>CAHIKZ030005408.1:2117500-2797500 GCA_903632075.3 Acanthosepion pharaonis | reverse complement strand
GGCAAGAAAAGATCGACTATAAACATTATGGCACGTGCTCGGGCGTATAACCTTGTAAGAAATGAGTGGGGGTATTTTCGCTAGGATTTAAAAACAGATTTAAAAAGTGAAAGATATACGGTATATACGTGTTCGTTTTTGTTTTTTTTTACTTTGAAATAATAATACGATTTCAAAATAACTGTTGCTAACAGTCGAAAGGTTTTATTTTTATTTATGTTTTAAAAATTTATATCCTCACATTTTGCTCATTTACACGACTAGTCTTGTATTTCTGATGTACAATTGTAACAATTAGGTTACCATTGGATTTCATTATTTTCGTTTTAAAACTTAACGAAGGAAAAAAATGAAATATGTTATTAAAGAACAGTCAGTGCTAGTTTCCTGTGTCTGTTTTTTTAACCGTACGGAAAAATATTTAAATAAATATATAAATTGAATAAATTTTTCAGATTGTTTTCGAGGAAATAGACTGACGTGTATCTCGATTTTCATACGAAAAACATTTATAAATAAAAAAAAATATAATAATAATAAAAACTGATTACAAGATAAAATTTAAAAAAAAAATATTAACTTTGGGATGATTTTTTTTACGGATGACCATGAAAGAATAATAATTTAATAATAATTTGTATTGAGCTTTTAAAAAGTGAATGGATCTGTAAAATAAATTGCTCTTACTTTTAACATCAAATCAATTACGCTTAAAAACTAAAAATTAAAATTAAATGACAAAAACACGAATTTATTCAATATTTAAAAGTAAAAAGCAACATGCGTAGCTATTACTACTTGATTAATGGTTGGTTGGTAAACAAAACACTAAACAAACACTACACAGTAAAATAAAACATGCTTATTACCTTAAAGAAATAAAAATGTATGACTACTTTTTAGAATTGACTAATTTTTTTTCCTTTATGTGTGTGTGTGTGTGTGTGTGTGTGTGTGTGTGTGTGTGTGTGTGTGGTATGATGCTTAAATTCTACAACACAAAGTCCTTGTTTAAACCGAAACGAAACATTGACATTTATGACATTCTAGCAATCCGTAGTATGAAAACATCAACAAAACTGGATGCCTCGCTATTTCTATGCAACATAGACCGAAAACGGCGATAAATGAAATATTTTTTTTACTCTTTTCTTTGTTAGCAAGTGGTGATTCGAATTCTCTGTTATTTTATGTAGAAATATACACTGGCAATTTTGATGAAGGACATTCAAGATTAAAATTTAAAAGAAAACGAACTTAAAATAAAATGTTCTACTTACTGTCGCGCCGTAAAGTAAGTAGTGTCTAAGTGTAGCTACGAAGGGTAATTTCAGTTTGTAGATAGTGATGTTATGTGTATCTTTTTCTTTTCCCAGATAGTGTATTTGATTGTATAAGTCAGTCAAAAAAAAACGACAACAATGACAGACACACACCAGCTGACTGTTATTCTCAATTCATTCATCAGTCGTCGATGATATTATCATTGGTGGGTCTGATGCCAAGAAGACACAAGCAGCAGTCAAATTAACAACCTACATAGCTCTGACCCACGACTGTACAAACATTGGGTCAAGTGTTGATTCTCGATTATTAGCATTATTATTTTATCATACCTCATATTGCAGGTATGTAGTTATTTGCCTATATTACTTAATTAAAAAAAAAAATCGGTCTAAACAGTTGAACTCCTGTGAACTATCATTCACCATACCACCCTCATTCAATGTCACATACATTCAGTTATATAGCCACTTAAAGAATCAATATTTAGAAATAAAATTGAACTTTACTCTGTGCTGTGAGGATGAGTAGACTTAAATCATAAATAAGATTCAAACGGAAAAAAAAGCTTTTGTTATGCGAGTAAGAAGACTTAAGCAAAATATAAATAAAAAAAAATTGTTGGGAAAAGTAAAGATGCTAAAATTACAGTCTCTGACATATTTCTAAACTAAACAAAACAATTTTGTATCAGCTGTTTAATTAATTAATTTACCTTTTAAACAGTTATTGTTAATTATTTACTAGTGTTTGAAAACTAAATTAGTCTATATACCTGACTCCTACAAATCTAAAAAAAAATCAGTGACATGAAAAATCATAAATCTCTATCATGATCAACTTTTGACAATATCAATACATGTAAATTTTAAAGTTCCAAATCATAAATGTTTGACCAAAAGCTAAAAAACAAAGCTAAAAATAAATTAATAAACCTAGCAACAAAAACAGCACACTATTAAGATAATATCACAAATGGATGGAAAATTTTTTTTAAATTATTAAAATATAAAATTAACAACATAAATCTTAGTTTTTCAATCAATCTGGTTGGATGAAAAACTGTCACAAATTATGGAGGGAAAAATCATAAGGTATGCTTTAGGTAAGAAAAGTTATAATTTCAGATTTTGAGTATAGGAACAAAATAAGTAATATTTTATTTTTAATATGAATTTTTTCATAAAATATGTAATAATGTCTCAATAAAAATCATTTAATTCTTAATAATAAAATATTATCCTGTTATAATTGTGCTTGACTTTCCCTTTGTTAGTTCGCACGGCCGTTACGCCCTGCCAATATCTCATAAATAATGGAGTATTCTGTTTTGATCAAATAGAAAGAGGAGATACTACTTGGTTTCAGTGAGAAAATGAAAGAAAGAAGGGAAGATAGAAGTGTTTAACACCGTCTGTTTCAATGAAATGGGAAAAGTTGTCAATTTCAAATCTTTTCATTTGTACTCACTTCTTAAAAAAACGACCAGCATTCATATTTATGATGGTTATTGCAATATTTTGTTAAGCAAAATATAAATAAATAAAAAATTGTTGGGAAAAGTAAAGATGCTAATTAAATCAGCATAACATAAAGTAAAGCCACTAAGACTCAAGGGGTTACTGAGTATGAAAGAATAAGAAAAAGAAGAAAAACATTATTAAGGAGTGAGAATAAAAAAAAAAACAAATTAATCAAGAAGACTAGATAATGATTAACATTACATTTAAATTTAAAGATCAAAGTTGGTTGTGTTACAAGATGAGATCTTGCCCTGCTTCGATAAACGGAAGTTACCATCACGAGTCCCCGACTCGAAATGAAAACTACACGTCTATGCATAGGCTCGACACAGATACTTCCGTTTGGGATAAACTCGAAAAAAAAATGAAAAGAATTAAATCAACCAATCGAACCGTCTCCCGCGTATTCAAAAAATTGCCATTTGGAGCCGATAGGTGTGTATAAGAACACGGGAAAGTCAAAAGGAGTGCGACTCAATACCGGAGGCAGAAGGGTCACATCGCTCGCTCCTGACACACTGGCCCGGCGACGAAACGAAGCATGTGACTGCTGCTGCTAATGAACTCTCGTCCGACGCCTTGTCAAAGGGTACCTTTCCCTCAACTTCTTAAATACGAACTTTTTACTTGTTCTTATTTTCCTCACTAAAAGAGATTATAAAATATATCTACAGTCTTTCTTGTTCTTTCGATTCTGAATTCCATTGTTTGCAACCAAACGCAGTATTTCGCCCACATTGATTTCACATCGCCCACTTAACTAAATACGGAATATAACACTGGTGTCAAGCGTGCAGCGAAACAATGGAATACTCAGGCCTCTCTCGCTCAGAAATTCTGGAACTCCTCAAGCAACAGAAAACAGCGATTCTCCAAACGAAAATCGACATGGAACACGCTGACAACCCCCAAGCACAATCGATCATTAACGAACTAAAAGCAGACCTTCACGAACTTTTAGCCACTCTGCAGACTACCACACATGATCGCTCACACTCACTGCGATACGCCAAAACTACGAACTATTAATGCGACAGCAATCACTTCGGACGCTGACGAAATCCATCCGGCCTTCGAACCAGGCAATGACGTCAACCGCTTTATCACCGACCTCAGCAAAGCTTACACGATACACGTTAAGCCAGAGTTTAGCGAATACCCCGAGATGGAGAAAGAATTCGTCAAACTGGCAAAACAACTCCTAACGAAGGCATCTTCCAGCAGATGGAAGACTCAAAACAATCCACAGCCACGTTCGAGAACTGAAAACTTACCTCGTCTCCACTCACGGGAACCAGATGACGAATTTCCAACATCTGAGTCGGGCATGGGACCTCCAGCGCTGTGACGGGAGAAATTCACTGATTTTGCAGGCCGACTTGAGAACACAATCCGAGAGGCCACAGTCCACATCAAGGCGAGATTCAAGTTGGACAAACAAAATGCCGAGATGACAGCCGACACCGCTTTCTCCCTAATGGGGGCCAGGGTCATGAGCGAAAGGATCAAGGCATGGGCACCAACATTTATCCACACCTCGTCAAAACCATGGATAGACACTCTCAGCGGGCGGTATTGCCAGCGGCAGCAAACGCTTTCTCGATCGCATCAAAACAGACATGACCACCTCCGTTGAAACAACCGCATTGATTGCGAGCCAACCAGCAAACTCCGGCAAGCCTCACAGCCTTGAAAGTAACAGAATACTAGCTGACGTAAAGCGACAATTGCTGGACCTGAATGAGCAACTACAGCAGGCGCACAGGCACAACCCAACCACCATCAACAGGAACAATCAGACCGGCCCCTCATCCAACATGAAGCACAGCCGGATGCAAAGAGGCACTGGCCAATCCAGCCACCCGGCAGTATGCAGAAACTATCTACGAGGCTGTACATGCTTCAAGGGTAACAGATGTCCCTATTTTCACCCTCCCCACGCTCAAGCTCACATAGCGACCACTGATACCACCTTACCCGGAGCAGACAGTGATCCACACAACGCCGAGCACTCGACATGCTTCAACGAACTGGATTTTCAGCAGGGACCCGAGCGAGATGTGATGTATCGTTCCACGGTCCCGAATCAAACCCCATCATCACATATTCAATCTCCAGATCTTACCCGAGCTCCGATCCCCTTTGTCCAGATCAACCTCCGCTGCAACGACATTATGTTCTCCAATGTCGGCATGTTGGATTCTGGGTGCCGCGACTTACATCGTCCCAATTTCTCGCTTACCCGAAGAAGCGAAAAGTTCATGACCCAATCTGACATCCGAATTAAGGGAATCGAGCGAACGTCTCTATTCTGGGCAAATTAACTTGCGGCGTCACCTTAGGCGACCATACTTCCCCGCTTCCACAAGGTCGACACACTGATCACGACATCGGACATTCCTATTCTGATCGGACAGAATATACTCAGCCACCACCACGCTATCTTCTTATACTATCGACAACCAGAAGGCTTCTATCAAATTTACACGCACGCTCATCCGGCAAGCTAACTCATACCCTCTCTCCCAGCCTCGATCTAAAAAAAAACAACCCATAATCTACTTTACGGCGCCCAAGCCATTTCAACGAGGAGCCCCGTGTCTGGCGAGATCATCGTTTGACGGTGGACCCTCAACCGAAAACTGGATTGGCTGAAACAAACCGTGGGCCTATCACTTCCAAACCACCCTAACCGTAGTGAACTAAAGCCACCGCTGGCCTGCTCATCGGCTATCACGGATATCCTCGGCACCGACGACAATAACAAGGGCACCTTCATCAGACCCATCGCACACCGACCAATGGCCAGTCCAGAAGCCAAAAGCAGCATCCAATAGCCCAAGCACTGGAGGATGGCGTGGATGCAGAAATTGCGCGCATGGCCAGCGAGGTATCATCGAACCTTACCGCGACCCCAAAGTTCAACAGCCCCATTTTCGCCATCCGTAAGAAAAACGGAAACATCCGGTGGTAGCAAACTTCAAAAGAACCCTCAACAAGGTACTGGTTGATCTCGACCCGTATCCGATACCTACCATTGATTCCACATTCAACAAAAGATTGGCGAGGGCAACAAATACTTTTCAACCCTCAATCTCCGCCTTGGGTACTGGCAAATCGTCATTGATAAACGGCTGCCACAAAACGGCCTTTACCTGGAAAGGACGTTGTTTCTTCTACCGTCTGGCTTTTCGGTTTAACTTCCGTGGGACAAATCTTTTTTTGATTGTGCATAGCCGATGCTCTGGACACAGTGGCCTCGCAGCGCGAACATATCGTCCTATAATGGCGACAACCTCATCCATGCCAAAACCTTCGAGGAATACATAACCGCACTGGAACAATTATTCATTGCTCTTCGCAAAATTCGGATTGAAACTAAATCGAACAAATCTGCGTCTTCGCTTGCGTCTGAAGCCAAATTTTTTACGGCCACATTGTGAATAGCGGCGGGTTCAAAGGCCCGATCCGAATACGTTAGCGCCATCATCGACATGAAACCCCGACAACAAGAAAAAATTGCAAAGTCTCATCGGACGCCTTGTATGGATTCGACAATTCCTTGAGACATGCCTATATGAGAAGATTCGAACGGACATGTTTTTCCAACCTGATGGCCCCCATAAACGAACTAAACAAGCCAGGGCCGGACATTTGTCTGGACGGAAAGGCCAACAAGGCTTTTCGAAAAAAAAAAAAAGAAGCCTCGCTTCACCTCCAATCATCTCACTTCCCAACTTCTCTGGACTCTTTACCCTCACCACTGATGCCAGCAACGCGCATGCGGAGCTATACTCATGCAAGAGGGTGAACACGGTTGAAAGAAAATCATAGCAGTGGCCTCACACACCTTTAACCCGACAGAGCGCAACTGGTTGATGACTGAACGCGAGGCGTCGCGCTATAAAATGGGCTATCACCAAATCGATTATTTCCTCCGTAGCCGTCCATTCGTCATCCTCACGGATCACCGGTCCCTTACCTACTTGGATCAATGCCAAATTCAACAACGCAAAGATATCGCGATGGCAAGAGGAAATCTCGTGTTACAAGTTCATCTTGGAATATGTAGAAGGAGAGTCGAACGTCTGGGCTGACATGCTCAGTCGGAGATCTGACCTAACAAGGACAAATTACCAGTGGACCCCACACCCCAGGCAAGGTCTTCAAACTCAAGACTCCAGCCTAAACATCTACGTCCCATCTTGGTGCCTTGATGAAATCAGGAGCTCCCAGCTACTCCCTGGGACACATACACCTCGGGAGATCCAACAGCATAAGCAGGTTGCCGATGCATTCTTAAGCTTTTCACCACGTCCACCATCCCTGTTAAAGAGATCGACCACATGGGTATTATGCCGAACAAGCCTCTGATGATACACTTTCAAAATCATCAGAGCCCTCCAGTCGACAGATCCAAGACCTGACACTACCATACTTGACCCCAACGATCATCGCACTGCACTTTTCAACAAACTCATGCATCAATTTTACTTGGAACCGGGAACGTCTGTACTAATGATCAGGGACGCTTAACACACCCAAGCTGGTGGTACCTTACAAGCTCCAACAAAATATCTCCACCAGGCTCATGACTGTGTAAACCACTCTGGAATCAGCCGCATGCAGGAACACCTATCCAGTTACTGGTGGGGAATATAAAAATCGCGACATCAAGGCGTGTCCATTCATGCCAAACCTAGCTAAAACGTAAGGGGAATTACGGCAGGCACCCAAACTGGCCCATGGGCCATGAATTCTTCAGAAATTGTTTTATTTAAATTCCAGATACCAGACTGAGCAGATATGGGATTTTGAGAAAAATAACTTAGGTGTGTTTTCCTTAAAAGGCAAAATAGCTGAGCAGTAAAACTGTACTTTCTACTACAAAGGTGGATACAGGTTCAATCCCTGCTGGAGAGCACATTTTTTCAATAAAGATTTCTCAGATATGTCGGCTGATAGATGCATTACACACTGTTTAAAAATAAAAATGAAAATGGGGAATCTATTTTAAGAATAAGCATCCATTATAATGTTTGAAGTTTGATATATATATATATATATATATATATATATATATATATATATATATATATGGGCTCTCTCATCACAGATGACAAAAATAAAAAAAGAGGTGCTCAACTTCTATGGACACATATGTGTCTCCTAAAGGCTATGTACATATACTAATTTAAAAAAATTGGTGTATATATATATATATATATGTATATAATAATTATTATCATGAACACAAAGACTTAGAAGACCATGGTGATATTTATTTCGTTAGAATTGAAAATTCGATTTCAACTCTTCAGACCAAAGACATTACACACAAATGAATGGATAAATATTTTACTAGGTTCGAAGAAAAATATGAACATAATTTATGCAGATTTAAAAAGATGCAGAGGAGAAAAGAGTGTATTCAAATAGGGCTAGGGTAATGAAAAACAAGAGGGATATTTCAAATTCTGTCTAAAAAGATATTTTTAGTTTGTAGACATTTTGACCTAAAGTCCGTTCACTGTGTCATGCAAGACAATTTTTCTCTCTAGAATCTGTCTTGCATATCTATAAGTCTACCATTCACCTATGCTTAGAATATTGCTGTCATATATGGTCCGGTGACCCTGCTATTGTCCTGAAGCTCCTTGATAAGATCCAAAAAAAATCATTAATATTATTGATCCTGATCTGGTGGCTTGGCTTCATTCACTTGCACATCACTGTAAGGTTGCCTATCTGTGCCATTTTTATAAATACTTTCATGGCAATTGTCCGGATGAGCTCTTCACTATAGTACCTAAGCTTTATGAATTTAAACACAATAGTATATGGGCAGCAAGATCTCATTAATTTACAGTTGAGCTAGTTGGATGTAGCCAGAACTTTTATGCTAACAGTTTCTTATCTTGCACTTCTCGTTTGTAGAGCTGGCTCCATGCTTTCCAACCAACTTTAATCTGCAAAAATTTAAATGCAATGTCAATCGCTATCTACTGCTGCCTTCATGATTGCTCTTTTCTCTTTCTCCTTCTTACTAATGTTTCTGTTCCTAATTCCTCCACACCCTGTAACTCTTTATGTGCTAGTGTCCATACTGCCTTGCTTGGGATGATACAGATTAAAAAAAATTAAAATAAAATAAAATAAAAAATAAATATATATATATATATATATATATATATATATATATGCACACTTATACATATACATCTTCATCTAGATATTATGGGCTACATATTCTAAGGGCTCTGAGGTAAAATCCTATGATTAGTCATGATTTTATTTTTGGTAGTGGTGGGAATAGAAATTGATTAAATCACTTTTGTTTACAGTAAATTTGAGAATCTAATTTGTTATTGTCATGTATTAATAAGATATCAACTCAAGAAGAGATTTGTCTATTTCGTGTTTATGTTTGAATTCAATGGTAGGTTCAACGTTATTAAGTTTCTTTATGATGTTCAGAAGATTTTCATTTTTCATTAGAAGAATGTCATCTATGTATAGTTAATTGAAGTATTTAGGTATGGTCTGTTTAAATGGGCAGGGTACTAAAAATTCTCAGAAAATACAAGTTACAATGCTACTTATTGATGATTCCATAAGTAAACTAAATCTTTGCTTGTGGATAATTTTTATTAAAAGCTGGTTGGCTGGTTGAATTTTTTTTAGTGGCATATCAACACCTGCATGGGTTATTTAATACTGAATCTAAATATTTAACATGCAATTTTCTGGTTTCAACTACAGATATTTTGTACATAATTTTATACTTTCAGATTACATTTTTTTTTTTTTTCAATATATAGTTTGTGTTATTTTTACTATAAAAATGTACTGTTGATTTTTTAAAAAAATTTTTTTAAGGTGTTCACTATTTGCCCATAGCTGGGACCCTAACAGGTGCTACCATATCAAATCAGGATGAACCTGAGAACAACAGCAATTAAGAGGTCATTCCATACTCCTCAAAACCTCCAATCTCCCAATCAGAGCCTTGCTGCCAGATGTTGTTTATCATTATGCCCAGGACATTTTATTGAAAGAAAAGAAACAGTTGTTAGTGATTAGTTTGCATAGTTGTATAATTTTATGGACCAGTAGAGGAAGTTTTTTTGAGGTAGTTTCTTAATATGTTGAGGCACGTTGTAACAGGTATATTTGTAAATAATTATTTGATTATCTAACTTTGTCATAACCTTGTTTCTCCATGTTTATATGTTGTAGCATACCTATGGATGATAATGGGTATGTCCTCATTTACATAAATACAGTAGTAAAGACTGTATGTTGGTCAGCAGTTGGAGATTCTTTGTGGAATTCACTTCACTCATTTCTAGTAATAAACTACTTCTTTGCACTGCTCACGAATCTTATATGTGTTGTTCGTGTCCTGAGTATTATCGTTCGTTACTAACCTTCATTTGATTATTCTATTCAGTAACCTTCCGTAGGTTACAACAGGATCCAAGTGCTTTCATTTAATCTATTAGCCATTATCAATGATGTCTTTTATTTGTTTGAATATGTAAATAGTACATGCATTATTATAAGATACACTTAAGTAAAACATCAGTTTTATCAAAATCATGTTTATTTTAAATACAGTTAACTACAGTAAATGAATATATAGTTTGGTCAATGGTGTAGCCAGGGCCAGCAGTACATGTGCTAATTTTATATCTTGTGTATGTTGTGACCCCCTTAAAATTAGGTCTTCAAAAGTTGCATGATATGCAAGTATATATGGTATGTTTACATTAGCAACAAAAATATAAAGATCAGCAGAAAATGTAGGTTTGGTTTGGTTTGGTTTGGTTTATTTTGTTTTACGGCGCATCAACCACAATGGGTTATTTAATGTCAACAAAATTTTTTTATTGCTGGTAATATTTTGTTTTGTCAAAAATCTATTTCTGGTAATATATTTCCTTCAAAAGTGCATTGCAGGTAATAATTTTTTTCAAAAAGAATTGCTGGTAATATTTAACTATTTACCCATAACTAGACCCTAACAGGTCCTACTACCCCAGGTAAGGGTGGACCTGAGAACACCAGCAATTAAGAGGTGGTTCCATGCTCCTCAAAACCTGATCAGAGGCCTTGGTGCTGGACATAGTTTAATGTCTTACCCAGGATGCAGATGTAGTTTAACATCTTACCCAGGATGAAGAAAATGTGGGTGTGTTTGTTGTTAATGTTGCATCAGCAACAAACATTGGACTAAGTTGATTCAATATGATAAGAAGAATCTTATAAAAGAATAAAAATGATTTCATTTTATCTATTAAATATTTTTTTAATTAGAGACCAACTTCTGATTTTTGTCACAGATATTTTATTCAGCTTTCATTTAATTTTATAATAAACGAATAAAAAAAAAAAAACTCTATATTTAACCTTGAAGTGAAATTCTTCAACACATTTCAAGGTTTCAATTTTTTTTTAAGTTGTTAGCTCAAAAAGTGAAATCTTGGGATTCAAGATTTTTGTTCCTGTCATTGAAATCTTCAAACTATGGCAGATCATCAAGAAATGCAGTAGCAATGTCAAAAAAATTATGCAAATATCAAAACTGGAATAGTCTGGCTAAAAATATCCCCAAAGAAAATAGTATAAGGATAAGAACAATTGTGTGTTTACCTTATGAAACTAATATAAATGTGGAAGTAGCAAAAAAATCTTTGCTTGTGGCAAACATAATATTACTCTCACAAAAAAGAGCACAAAGAAAAGGTTAGAATAATGGCAGTGTATTTTCGTATGAATATATTTAAAGGGTTGACAATAACAGCATATTATTTACAAAGAAATGACAATATAATATTTGCTGCAAAAATGTTGCATTCATGAAGAAATAACCATAGCATTTCTTAAGAAGCAACAGTACAATACTTCTTAAGAAATGACAGTATAGTATTTCACTATGAAATGACAGTATAGTATTTTCAAACAAATAACAGTACAGTATTTCACTATGAAATGACAGTATAGTATTTTCAAACAAATAACAGTATAGTATTTGCCATGAAATGACAGTATAGTATTTTACTATGAAATGACATTAGAGTATTTTCAAACAAATAACAGTATAGCATTTGCTATGAAATGACAGTATAGTATTTACTCTGAAAACATAGTATAGCTGGACACTTGAATTCGAGGATATCCGTCTACTTGTGCAGCTAGCCAATCCCTACTGCAAACGCTTGCTCAGGTGCATTTGTGTTTAGTCAACACCCTCAGAGCCAACCTGTGGTTTGTACTGTAACTATACTGAACAGATCTTAGTTACAGTTTCTGGAAAAGAGCGTGTTATCTAGCGTGATCAACAATTTGAACAAGGTCAGCACCCTCAAGCCCTCAGCCATGATGACTTGGGACTTTGTACTAGCACAAACCTAGGTCGCATGGTCAGAATGCAAACATTCTAACCACTCAGCCATGTACCCATATACTGACAATATAGTATTTCCCAAAAAATGACATGATAGTATTTTCTAAGAAATAACTTTATATTATTTACTATGAAATGACATTATAGGATTTACTATCAAACAACCATATTGTATTTCCTATGAGAATGACAGTATAGTATTTACTCTGACAATATAGTATTTACTAAGTTTGGTTTCGTTTTGTTTGTTTTGCTTTATGGCATATCAACCTCAATGGGATATTTAATTCCGACAAAATTTTTATTGCTGGAAATATTTTTTAAATGTATAGCTGGTAATTGTTTTTTCAGCTAGCAATAATGTATTGATGGCTATAATTTTTCTTCAAAAATTTATTGCAGGTAATATTTTTTACAACGTATTTCTGGTATTAAAACCTATTTTTACATTTTCATAGTGTTTTCACCCCAATTTAGAGGTTAACTATTTACCCATAGCTGAGACCCTAACAGGTGCTATGACCTAGGGCTAGGGTGGACCTGGGAATACCAGCAATTAAGAGGTGGTCCTATGCTCCTCAAAACCTCCTGATCAGAGGCCTTGCTGTCGGATATAGCTTATCATCATACCCAGGATGGAGTATTTACTAAGAAATGACATTATAATATTTGTTATGAAATAACATTATATTATTTTCAAAGAAATGCTATTTTTGTATTTACTAAGAAATGACGATATAACATTTGTTAAGAAATTACGATATAGTATTTACTAAGAAATGAATTTATAGTTTTTTTTTGTTTCTAAAAAATTTTCCTATCACTTAATGCACAGTTTAGCTTTCAGAAGGTATCTTCTTTTGCTATTCTAATGTGCCTTCAGATTTCTGTGAGCCATTTTTCATAATCATTTGTAACTCTTTAGAGATAGGTAAATTTCTTTAATTGCTTGATTTTGGTATCTCTAATTTGTATCTCTCATCTTGGACTGTTCCTCTTGTTTCCAACTCATCATCAATACAAAGAAATTGTTGTACTGCCATTATAAACGATCTTGAACTCTTACCCTATGTAGATCAATGCTTCAGCTAGTAGGGCTATAGTTCTTCTATAAGATAAACAGATAAAAGTATTCTATTTTTATACATGCAGTCGCAAAGATAAATATATTAGTTATTTCATGTTTTTCTTTTCACAAAGAGAAAGATGTTGAGCAAGGAGGAAATTACTTGCAAGTGTCCAGATCTGTTGATATCAGCAATAACCTTGAGAAAGTAGATTGACTTTATTAAAATTCAAGATTTATGTTATTTAAAATATATTTTTATGATTTTACTTATTAAAGAAAATTAATTACATTACAAAAATTCTGTAATGTTTTTTCCTAATCCACTTATTAAGACATTTCAGTAAAGATAAAAATTCAGTAGATAAAAAATATACTTTGTAGCTATCAGTTGATTTAATCAGGAATCTAATGACCTAGAATAAGTTAGGAAAAGCTATTCTAACAGAAATTCAGTGAAATGATTAGAGATTCTTTTTATATTTGTCTCATTGCAGATTCAGATCCTCAAACTTATTTCAAAAGAAAACTGATCCAAAGAATCTCACATATTATACATACAATAATCTTATTCCCTTAATAACGCTTACATCAATTCCTGACCACTGACAATACTTTTGTCTGATTTTCAACACACAACACATAGAGCAAGTGCTAAAACTCATTCAAACAAATTCTAAGTTCACAAAATTATAAAATCCACCATTTAATCAGTATTTTTCTTTTACTTCCATTGAACTTGACCAGTTTCTTCCAATCTTTTATATAAATTGGATTTATTAGTTACACTTTTATCAATTGCTTTCATACTTACATTATAAGTATGATTCAATATTAGTTGCAACTCTTACTAATAACCATGGCATTCAGGTAACTAAAATTGGCTCATTGATGCCATTGTAGTAGTTAGTGTCACTTATCATTTGCTACCAGTCACAACATATCAAGTCAATATATTGGTCTATTGAGATTTGCACCTTAAGGTGACTAAGGTTTTATGTCATCAAGGTTTGCACCTTAAGATGACTATGGTTTTTTGTCATCAAGGTGACTAAGTTTTTAGTCATCAAGATTTGCTGCTTAAGGTGACTAAGATTTTTGTCATTGAAGTTTACTCCTTAGGGTTTTGTCTAGTTTCCCTCCTCACCATTGACCTATCTGGAGAGGTTGGTCCTACCAGAAGATAAACTTCTACCAGCATAGCATATGAAGAAACCATCCAATTTTTCCCTGACTACCAGAAATATAATCAAAACTGAGAGATTAATATTAGCAGAGATATTGTGCAATGATAGAAAAAACAAAAATCTTCCCTACATTGAACAAGCTAAATTAAAATCAATGTGAAAATATAAAAATTACTACTTTCTTTCCCTCAAGTCAAATTTTGTTGTGATTATCTATGTACGTATTATTGTAAATAATATCTTGTCATGTATTTACTTAATCAATAATTGTAGTGCATTTCTATAGTAGATTATATATTGCAGCACTTCTTAAACTATGGGTCACGACCCCCATGTTATTTCACAAACACACAATATTTAATGTGATGCACCACACAAGCGCTGTGGTAATAAAATATGGATGCATCACCGTTGGAACTAGTCTAATGACAATGTATGTATTTTCAGTGTAGTTGGTTAATACCTGGGGTCACAAAAAATCTCATGATGAAAAATGGGGTCATGAATGAAGTTGAAGAAGTGCTGATATATAGTATAGTAATTTCCAGAGAATTTCTATAGATGCATTTAGTATCTGCTGCCACTATATATATAATCATGACCAAGAAGTCCTTCCACATAAATCTTATGTTTGGTTATTTCTGATTTTGGAAATAATTTGAGTCATGATCTTTTCATCACCACTATATATATATATATATATATATATATATATATATATATATATATATATATATATATATATATATATATATATATATATACACACACACACACAAGGTGGTGTAGTGGATAGTGGGTCAGATTGAGGAATCGGAGAGCTGAGTTCAAATTCCAGTCAAATCCATTACATGCTAATACCTTTGGGAAAGGTATGAATCCTTTTCTTCTCCTCCCAGCTATGGGTAAATAGCAGGACAGACTGGTTTCTATAGTTTTGGATGGCAACTGATCTAGGAGAAGGACAACTCTGAATTTAAAAACTGCGGAAGGTTATTTGGGGACCTTGTGGCATGTAGTGCACCAGGTCTCTTTATTCAGCCCTTCAAAAAGTGTGGTTGGTTCTGCACAAAGCCTTCACCACTATAATCAAATCATATGTGCTGGTGTCTGGGTTGTCGGTTCCTAGGAACTGAGCCGCTTGACCCTCATACGTCAAATACGATGGGAGAGTCCACTATATATATATATATATATATATATATATATATATATATATATATAGCAGCAGCCTTTCTTTCAAACATCTTTCATTGAATACAGCCAACAAGGAAGACTTAATTAATTTTTTATTAAGTTTTTCCAGCATCCTAATATTCTTCTATTTTGTAGCAGTTAAGGAATATAAAAATTGTTCATAATTTTTATTGGCTAAAGCGCTTTTGTCCACTTCTTGAAAATGGCTAAAGAAGTTGCTGAAATGCTTGGGACAATAAAAAAATTATGGAAAATTTTTATATTCCTTAAATCCTACAAAACAGAAAAGTGTTAGGATGCTGAAAAAACTTAAAAAAATTAATTCAATCTTCTTTGCTGGCCATATTCAGTGAAAGACACACACACACACATATTTATATATGGAGGGGTGCATGAGACCCTTGTACTGGCCATGAGTGTAATTCCCAAGCTGAGTTCAAATTCTGGTCTATCTAATCTGTGCTACACACTTTCATACTTATGTCCTTGAGAACAGCATGCATCAGTCTCTTTGACCCTTGCCATTTATGAGTTAAATAGCAGGGTAGGCTGACTGGGTGGCACCCAGTCTAAGTAAGGAAAACCTCTGAATTCAAAAATCATAAATATGGCAATTGAAAACCACTCCACAATTTCCCAAGAATTCATGAAAATTCCCAGGTAAGAAAGAAAAGGAATCAGTGAATAGCCAAGATTGCTTACATCCTGTTTAAATGCTAGTCATGTTTTCAAGTCAAATATCCAGCAAATTATTAATATTAACACAAAAATAGCCTCTTTGAGGTAATGGTACCTTCAAAGAGTTCCTCTTGGAGCCTCACACATTTATCTCGACATCCCTTCCACTTTTCAAAAGATTTTGTAAAATTTTCTTTAGGGATTGCCATCAGTTACCTGATTGTATTCTACTTAATCCACAGCTTTTTGTTTTAATTTTGGGAACATCCAGAAGTTGCAGAGAATCAAATCTAATCAGTCAGAGTGCTAACAGATATTTCACCAAAAAATTCCTGTATGAGTCAAGAAGAATTTATTTGGTCATTATGAATATGGGTGTTACACAATATGGATGTTAACTCAGTAATGTTTTCATTGCGAAAATAGTAACTATGGAAGAGTACCTGTTTATGAATTTGTATTGAAATCCTTTTAGATTCGTTACTCAATTACATCAAACCTGCATAATTAGTTCTTGAGATATTCAAAATGAGGTGGATAAGGTTAGGGGATTTTTATAACATCAAAATTGTTCAATTAATTGATGTCAAAGTCTATTTTTTATTATACATGTGTCTATAGGTAAACATTGGATAAGTTTATATTTGAATCTATAGGTAGAGAATAGTCAAGCTTATACCTGAGTCTATAGTAAACAATGGTCAAGTTTATATCTGAGTCTATAGTAAACAATGGTCAAGTTTATATCTGAGTCTATAGTAAACAATGATCACATTTATATCTGACTCTATAATAAATAAAGGTCACATTTATACATGAGTTTATAGTAAGCAATGGTCATGTTTATACCTAAGTCCATAGTAAACAAGGGTCACATTTATACCTGAGTTTATAGTAAACAATGGTCATGTTTATACTTAAGTCCATAGTAAACAAGGGTCACATTTATACCTGAGTTTATAGTAAACAATGGTCATGTTTATACTTAAGTTCATAGTAAACAAGAGTCACATTTATACCTGAGTTTATAGTAAACAATGGTCATGTTTATACCTGAATCTATACAGTAAACAGTGGTTGAGTTTATATTTGTGTCTATAGGTAAGTAATGGTCAAATTTATACTTGAGTCTATAGTAAACAATGGTTAATTTTATATTTGAGCCTGTATGTAAATATTGGTCATAAATACTGGCTGGTAAATATGAAATAAGCATTGGAGTAAAGGGCTGTAAAAATGAATATACTTTTTTATAAACCTTCATAATTTATATAAGTTGGATAAAAAAGAAAAGCAAATGAAATTGAACATATTGTGTGAATATAAGTTAAAGTCTTGCTTGTCTGGTAAGATATTAATAGACCTTAATCCTCATTGTTACCCCAGAGATATACAGTTTTTTTTTCTTTTAAATTTCAAAACACATGTGAACCAAAACAAGTTGGCTGGAAAGAAGAGAACAAAAGAGAAATGACCTTCTGTCTATAATGTTTTCATTGATATTTCCCCCCCTAATTGTAAATTAAATGGCAATCAAATTCTAACAAAGGAGAAGTTCTTGATTTTCTGGAATTGGTTTCCAGTCAAAACAAGTTTTGATCTCATTCTGTTCACGTTCATCATTAATTGTATTTTATTTATAATCTATAATCTTTGTTTCTGTGTCATTTTATCTATTTATTTATTATTTGACATAATAACAGTAACATAAAATGTAATGGTTATTTGAAGCAAGGCCATATTGAAAAGGATTTGTTTATATATATATATATATATATATATATATATATATATATATATATATATATATATATATATATATATATATTCTTAACTATTATAACTGGTATAACCAGTTATCTCCCCCTCCCCAACTTAATAGACTATTCCTATCAGCAGTGGCAGCAGCAGTAACATAGACTTGTGTCCTTTTCTGCCCAGTGATTTGTTGATTCATCTTGATACAACTCCATTAAATACAGGATTCATTCTTCCAGGACCTCTTCCAATGGTCCTATGTCCTTTCTATCTTGATCCTCTAAGCATAGATCCTCTAAACGGTTCCCTGCCTTTACCATCATTTTCTGTTATTATTGCTTCTTCTTTTATCTCCACTTTATTATTTATCTGCAGTAGTAAATATCCTAGTCAGGACATTTTTCATGGTTTCATACTTTATTTGTGGACATGTTGTTAAAGCCAACTGTTTTTGTTGTTCACAAAGGTTTGCATTGTACAGCAAATTCAGGGCCAAGAATGCATCAGTGTCAATTTTTAAATTAGTACATTTCGTATTTAACTGTTCAAACTCTGCTATATAGTCTAACACTGACATTGCCTCAGTCTCCTTAAAATTTTCAAATTTTGTATATGTTTCATACATTTGGCATGCTTTTTCCTTTTCAAATAATTTATCCAATTCTGTTAGAGCATTTTTAACACCATCATCAGTTGTTGGGAGAGATTTATCTATAGCTGAGGCAATTTCTCATGCTTTTCCTTCCAAGAAGAGTGTCAGATCTATACCTTGTCTTGTTTTGTCCATTTCAGTAAACATTTGCCATAATTCAACTTCCAATTTCCATTGTGAATAATCTTTGTTACCTAATGTGGATGGATGTTTCTAAGTAGACATCTTTAATGCTCTTCTACCATTGATAGGAGCCCAGGTTTGGTTTCAAATGTCAGTAGTTCCTCAAGGTAAAGCAAAGTGCCAAGAGAGATATCACAGACGTTTAAATAGTATCTAATTGTGTATTTGGACAACAATCCCTCTTTTATGCAGGTTTCATTACAGTATATACTCATGTATTGTGACTTCTGAACTAATTTTGAAGCTAATTTTAAGGGGATTGCATCATATTCAAGGTATAAAATTAGCATATGTACTGCTGGCCCTGGCTATGCCATTGACCAAATTATATATCCATTTACTGCAGTCAAAAAGTACAGCTGTATTTAAAAGAAACATGATTTTGATAAAACTGATGTTTTACTTAAGTGTATCCAATAATAATGCATGTAATATTCACATATTACCATCGTATTATAAAATACAGACATAGTGAATATGCATCTTTTCCATTTTTTATGTTTATAAGATGTTTAGCTGTTTCTTGTTCAGTTGTTTATGGCTGTATGTGTTTACACAACAAGTATAACGTTACAAACGATACTTTTATTAAAATACAAATATGTATTTCTCAACATAATCTCCTTCCTTATAAATGCACGCAATTCAAAAATGAATTTCTGGCACAACAAAAAAATGTTATACAGTGAATATTTCAGATCAAAATTCAGGCTACAAATATATTGATCATCCTTTTATGTAAATAGATTGTGCACATAGAATAGTGGTAATCACAGTGAATAGTGGGATTCATGTGTTGAGTTCAAAATCTACCTGAGGCAATTGCATTCACTTTCACACCAATACACTATTCTTTTCCCAGCTAGAGTATAATAGCTAGGAAAACTGGGCTCATTAGATTTGGTTGGCAGCCAGTCTAGGAGAAGGACAACTCTGAATTCAAAACAGGTTGTGTGTGGGGCTAGTAAATCCAACCTGTAAAAACCTACTTTCTATGAAAACAATAGCAACACTTAGTGTTGTGAGGCTGTGGCTCTATACTCTTCAAGGGAGTTTACAGGGTTATCATAACATATGGTAATGGTAATGTTAATATTAGCTGTTTCTTTATAAGCAAAAGATTGGGATTCACTGACCAAACAGCCAGTGCTGCTATCAGTTGAAATTTTAAAAATCTTTCTATTAAAACAATTTTTTTGAGAAAATACTAATACCACTAAATGTTATTGCTTTTTTCAGTTTTCCTTCCTTCCCTTTTGCTTGCAAGTTACATGGCTATCCATATTAGTTGTTGCTGCTATTGGAAGTCCTCAAGTGATGTGGTTTTTATTATCTGATAGAGTTCTTTCTTTCTGATTCTGTAGCACCAGTCCACAATGTTCAAAAAAGGATGGTCTTTGCCAAGATCTACAGGTGTCAAAACTATTTTTAACTATCTTAGAAAGCGATTGTATAAAGTTGGCAATTTAGATGTCTCTGAACAGGTTTGGTGCTATGCATGGCATCAATATGAAAGTCTTGATCTGATGAGGCTATTTAGGAACATGACTTGAGCTTCCAGGTTAATGTTTTGGTTTTGTAGCAATTTGCCATGTTTGATGAAACTACCTCTAGTGCAGCCTATTCTATGTTCATTTTCCTTATCTTCTACTTGACTGTAAATACTAATATTAGTAAATACTATGTAGTTAACTATGTAGGGGAGGAACAGTGGCATAATGGATAGCTACTCAGATTGAGGAATCAGGGAGCTGAGTTCAAATTCCATTCGAATCCATTACATTCACTTATGTGCTAAGACCCTTGGGAAAGATATGAATCCTCTTCTTCTCCCCCCCAGCTATGGGTAAATAGCAGGACAGACCAAGTTCTATAGCCTTGGATGGCAAATGGTCTACCACAGAAAGAAATGGCAACCTACTGTGGGAAAAAATCTGCCTCATCAGTCATGTCGAAAGATACATGATCACCTAAGCATGTATCATGCATGGCACATAACTGATTGATGTAGTTAACTTACCATGCTATTTCATCCTTGCTATAACAAAATAAAATAGTTTATTTTCTGTCTAAATTTCCTGTCAGACTAATGTACTTATTTACACTATTTAAATGTGGCCTACTCTCATTAGATTTTTTTTGTTATTATGTTTTTGCCATTGTACCCTCTTCATCACGTGTATGTCAATCTACAGTTCTTATTTTTAGTTATTGCTTGCCTAGTTTCAACTGAATCCAAGTACACACTGCCCAGCCTAGTGATTGAACTCACAATTACTGTCATCAAATTCATGAACCATTGCTTTAATCCATTAGGTTTTTGACCTGCAGGAAATAAGAACTAGATGAGATATCACTTTACATGGATAGTGGAACGGAAACAATCTATCCCAATAGATTAAATAAAGGGTTCAGTTTAGAGTTCTCAATAGGTTACCCAGATTGACATATACCTGATGAAGGTTGGAGGACACAATGGCTGAAACATAACAAAAAAAAATGATAAGGACAATAGTCTGTGTGTAAATTATGTAAATAATGATGGCTTCTCATCCCAGAAATTCAGACAAAAAACTGATGTCCTTATTGTTTTTGTTATCACAATGTTTCAACCATTATTTTCTCCTGTCTTCTTCAAATATTGTAAATATTAAAATTGGTATAAATTGTCATCATGGTGCTATTGTTATTTCAATGGAAAGGCATTTAGTGTGATATCAGTTCTCAATCCAGGTTATACATCTGTGTGTTTTTTAACACCAGATCTGTTAATGTTGGTAAAAGTCTGTCTGATCACCACTGCTATCTTCTTTCATCACAAGTTAATTGTTCATGTAGAAACTTCCATTGACATACAAACTCTGAAGTAGCCATTGCCAAACACTTTCAAATATTTACTACTTTTCAAAATGCTTTGGCAATTTGTCAAAGACTACACCTGACAAATCTCCATCAGTTACCTTGACTTAATCCATTAATGCTTGACTGTCTCAAAATTTGGGATGATGGGCACAGAGCCAGTGCAATGGTCTTTTGCCCCGCTAAATATATGATACAGGGTCCCCCCACTCTACTACATCTCATTTTTTAAGGTAGTATTCATATAAAATACAAATTTTATTGTAACCTAATTATGTACAATAATGGATCAAATACAATATAGAGAAACAATTCAACTAGAAGAATTGAAAATAAATACAATGTATCTAAATACAAATTAGAGACATATCATAATAGATTATTCCATCTTAAATCAACAATGTTTTGTAGCAATTTTTAACATAAACTTCTTCTTGTTAAAAAGTTGAATAATTTTAACACATTCAACATTATGGTTAAAGAATAATGAATTTTATATAGTACTTTTTTGAAACTTAGCATGATCAAAACAAATTCACAAATTTGGAGAAAAACAAAAAAGAGATCACAGAATAACGTCAAAATCTGTGAATATTTTTCATCCTTTAATAGTCAGTTCTGTTTAGTTTAATTTGTAATATATATAAATGTAGGTAAAAAAAAACAAATTTTTATAAGATAGCAAAGGTTACAAAGCACTTGCCCATCAGGCTGAAATCAGGCTGAAATCAGGCTGAAATCAGGCTGAAATCAGGCTGAAATCAGGCTGAAATCAGGCTGAAATCAGGCTGAAATCAGAATGTTCAGCAGAGAGTATGAACTGGATCTGGGTGAGCATTAATATTATAGGTAATTATAATAAATACCAAATTTTTATTAACCAATAAAATATATCAATTTTTTTTAAAGAAACCTATAATTAATACTGGATTTTAATTTTTACAATTAATACTGGTACAGTGATACCTTGGTTTAAGTTGTTTCGAGTCAAGTCATTTTCGAAGACACGTCAGTTTTTCTTAAATATTATATGGAAAAATAAAACTTACCTTAGGTTTACTCAAGTTTACGTAAATTTAAAATTTTTTTACTTGATTATTTTAATTATTTTGTTCAGAGTATTGTATGTACATATCATAAATACTGTAACAGGCAATGGGGAGTGCATATTTGCAGTTTATAGTATGGTTATTTTGACTTAAGTTATTTTTCAACCTAAGTTGTGACCTCTGAAACCAATTATTGACATAGAGTCAGGTATATCTTTATATTCAAACTATTGCTAAAGATATTAGAAAAGTATTTGTTTCCTTGAAACACTTGAAAAAATACCTAACTCCTCTTGTTCTCATCTATCTTTAAAGAGACAGATCAGACAAAAAAAATGGAGTATTGTTGTCCAGTTTTCAATATCCAGTCTTGACAGAGTTCAAAAGCATTTACATGGCCTTGTGGGTGATGAATTATTTTCCACCCTATAACTCCTTTGCCACAGACAGAACATTGCTAGCTTCTCATTATTCTATCACTATTTTTATGACAGATATTCAGTAAATGTTACATTCCTTAATTCCACCAGTTCAGACTTTCACATCTAGAACCCACCATGACACATTCATAGAGTCAGTTCTTCTTCATTACCTTCATATTCCCTTGGTAAGGAAGAAGTTCCACTCAGACAGTTTCTACCTTGGAAATTTTACTTTGTGGAACTAGTCATGGGTATGATGATAAACTACATTTGGCAGCATGACCTCTGACTGGGAGATTAGAGGTTTTGAGGAACATGGAACCACTTCTTAATTGTTGTTGTTCCCAGGTTCACCCTGATTTGATGTAGTAGCACCTGTTAGGGTCTCAGCTCTGGGCAAATAGTAAACCCCCAAACAAAAATAAAACACTATGAAAGTATAAAAATTCATTTTTATCGTAAAAATACCAAAAGTACATTTTTATACAAAACAAATTACTAATGATACATATTTGTAGTAAAATTACCAACAATACATTTTATAGCAAAATGACTAACAATACTTTTTATCTGTAGCTGAAGCCATAAAACAATGTTCAAAATATTTAGATTTTGGTATTAAGTAACCCATAGAGGTGTTGATATGTCACTAAACATAATCACCCAACCAACTTTGTGGAACACACTCTTCTGTAGGTTTTTCCCCAATCATTACAATCTTAACCTTTTCAATTTTAGGGTCATACGTTATATATTCTACAGATATTCATAATATGCACTGCTTACTTCTTTCTTTTATACACTTGCAACAATCTCATTCAGTAATGCTCTATCTTGAGTGGATCTTGGACTTTCTAATAGGTTAACAATAGTATATATATATATATATATATATATATATATATATATATATATGATAAAAAAAAACAGAATTACTATCTTTCTACAGAATTGATTTTTCTAGCTGGAATTTTCCTTCTTATGAGAAGTTTTCTTTATTCTTCCGAAAAGAATTTGTTACAAGCTAGAAAAAAAGAAAGAAAGAAAAAAAAAAGAAAGCAAAAATAAGTAAGTAAATAAATCTAGTTGAATAAATCTGCCCCAGAGGTCATTCCATGCCTCACCCTGATAATGCTGATGAGACTGAAGATGATAGCACTGATAATGCTTATACATTAATCATAAACATTATAAGAACCATAATTATGTAATCAATAATGATAGATAGAGAGATTGTAATAATAGCTTTACTTGAGATTATGGTCATTATATCAATCACAATATGTTGATGGTGAGTCTCTAAGTGACTAAACATATTTATGACTCTGTGGTAATATAATCAGTAATTCTTTTATTCCTTTTCTGTAAATGTCAAATACTCCTGAGGGGCAAGGAACTGAGCCTTGCTGGTATTTAAATGTTAATATATTCTTGCCTTGGCTCTAATGTCTGTCATGTTTATCAAATACAAAATCTCTTAACTTCAATCTGATCCACCTCATCCGGTTCATAACCTTTTGAACCTTTAAATATTTATTGAAACGGTTCTTTCTGTAAAAGGAATGTATGAGATCAGCTCTTTATCAACTGTTTCAGTGCTCTTTTCTCTTCTTCTATAGAATCTAGGATTTAAATAAATGATATACAGTAAGTCCACCCATATTTGTGGGGTTTAGGGACCAGAACTGTCTGCAAATAGTTAGAATCTGCGAATACTTGAAACCCCCCTAAAAGTGCTTATAAGTACCTATTTTGATTATTAAAAACCCCATATGCCTTAAACTTTCATCCTAAACACTTTAGAAACATTTCAGACTCTTTTAAAACATTTTTGGAAAATTGTATTGGTAACCATATACTTCACTTAGTGTAAATTTTCTTTCATATGTACACAAACCATTTTTAATTACGCATACAACATTGAAAATGCTGTATAAAATATGTGTAACAAGACATAAAATATAAAGTTTAAAACATTTTCTAAAAACAGAACTGTGATGATGCCTCCAGACTTAGCATAAGACACTTTTAAGATCCCAGCTGCAGCCTCTAACAAAGAACAAAGGAAAGCTCAAGCACTTTTTTGTTTGTTTTTACAATGAAGATGTACAATTCTGCGAATTTCTATGATAAAAATGGATTGTTATATGTTTTAAGTCACATAAATAACAGGAAAATAATACAAGTAACAAGAATAATTTTAAATATGTTTTATTGAAAAATGCACGAATTGAGGGAGTTCTTGGTGAATAATTTGTACATTTGTTCTTCAGAAAAATACATGAATTTTTGGGGTTTCCGTGAATAACAAGCATATATGTTCTAAATAAAAATTTGCAAATATGTGAAGCCATAAATGCTGAAATGCAAATAGGTGGGGACTCACTGTAATACAAATCAATTACATCTATCAAAATGTATACACATTAATAGAATTTTACATATTTCAAGTTGAGCAGAATTTTTGTCAAGGGGCTCAAAAAAAGAACTAGCGTGTTCAATCATCAAACCATATAATAATTATCAATGTGTATTTATTTATATAATTAGACTTCCCATAAACCCATTGGGTTCCTTTTAAAAACAGTTCATGATACAAAATGATGACATAACAATGTTATCAATTTTATTATTAATTACACATATTTTAATTTGTATTTGCAATACAAGTTATTGTAATAATTATTATTCCTCACATTATACAAAAATACTTACATCAAATATATTAAAAAAATTAAAAAATAGAAAAGTTTTCAGAATTTATGGCAAAGATTGCTGCTTTACATTATTGTCTTAATGAAATTCAGCTGGAAATTGAATGATAGATGTCCAATTATTAAATAACATGCTTTTAGAACGGGCAATGAATTAACAATATCAGATTGATATAAGAGGTCAATGATTGTTCTAGAACTATAACCTTGCTATAATCTTGTAATAATCTATGTTTTTGTGTTCAATATCTTTTGTATGTATGACAAAAAAGTTACATTGCACTTTGTATCATAAAGAATAACAATCTCCTAAAAGAAGTTATTATCAATATTTTAAAGCAGGATAAATAAACTAACTCATGAGATATATTGTACATATAAATATATCCGGACAAAAAATATTGGTTGGTTAAAAACAAATTTTTATTAAGAAAACATAATAAAATAGTTCAAAGGACAGTAGATTGAAATTTAAAACTAATGTAAGAAATAATTTCTTATGATATAAAACTTTTGTATTGTTGCAGGAGTCATTGTAAAATCCAAGATCCTTTCAATAGGGGAATAGTATATGCATTGCCAGGTCGACATATGGTTTTGAGTTGTCCTTCTGAAAACCTGGACTAAGTTTATGTGGATCAGTGAATGTCATAAAAAAATCAACCAATGACAACATGTCCTGCCAAAAATCAAATGGGAAACACGGATGTGTCAGCCCCAATAAAAAGAAGAAAACCATGTACAAGATTAGTGATGCCGCAGTGCAGAGGAACTTGATTCGAGGTAGCAGTTTCAGACACAAGGATTGGTGATTCATCAACTGTGAGTTTGACCTGACATACAACTCCAGAAGAGAAAGAAGAAAGGATGAATGCAACGAATTAATTTCCGTCAACCAGAAGGAACACAACAACTCTGTATGAATTTTCAAATCACAAAAAAGAACTATGACGATATTCAACCATTTTAAATACTGTAACCAAATGGAGTCAACAATAAATGGTACTATATACAGTAAATTTGGCCTTTACTTTATCTCTATATACCATAAAACTAAAACACCCATAAATCAGTTGGTTTTTTTTAAAAGCAGTTCATGATACAAAACAATATTAATTTTATTATTAATTACATATATTTTAATTTGTATTTGCAATACAGGTGATTGTAATAATTATTATTATTACTCACATTATACAATAATACTTAGATCAAATGCATTAAGAAATTAATAAATAGAAAAATTTTCAGAATTTGTGGAAAAATAACGTCCCTGATACACAGAACAACAGAAAAAAAAACCCTACAAAACTTTCAACATATTAAAATTATTAATATAATGTCATTGAAATAAATTTAATAATATTTAAATATTTATTTTGCAAATAACACTTAATTTGTTAGAAGCGGAAGACATTCCTCTTAAACATTGAAAAAAGTTTTTCTGCTTTTAGAATGGAATTACAAACTGATATCACACCAAAAGCTTTTCCATTCAAATAACCGTAACCACATGGTGACAATTTATACCAATTTTAGTATTATAATAATAATTTTCAAATGTGAAGGTCATTCCAAAAACAAGAAACATCAATCATCTGTTTAGGGAGGTTCATATTTATTAAAATAACAAAGTATAGATGCCCCCTTTTTGTGTACTTAGTTTTATTTTTTTAGATATTTTTTTCAAAATAATAATTATATTTTTTATTATACATAGTTGTTTCTTCCTCACATTTATTTAGAAATATGTAACAGCACCAAACCAACATGCATCTATTTATTTATTTACGATCAAGTCATGTGACACAATTGTCCATCCATATAAATTACATTTTACAATCAAACACCCACATGGTGTCTTCACCTATCAAGTACTTATCAAATATCCAAGATATATGTTTATAAAAAAAAGTTCTAATGTAGTGTAGTGAATTGTATAAATATATGTTGTGTTATATATATTTAAATTTATTTAATAATATCGTTATAATGTATTATACATGTTTATTATTTTTCACACACATAATAGTTTGAATATAATATGTAAATATTTGTTTATATATGTGGATTGATATAAAAATGTGTGTCAAAAACAAATACAGAATTTCCTATTAAAAATGCCATAAAAACAGAAAAAAGGCCCTAGATCATGAACCCCTTGTCTAATTTTAATGAAATTTGGCACTACACTTGGCAGGTGTTCAAGATATATGCTTCTAAATTTGTTGGGATATTATGTATTGTTTAAGCTGTATCTTTAGAACACACATACATACAAACAAGATTAGTGTTTTAGTATAATCTCGATTTCCTATGTATTTATTTATATATTTCATGTATCATTTGTAGTGGGAAGGGAGGTAAAACTACTGAAGTTAATAAATTTATGAATGACTACTTCCCTTAGCCATTTTAATAATTTATACAAATAAAATATTTCTCTGCATTTAGACAAAATTATTTCCTGAACAAAATGGATCATTTAATTAATCAATTCCTTTACTTCTACATTTCTTAGATAAAGGTTTTATTTGTTCAAACCTTTCACGTGAGGTACTTAGATACCTTCATTTATTAAGTGATCGTTTTGCTTCAACTTAGTGTTGAAATAGGTTTTGTTGTCAATATTTTAGTCGGTCTCTTGCTAATCTTTTTCTTCCAAGAAATATTCCCATTTATTAAATTATATATGTTATATTAAATACATAAAACTTTTAACATGAACAGATATTGAGCAAAAAGTGATTTATATATTACCAGGAGTAATCAATGAATCATAGAAACATAAATAAAGGTAACGGTTCATTGGCTTCTATTTTAGTTGTGAATCTTTTATCTCCGCTTTATTGAATCTCAATATATTGTTTCAAGACTTTTGTTTCATTGCATCTCAATATTAAAACTTTGCCATTTTTGATGGAACTGGTACACTTCTTTCTTTTTATGTGCCATGTCCTTTCAGGATGTATGGCTCTCCACTTCTCTCTATCCCTTGCAACTCTCAACAAGTTCCTTTCCTCTGCTTCCTCCCCCAGACCACATCCTGTCACCCATCTTCTCAAGCCTGCCAGGTGTGTCATGCACTTATTTCCCTTGTCTCTCTTTCCCTCTATTCGACCTGTGAGTATCAGATTCTCCAGGCCCTCTTTCCTCATTATGTGTCCCAGAAACTTCAGCTGTCTCTTCCTGAAATTAAGTATAAGCCTCCTCCTTGTTTGAAACCTCTCTAAGCCCTCACCGTTGCTCGCACGCTCGACCCATGATATCTTTAGCATCCTTCTGTAGAACCATATCTCTATTGCCTTGAGTCTCTTCTTCCTCTTTGAAATCACCCAAATGTCACATAACAGCTCAGTATCCTTTTGTTCATTACCAAAGAAATCCTCCTGTCTTGCAATACTCTACCCAGCTTTTGGAATGTGTCCTTGGCCATCCCAATCCATCTATGGATCTCAGGGGGTTGCACTTACTGTCCTCTGTCAAGATGTTTTCCAGGTATTTAAATTTTCGCTTAATTCTAGTGTTCCCGACCTGCAAATCACATTTTGAGCTCTTCCTTTTACTGATGACCATGCATTCTGTTTTCTTGCAGTTTATGCTTCGTCCCTTCTTCTCACTTTCCATCGCTACCATTTGTAGGAGATTTTGTAATTTCTTTTCCATGTCTGCTACACTAGTAAATTAATAAAGGTTCAATTGACTTATCTTTTGACTGACTTCAAAGTTTTGCATGCACAATGCTCATTGAGGTTAGATAAATCTGTTAAATTCAGTAAAGTTTAATATTTATACGTACTAACAAATGGTGTTACAAAAGAACATTTTTTTCTCTTGACACTGTTATTACTGTATACTCACTTAGAAACTGTTATGTTGAACGATCTTCTCAAAGATGAAGAAGAGACTCGAGGCAACAGAGATGTGGTTCTACAGAAGGATGTTAAAGATATCATGGACAGAGCATGTGAGCAATGATGAGGTCTTAGAGAGGTTGCAAGCAAGGAGGAGGCTTATACTTAACATCAGGAAGAGGCAGCTGGAGTTTCTGGGACACATAATGAGGAAAGAGGGCCTGGAGAATCTGATACTCATGGGTCAAATAGAGGGAAAGAGAAACAAAAGGAAAGCAATGCATGACATACCTGATGGGCTTAATCAAGTGGATGACAGAACGTGGTCTGCGGGAGGAAGCAGAGAGAAGGAACTTGTTGAGAGCTGCAAGGGATAGAGGGAGGTGGAGAGCCATGATTGCCTACATCCTGAAAGGACATGGCACATAAAAAGAAAAGAAAGAAACCAGAACATATGAAACTGAATTTATACATTTTCTTTCTCTTAAGAATTGAGAACAAAAGAATAAAACTTAAATTGTTAATTGACAAGAATAATTTTATATTTACAAGTTTATAAAAAGATATGAACTAACTACAATGCAATATTTGTCATTTGCCATGCTATAAAATGTCCACTATAAAAAAAGACTATACTATTAATGGGAGTTCTATGTAAGAAATGGATATTCTTCTAGTTAGCATTTCCCTCATTATGGGCATTATTATATCCATGTTATAATAAAACCTGAATGTATGGATGGAACAGAATAACTGAAAGAAAAGGAATAACAAACATACTTTGTTCACAGAGAAAGCTTTATACAATTAGGTCATTTAAAAAATTATATATGCATATTTACATGTGTCACACACAGAGAAATTATAACATATGTATACCATTACAAGCCATGCAGAAATAGTGAAGAGAGAGGTCTTCCTTGTCATAATTCCCAACAGAAATTTGAGTTGCTAGAGGATTTGAGTGGACTAGATTTATCTTCTATGTCACTATCAGAGACACATTTCTTGAATGAGAAAACAGCAAGTCATGGGTATTTCCTAACATGAGGATTGGAAGCCAGAGATAGTTTCTATATCTGGTGAATATATATTCCCAAAGGAAAATAACATCATGGGCTTGTGAGCTTTGGAAGCTTGCCTGGATGAGGCAAGAATTCACCCATGCTAAAAAGCAACTGCTTCGTCTGACTCCTGGAAGCTGACTAATGGACTATCCACTTTTGTCACTCTATGAAGTTATGTCACTAAGTGGCCATCATGTGACTTCATCTCAACCAAAAGAGATAATTGTCTTTTCTATTCTTACACTATAAAAACAACATACTATACTATTGTAACATACTATAAAAAACATACTATGCTGTAAAAAAAAAATTATTTTACTCATAAATTTATAAAAATGTCTGAACAAGAGAACTAGAAAATTTAAATAAACACATAACTACTAGTAACTGTAATTATAAACTAAAAGAATGCATTTTCCGAGCATAGTTTGTTCTCACCACATAAATTCACTAAAAATAGTTTGTGGGCATCTGGATTTCTACTTTTTTTTCTTGAGAAATGACAACAAAGATGTTAAACACTATTTATTTATTAAACTGTTTAATACTTTTGTTGTAAATTCTCCAAAAAAGAGAAGATGCATAAATCCAGTATTTTATGTTTTAAAATTCTTCAAATAGCTTTTTAAAGAAATAAAAATTTCTGAGTGACTATACAGTAATAGTGGTGTTAAGGGAAAAACTGTTCTTTTGACACACTGTTTTTTGGGGAGTACAGATTGTAGGGATGCAAAAGACTATTATCTCCCTTTGGTTTAGTTGAAGTCATGTGGGTCACATGACTTTCGGTGGCTTACATCTGCTTATAGAGAGACAAATTTCATTTTTAGCACGCCTATAATCAAGACAGGCATGTCCACAGTGTTGTTATGTAAGTTGCAAAGAAGACAGACATGACAATCTCACAGTGATAGGGCATACAGAAAAAATGTTTGTCATTCCTTTCTTTCAGTTATCCTGTTCCATCTGTGTATTAAGGTGTTACTATATCATGGATATAATAATGTCTATAATGAGGATTGGGAATATTCTTTCTTGCATAGCACATCCATTAACTGGTGAACCTGACATGATCCCAACCAAAGAAAGATAATTGCCTCTTGCATCCCTACAACATGTTAAACTTTGCCTTAAATTCTTATAGATATCATATTTTTAATTTGCATTAGAAACACACATCACACTTCAAACAAATTTCAAATTTGTACAATGATAAAATCTGTTAAAAATGTGACAACATTTAAATATTCAGAATGAATGACTATATTAAAGTTAAAATGTTTGTATATATATATATATATATATATATATATAGGCAGCATTTTCAAGCATGTTTGGTTGAATAATCTAGACATGTTATGTCTGTTTATTTTTATATTAATTCCCTCAAATTCACAGATCAATTTCTTAGTGCTTTTACAAAACTGATTAAGAAAGATGCTGTAGTTTTGATTATTTCTTTTATTTTCCCAGTTACTTTCGATCTTATCCAGATCATTTTCAGTTAAGTTAAAAAGATTTCAGGTTGAGTAATCTTAAATTAATCTTAAAAAATTTGAACTAAGTTACCTCACTTACATATTCCTAATATAAATTGAGTATAACAGCATGCATTTCATGCACATTTTCAAAAATAAAAGAAATAACTAAAACTACAGCATCTTTCTAACTCAGTTTTGTAACAGCACTAAGAAAATTATCTGTGAATTTGAGAGGATTAAAATAAAAATAAACAGACATAATATGTCTAGATTATTCAAACATGCTTGAATGAATATATATATATATATATATATATATATATATATAGATAGATAGATAGATAGATAGATAGATAATATTAGTGGTCAATATATATATATATATATATATATATATATATATATATATAGGCACATATAAACCATATAGAAAACCTAACGATAAACCACTCTACATACACACATCTTCCAACCATCCGCCTTCTATAATCAAACAGATACCAAAATCGATTAACCGCAGGCTCTCCCGACAATTCCTCCAATGAATCCCTATTCAACAAAGCTAAGAAAGACTATGAAATGGCCCTAAAAGATAGCGGATTCCCAGCAATACTCACATATTCACCACAGAATACAAAAAGACCAACAGGAGAAGAAATATCATATGGTTCAACCCACCGTACAGCAAGAACGTAAAAACAAACGTAGGAAAAATATTCCTCAAACTCTTACACAAACACTTCCCAGAATCAAGCACCTTACACAAGATATTCAACAAAAACACAGTAAAAATCAGCTACAGCTGCACCGAGAGCATGGCACAAATAATAAAAAAGCACAATAGGAAAGTTATCAACAAACCACACGAACAAATTAAACCCACGTGCAACTGCAGAATAAAGAACGAATGTCCCTTAAACGGAAATTGTTTACAAAACAACGTAATATACCAAGCCACGATAAAATCACCAGATAATGAAGAAAAAGTATACATAGGAGTAACTGAAGGACCCTGGAAGCAAAGAAATTATACACACAAAACATCGTTCACAAATAGTAAATATACGAACAGTACTATGCTTTCTAAGTATATCTGGGAAATAAAAAACAAAACGCACATCACACCAAAAATATCTTGGAAGATAAGGAAAAAGTCATCAGCCTACAACAACCAATCAAAAACATGCAAACTCTGCTTGGAGGAAAAAATAGCTATCATTACCTTCCCCGACCAAAATAAATTATTAAATAAAAGATCCGAGCTCATCTCAAAATGCAGGCATGAAAATGAATTTTTACTACGTAACCTAAAAAATGAAAAACGGAAAAAATAAAAACAAACAAATACACTAATAAAAAAAAAAAAAAATAAATAAATAAATAAAATAAAATAAAATAAAATAAATAAATACTATGTTGCTTAAAAACCGAAAACCGAAAAGAAAAAATATACAAATAAATTGACCTAAATTCAAACCAATCCCAAATTAAAAACTGTTCCCGCCAAAAAAATAATAGTTAGAATGAACTACAACAACCAACCCCAAAATTGAACAAATAGCTTTAATCAAATTCTCAAACCAAAAAAAAACTGTTAAACACGTGATATAAACAAATTTTTACTACGTTAATAAATAAATAAATAAAATAAGAAACAAAAAAGTAAAAACGAGCAATATAATTTGACCCAAATAAATAAACAAAGCGACTTCCGGTAAAAAATAACCGCCATAATAGAATACCCACAATGTACCACTAACCCGTATATATATAAATAGCTGAGAAAAATAACAGCATATGTGGCCTGACGATTGCATATAGCATGAAACAGACTGTCGCCTCTAAGTGTTGACTTCTATGTTCACTTTTATATTTATATATATATATATATATATATATATATATATACATAAATTCCCAAGAGAATAGAAGCCAGGTAGAACTCAATGTCCAGGACAGAGTAAGAATATAATATAAAAGGCTCAAGCACTAATATTCCATGATTGTAATTTATTACATTGAAATTGTAAACACAATCCAATTCATCAGACCTACAAATTCAAAAAGAAATCAGAAAATACTCGGAGATATATTTTCTGATTTCTTTTTGAATTTGTAGGTCTGATGAATTGAATCATGATTATGATTCCAATGTAATAAATTATAACCATGGAATATTAGTGTTTGAGCCCCATATATATATATATATATATAGATAGATAGATAGATAGATAGATAGATAATTTCCTCATTATAAAATACATTTTTGCAAAAATATTAGAAAATAAAATAAACTCAATAAATTCATCAATGAATTTATGACATATACATACTCAGAAGAATGACATTTCAATGTGTGTGTGTGGGGGGGGTTGTGAATATTAAATGTTTTTTGTATTGAAAGTGAAACGAAAGGAAAAAAAATGCTGTCATCTTTATCAGTCTCAAGACTCATGAGTATGATTTTAAGGCCTCTGTGCATTTGAGCAACTGACCAGCCGCTTCCATACACCTTGTTTGCATGCCAATGTCTGACTCCCTGTGAACGATATCCCAGTCCTCCCAGTGATGTTGACAACCCATTTTTACTCTCTGTCTGCTTCTTCCTCTTGGCCTAAAGTGGTACCTTGTTAGTTAGTAGTGGGAATATTGTTGGCTCTTATGATTTTTCCATGCCATTTCAATTCCTCCTTGACAGTGGTTATGAGGTTTTCCAAGAGGCATGTTTCTTGTTTGTTGTTGTCATACACTGAGTCATTTGCAATGCAGTCTATATAGCTTAATGAAACATGAAATTATTGTACTTGAATCAATGGAAGAAACTCCCACTCCTAAATTATCATTTCTAATAGAAAAAATGATATCCTTCAATATAACTCCTCTATCTGTTAAAAAATTTAGCAAAGAGTACAATCTTAGTACAAGTAACAAAAAAGACATATGTTGAAAAATTGTTAAAATGGACAACTTCTGATAAATTAAAAATCAAAGCCTACTGTTACCAATCTTTACATTCATCCAAAGGAGTATTCAGAAGCCTCGACTTTGATCCTTACTCCCTACAGGAAATTAAGACAAACCTGAAGAAACAGAAAGTTATAGATGTAAAAAGAATAACAATTAAAAAAAAAAGTAACAAAATATTAATACTAATACATTAATATTTACATTTAATACCCTTAAACCACCATTCAAAAAAAAAGATGGCATACTCTATTGTTAAGTTATAAACATACATCCCTGGACCATTAAAATGCTTTACCTGGCAAAGATTTGGCTACCAGAAAATCAGATGTCCCAAAATCCCAGTTTATGGAAGATGTGGAGAGAAAGGAACAGTCCTGTAATAACAAAAGAGAGCAAGAGTAGGTTTAAGGAAACTTTATTCTGCTTAGAATAATTGCTAACAGTGTAGTGACTATTTATAGTCCTCTACAAATGAAAACGTTCTCCAAAGGGAGATAAACTTAAAACAGGGAAGAATGCTCCCAATTACTTTATCGCAAGGCCATTCCAAATTAACCTGCCAAAGTGTCTAAACTGCAAGCAAGAACATACAGCTGATTCAAAGGAGTGTGATATCTGGAAAAGGGAAAAAGAAATAATAAGAATAAAATATACCAAAAACATTACTTTTCCAGAATCAAGAGAAATAGCGAAAAGTACCTTCTCTCCATCTTCATAAGATTTGGTGAGTAAAATAAATGGAAAACCAATAAATACTAATAAGCACCTGAATAAATGAAATGGAGAAAAGAGCACAGAAGTAATAGGTATTGCTAAGTTATCATCAGAATTTGAAAATAACTCCTTGACAAAATATTACTTCCTTTTGTTCCAAAATTTTAAATCCATGGCTGAAAAACAAAAGCTAAGTAATACCTCTGATAATAAAAAAAGTTACAATATATCATTTAATATTAATGAATCAAAAGAGTCCCTTAATAAGTGTCATGCCTCTACTACTGGACCAGATGATGTACATTATAAATTTCTGAAATATCTTCCAGAGACATCTATTTTAGTATTGTCGGACATATTTGATATCATATGGCACTTTGGGAACTTTTCTAAAGACTGGCAGGAAATTGTAATTATCCCAATTCCCAAAAGGATAAGGATGCCTTGAACCCAAATAATGAGTGTCCTATATCTCTTAGCAGCTACCTTTAAAAGTTTTTGTAGCAGTCAGAGTCATGTGTATATTTTGAAAGGGAGTGTGGAGACAGTGAATTGGTGAGTTTCAGACAGACAGCGAATTGAGCAGCACTTTGTGCTAGTGGAAGTGGTGGTGTTGATTGTAGCCATTTTTATTGGCTAGTTCTGAGTGCTCAATGGCTGAGCGATGACTGTGTCAGGTGCATAAAGGCATGGTATGCTCATTCAAGAGCAGTTGGTTTTTGCTTCTGATGGGGAGTCGGGTATTGGAGATTGAGATGTGGAGAGGAGTTTGGATTTGTTTTGCCTAATGGACCTATTGAACTCACATTAACTTTTTTTTTTCTTTTACTGTGTGTGCATCAAACCAATTTTTACACATTTTTGTTCACCTCTACTGTGGTCAGGTATTGAACTCACAACTCTTTGGGTTAAGTCACTTTTTGGATTACTTCAACCAACACTCTTATCCACTTTGGGGCATCAGGGAGTGAATTTTTGGGACTTATAAACCTGATGTCTCAGTAACCAATTTTTTTACCAGAGCTCACATTACAATCTTTGTTATTGTTCTTTTCCTCTATCCCTCTGTACTACTGGTTCCCATATTGTATTCATTTTTATGCTTGGAGATTTTTGTGGCCTAGCATATGCACTGATTCCTTAGCTTTTTGTATTTTATTTAGTCCACAGAGGTAGAACAATCTACCCCCATGGATTAAATAAAGGATTTGGTTTGAAATTCCAACATATATCACCTGAAGAAGGCCGGAGCATACAATGGCTGAAACGTGAATTTGGCAATAAAGTTGAGGACAACAGTCTGAACAATGTAAATAGTGTAACTAGTTATAATACCTCATCTCAGAAATATAAACAGATATTAAAACTGAGTAGGTTTTAAAGTTGTTTTAAATATGACAAATAACAAGTGAATAAAAATTTAATAGAATAATGAATGGTTTTATTGCCTTTTAAATTTATGTTACAAAAGTTTATAACATGTCCAAATATAGGTCAAGTTAACCCAGAGGATGTTATTGATATTGTATTACTGTTCAACATACAGCTGATTGATACCAATCTACTGAGTTTATCTAGTAATCAGCTTCATGCAATCTACTCTTGTTTAATGCTAGTTTTTAATAACATTGTGCTGGAATCTGTATAATGGCTTACAAATTCAAACAGTATATCTATATAAAGTTTTCTAAACAAAAAACTGGTCTGCAGCATTGATTTGTGAATTTGGTGGTATAGTAATTATAAATAATATATCACCTGCAGTAACCACTGAAACTTATTACCATTGATCTCTGACCATAAAAGACTTCTTCATGTATGATGTGTTCTCTACAATAACTGTGTAGTTGGACTCGAATTGACCTGGAAATAGGTCAATGCTTGGGTTATGGAGTATATTCCCGCCAAAAATCAGATTTTATGAGCTGATCACTGACTTGACTTACCATAAGTCATAAAAACAGTGACCAGATACCTGAAACAGGAGAGTCAGTGGACAGAGATCTGAAACAGAACAATCAGTGGTCAGATCTGCAATGACACAGTTGGCAAAAGAGAGTTAGAGAACAAACTCAACCAGCCTTGACACACATTACCATGACAATATATCAGTCAGCAATGATCTTTCTACTTATTAAACCATGACTGAAGTTTAGTTCTAGACCCCCTTCTCTTTGTTCATCGTATTTTGAAATCACTATTATTGCATGCAATCAGTCAGCAGTCTCACATATTGGTGTACTTATTATCACAAACTTTGCAGACTTACTTGCAACAAATTACATCAAATTATTGGTCTCTTCATGGCCAAAACAAAAAACATTTGTTTTTAACATGTATATATATGTACCACTGTATCAATGTTACTGTCATATTTCACTTGATCTTCTTTTTCTGCAGAGATCATTTCTTTGTGTTGTTTATGATTTTATATTGTAATTTGTGGGCATAACATTTGGATTTTATTTTTCTACCTAAAATCCGAGTAGATTGCCCCCACACCCTCTCACTTCCAATTTTATCCATATGTCTTTACTTCACAAACTCTTCTTTAGCAGGCTTTCCCCACATAAATTTCAGGAGACATGTAGAATAGCCTTCAGTGATTTTAGTCAATGCCTTTTGTAGTCATGATAGTAGTAGTATTAGCAGTAGTAATAATTTTAATAATAATAATAATAATGATGAGTAGTATGTATTTTTTACTGCTTATCAACCTTTTGTGGGTTATTTAATTTGAAACATATTTGAATTGTAAGATTATTTCTTTTTTGATTTTTCTTTACAAGTGATTGATTAACTGATTTGTTTTTTATGGTTTATCAACCCTTTGTAAAAAAATTTTCAGATTCAATTCCTCCTATTTAATCAATAGAAGAAAAAAAGTCATACCTATTACACATAAGTGAATATAATGAACTCAACTGAAATTCAAACTTGGCTCTCCAATTTCTTATTCTGAGCAGCTATCCATTACACCACCTGCTCATCCGCAACAACAGTGAGTAAATTATTATGTACATTAACCCTGCAGACATTCCTGTGCAGTATAGGGTCACAGTCTCACCATCATAAGTGTTCCTGATGCAGTTTCCATAGCAAATAGATTTTTACAGAGAGAGGCAAATAGTTAAGTGAAAAAAACTCTTAATTTCAAAATGTGAAAAAGACAAGGAGAATCTACTCCATTATCTTTCCTAAAAAGTCATGGCAATTTGAAGATAATAAAGAAAATCTATAGAGAGTGATGATCACCTACATCCTGAAGAGACATGGCATATAATATGTCTTTACTTCATAAACTATTCTTTAGTAGGCTTTCCCACATCAATTTTGGGAGACATGTAGAATAGCCCTCAGTGATTTTATTCAATGCTTTTTGTGGTTGTGATAGTAGTAGTATTAGCAGCAGCAGCAGTAGTAGTAGTAGTAATAGTAGTAGTAGTAGTAGTAGTAGTAGTAGCATAAATATAATAATATTACTACTAATAATAATGATAATGATGATGAGTAGTATGTAATTTTTACAGCTTATCAACCTTTTGTGGGTTATTTAAAGTGAAAGCATATTTTGAATTATAAGAATATTTTATATTCTCATCTCCCCCCCCCTTTTTTTAGTCATGGTGCACAGCTATTTTATTTTTACTTGATTGATCTGTAATGAAAGAACAAGAACTAGTCAACTTTTTCTAATTTTTTCTCTTATATATTTTATTTTTTTGAATTGCGATTTATGAGGATTTTGTTTTTCTTCTCCCTGTTCATTTTTCTTTTAATTTAATCAATATGTCTGGTTTTATAGAATTAATAAAACTCTGTAACCCAAGATCTTTTAATAACTTGTAATAATAAAAATCCAAAATAATGATTCAATGAGAAATTAATCCATTAATGTGCACTGTCTCATTTTGGTGATAATTGACATTAATGAATTATTAAGGCCAGATTTTTTGTAAACCTATAATTAATAGTGTAGAAAGGAAACTACAAGAACTCTTACAGAAGGTAGTGAAAGAAAGCAAGAAGAAAGGACTAAACATTAATTGCAAGAAAACAGAACGCTTGGTTGTTAGCAAAAGGAACAGCCCAATATGCAAATTACAAATTGGAGATAGCAAAATAAAGCAAGTACAATAATTTAAATATTTGGGAAGTCTTTTAACAGAGGACAGAAAGTGTGACACTGAAATATAAACGTGTTTTGGGATAACCAAAGAAGCTTTCCAAAAGTTAAGCAAAGTATTAAGCAATAGAAAAATTTCATTAGAAACTAAGAAAAAGTTCTGAACTAAATCTCAATCCTTCTATATGGCAGTGAATACTAGACAATCCCTACACAGATGAAGAATAGAATTAAAGCAAAAGAAATATGGTTCTACAGAAGGATGCTGAGAATACCATGGACTGAACATGAAAGCAACGATGAAGTTTTAGAAAAAAATGGAAACAAAAGGCTTTTACTTAGAATCAGAAAGAGATAGTTGAAATTCCTAGGGCACATAATGAGGAAAGAGGGCTTGGAAAATTTGATGCTCAAATGATAGATTGAGAGGAGGCGGGATAGAGGAAAACAGTGCATAACCTACTTAGTGAACTTGAGTAAATGGATGTCAGAAAGAGGTTTGGTAGAGATAACAAAATATAAAAAAATTATTAAGAGCTATAAGAGCAGGAAATTGTGGAGAGCCATGATTGCCAGCATCCTGAAAGGATATAGCTGATAGAAGTAGAATTTTTTTAGAAACCTAAACTTAACATAAGATTTTTATTTTATAATTAATACTGGAGTTTTGATGGGCATTATTGAGTTAAAAACCATTCAATTTTTTGACACTGTATAAACATTTCTTAGCTTATTAAGGCATTTTTATCACCAAGTACATCATAAAATTGTCATAATGTATAAAGTAAGCTGGTCAAAGTAGCCAAATGACTATTCAGAATATGATAGCAAATAAATGACAACAAAAAAAGACTACTTTCTCTTCTTTGTATTTTATTAACCTTTCAAATTGTCAGCAGTTTTCATAGATTCTTATTTCTGAATTTTATAGTCTCAAATGGAAACCAAATTACAAAAAAAAAATGAATTGCTTCCATTGATTCACATTCAACTTAGATCAGATTTCAAGGAGTTTTAAGTGAACCATCTACCTTCCATCAGAGAAAATAGCATCTCAAATTTGAGATAGTTTGACTATTTTTTCAGTCAGATAAATTTTGATGGAATTTTTTAGAAGTGGATTTATCATTATCATAGGCTTTTTTTCCAAACCAACATGCTCATCATGTTTTTTATATGGAAAAGGTTTTGACTATTGTAGGTATCTGTCTTATTATAAACCTTGCTATTTGGACTTGCATACTCATCTTAGCTTTTATACCTACAATGTTTCAGTTGATGTACACTGATACTCTTCAGGTGTATGTTTTATTATATACCATGCTATTTGAACCTGCATGCACATCTGACTTTTATACCCAGAATGTTCTGGTTGACATATACTCCAACTATCTTCTAGTGTCCATTTTTATTATAAACCTTGCTATTTAAACTGCATACTCATCATGGCTTTTATACCCACAATACTTCAGTCAATTTACTCTCCAACCCATTTCAGGTATCTGTCTTATTATATGCCTTGCTATTTGGACCCACATGCTCACCTTGGCTTTTATACCCACAATGTTTCAGTTGATGTACACACTGATCTTCAGGTGTCTGTTTCATTATATGCCTTATTATTCAGACTAGCATGTTCATCTTATTTGCTATACTCACAATGTTTCAGCCATTGAAAATTACGACCATCTTCATACTCAATAATCTTCTTGTAATTTATGCAAATATAGGTAATTTGAAAGTATAGAGACCAAAAAAAATAATTTTTATGAAATAATTACCTACAGATGAGGGTTAGGGTTAGAAATTTTGCTTTCGCATATAGGATTAGAGGTTTTCATATGAATTTTACATGAAGAATTATTATTAAGTCTACTATTATTCAAACCAACATTTCAACAATTGTACTCCGTGAGCTTCTTCAGGTGTGTGGTATTTGGTAATCTTATTGAAATTTTAAACTGAACCATTTATATAATCAAAAGGGGTAAATTGATCAAAATAAATGTAAATTCTATAAAATAATTTTTTTTGTAATTAGAAAGTTGTGTGAGTATATCACTTATAACTTATAGTGAGTACCTCAATCTGTTTTCATATTTTTTTACATTTATTTAAATTAGCCAATTTTTTATCTAGCATTTTTTTTCCAAAACTTAAATTCTGAATTGATGAAAACATTAGTATATGCATTGTTATTCAGGCCAGATACCCATCTTGGGTTTTTCACCTGTTTCAATCATTACACTCTCCAGCCTTTGTCATAACATTTCAGTCATTGCCCTCTCCAGCCTTTGTCATAACATTTCAGTCATTACACTCTCCAGCCTTTGTCATAACATTTCAGTTATTGCACTCTCCAGCCTTTGTCATAACATTTCAGTCACTGCCCTCTCCAGCCTTTGTCATGACATTTCAGTTATTGCACTCTCCAGCCTTTGTCATGACATTTCAGTCATTGCACTCTCCAGCCTTTGTCATAACATTTCAGTCATTGCACTCTCCAGCCTTTGTCATAACATTTCAGTCATTGCACTCTCCAGCCTTTGTCATAACATTTCAGTCATTGCTCTCTCCAGCAACTGTCATAACATTTCAGTCATTGCACTCTTCAGCCTTTGTCGTAACATTTCAGTCATTGCACTCTCCCTCCTTTGTCATAACATTTCAGCCATTACACTCTCCAGCTGTCTTCGGCTATGCTATGTGCCATTGTACTCAGAGCCAGATCTAGGCCTTAAGAGGCCCCTAGGCTAATAGAATTTATGGATGTTTGTCCCAGTGTCTAGAATAGTGAAAAACATGAAATACATCAATTAAAACTTTTAATAATTTTGAAACTCATCCAATTTATTTCATAAGCATCTTCATGATATTTTTTTATCTGAACTTTACATCCTCAGAAATGTTTCTAGAATGAAAGACGGCCTGTATTACACTGAAAATTCTAGTTTTTGAAATTCACTGGCAAAGCATCCTAAAGAAAACATAAAAATGATGGAAACAGAAAATTCTGATTTTCTATAGACTTACGATCCTAGATCACAACAGATGAAAAGAATTTAATTATATTTATTGTTAAAATTATCAACTTCAAATAACCAAGCTCATAATTCTAAATCATGGAGATGAGACAAAAAAATAACAGATTCTTAGATTGTATCACATTGTAATGAAAACTTCAATGGGTTCCATTGAATTTAAAAGACCCACTCTAGCTAGAGGGGCTCAAATACTCTAATTTGTTTTAAATTATTTCAAAGGAGCCCCATTAAATGTGAAAAAAAAAAATTCTCCTCTGTTCTTATATCTTTATTATTTTTTAGATTCATCAGGGGCCCAAAACTAGAGAGCCCTTGAGGTCCATTCTACTCTTGAGGCCCATGGGATTCAGCTCATACTAGACCTTATGTAAATCTGGCTCTCATTGTACTTATTAACCTTCATGGAATTTGAACCAGTAGATTGTTCCCATTTAATTTTTCAAGTTTAGGGGGATATTTCATATCAGTTAACACTCATCAGTCTTATTCAATTTTGTATCACTTGTTCATTTCTTCATTGAACCAGAGTATATGACTTTTCAGCACTATCAGAGCTGCCAGGGATTGAACTCACAACTGCCAGGGAACCATGCTTAGGGGATATTTCATATCAGTTACTATTCACCTGTCTTATTCATTTTTGTGTCACTTGTTCATTTCTTCACTGAACCAGATTGGTGAATATTAAATGATATTAAATATTTCCTTATCATGAAGAGTTAAATGAGAACACTCTATCCTCATGGATGGAATAAAGTGTTTGGTTTGAAAATCCAAGAAGGTTACTGAGTAAGTAAAGAACTGAAAAAAGCTGGAGAGTACAACAGCTGAAACATTATGAGGATAACAATCAAGATGAGCTTTCTGATCCAAATAGTAAAGCAGCAACATTTGGAACATGTTTGGCTTAGTTGCAAAACATATTTTTAGCCTCTATTCTGAGACAGAATGAAATGGTGAATTATAATATCCAGTCTTCAATGTATTTATAAGAGCATAAGAAGTTATTTTTTTTAGATTATACTGATCTTCTATATCACTTATTCTTTACTCTTGCAGAAATATAATCACTTGGTCTATAAAGAGAAGTGTTACTTTTCACTTCATTCACTTTAAATCATGATAAATAGTTTTAGTCAATATTCTTTTAAAGCTGAAGAACATTTTAAGTATAAATTAAGATGAATAAAATATTGATTTTAAGATTGCTTAGTAAGATAGGAAAATCTTAGCTTGCTTCTTTTCAACCTCCTTCTTCCCACTGTTCCAGGTCACCCTTGGGCAATATACTCCTTTGGTTACAATTCTATTGAAAATTAGAATATTTAAACTACTTTAAATAATTTAGTGCAGCATTATTATTATAAGGTTCAATAAGTCATAAGGCCATATTTATTCATTCAATTGTGGATATTTGTGCCAGATATTCTTTACTGGAAACATTGGAATCAAACGAACTGGATCAAGGGTATAAAATAAATAATATATTTTTATTTATTTGCTTTAAAGTGAGTCCTTTGATATTCGGTGTAACAAAATATTTGTTTATAGGATGGATATTGGTAGTAGTTTGGAGAAAGTCTGTTTCGGCTTGGTAATAGTAGTTTTGAAGTCAGGAATAGTAGTAATATTAGAAATAGGTCAATTTCAATCTACTGTGTTTTTCTTGGCCCTAAGCAGTACAGAAATATAATTAGCAGATGACCTCTTAACTATGTCTCTTGTCATTGCTCTTGCCATTTCTTTTTCCTTCTAGTTCAGAGGTGTAAGCTTATATCTTTTTGACCAGGCTTCAACTAACATCAAAAGTCTCTTTGTGCTAATTTTTTTGATTGGCCAAAATTATTTTATTTTCTGGTGTTCCTTTCTTTTACCTTTTTTTTCTCATAATGGACGTTATGCATGGAGCTGCCCTGATTTTTGTTAGTTTTCAGTCACAAATTAGTAGGTTTTGGTACCATAAACTTCCAGCATTTTTTGGCCAGGTTCAATTTTTTCTTCTTCCTCTTTTTATTTGAGTGTTGCCTTCTTGTTAGCTGAGAGGAGTATATAGAGAGAAGGAAAGAGAGAAAGAAAGAGATTAGTGTTTTAAAAAAAAGCAATCATCATCCTCTTGACTTTTGTAATTGTAGGGAGGATCCGAATACAGAAACCACACTAAATCTCCTCCACAACAGTCTATCAATGGCAGCTATCAGCAATTCTGGTATAGTCATACCTGTCCATCGTTTGACATTGTCCAACCAGTTTTTATGTTAACATCCTCTCTTACATCCACATTCAATGGTACTTTGCATGATGGTCTTGCACAAGCTGTTGTGCCTTATAATGTGTCCAAACCACACCATTTTTCTCCATTTGACAGTGACAAGAAAAGGTTCCTGGTGGCCCACAAAACTTTCAACCCTTTTCCTGCACAATCTCATTGGTTTTAGAAAAGCAAACACCTTATTTTTATTTCAATTCTTTTTATTTTTGTTTATATATTTTATTTTATAATTTATTTTATTTTTATTGGGACTCACTACACTATTACATCTAATTTAAAATCTGTTAAGTTCAGAGTAACAGAGACAATCCAAAATCTGAACTATAAATTGATTGTGTCAGAATCCAGCAGGTACAAAAACAACTGCCACATCATGTTGAAACACTAGTTCCTGTACAAACACTGAAGTTAGATCATTGAACGTTTGGGAATACCAGATTCTGTAGTCTTGGATGTGCTGGTGGGGTAATGGATAATGGCTCAGATTTGTTAATCAGAGAGCTAAGTTCCAATTCCCGTTAGGTTCATTATATTCACTTAGATGCAAATACCCTTGAGAAAGGTATGAATCCACATTTTCTCTACGGGTTAATTAGTAAGACTTGTATTGCTAAATCATTATCTAGAGAAAAAAATGTTTACAATCTAAACATATTTCTTGGCTTTAAATAACATGCAAAGGTTTATAAGCCATAGAAAATGTATTAACCAAAATAAAATAAGTGGCTTTCATTACTAAGGTTCTACAGGGTGGTCTGAAAGTCTTGTCACCTCAACATAATATAATTTTCTATTTCAGATGGTTGATACAAAAATGATCGTGTTCATACAGACCTTCTGGACGTGTGAATGTGTCAATGAAAGTGAATAAACGGAATCCAGTTGTTCACATTACTTTTTGGTAGGGGTGACAAGACTTTCCGACCACCCTGTATATAAATACAGCAATGAAGTCTGGAATTTTTCTTTTTATATTTATTTATTTTTTATATTATTTAATAAGTAGATCTATGTTTATCTTGTTATCCATTGACTGAATCTGCTTCACTTTATCAATTGATGTGTATCAGCAATTTAGAAAAAAGATGACTACTTGATCACTAATGGATTTCTAAATGACTGACTACAAATATAGGTCTTAGTAAATTTTATTATTTTTGCTATCTTTCGAAAACCCTGTTTTGCTAACCTTTCACATTCTTCTTTTATGTGCATGTTCCTGCAGGACATCAGTGATTATGTCTCTCCACAATTTCCTGTCCTTTCAGCTCTTATTCTTTTTTATTTTGCTATCTCTCCTAAACCCTTTTTTTGCCAACCTTTCACACAAGCTTGTTCTTCTTCTATGTGCATGTTCCTGCAGGATGTTGGCAATTATGGCTCTCCACAATTTCCTGTCCTTTGTAACTCTTAGTAAATTTGATTATTTTTGCTATCTCCCCTAAACCCTTTTTTGCCAACCTTTCACATAAGCTTGTTCTTCTTCTATGTGCATGTTCCTGTAGGATGTCGGCAATTATGGCTCTCTACAATTTCCTGTCTTTTGTAGTGCATTAAAGATGCTTTGGCATGGGTAACAGTTGACCATTGCTACTGAATTGTGATTTCAATCCTCATTGGGTGCCTCATACAAAATTCAGCATTAAATAATTTAACAAGAGTTGACATGGCCTACAGGGAATAAAGTGTTAAATAGTAAATTTGATAGTTTAATAAGTTTGAATTCAATCCCCAGGCTGTGTAGTACACACTTAGACTAAGTGGAACTAAGACTAGCAATAACTGAACAGTACTAAAACAGATTTCAATATGATACTAAGAGAGCAAAATGACCTGCTAATATTTATTATTGGTGACCATAATCTTAACATACATGGATGACTATAAAGGAAAACTGGTAGCATAGGTAGCGAAGGAAAGCAAGAATAAAGGACTAACCATTAAATATAAGATTGGATTGAATTGATTTGTACTTACAGCTTATCAACCTTTTGCCAGATGATTTAAAGCTAGAAAACATCTTTAGATTATAACATGTTTAGCATACTGGTCTTCTTTACAAGTTGAAAGGTTATGTTATTTCTGGATAAATTTTTGAATTGGTTCAGTCTTTCTTATTAAGTCATAAAATGAAAGTTGTCTTGAATAGCCACTCTCCAAGATCTTTTTGCATTAATACTAATGCCTTTTTTTGACCTACATTATTCCTAATTTTCATCAGCAACCTTCCTGATAGTATCAATTCTCAACTCAGTATCTATGCTGATGATACAACTATTTACTCCTAATAGTAAGTCTGATCAGTTCACTAAGGTCAAATTGGCAGCTGATCTCAAAAATTACCTACAACCTCAATAGCCAGTCCTCTGGAGCCCCAGAGGTCAACGCAGATGTTTTCCAGGGGTTACTCCTCGGCTCAACCCTTTTTTGATCTATGTAAAGGATCTGCCTAAGAATATACTAAGATCATTTGTAAACAGCTATGCCAATGATACATCTATATACGAGCACACCTCTAAAAATTTTGATGGTCAGAGATCAGCAAGTGATCTTTCTCTGATCTTTCACAAACTATCCAATGGGGTAAAAATGGCTAGTTACATTCAATGCCTCAAAGACCAAGCTAGTTACATTCCATCATCACTGATCTGATCCTGAACTACCACCAATCAGGATGAACAGAGGTCCTCTCAGAGAAGCACCATGCCCTGAAGGACTGTTGGGCCTCAAACTCACACCTGATCTGAAGTGGAACTTGTACATATGATCCATTGTTAATGATGCAGATAAAATGGTTGGTTCTCTGTACCACTCCAGTAAGTACCTGACTCCTCCTGCTTTATAAGAGCCAGATCAGGCCAAAAATGAAGCACTATTGTCATATTTGGACGAGAGCTGCCCAGGCCTCACCCTTCAGCCTTGATAGAGTTCAAAAGTATCTCCAAGCCCTTGTGGGTGATGAATTATTCTTCACCCTTCAACCTTTCTTCCCAGGAGGGATGTGGCAAGCCTCTCGCTGCTCTACCACTACTTCTACAGAGAGTGCTTGGATGAACTACATTCCCTGGTCCCACTGAGGTAAACCTTCTCAACAAGAACATGCCATCCACATTCCTCCATATTCCATCAGTGAGAAGTAAGTTCCACTTGAGCAGCTTCTTCCTATGACCCACTGCTTTGTGGAACCAACTTCCAACAGGATGTTTCCCTGATCACTACAATCTTAACCTGTTCAAGGCTAGGGTTAACCATTATCTTCTACTCCTATACACACAAATGTCCTCCAAATATAACTCTCTACCTCTACCAGGCCTCACTGTAAAAAAAAAAACAATCTGTTGTTAACTAGGGCAAGAAGTGGTTTGTTAATTTTAATGCCTCCAAAATGAAACTGCTCTCTTTTAATCATGTGAGAGTACCCTTTTTGTCTTACATATGCATGGCTGATGCTAATCTCCAGGAGAGTGACCCATTGCAGCTTCTCAGGCTAACATTTTACACTAACATGAAGTGGAAAGATTATATTGAATCAATTGCTAAGTCTACTGCTAGGGAAGTTGGTTCACTGTGTCACGCTAGACAAAGTTTCTTGCCAGAATCTTATCTTACATATTTATAAGTCTACCATTCATCCATACTTTGAATATTGCTGTCACATCCTGCTATATATTTAGAGATTTTTGATAACATCCAAAGGATATGCAGTGTTATAGGTCATGACCTGACATCTTGGCTTCAGTCACCTTCCCACAGTCGTAATGTAGCTTCCCTGTGCCTTTTCTATAAACATTTTAGCTGATTAACTTTCACTCTTTCTAGATCAACCCCATTTTTTCCTCTACACACTCAAGCATGTGACATTCTTACTATTGGACAAGCAGTCAACACAGATAGGCTGTCAACAAAAATTTTGACTCCATTTCTTTTTTCAGGTCATAATAGTAAAATTTATCTCAACAAAAATTTGAGAAAACCCCAGATATTTCTTGTATTTTTCCAACTAAATTATCTGGAAACTCATTGCACATATCTATAAAAAAATACCAGAAAGACTGTATACACTTTATTTTATCATTCTGTCAGATTCCAATCCATATTTGATTTACATTTGACCTCAAACTCACAATTTTATTCAGTTTCACTGTATCTCATGCCTTCAACACCACATAACAACCAGATAATAAATTATACTTGTTTTGTTATTTCCATGTCTTGTTTTACATTTTCACAAGTATTTTTGTATATATAAATGTAAGCAGATTTATAATTATTTACTCAGTTATAATTCCCCTACTGGCTTCTTGCTTTCCAGCAAACTTTGATCTTCAAAAATTTCAATGCAAAGTCAATCATTATCTACTGTCTTCTTGATTCCTCTTCTTTTATAGTTCCTGCTCCTTAATAATGCATTTCTTTTCTTAATTTTACATAATTAGTAACCCCCTGTTTCTTAGTGGCTTTACTGCCTTGCTTGGAGTGAAATGATAAAATAAAACACCAAAAAACTACTTAACCATAGCTTATACTGAACACTTTATTGTATAACTTGAGTCTCATCAGTGCATTGAATATATTTTAATTATTGACTACTTTCTGGGAAGATATGCATCTTATAGATGAGTAAATACAATATCTGTTTTATATCATATAATGCAGTCACATCACATCTCAAGTCCTATCACCCATTAGGATTGTAAGGGTAATAATATTTATGGCAACCATAGCAACAATGGTCTGCCTCAAGCAGGATAACCTGATGGAGCCCATCCATCTTCAAGATGGTTTTGAATTTTGAGTTTTCCTTCTCCTATTCTGGTTGCCATCTCATGGTAAGAGAGCATAGTCTACCCAGTTATTTAATCTATAACTATAAGAAGGTGGCTTCATACTTTTCCTAGGATATTAATACAAAATGTGCCTCAGCAAGCGTCTGCAATAAGGATTAGCTAGCTGCCCTAGTAGATGGGTATCCTTGAATACAAGTGGCCAACCATTATTATTATACAAAATGAATGTAACAGAATCAAGCATGAATTGAATTTTACACACTGAATCACTTAACTGTCAGTGTCTCCATAAAATACAGTAAATTTGTAGGCTAGTCAAAATATGTCCCGTATGAAAGAATCATTTCTATTTTTCACATAAATTCACACTGAACCTTGCAGTTTCCAGTCTGCTGCTCTTCCGGGGTAGTTTAAATTTTCTGACAGGGGAGAAAAACTACAATTGATCTTATTTCTAAGTTTTCTTCATAATCTTTCTGGGATGTTCTGAATGAATCTCTGTAAGTAAATATCAATGTTATATGTCAAACTTCCTGTTTTTTCAAAGTGTTCAATAGTTATGCTAGCTGCCATACAAGAATGTCAGTAGAATTGAGGCAGGGAGGAAAAGAAAAAATACAAAAAAGAAAATATACTCAGCAATTTTTTCTTTTCCCCTTTTTTTTCCTAAAAAATCTTTTGGGAGTGACATGTGAAATCTAACTAACAATATTGATTTATACCAACTGATACTTTTCAGGAATAGGCCATTTTTTTATATTAAAGAGATTCAAAGAATCCTATATCCAAGAATTTAATACATTTAGAGTTGAAAATAAATTTGGGGCATTGATGATTGGATCCAATCCTTAAAATGATCTAATATATTTGATTATTATTTACTGCAAGACATTCAGTATTCAATGTCTTATACAGAATATATATTTGAGACTTATACAGCTATTTGTTAGAAATTGAGAGAATGTGCCCACCCACCCATCCATACATATTCACACAATAGTACAATGGAGTATACAATCTGATAGAGAAAAAATACAGATCTACTCAGTGTGGGTTGATTTAAAATCCAAAAGACACCAATGGCTCTAACACACACACACACACATATATATATATATATATATATATATATATAAACAAACAAGACACCCCAAGGTTTGGTGCCAAAGGAGGTTGTCCGTGAAGGACAGAGCTGAGGCATGTGCTACTTATGTCTTTCCTCTCATCCTTTACCACTTGTCTGTACTTCTTCTCTGTAAGGAACGTAAGAAAGCGATCAAGCACTTGCTTTTCTCCCTCTTGTGAGGGAGATGCAAGCATCATGCCAATAGAAAATCTGTGCCCAATGTCCATGTCATGGGGGGGGCTAAGGATGCTGCACTTGGTGAGGCTGGCTTTCCTATGCTATGCATTGACAAGAGACTCAATTTCTTTGAGTATCAGCTCCAGATGAAGATTAGAACTGATAGAAAGTGAGTGGTTTTCACAGATTTTAGCAAAAGGTGGATGACTGTGGCCAACCTGGTTCACTTGAATGGGCTAGCCTTGATTTTCTTTTTGAGGTCTCCCTAAGTTGAGGTTATTTCCTGTGGAGCCTGTAATGAAAACAGGACAAGAGATTCTGTCTAGTAATCGTTTATTCAATTAAGAATACTACTACTCATCTGACTTGACAAATTAAGTATACAGCTTTTATAGCTTGGATTATCTAAGAGGAGATAATCCATATTCACAACATTCTCCCCACCAAATTTCTCACTGATAGGGAAGAAAGTCCCTAAATGTCCAGGCTCCCTACGAGTTCACAGTGGCCGCCTCGGCAGTCCATGATTTGTGGTCGGAGTACTCAACAGGAGGCTCTTCAGTGCAAGCCTGTCTGTGGGCTCTAAAATACCTTGCTCCGAAATGTTTCCTTCTCAGAGGAGCAGGCTGTTCCCGTCAGTCAGTCTCTGGATGAACACGTTTATTCGGTGCTAGCCCTTCATCTGTCAGGGTTTCAGGTGTTGGCCCATCCGAAGTGTGTCTGACGGGGCCTCAACGGAGACAGTGTCGTCAGACGGCGTGTCAGGAACAATTTCAGTGCCATGATCTTCCGGAGGGGCTTCAGTGTCAGGGGTAGTTGGTCTGTCCTCAGGGGCTATCCACGGTCCGGATAAGTCCCGCCGGTGCTAGGTCCCTGAGAGACACATTAGACTCTCTACCATCTGCATGTCGTATTAGCGCCAGCGTACTGAGGGTTCGCCTCTATAAAGCTCTACCTCGTCCACCAAGGGATCGTTCTTGGTGTAACGTGCATGTTGTCTCAGAAACACAGTACCGGTCGAGAGAGCCAAGATGGAAGCGAAGCTCCTGCGAACTCCGTCGCTGAAAAGGTAGAAACCTTTCGTGTGGGGTGGCATTCGTGGCGGTACACAATAGGGAACTAATGGCGTATAATGCAACAGGAAGGAGATTTTCCAAATTATCAACTGAACATCCGTTATTTGAGGCAGCCAATTGAACGGTCTTCCAAATAATGCCGTTATATCTTTCGCATTGGCCGTTACCCTTAGGGTTGTAGGGAGTTGTCCGGCTTATAGCTTCCTCGTTCCTGTAGAAATTGCGAAGCTGCTCTGACATGAAAGAAGCCCCTCGGTCCGAATGTATATAGGCAGGGGCTCCAAAGATGGCAAACAGTGAGCAGAGGCATTGTATAATTGCAGCAGCCGATATGTCTGAACAAGGGAAGGCAAAAGGAAACCGTGAATATTCGTCGATAACCGTTAATATATATCTGTTCCTTGTTTTTTACTTGGTAGCGGTCCTTTAAAATCAAGATTGAGTCTTTCAAACGGTTGTGTTGCTTTTATTAAAACGCCAGTTTGGGGTTTATAAAACCGAGGCTTTATTTCAGCACACGTTCGACAAGAATTTGTAATTCTTTTTACCTCCTCCACTGAGAAAGGCAAGTTTCTACACCTCACAGCATGAACCATTCGAGTAATGCCTGGGTGACAGAGATTGTTATGTAGAGATCAGTACATCGATTGCTTCTTCGTAGGTAACGCAATCCGAGATAATTTCGTTGACTGTGTGAGACAGGTAGTTGGTTAGAAGCGCACGCTTATTGATGGGACGTCCCGGTCTTTCTGAATGTAGAACCTCGATGAAATTTGTAAATGTCTCCCGCCAATGTTTCCAGCACTTGTCGGCTGAATCGCTTTCTGGATCTGTGGTAAGTCGCTCAGGTCGCATAAATTGTTCCATTCTTAATTGAATAAAATGTAATGAAAACAGGACAAGAGATTCTGTCTAGTAATCGTTTATTCAATTAAGAATACTACTACTCATCTGACTTGACAGCGGAAGTATACAGCTTTTATAGCTTGGATTATCTAAGAGGAGATAATCTATATTCACAACAGAGCCCTTCCCTAGTTAGGCTAGACAGTTTTGTGTACCTAGTTAATGTGAATAATTGTTATTCCTGGCCTGTTCCCAGCTGCTTCTTTGGTTATGATCCAAGTTGAGATTCTCAACCTCCCCAGTTTGTTTTTGGCATCCTCTTTTTCATCTCAACTGGGTTAACTTTTTCTTTCCCCCATGGCCATATTTATTTTATCCTTTCCTCTTCTTTAGTAAGAGAATTTCTTGATTTTGTTTAAAGACAGAGTACAGCAGCTTCTCTTAATTCTTTTGAGGGTTTCATGGGTCCAACTAAGATCAGTTATCCATTTATTTTGTGTATTTGTTTTGAAAATTTAGTTTGTTTTTGGGTTCATTCCCTTCCACCTCATTATGTATCATTAACAGATTTTTATATATAGAATTTTATAAATGTTTAATTTTTATGTCATTGAGTGTTTTTGTAGGTTCCCTGAGAGTAACCGGTATTGTTGTATATGGGGGATTGAATGATGATCGATAAGTTCTTTTAATGAATGTGCAAATTGTAATGAGTGAATGAGTTGTGAATCTGATTAGCTATATATTAGATAGTAAGTAATGACCAGACTCAGCCCATTCCCCCACTACCATTTTTGGCCTTGTGCCACAATGGGTGTTTTATATACAATAAATCTTAACTGCAACTCACTTGATTATTATGTGTGGGGTGCAATTCAGTGAGAGACCAACAAAACTCCTTGTAACAGCAAAAATGAACTGAAGGCAAGGATTATGGCAGCATTCACCAACTTAAACAAGGAGACTGTCCAGAAGAGATGCAGGAGATTCCGAAGTCATCTGGAGTCCGTGGTTAGAGCCAATGGCAATTTTATTGAATAAATTTACTTTTTAGTATTTCAAGACACTTGCATGTAATTTTGGTAAATATATCTTTTAAAATGAGATGTCAGTATTATTTTAAGTTTTGCATAATTTAGATGATCATTTATTCATTTATCCATAGCAGCATGTGTATATATATATATATATATATATATATATATATATATATATATATATACAACCAAGTATAGGAATGATTATATGGAATAAATTCCAATAACCAAAAATACTATTCTTAAAAGAGTGCTCAATTTACATTCAACACCATCATTTGATAAGACACCAGAAGTGTTGAAGCAAAATGGCTACAAAATTTTGTAGTGATTTTATAACATGTTTATGTTATAATTTATGAATATATTATATATATATATATATATATATATATATAGGAATGGATTTTACATTTATTAATCCAATATATTTCTAATTTATTTGTTTAAACATTATTTTTAAAGGATACTCATATTTGAGTAGATGCTCTGTTTTTTATTTATTTATTAAACAGTATATTTATTTCCATCTAACAGCCTGAATATTTGAGAAATCTTGTTAGAAAATATGCACCCTTCGGCAGAATATATATATATATATATATATATATATATATATATATATATATATATATATATATATATATATATATATGCATCAAAAGGCAAACAACCATTTTTATTTTCTTAGACTGGATGCCACCTAAGAATAGAAAGTGAAAGTGAATGCAATAGTTCATTGAACTGAATTATCCTGGAATTTGAATTCACTTCTCTGATTCCATTTTTTGTACTAATAGCCATTACACTACCAACACATCCTTATTATATGCAAGCTAAATGAAAACAAAAACATCAAAGATAATTACACTCTGGTCTGAATGAATTTAATATGAATATTGTTTCTGAGAATTTCAATTGATTTGTAATAGGAAAATCAAGACATTTAAAAAAAATGTTCTTATTTTTTTTTCTTTGTAAATTGGTTTGTTGAAAATATCCTTCAAAATCATTGTAATTAACAGTTTTTACTGCAAACATGGTAATTAGGGGGAAAAAGAAGCAAGAAGAGAAATCTTTGGGCTGACTAAATTTGTAAGATTCATTGATTTATTCTTTTTAACAAGGCATTAACACAAAACAGCAATGGGCCTTGCTGAATTTGATGTTTGTTGAAATGAAAAATGGTAGAAAGAAAATCAAAGCAAGAAAGAGTAAAACAAAAAAATCAAAAACAACAAACAAGCCATGCGACAAATGCAATAATCTATTTTATAATACAATGTCAAGAATGTTGACATTTCTCTGATATTTTTACCTATATAAACTTACAATTTTTTCAATGATTGATTTTCAAGACAGGGTAGTTTAAACTTGCTGTTAACTTCTGCTAAGGATTCTAATAGATTTTCTTTTTATGCTTCACGATGTAGGTGATCATGCTTCGCTATTGATTTCTTTTCTTTATTATCTGTGAATTACCATGTATTCTTGGGAAAAATAGTGGAGTGATTTCTAGTTGCCTTCTCCAGAATATTTTAATACCATGTCACGTCAGGATGTAGGCGTTCATGGTTCTCCACAGCTTCTCCTTTTTATTCTTCTTTGATTCACTTTCAGATATAGATAATTTATTCACTTCAGGATGTAAATAATTATGGCTTTCCACTGATTCCTATTATTTATTATCTGGGAATTGCCATGCGTTCTTGGGAACAATAGTGGAGTGGTTTCCAGTTGCCTTCTTCAGAATAAATACCATATCCCCCCTCAAGATGTAGGCAATCATGGATCTGCACTAAATCTTTTGCTTTATATCTTGAACAGAAAATTGGCATCTTCTATCAAGTGTTCCACGAAATGAGATCCAAGATAAATGTTTCCAGAATAGAAACTATAATCTGGAATTGGAATGAAAGCAATGATGGCGCCTACTCTGAATCCATCATAAAAATTCAGGATGTGGAATTTGTAAATACTAAACACTTCAGATACCTATAGATCAGTTATAACAAATTAAGTATAAGAGAAAAAGAAATTGTAAATACTAAACACTTCAGATACCTATGGATCAGTTATAACAAATTAAGTATAAGAGAAAAAGAAATTGTAAATACTAAACTCTTCAGATACCTATAGATCAGTTATAACAAATTAAGTATAAGAGAAAAAGAAATTGTAAATACTAAACTCTTCAGATACCTATAGATCAGTTATAACAAATTAAGTATAAGAGAAAAAGAAATTGTAAATACTAAACTCTTCAGATACCTATAGATCAGTTATAACAAATTAAGTATAAAAGAAAAAGAAATTGTAAATACTAAACTCTTCAGATACCTATGGATCAGTTATAACAAATTAAGTATAAGAGAAAAAGAAATTGTAAATACTAAACACTTCAGATACCTATGGATCAGTTATAACAAATTAAGTATAAGAGAAAAAGAAATTGTAAATACTAAACTCTTCAGATACCTATAGATCAGTTATAACAAATTAAGTATAAGAGAAAAAGAAATTGAACATGAAATAGGTTGGGCTAGAGATAGCTTTGCCCATTACTACAAAAGCAAAATCTCAATCTGAAAACTCGAGTCATGTACTTAATTGTAAGATCAAGAATTTTATATGGATGTTATGCTTTGCACCAAACCTGGTCAGAAATTCTAAACTGTTAGCTGTAAACAATTGCTTCCTAAGATCAATGATGTAAAAAAGGCTTTGAGTGAGTAAAGTCTGAGGGTCTTGCCAAAGGTCATTATTCTTTGAACATTGTGAACTGGTGCAATAGAATCACAAACAAAGAACATTACCAAATAATAGAAATCACATCACCCGAGGACTACCAACAGCAGCAATAACTAAAATGGATAGTATACCATCAATATTGGACTTGAGAATACTGTTTTCCTAAAAAAATGTTTTAAGAGAAAGATTTTATAAATTTCAACTGAAAGCAGTACTGGCTACTCAGTCAATGAATGCCAAATGTTTCCTTATAGGGAAACAGTTAATATTACCATTACCATTAACATTAACTGAGAATTGCCATACATTACTGGGAAAGATAGTGAAGTAGTTTCCTGCTGTTTTCTCAACAGTTTGAAATTAAATTTTCCTTTTAGGTTGCCGCCTAAGGTGACAGTTTCTAGTCTACCTTGTTAAATGACCCATAACTGGGTTACTTATTTCCAATTAATTAATGCTTGTTCATAGATTGCATTGTAAGAACCTGGATATTGTGATAAAAAGCAACAATAAAGTAAAAGAGAGAAAATAATTAAAAATGAACAATAAGGAATTAAATTTAGAAATTACTGGATTTTCCATTCTTTCCTTTCACTATTATCAGACCATATAAAATTATCTGATGGGATGTAGGTGATCATGGCATTTCACAACTTCTTTTTTATTATCTGTAAACTGCTTTCATGGAAAATATAGCAAAGTGGGTTCCTGCTGAATTCTCCATAATTTTTGAATTCAGAATTTTTGTTTTCTTAAAATGGTTGCTCCTCAACTCAAGGCTAGACCTGCTATATAATCCCTAGCTGGGAGAAGAAGAGACAAATTCATGCTGTTCCTAAGGGCATTTGTGAGCAAGTGAATCCATCAGCCAAAGCTGGAAATTGAGCTCAGCTCACCGATTCTACATCCTGTGCCAATATCCATTAAACTAATCGCACATCTAATTGAATAACAGTTTGAAAGGAGATTTTTTTTTGCTTTGTATTACCTGAATCTTTATTATGTTTGGCATGTTGTAAATGAAGCAACCTTTCCCAATCTTTAAATTTTTTGTTCTTAATTCTTGCTTTAAAAATGTTTTTAATTACACAATTAGCAGCAGTTAACATTGTTTGTTTAAATCATTCAACTGATCACCCATAAGATGATATAGACAAATAAATCTTATTTTCCAACACATATTTTTCTTCTCCACATTCTTCTATATCTGACAGCAAGAAGGAGAAAGAGAATGAGGCAGGAACAAGTTTACCTTTTTATAGACTTGCGTCACATAATGGCATTTGACAAAACCAAGTGGGGTAATCATATTTTCGGATCCTTAACATCATGGGAAAATAAATTTCTTTTTCTTTTTATTTATTAATTTTATTTCATTTTCCAAAACATGCATACTAGTGTATTTTCTTTTGCTTTTCACTCAGTTTTATAAAAATAAAAAGGTAAAATATTGCTTTGAAATTGCCTTCCATTTCCTTACACTTGTCACTTACATGTGCAAAAAAATAGTTGCCACATCTTTAAATGTAGATGATACCATGGACTGAACATATGAGCAATGACAAAGTTTTAGAGAAAATAGAAACAAAAAGGAAACTTATACTTAACATCAGGAAGAGGCAGTTGTAGTTTCTATGGCATGTAATGAGGAAGAAGGGCTTGGAAAATCTGATAGTCACAAGACAGATTGAAGGCAAGAGGGACAGAGGAAAGCAGCACAAAACATATTTGATGAATTTGAGTAAATGGATGGTAGAACAGAATTTGGGAGAAATAACAAAAAGACAAAAGTTATTAATAGCTACAAGAGATAGGAAGATGTAGAGGGCCTTGATCGCCTATGTTCTGAAGGGACATGGCACATACAGTAACATTCAACAAATATCTAATAAAGGATGAAGACAAAGGAAACATAAAATAAAACATTGATGTATTCTTTTAGGTTTGGCTGGAAACATTGGATGCTGCATTCTGAGAAATCAATTAGTATGGTAATTTTAATTGGCTAGATGAAAATCAGGTATGTGTTTCCTATCCAAGTAGTGCATTCCTGAAAATAAAAGACAAATATTCATTAATTAAACTAATAGTGTTTGAACTTAGGAGTAGCAGTGCACATAAAATAGAAACAATACTTTGTAAAGTAAATAACTACTAAGTTCACTTAGTCTGGCATAAGACTACAGTAATGATGTACTCAGTCATATTCTTTTGCTGTTCCATAAAATTACTGATGATGATAATGTGTAAGCACTTCTGATCCCACTAGTTTTTGAAATAAAATAGTTGTTGATTTTAACATGTCTTGTGTTACGTGTTGGAAATTTTAACAAAGAAAAAAAATTGATTTACCAAAACACAGAGCTAAATCTCAATCAAATGTTTAATTTACAAAAACACAAGATAAAATATATACAAGATATACAATTGTGACATACAAAAGAGAAAACAGAGTTTACTGGCGAAGTGTTACAAAGGAGAAGGAAGGTGAGTCAGGTATCTTTACCCTGTTAGGGCTAGCGAAGTAATCTAAATGCTATTACTGGAAATCCACAAAAGTGAGTATATATAGATTAATTTGTAGTTTGGTCAATGAAAATAGTCAAAACTATTTACCATATCTGTTCCATGAGGTTCTCTTTTTGGGTTTTTGTTGGTCAGCACCTTTTCTTAGAGATTCTTTCAGCTGGATATATTAATCCTCAAATCAAAAGCCAGAGTTGATAATGGCAGAAATTCCTTTTTCCAACTGACAACTCTTTTTCAAAAACCTAATTAGCATTTTTCTAGATGTTTCTCGAATCATCTAGATTTTTCTCAAATATACTGGAATGATCTAGAATCTTCCAAACGTTCTATATCTAATTTCTCTATTTTACAACTACTTCATGAATGAAAACTTTTTGTATCAACAAGTAGGACTCAGTAGAATCCCTTACTATAAATTTTTTATAGAAATGCATCCTCATAACACTTGCATAATCTTTTTGTTGCTTTGATTTTTAGCTGCCGTTTTCACACAGTTTTATCTTAAACCCTAAGCTCAGGGGAACATTTGCAAAGACTATCAATGCTAGCTTGATTGTTGTATCCTGTCGACACTCCCACATTTTTTAAAAACAACCAGAAGCAAAAACTTAACCAGCATTGTTGTAAGACTGATTCAAGATGTAGAAAGGCCTCAAAGCAACAAAAATATATATGACTATCTGCAGACCTGATGCCTAAAATCAAAATGTAGTAGTATCTGTTCCAGCAGCAGGTCCATGGCTCAAGCCATCAGCAGCAGTTCCAGCTAGTCAGCCATCATCATATCCAGCTTGCAATCAGCCAATACTCCAACAGGCCTCCAGCTCCAGCCATCCTTGCCAGCAACAACAATATGCAATAAACTGTCCTTTTTTAGGACAATACTCTTCACCGATTACAAACTGTCCTTTTCAGGATAACACTCTTCAATGACTACAAAACAGTCCTTTTCAGGGCAACGCTCTTCAGCAACTACTAAACTGTCCTTTTCAGGGCAACACTCTTCAACAATTACAAAACTGTCCTTTTCAGGGCAACACTCTTCAGCAATTAGAAAACTGTCCTTTTCAGTTCTACACTCCCCAGCAGCTCCAAAAACTGTCCTTCTCAGGACAGCACTCTTCTCACCCTCTACATGAGCATGCAAGATATTCTTTGTACACTGTAACCTTATTTTTGTTGATGTATTTTCTTTCATAAAAATAAAAATGGCAATCTACTTTTTTACTCAAGTATTTGTTTTGTTTGTTGTTGTCTTCTGTTATTTAATATCTGTTTGCAGGACAATATATCATTTGCAGCATGATAACCATTATTTTATTGTTGCTGTCCACATTTCTTTTTTTATATTTGTAGTGTAGAAAGTTAGATCTTTTTTAAATAAAAGTTTAAATAAAAATTCCACTTGCAACACCTGGCAAAAATGAAATTATCACACTTAGAGGATGTTCACTTGTTTTTTTTTTAATTTTTTATTTAACAATGAATAAGCAATTAACAGTGTGGCAAGTGTTATCTTTTTCTTAGCTAAAGCTTTTAAAGGTAAATCCCCAAACAACATTTACACAAAGACACATGTTCAGGATTGCCACAATTCTGTATGTTACAGAATAAATATCAAGACACATATTCAGGTGGTATGGGAATAATGAGTGATGTTATGTTAGTCACTCCCATTAATACCAGTAGTCATAAAAAGCAGATTTGGGGAGAAAGAGAAAGCCAAATTATGCAAAACTGGATACAACTAGTAAATAAGACTAAATCATTTAGTGTGGCATACATAGAAAACAATTTATAACAAACAAATAATAAGAAATAAATGTATATGTTGGTATACAAAATGTCCATATCATGGGTCTTTTTTTAGAAGGGTGGAGTGTGTCCTGGTGGCAAGAGCTTCATTTTGAGAGACATTAAACAATGGTAAAGCAACGAGAAAAGAGCCACGCCTTATGACCAATGTCCAGAAGGAGAAAAAGAGAGGAAGAAAGAGGTTGCTGCTTCTTTCTGCAAGTGATTACAATTGACTTCATGAGAGTCTATATAATATCTAGTTTCAGCTATGAAAATACATGTGCCATACTGATTTTAATTTCTACTAAACTGAACAACAGATAAAATGAAAACATTCTGGCTTCATAAAATATATCTTAAATAACCAAGATGAATATAAATAAATAAATAAACCTTAAAAATCAAGATGACTATACTAGTTATTATTGAAAGATAATATAAAGATTTTATTTTCATTATGGAAAGATAACATTTTCATTATATAATAATGAAAATACAATATCTTAAAACTTTTGAAATATTATAAATGAAATATGATTCAATGGTGCATTATGAGTATGTTATTGAAAAATTTTATTCAAGTGAATTGATCCAGTGAGCCTATTGTATCCTGTCAGGATTCTCACATTAAAAAAAAAAAACAACCAGAAGAAGCTTAACCTTCCAGAGTCAGCAATTTTTGTAAAACTGATCCAGGATATAAAAAGGCCTCAAAGCTCAAAAAGTACCATTCTGCAGACAAGATTCCTTGTGAATATGTGGTATTTTGGTAAATGATGGTTTTGTTGAAGGACAAGTTCTTATGTTGAATGAATCAATTGTAAGAATGAACGGGTTGTGAATAAAATTAGCTATGTTTAGGATAGTCTGTGACAACCAGGCTTTCCCCACTTCCCCTACGGCCTTGTGTCCCAAGCATGTATTTTCATGTTAAATAAAGACTTGGATCAAAATGTAGTACCTGTTCCAGCAGCTGGGCTATGGTTCCAGCCATCAGCAGCAGCAGTTCCAGCTAGCCAGCCACCATCATCATCATCATCATCATCAGCTGCTGCTCCAGCCTGCCAGCCATCTCCAACAGGCTTCCAGGCATCCTCACCAGCAGCAATGATATATGATAAACTGTCCTTTACAGGACAACACTTTTCTACACTACAAAACTGTCCTTCTTAGGACAATGCCCTTCTTACCCTCTACATGAACATCCAGAGATATTTTTTGGCTACTGCACAGTATCCTTATTTTTGTCAATGTACTTTATTTAACAAAAATAAGATTAGCAATATATTTTTTTATTCAAGTCTTCATTTTTGTTGCTGTCTTCCATCAATTAGTATCTGTTACCACCCACAACAAAGCCTTTAGAAGTGTGTTTGAGTTGGAATATCAGTTTTTTTTACCTGGATTTAAGATGTGCACGTAGTGTAATGGTTATTGATACAGAAAGTACAATGGCCATCATATTCATGTCAGTCTTCAATAAGTCCATAGTATTATGGAGTCTCTGGTTGTACTCCCTTTTAATGAAATCCCAAATTTAGTTACCAAAGAAGGAAGTGGCTTGTTAATTTTCATGACTCTAAAATGAAACTGTTCTCTATTAATCATCTTAAAGAAACTTTTTTGCATTCCAACAGCATGGCTGATGCTAACCTCCACAAGAGCAACTCTGCCTCTTCTTGGTCTCACATTTTTCTACTGACATGAAGTGGAATGATTATGTTGAATCACTTGCTAAGTCTACTGCTAGGAATGTCATACTAGACAAAATTTTTAACTAGAATCTATCTTACATATTTATAAGAATCTACCATCCGTCTGTGCATCAAATATTACTGTGACATCTGTTCTGGCACTTCCATCATGTATCTAGAGATTTGTGTTATTAGTTATCAATGTTATCAGTCCTAACCTGGCATCTCTGCTTCAGTTACTTTCCCACCACTGTAATATATCTTCTCATTGCCTTTTATATAAATATTTTCATGGTAATTGCTGTGATGATCTTTCCAATTTAGTACCTTGACCTCACAAATTTAAACACAGTACTAGATTGTCAGTTAGGTCTCATAATTTCACTGTTGAAATTACTAGATGTAACTAGAAGTTCTATGCTAATAGTTTCTTCTCTCTCACTTCTCACTTTTGAAACTCTTTTCTGCCTTCCTCTCAACCATGATCTTTAAAAGATTTAAATACAATGTCAATCATTGTCTCTTTGAATTCTGTTCTTTTATTGTCCTATCTGTTTCTTCCACTCTCCTTAACTCCTTGCATCCTAGAAATATTTATTTCCTTGCTTGGAGTGAAATGACTAAAAAAAAAAGAAAAGAAGCTCAGAGGATTCAAATCTGGAAAGCAACAAGATCACATGTTGTGGAGTGGTGATGACATGAATGTGAAAATTCTTGGCTAGCTGCCCCTGGGTTGCATGGGACATATGGGATGTATTAAAAACCTGCTAGAATGTTTTTCATCTACCCAGTAAGAATTTCCATTTTTATGGTAGGATCTACAGAACAAGTAAAAAGTTTCAGCATTTTTCTTTTTTTTTGTTTTTAGTGAGAAAAAGAAAAGGTGAATAAATCATTTTGTTTTAAACTTTCTTACTTTAATATTATAAGTGATAACTTTTTGTAGGGACTAATGTGAAAGAGCCAACAGAAGTAATGGGCCTTAACATATGACCCCTGTTTACTACACTCACTTGAAAACAAAGTTTCATAATTGGATCCCTGCCTCACAAGATTATACTGTTCCTTTGAGCATCTACAATCTAATTTTCTCTGAACCCAGCAGTTGCAAGATGTCATCTTCCATGTCAGAAAAGATTAAATCAGAAGAAATTAGGTTGTTAACAGCAAATTAAGTTGCATTTTGCCTTTCATGTTTAGACATTGAATTTGGAGCCATGAACAAGCATCACCATGGCAACATAATGGTCAGTTTAATCAGCCAACCAATTATTTTCTAGGGGATAAGAAGTATTTCCATGACAACATAATAATCATTCAATGCAAACCAGCCAATCAGACTGCTTCATGCCAGCTTGAAATGTTTCCATGGAAACCACAAACAAAAATGGATCAGCAGTAGAAGAATATAAGAGAAGAGCATAGACTCAAAGTAGAGAAGGTTGTCAAGAAACTTGTACATTCAAAATATTAGATCAAATTTCATATGGGGGAAATTTTGAGCCAAAGTTTATGGACATTTTTACAGCATTTTTGTTGATGTAGCATTAGCTTTATATAATACATAAATTTTAACAGAGAGATTGCAGTAAGGACCAAAAAAAAGAAAATATTTCATTGATATAAAAGAGCAGGACTGGATCTAGGCCTTAAGGGTCCCCCAGGATAATAAAATTTGTAGACCACTTCCTTAAATATATTTGCCCTTTCATGTCTATTTTTTTTAAAAAAAGAAGATATTTTTAGATGATGCTTTTTTGGTGTAAAACATAAAACACTACAACTAAAATTAAATAAAAATAAACAAATCTCCTCTGTTCTTATATATTTATTTTTTTTTTAGTTTTATCAAGGGCCCAAGACTAGAGGACCTATGGTGGCCCCTCTAGTTTTGGGGACCCTGGGCTGCAGCCCATACTACCTATGTGTAAAACTGGCACTGTAAAAGAAGCTTCCATTTTTTAAAAGAATATGTTTTTGTTTTTTTAATTAGACAATTAAAAAAAAATCATCTTCCTTCACAGGAACAAAATGATTAATGAAAGGGTTAACTGATGAATAATGGTCTTGAATAAATAAGTCTACCTTGTCAAATATAAATGTGTAAGTATAATTCTATATGTATATATATGCATTGTGGGTGATGAATTGATTTCCATCCTACAACCCCTTTCCTCACAATCATAAAATAGTCTCTTGCTATTGCTATTTTCATGGCAGATAATGAGTCAGACTACATACCTTAGTTCCACCAGTCTAAACTTTCACAGCTAGGACCCATCAAACAAGTCTAGGCCAGTACACTGACTCAACTCATCCATGTCCCATTCATATTCTATTGGTAAGGAGGAAGATCTACACAGATAGCTTCTTCTCCAGAGCTGTTGCATTGTGGAACAGACTCCTGAGAGTGAAGAGAGATAATGTGATCCTAATTCTGAGAAATATTATTTTCATAATCAAAGTTTGCTGGATAAAGATTATTATCAAATATGCATTGTATTAACTGATTTAATGATTAATTTGCTCAAATATTATATAGATATTGAATAGAGGATAGGAAGTTGATGTATTATCTTGATAGATATGCATTGTGTTCCATTGGGTAATTTATGCTCAAATCATACCTGGAAATCAGATAAATGATCTGAAGCAAAAAAAAAAAAAAAAAAAAAATTAAAACTTTTTAAAAGATTTTCATTTATCTGCAACAAATTATGCACACATGATGATTGACAATATAACTTAGGTAGAAAAAAAGTAAAAAGTATAAAAAGCAAAAAAAAACGCTGATGAAACTAGCCCTTTTTGAGTCTCTAACATCATCAGGGGTTCCTGCATAGAATAAACTGCACGGGCCATGCAACTACATGATGTATATTATTAGTTGATGACTGACAATGTAATGTCAGTTTAAAAATAATTTTAAAAAATGGCGGATGGCCATAAAACAGGGCAGAAAAAAAAAGCAGAGGCCACAATGGAGCCCCCCAAAAAGCTCCCCCCGCTGTTGAAGGTAAGATGTGCTGGCTCTGCTATTACTTATATTAATTCTATATTTATATTGGGAAAAAATACATTTTATAAGCATCAAAATACAGTATGTGTAAATTAAATGTAAATATGGTGAATAAATGAGAGAATATTATGGTGAGAAAAATAATGCTTATATAGGTAAAGGAATAATTATAATTATGATTAAAACATCTTATTTATGATTATATGTTAAAAGAGCAAAACATTAATAAGAAAATAAAAAAATGTTCAACATTCAATTGTTTTTCACATATTACATCACAAAACTTGATTTATATCCAATCCTGCATATCCATGATATTACCGCTATTATACAGGGTAAATCAATGTTTTCATAAATAGATTTGATCAGGGCATATAATCAACTACCTGTTGAACCTGCAGATATTCCTAAAACTGCTATCACCACTATGTTTGTTCTGTTCAAATTTCTATGCCTACCGTTTTGCCTTTGCAATGCCGGTCAGATTTTCCAAAAGTTCATTGATCATGTTTTACATGGTTTAAATTTTGTATGCACCTATAGGAGGCATGGTGGAGTAATGGATAGAGGCTCAGATTGAGGAATCAGAGAGCCGAGTTTGAATTCCAGTCAAATCCATTACATTCACTTACATGCTAATACCCTTGGGAAAGGTATGAATCCTTTTCTTTGCCCCCCCCAGCTATGGGTAAATAGCAGGACAGACCGGGTTCTATAGCCTTGGACAGCAACTAGTCTACCACAGAAAGAAATGGCAACCTACTGCAGGAAAAAATCTGCCTCGTCAGTCATGTATTAAAAGATACATGATTGCCTAAGCATGTATCACGCATGGCAAATAATTGACTGATGCACCCTATATTGATGATGTCTTCAGCAGAAGAACATCTAAGTCATTTAAGAATGATTTTTGAAAGATGGGTTCAGTTCGACATTCCAACCATCTGAAGAAGGCCAGAGCATGCAACATTCGAAACGTTGTGATAAACATGGCAACAAAGATGAGGACAATAGTCCGAATAATGTAAATAGTGTACATAATACCTCATCTCAGAAATATAGACAGATAACAACTTTGCTAATTGTCGAAACATCCATATCTGCTTTGTTTTCTACCCTAACATAAACTAAGATATTTTTATTTTATGAATTGGATTAAATCCAACATATTTTAACATATTTTCTGACAAGGTTTCTTGAAGATTCAGGCTAGTACTTATGGAGCACAATGGCTGAAACTTTATGATAATAGCAGCAAAGATGAGGACATTAAGTTGATTGTAAACAATGTAAATAATGAGAAATCCTTGTTCCAGAAATTCAAATGGAATTTGTAATTGGAATGTTTATATTTGTAGTCATCTTTCAATTTGGCAATGAAATAGCACCAAACCTTATTTAATATTTCTTTTTCTGAAGTATTTATTTGTATTTAAACACTGGCAAAATGTATAACCTAGAAAGTATCCAGATTTGTTTAACAACCTGTTTAGCACATTAATTGGCATACCACAAGTACAAATAATGGCTAAATTAAGCTGCCAGTAATATTGCCAGCAGCTTAGCAATAATTGGAATAATCACATGTCATATATTGTTGGTTACATGCTGAAAATTTTAGTCTTTTGATTCAACAACTATGGCACACCTCAAATAAATATCTTCACGTTTGTAAAACTGACTCATTGTATTTAGTAACCAATAAGAAACATGTTTTGTGCATTCATTTTTGATCTGTTGTCATAATTCATTCTAACTGTACAGCTTCAACCTTTGGTATTCAGATTTGCATCTGTGATAGTGCACTGAATGCAATTTTGTATTTAGCTCTTCTTCTATGTGCTATGTCCCTTCAGGGCATGGTGATCATGGCTCTCCACAACTTCCTATCACTTATAACTCAAAGCAATGTTTGTTTCCTTTATCCCTATGGATTACAATGAGATGTGGGTGATCATGGTTCTCCTCAACTTTCTATCCCTTATAACTCAAAGCAATGTTTGTTTCCTTTATCCCTATGGATTACAATGAGATGTGGGTGATCATGGCTCTCCACAACTTCCTATCACTTATAACTCAAAGCAATGTTTGTTTCCTTTATCCCTATGGATTACAATGAGATGTGGGTGATCATGGTTCTCCTCAACTTTCTATCCCTTATAACTCAAAGCAATGTTTGTTTCCTTTATCCCTATGGATTACAATGAGATGTGGGTGATCATGGCTCTCCACAACTTCCTATCACTTATAACTCAAAGCAATGTTTGTTTCCTTTATCCCTATGGATTACAATGAGATGTGGGTGATCATGGTTCTCCTCAACTTCCTATCACTTATAACTCAAAGCAATGTTTGTTTCCTTTATCCCTATGGATTACAATGAGATGTGGGTGATCATGGTTCTCCTCAACTTCCTATCACTTATAACTCAAAGCAATGTTTGTTTCCTTTATCCCTATGGATTACAATGAGATGTGGGTGATCATGGCTCTCCACAACTTCCTATCACTTATAACTCAAAGCAATGTTTGTTTTCCTTTATCCCTATGGATTACAATGAGATGTGGGTGATCATGGTTCTCCTCAACTTCCTATCACTTATAACTCAAAGCAATGTTTGTTTCCTTTATCCCTATGGATTACAATGAGATGTGGGTGATCATGGTTCTCCTCAACTTCCTATCACTTATAACTCAAAGCAATGTTTGTTTCCTTTATCCCTATGGATTACAATGAGATGTGGGTGATCATGGTTCTCCTCAACTTCCTATCACTTATAACTCAAAGCAATGTTTGTTTCCTTTATCCCTATGGATTACAATGAGATGTGGGTGATCATGGTTCTCCTCAACTTCCTATCACTTATAACTCAAAGCAATGTTTGTTTCCTTTATCCCTATGGATTACAATGAGATGTGGGTGATCATGGTTCTCCTCAACTTCCTATCACTTATAACTCAAAGCAATGTTTGTTTCCTTTATCCCTATGGATTACAATGAGATGTGGGTGATCATGGCTCTCCACAACTTCCTATCTATAACTCAAAGCAATGTTTGTTTCCTTTATCCCTATGGATTACAATGAGATGTGGGTGATCATGGTTCTCCTCAACTTTCTATCCCTTATAACTCAAAGCAATGTTTGTTTCCTTTATCCCTATGGATTACAATGAGATGTGGGTGATCATGGCTCTCCACAACTTCCTATCACTTATAACTCAAAGCAATGTTTGTTTCCTTTATCCCTATGGATTACAATGAGATGTGGGTGATCATGGTTCTCCTCAACTTCCTATCACTTATAACTCAAAGCAATGTTTGTTTCCTTTATCCCTATGGATTACAATGAGATGTGGGTGATCATGGTTCTCCTCAACTTCCTATCACTTATAACTCAAAGCAATGTTTGTTTCCTTTATCCCTATGGATTACAATGAGATGTGGGTGATCATGGTTCTCCTCAACTTCCTATCACTTATAACTCAAAGCAATGTTTGTTTCCTTTATCCCTATGGATTACAAATGATGTGGGTGATCATGGTTCTCCTCAACTTTCTATCCTTATAACTCAAAGCAATGTTTGTTTCCTTTATCCCTATGGATTACAATGAGATGTGGGTGATCATGGCTCTCCACAACTTTCTATCCCTTATAGTGCAAAGCAATGTTTGTTTCCTTTATCCCTATGGATTACAATGAGATGTGGGTGATCATGGCTCTCCACAACTTCCTATCACTTATAACTCAAAGCAATGTTTGTTTCCTTTATCCCTATGGATTACAATGAGATGGGTGATCATGGTTCTCCTCAACTTCCTATCACTTATAACTCAAAGCAATGTTTGTTTCCTTTATCCCTATGGATTACAATGAGATGTGGGTGATCATGGTTCTCCTCAACTTCCTATCACTTATAACTCAAAGCAATGTTTGTTTCCTTTATCCCTATGGATTACAATGAGATGTGGGTGATCATGGTTCTCCTCAACTTCCTATCACTTATAACTCAAAGCAATGTTTGTTTCCTTTTATCCCTATGGATTACAATGAGATGTGGGTTATCATGGTTCTCCTCAACTTTCTATCCCTTATAACTCAAAAGCAATGTTTGTTTCCTTTATCCCTATGGATTACAATGAGATGTGGGTGATCATGGCTCTCCACAACTTCCTATCACTTATAACTCAAAGCAATGTTTGTTTCCTTTATCCCTATGGATTACAATGAGATGTGGGTGATCATGGTTCTCCTCAACTTCCTATCACTTATAACTCAAAGCAATGTTTGTTTCCTTTATCCCTATGGATTACAATGAGATGTGGGTGATCATGGTTCTCCTCAACTTCCTATCACTTATAACTCAAAGCAATGTTTGTTTCCTTTATCCCTATGGATTACAATGAGATGTGGGTGATCATGGTTCTCCTCAACTTCCTATCACTTATAACTCAAAGCAATGTTTGTTTCCTTTATCCCTATGGATTACAATGAGATGTGGGTGATCATGGTTCTCCTCAACTTCCTATCACTTATAACTCAAAGCAATGTTTGTTTCCTTTATCCCTATGGATTACAATGAGATGTGGGTGATCATGGTTCTCCTCAACTTCCTATCACTTATAACTCAAAGCAATGTTTGTTTCCTTTATCCCTATGGATTACAATGAGATGTGGGTGATCATGGTTCTCCTCAACTTTCTATCCCTTATAACTCAAAGCAATGTTTGTTTCCTTTATCCCTATGGATTACAATGAGATGTGGGTGATCATGGTTCTCCTCAACTTTCTATCCCTTATAGTGCAAAGCAATGTTTGTTCCCTTTATCCATGTAAGGTTATGATGGGAAGCAGAAGAAGTGTCTCTCATTGTCTTCTTCTTTTTTATGTGCCATGTTCCTTCAGAGCATGGGTGATCATGGCTCTCCACAACTTCCTACCAGTTGTAGCTCAAAGCAATGCTTGCTCCCTTTATCCCTGTAGTGTTATGATGAGAAGCACAAGAAGTGTCTCTCATTGACTTCATTTTCTATATGTGGTGTTCCTTCTGAACTTTGGTGATCATGGCTTTCCACAACTTCCTAGCATACATAGCTCAAAGCAATGTTTGTTTCCTTTATCCTTGTAGGGTTATGATGAGAAGCAGAAGCATCTTTCATTGTCTTCTTTTTAATGGGTGATCATAGTTCTCCACAACTTCCTATCACTTTCAGCTCAAAGCAATGTCTGTTCTCTTTATCTCTACAGGTTACAAAGAGAAGTAGAAGAAGAGGTTTCTCATTTTCTTCTTTTTCTTTGTGTGATGTATCAATAAATACAAAGAGAATTAGCTCTCTACTTATTAATATATCACACTATCTAAAGAAACTAATCATGTTTCAATAAAGTATAGTGCCTGCGGCTATTAGCATTCACTGTTACTTCTGCCACAGATTGCTAGAGACAAGTACACAATATGTTTCACCTCGTCATGCACTTTTACCATAGCTATCCAGCAAAGCATTAACATAATACATAACACTAGGTATCATGTCCTTTTAGAACATTAGTGATCATGGCTCACCACAACTTCCTATCTCTTGTAGCTCTTAGAAAAATTAGTTTTTTGCCATCCCTCCTACACCCATTCTGTTATCCATTCACACCATTGGGTCAAGTAGGTGGATCACTGTCTTCCCCTGTTCTTTTTACTTTCAATATATCCTGTGAGTGTCAAATTCTACAAGCCCTCCTTCCTTATTATTTGTTCAAGAAATTTCAACTATTTTTTTCTGATGTTAAGTATAAGAGGCCTTTTTGTTTCCATTTTGCTTAAGGCATCTTTGTTGTGTAAACGTGGTATTCTCAGCATCCTTCTGTAGAACTACATTTCTGTTGCTTCAAGTATTCTCTTCATCTGTGAAAAGTTTGTTTATCATTCACTGTCATATAAAAGGATTGATATTACATACGTTCAGCACTCTTTTCTTTGTTTCTAATGAAATTTTCAAATTTCTTAATACTTTGTTTAGCTTTTGAAAGACATCTTTTGCTATTTCAATGTGTGTTCATATTTCAGTGTTGTGTTTTTCCTCTTCTATTAAGACTCTTCCCAGTTAGTTTAACTTCTGTACTTGTTTGATTTTGTCATCTCATTGTCTATACATCAGAAACTAGTCTTGTTGTAGAAGCTTGAATGAATTGTGTAATCTTCCAGTTCAGTGGTTCTCCACTTTTTTTACCCATGAAACACTTTTACTCTTAATTAAATGGTAGGCCTCCATAGCCATTCAATGAAAAAAAAAAAGCATATTTTATTTTTTACTAATAGATAAGTTTAGGAATTGTATTATAGAAATAGTAAATGTATTTGCTTTATTTTGAAGTAAAACTAATTTAATGAAAATAAACTTGTATTTAACAACTAAATTCTATGGAATATTTATGTACATGAGTAAAATAACTCATAATAAACCATTTTAAAATCTGTGAGTAATTAATAAATTAAAAAAAAAGACCAGATTTATTCAATGAGATTGTGGTGGTTACTCACATCATTGCTGCAGAAATTAGCCTCAAAGAAAAAATGTACTTGACAGGAAATAAAATGTACAGAAATGATAGAAAAGCATGATAAATTCTATGTTAATTTCATACAATTGATTTATATTTTATGTCTGTATTTTTGGTTGTAAATGTTTTATGGTACATGTAATGTGAAGAAGAAGTTACTTTTCATTATTACACATTATGTTACAGAGAGAATTTGGACATGTGTTGCCCATATGAAGGGTTCATGGTGAAGAGATTGAATTTAACATCTTTTAGTGGGATGTCCTTATTTCCAGTAGAAACAGTTTTTGTTGCATGCTGGGAGAGTTTCATTATTTTTATTTTTTATTGATCTTAAAAAGAGTTTAAATATTACTGTTTTATTTTATTTTATTTATAATTAATGTAGTAAAAGGCATGTCTGTAATCACCTGAAATGGAATGTCATGATTTAATACAGGTATTTGGAATAATAAATTCAATTAGTGACAGTGTTTCAGAAATATGTCACTAAAAGCCAGTATAACTTCACCAGAGAAGATCCACTAAAAATTCAGTCACTGCTCTATCGACTGAACATGCAAAATTATTTTTCACAGCAGGTAGTGAATGAGTTGGACACACTCTCTCTTTTAACAGTCAAGGCCAATACTTTAGATATCTTCAAAAAGGAGATCAAAGTATATTTTGAATATATTGGCAGAAGATTACTGTATATGTATCCAATGTGCCTCTTCAAATATTTTAAATAATTTTCTAGTTCAATATTTCAATTATTCCTCTATGTTGCCGGCGCTCTTTGCTATAGCTTGTATCTTCCATGTATTTTCCTATTTTGGCCAAATGGCTGTTGAATTAATATTAATAAATATTAAATAATAAATATTTAATAATAAATATTAATAAATAAATAATAAATAATTGTGGAACCATCAAGCAAGCTTATAATCCAGCAAAATTTACAATTTCATATTTATAGTTTTATTTTGAATGTGTTTTTTAGTATTTTCATATACGTTTTTTGGCTAATACAATTTTTCACTAAATATTTACACATGGCTTGGTTAAAAATGAATTCCTTAATCACAACAAATTTAATACTAGAAGTTCAAAGAGTGTACCAAAATGAGCAGAAAAGTTTCAGAATTCCAGATCTATTCACCAGCTACTTTCCTTTCTTCCCAATCTAAGTTGGTTATACCCCACTTGTCTATTGAAGAACTTCTGCTAATAACTACTAAAGCAGTATATAGAAATGGTGCCCAGTCTCATTTCTCTTTTTGCTAGAGGATGCCTTAAAAATAGAACATCTCTTCGCAGACCCAGTGACATTTAGTCCGAGTGAACCACATGTGTTGGGCACAAAAAAACATGCAAATGCCCTAAACATTTGACTATACACAGCATATCTCATTACTCACTATAAAAGAAATCCACTTTTAAATGATAGTATATATACCTACCTTGTAGAAGGTTTTTGGTTGCTTTATTAATAAGTTGTGTCTTTAACTACATCCTCATTGGAGAGCCAATGTCTTCTGAGAGTTTCCTTCCAAGCTGTTTCAACTCCAGAAACTCTTAGACAGTATTCACTTTTTACTTCTTCATGGCATCTACCAGCATGCTTTGAATCCACTTTGCACAAACTGGATTTGTACCTTATTTGATGGTGATGAAAGCCAACTTAAAATTGTTTCAGTAAGCAAGCAAAAACCTGGAATGCTTTTAATAGTTGTGTAATCTCTGGGCATTCCTCTGAGTGTGTGTATAATGAGACAAAACTCCATGAATGTGTGTATCATGAGACAAAACTCTGTGAAAATGTGTGTATAATGAGACAAAACTGTGAATGTGTGTATTATGAGACAAACCTCTGTGTATGCCTGTGAATGTGTGTATCATGAGATTAATTTTGTGTATTGATATGAGTGCATATAATGAGACAAAACTGTGTATGCCTTTGAGTGTGTGTATCATGAGACAAAACTGTGTATGCCTGTGAGTGTGTGAATCATGAGAATAATCTCTGTGTATTCATGTGAGTGTATGTATCATGTGACAAAACTGTGTATGTATGTGAGTGTGTCTGTAACAGGAGACTAAACTGTGTATGTCTGTGAGTGTGCATATCAGATTAATCTCTGTGTATGCCTGTGAGTGTGTATGTATGCATCAATAAACATGTGTTTCTGTGTTATTTTTTCATTCATATGATCAAATGACAGATAAGTGGGTGTGCATGTGCAGGAGAGGAAATTGCTTAAAATATTTTTTATTTTTATTTTTTAATTTCCTAAAAAAGAAGAAGAGGAAATTTCAGAGACTGAAAGAAAGATTTAGATTAAGAGAGAGACAAAGTCAAAGAGTGGGAGGAGGTAAACAAGGAAAATAAATGCATTGTTTATTGTACTTAAAATTATAATGCTTTGAAAAGAATGCTGTCTATTTTGTTATTTTGCTTTCTATTCAGTCAAAGTAAACAAGAAATAATTAGTAAAAAAAAAATGTGAATAGCTAATGTTTATTCTGCATTTTATGGCTCCAACCTACACTATAACAATTAAATGTTAACTATTCTGATGTACTTACCTGGGGAAAGTATTTATTTTCAATCGCTGATCAAGTGCCTAAAACAGTGGTTCTCAACCTTTTTCTGGTCATGCCCCACCCAAGCATCTTTAAAATCCTGATTTCCCCCACCCGTGACATATAATTCTTATTATTCAAAAAGTGAACTCCTATACACATGGAGGAAGCCTAAAAAGCCATTAATCTTCCTTAAGAACTTGTGATTGCATATATGCAATTGTCTCATCATTTAATTTTAGAATTTTACAATATTTATAAAAATATTGTCTTACTAATATATATATATATATATATATATATATATTATGAAATGGACAAAGTCCGACAATTATTATAAGACATTTTTATGTTTATACATTCTTTTTATAGATACAAATATTTAAGTAAATGCTCTGTTTTATAATAAACAGTATTAAACAACATTTACCGGCCTGAATGTCCGAGAAATTTTCATAGAAAATTTTCATCCTCCAACAGGAATCGAACCTGTATCCTATACAGAACCATCATATATTTTACAGTTGATATGCCATGAGCAGATAGGAATGTATGTGAGAGATTCATGGAAGATTAAAGTTTAAAGACAGTATAATGGACCTTGCTAACCAAATGCTCCTCTGTGTACGAAACGGTTAAAGGCACATCAAGCTATATGATGGTTCCATATAGGATACAGATTCGATTCCTGTTGGAGGATGAAAATTTCTCAGACATTCAGGCCAGTAAATGTTGTTTCATACTGTTTATTATAAAGCAGAGCATTTACTTAAATACTTGTATCTATAAAAAGAATGTATAAACATAAAAATGTCTTAAAATAATATATATATATATATATATATATATATATTCACAGTGCATACATAATTACACATGTACATACATACACACATATATTTTTATTTATGCATATTTTATATGCGGCATATTTATTAACTTGCAAACGTACTCATATTCACACAGACACACTAGAAAAAAAAATTCATTGTTAATAATACATTCTTGAATTGTTCCTCTTAAAAATCCTATTGCCCCCCCCCCTTGTGGGGCTTACACCCCACTTTGGGAACCATGATTCTAAAACTTTCACACATTATATTTGTACACTATATAGTATCTTCCTCCTTAAGTGCCATGTCACTTCAGGACATAGCCAACCATAGTTCTCCACAGCATCCTTTTCTTTAATATTTGTAAATTATATATTCCTAATACTGTTCCTGAGAAAGGCAATGGAAAGGTTTCTGCAGTTTTAAATTCAGATTTATCCTAGATTGGTTGCCCTACCAATGCTAGAGAGTCCATACTGCTATATTATTTTACTAATAAATGAGAAAGAAAAGAGTCAGTCATGTAAAGTGAACAAGCTATAGTCTAAAACTTACACATATTTGTATTCTATATACTATACTCCTCTTTTAAGAATCATGTCCCTTCAGGACATAGCTAAACATAGCTCTCCACAGCATCTTTTTTAAAATATCATTTCTCTTCAGGACATAGTCATTCATAGCTGTCTTTCTCTTCTTCATTACAAATGTCTGTTTCTATTTTCCTTTAATTTACTTCCTCTTATACTTATCTCTGTTATTTTCTTCTCTTACTACACTGTTTTACCTTCTTCCTACTTACAGCTCTCTTCACCATTTTAATAAGTATTCTCCCACCCATAAGTAGAGTCTCATATTTGTTATTAATCTATCTTCTTTTTCAGTTGTCCCCGCTCTCTGCCTGATAGTGTCTTTCTCTTTTAAGTCTGATAATTAGTCTCAGTTTTGTTGGAAACATTGAAACACCCAGGAAATTCTCTGAAGTGAAGCTTATTATTTCTATTACTCTAACTGCTGTAGGCATAGGAAAACAATATCCAAGTCTTCCTTTGAATTTTGGGAATGAACAATCCATTACACAAAAAAAGTATAAATGGGAAAAAATTTAGATGTTGTCAACACTGATATATCTAAAAAGATATATCAGAGTTGACAACATCTGAATTTCTGGATCTAGAAACTTGCTTTATATTTGTCATTCAGCAAATATAGAGATTATCAAAAAAGTTTTCAACTCAATGCTTTATGTTGTGGAGTGCCATGCTTGCTCTATGATCTGGAGAGCTATGCTGATGGTAGTTTATCTCCTGGCAGGTTTATTTATACATTTACAATACACTTGCTTTCTTCTTTTCTCTTGTTCTCTTTACTCTTCTTTCTCTTCTTCCTCCTCCTTATACCCTCCTTTCTATTAGACTCAACATTATGCATTTGACCATTGTGCGTTTGTTTATTTATTTATTTTTGAAAAATAATAATATAGTTTCCTTTGTGTTTTTTTTTAAAATAAAGCGTTGGATGGTCAGTTGATAGAATTAGCCTGATGAGACCATGAGGTCAAAACCATAGTTGTATATTCTATCTGACCTTCTAATTTTTAAAGTATATCTCTCTCTCTCTCTCTCTCTCTATATATATATATATATATATATATATATATATATATATTTTATATTACAATTATAAAATATAATATAAATGTATAATATATTTATATAATATTAAAAATATAGTGACGTCATAGATAGCTTTTAGATATGTTCACAAAATAAGCTTTATTATAAGGCCTGTAAAAATTGTCGATTCAAGGGTCAGCTCAAAAATACCTTGCTGAGGACAGAAATCAATCTGGTTAATTAGGAGATGTAAACTGCAGAAAGAGCCAATTGGAGAAGAGCAGTCCATGAAAAAACAATATCCTCTGATAACACCAGAAGACAAATAGAAGAGTTGAAGAGAGTCCAAAGAAAAGGCATAGCTCTCCATCCCTTGAACCCACCTACCCTACCATGCAGTGGCTGCGGACCTCTCTCCAGATCCAACATAGAACTTATTTTAAACAAAGGGAAATGTCGATGAGCACACTAATACTCAGCAGGTTCCACCAATGACAATGAAAAATCAAATTTTTTTTATACACTTATCTACAATATTAATGTTAAGAATATCATTGAATCAGAGATAGTTTTAAGATGCATATATGACATAAACTTTTGAGTAAAGGTCTGTAGAAAAATGCAAATATTTTCAATCCATTCTAACAGTTTGGAAATGTGCAATTTTTTAATAGTGTTCCTTTTGTCCCTCAGTTGCATAAATTCATTCTTCTTGCAATTTATCTTACTGTGGGTTATCCCTACATAGCCATGCCAGTTTTGCCAAGAAGTTATTAGTGGGCACTGTAATCAGCTATAAAAACAGGACACTTCCTGTCTTCATCCTCTTTCTCTCTTTTCCTCCCAGCATACTAGAGTGATAACATCAACCATGACCTTCTGGGATATCTTTTCCCCTAAGTAACTGAACTTTTTTACACACATATACATGTGTATCCCCCAACATAATTCCTAATTTGTAATATCTTTTTTCGTTCACATGCCTCCCCAATCTTTGGAACAGGAGTAGTGTTTTATCCCTTGCTTCTTGTTTAGAATGGGTTCCCAGTTCCTTCTAAAATTTTCTCATTCTCTTTCACTCCCAGTAACTTCTTGCATCCTAGCAGACAATAAAAGGTCATGTCTCAGGAATACAGTGATTGACAATGCATTTAAAGTTTTGAAGATTTTAGGTGGCTAGGAAGCCAGAAACTAAAAGAACATTCAACAGGTGAGAAGTACGAGAAAATAAACTGTTAGAATAGAAGAGTAAAATGATTAGACCTAGTTAGCAATCTAGTAGTACATTTAAATTCATATGGTCAAAGTACCAAGCAGAAAAGTTCACTAGAACAACTGCCATAAAAATATGTATAGAAAAGACAGAGGGAGGCAATGTTAGAGCAATGTGAAAATGCCAGATCAGGACTGATACCATTGCAGACCCTCCTTTGTATTTTGTCAAAAATCCAGTGATATTTATTGCAGGAGCATCAGACCCGATATGCCAACAATATTCAATGCCCGGATAAATGTGTAAGATGGATTCTGAAAAATGAACCAACTTTCCTAGCAGCAGACATTGATTCAATACAATCACTCCACTTCATGCCAGTGGAAAACATAAGACCAAGAAGGTGCAATGAGTTGCTCTCCTGGAGGTTAGCAATGTTGATGAAAGGCAAAAAGGCTTCTCTATAAATTAAAAGATAGCAATCTCGTTTTGAAGGTGTTAAAATTAACAAGCCATTCTTTGCTCCAGTTAACATTTTAACTACATTAAAAAACTGCTTTTGATTGTGTTTTGGGAGTTGTTATATTATTTTTGACATTGAATTATGTTGACCAAGACGTTTGTTCTCTTTTTTTTTGTCATAAGGTGGCATTAGGAGTGTTTAGTTTTAAAAAAAATACATTTAAAACTCAATTTTGGTTTTGTTGTGAGAGCTGTTATTTTAATTCAGATGTTTGTTTTATGTTAGCCAAAATGTTTGTTCTCTTTTTGCTATTTTGTGTCATTAGGAGCATTTAATTTTAAACTTCACTTATGAAATTGCTTTTGAATGTGATGTGAAAGGTATCATATCAGTATTTCTTTCCAGTGTTTAAATTGGATTGTTTTTCTTTACTGATTTTAATATTGAAGATAGAGAAAAATTATCAATATTTTTTAAATATTACGTATTTTTGTTTTAACAAATGAAAAAACATAATTTCCTTATATATGTTGTGGTCATTCAGAGCACGTTCATCATGACTCTCCACAATTTCCTATCCATTATAGTACTTAGTAAGATTTGTCTTTTTGCTATCTCTCTTAACTCCTGTTCTGCCAACCATTTGCTTGTTAGGTAGGTTATTCAATACTTTACATTTTCACTCTTTCCTTCCATATGTTCTCCGAGTGTCAAATTCTCCCAGCCCTCTTTCCTCATTGAGTGCATAGTTTTCAATGTTCAGTTATACATCTTGAATACATAATTATTTGAATCCATCTGAAATAATTTCTTTTTATCATTTCTTTCATTTTTCATTTGTTTTTCATCATTCTATTTTGAATTAGTTTTAACTTTATTCTGCAAATATAAAAGATGAAGAAAAAAAATTCTTTACTCAAAATATTCAAAATAATCAGATATTCTTGTCCTGATTGGATCAATAAAGGATTAAGAAATAAATAAATAAAAAAGAAGCCCTAACCTCCAGTCAGATTTGCTTCAATAGAAGCTACGACAAATAGAAGCTATTACAATTATGAGTGGTTTAGTAAAAACTAAACAGAGGATTAGATTGGTAGAGAGAATGATTTCTCTTTGGAACCATCTAAAGATTAAAAACAAAAATGAAGAAAACATGCATTCTCAGAGTTCAAGTTAAACTTTTCACCAGTACAATATCCACAATTTCAGTCTCCACATTGTAAATATAAAATTGGATATTTATTTTACCACAGGAAATTTATATGGAAACTATTTCTTTTTTTAGAGTAAAATTGGTTTGGTGGATTTTGTGACCCTTTTCCTGTTATTTAATATGAAAAATCTGTTTTACATTATACTTGAGTATATAGATTAAACATTCTTCAAGTTTATACTTGAGTCTATAGATAAACATTGGTCTGATTTATATTTAGGCCTATAGATAAATGTAGGTTTGTTTTATACTTGAGTCTATAGATGAACATTGGTCAGGTTTATACTTGAGATTATAGATAAATATTTGTAATGTTTACATTTGGGTTTATGGATAAACATTGGCTGGATTTATACTTGAGTCTAAATATAAGCATTAGGTCAATGTTTAACTTACATGCCCACAAAAAACTGTCAAAAGAACAGTTATTCCCTTTGAAAAGTCACCTCCCTGACCAATTGACCATGGGAAGATTCAAACATCTAATACAATAAAAAATAAACTACTTTTAACAAATAGCTAAAATCATAAAAATTTGTTGACTCATCACAAACAAATGCTACTTCTCTTTTAACAATGATTAACAAAAATTCAGATTATCAATGAAGTTCCAGCTTGTCTGTTATTAGAGTTTCTTGAATCCAGTCCTTCCAAATTTTTACCTAAAGAATCAACATATTTCCAATATACTGACAAAGTTTTATTAATATATCCTTGTAAAATAACATTACCTGACCTTAAGCTCACATGTATGATAGAATTTAATTATGAAACTGAAATGAACAGTACATTACCTTTCCTTGATAACATGTTAAACTGTACTAATAATGACCTAGAGCTAAGTCTCTATTGTAAATTTACTCATGAAAATGACCTCATAAATTTCTAATCTCACTATAATGACAAAATAAAATCCAGAATAATTATTAGATTCTATTTAAGAGCACTCAGAATTTGTCAGCCTCAATATTTATGTGATGAGGAGAAATACATTGACAATACTTTTAAGCTCCTCCAATACCCTAATTATTTCATATTCAATGTGAAACAAAAGCCTCATCAATTTTTTTAAAATAAAAGAATGAACCATTCAAGCAAATCTAACAAAATCAGATACATTGCTCTAACTATCAACTCTGTCAAAAATATAACTGAAAAGTATTTATCTAAGCTTAACATTATGCTTTTGTTACAACTACATCTAAAACAATATGGGACTTAATTAATGCAAAACAAACTAGCAACAACCTAAAATCTAAAGCAGGAATTTATTCTATAATTTGTAATGATTGCCACAAGGAATATATAGGAGAAACCTTGAGGTATTTAAATAAAAAATTTTATGAATACAAAAGAGATCTTTTACAAAACAATACACTCAGTGCATTAGTTGCTCACTGTAATGAATTTGAACATAATTGGGATTTTAAACATTTTACTTTAATTAAAAGAGAAAGCAATTTACTGAAGCAAAAATGTATTCAAAGTGCTTTTATTACTGAATTATCCAGAGAAAATTTGTGTCCCAGTTCCTTCAATATTTCCCATTTCTTGGCTGATCTTGTTATCACTGTGTTGGATAGTTAAAAGCAAAAGTGATAAAAACAAAAGTATAGCAAAACTAAGTGAGATCAGCTTGTCCAGGGATTCCCAACCTTTTCTATGCCTCGCACCCCTAGTTAACTTATAATATGATCTCGCCCCCCATATATATATATATATATATATATATATATATATATATATATATATATATATATATACACACACACAAAAGTAATAGCTCATATGAAGAAAGCAATTTATATTCAATATGAGTAACAGATTTATTTAAGCTAATTTTTGAATGACATAAAAAGGAAGGAAAAAAAGAAAACCATTCTAACAAACTTAAATACAAACAAATAGTACAAAAAAAATTAAGCTTTTCATTCAATGTAAGCATAAATTAAACAATTTCAAAAAACTAAAATCTAACATTAAGAAATTCACATCAAAAATGTAAAATTTAAATCTTATGACTTTTATGTTCCTGTTTCTTGGATATGATTTTGTCAAAACATGGTACTTTGTTGCTGATAGCGATCCGCATATCTGCCTGTGGATTCATGCAATTTCTAGATTTGGTCTTGATTGACAAAAGAGAACTAAATCCAGACTCACATAAGTATGTAGTTGCAAATGGAATACGGACATCAAGTGCTTTTTTACAAAGTCTTGGAAACTTATTAATTGCTGAACACCAATACTCCTCCAAAGTCTTGTTTTCAAATTGCATTTCAAGAGCACGATTTGTTCGCAAATCAGTGAGTTCAATGTTTACTCTTATATTTACATATGCTCTATCCCTGATATTGAGCACTATATTTCATAAATATAGCACATCTTAAAACTATATTTCTTCATATATACATATATATATATATATATATATATATATTATATAGCAAATGTGGATATAGTCTATTTTAAACTGGTGCAACCTTGTGCTAGTCTTCCTGGCACAAGGTTGCACCCTGGACTGAATTAGTCTTGGAATCAGAGATTTGGAATTTAATTTAGAACCAGTCTGAGAAAAGATACAATGACACCTCATCTAGATAAAGAGCCTGAGTTGGTGGTAAGTGGAGGGCATGAGATATCTCTCTAAAGGGAGAGAGGTCACTGGAATCAACCCTATATTTATTTTATGATCCTAGATTGGGGTTATATGAAGAGAGAGGTATTGAATTGAAACTAAAAGAGGAGCTGAAATGGGAGTTTATTTATGACCAAAGCCTTTAATTATATATAAAGGAATTTAAGTTTCCGCTAGGGAATACCAAATTATACCAACAACAAATATGTCTTAATAGCATTAACAATAAATTGTATTTAGACAATTAATATAAAGAAAGAATAGAATTAAGGGTTTTATATTATTAAGTCATGGGGGGATTTAAAGACAAAACAATTTAGAATAAAGTTAGAATAAATTATCCATTTATCACATTAAAGATCAGTTAATTTATTAAGAAGACCAAGCTATACCCAAAATTCTTTCAGAGAAAAAATATTAAAGTAAAAAGTTAATCAAAGTGGGGGGGGTGCATCAGTTAGGGGCTGTTATGACACAATTAATATGGAAAATAGAGGGGGATAATAGAAGTTAATTATCATTATACATTTAACATTAGGGATTTTTGGGTGTTAGTAAGTAATAAGGTAAGATCTATGTTCTTATATAAGTTTAAACCTGCTTCTATGTCTACATTTTAACACTAGTTCATTCCTTTGATTTAATAGTTTGCATTGATTATTGTATTTTATTATTCTAATTCTTTCCTTTAAACATAGACTGCACCTATCTCTAAAATTATTAGGAGTATGAGCGAAACCTATAATTTTCCAATCTATCTGAGGGTTCAGACCTTCTTCCTTCAATTCCCAAAATTTCTTTGAAAGGGCTCTTTGGTATTTTAATTTAGGATCAGTAAAGGAGTGCTTATGTGTACAAAATCTCTGTTTCCAATCTCCCACAGGAATTCCAAGGTAAACATTATAATTTGTCATATTTTCTTTAGGGGCAATGGTTGCTTAGTATATTATCTTAGTCGATCTGCATTTGTCCTCGACTGGGCAGTTTTCTCTATTTCTACAATTACAGGGGATTCTGTGCTAGGTTTAGTGTTTTTCTCATAGAATTTACTTAAGATATAATTATCATGGGAGTAGATAATTTGGTACATGTTATTAGTGCAGGAGCAGCTAATTTTGATCGATTTCCTGTTGAATATCTTACTGAGAGGAAATGTTTATTTATTAATTTTAAAATTTTGCATCACATCATGACCGTCGATGAAAAGTGGATACACTATGATAACCCTAAGTGTAGAAGATTGTGGGGTAAGCCCTGTCATGCATCAACATTGGTGGCAAAGCCGAATATCCATGGTTCAAAGCTTTTGCTCTGCATTTGGTGGAATCATCTGGGTGTAGTTTATTATGAGCTGCTCAAAACTGACTGAAACCATCATGGGAGATCACTATCAACATTGAATTGATGCGTTTGAGCTGAGCATTGAAGAAAAAATAGCCGCTATATGAGCAGAGACATGTCAAAGTGATTTTGCAACATGACAATGCTAGGCCACATGTTGCAAAATGGGTGAAAACCTACTTGGAAATGTTTAAATACGAAGTCCTACCCCATCTGCCATATTTACCAGTCATTGCCCCATCTGATTATCATTTGATCCGATCAATGGCACATGGCCTGACTGAGCAGCACTTTCATTCATAGAAGATGCCAAAAAATGTGTTGACACGTGGTTAACCTCAAAAGACATATCGTTTTACCAAAGTGGAATTCAAATGCTGCCAGAAAGATGGGGAAAAAGTCATGGCTAACAATGGACAATACTTTCAGTGACATGTTTCTTACTAATTTTTGTAATTAAAATATTACTTTTCATGAAAAATCAGTGAGAACTTATTCAAGGTTCTAATAAAAAATATACAAAACAGAGTCAATATAAAATATAAGTAAAACAATACTCCAATTTTACTTCTTTTTGGGACTTAAAGTTTCATGTGGGCACTTAGATATTGATGCTATTGTCTCATTATCTTCAGGCAGTAAGAATGAAGAGTTACTTGGTTCCTTATGATATTCTCTCATAGTTCATAGTGCACAGTTGTTGGTGCGAAAAGTGGGAAATTACAGCTGAGGCTCTTGAATTTGTTTTCACACAATTACTCTTAGAAAAGATATCTTCTCACCTACACTTAAGAGGAGGACAGACTGGGCTCTTTAGCCTTGGTTGGCAACCAGTCTAGGTGACAAATATAAGAAGGTACAGCTTATGTGAATATGTGTGGAAGATAACGGTTAACCCTAGATTTGAACAGGTTAAGACTGCAGTAATTGGGGAAGCAGCTTCTTGGGAGTTGGTTCCACAATGAAATGATAAGGTTGGAAAAAAATGATAAAATCTAATAAATGGAGGGGGCTCAGATGAGCTACATTCCTTAGTTCCATCAGATCTAACCTTCATGGCTAAAGCCCACCATGCAATGTACATTGTAGTAAACCACCTATATTCTCTTTGTATTCCATTGGTGGGATGTATGTTTCACTCAAGCAGTTTCTTCTCAGTAACAGCTGATTTATAGAACAGACTCCCAAGAGGATGCTTTCCAATCACTACAAGCTTAATCTATTGAAATATAGGGGTCAACTGTTATCTTCCCCACATATTCCCATAAACTGTGCCTTTTTCTCTGTAACCCTCTACCTTAAGTGACTCTTGGTCCTTGTGCAGGGTGAACATCATTGTGTGTATATCTATATCTATCTATCTATATATATATATACACACACACACACATATATATATATATATATATATATATATATATATATACCCCCCCCTCTCCCCTTGCTATATATATATATATATATATATATATATATATAAGCAATTCATCCCAAGGAAGAGAATAAGGCCACTAAGACGCAAGGAGCTACTGGGAAAGAAAGAGAATGAGATAGAAGGAACCAGAAGCCCAATACTAAACAGGAAAAAAAAAATAAACCTCTACTCTTCAAAATACCAGGGAGGATTATGAATTGAACACTAGGTTATTCTATCTACTATATAAATACATGCATCTACATTCCCCCTCTCATTGTCATATATATATATATATATATATATATATAAACTCAACCAGAAATGAAAAATAAAGGTACAAAAGTAATGTCAACTCCTTTTGTTTTGAATTCTTATTTCAGCAATTATAAAGACTTGTGTATTTCATATAGGCAACACCCTTCACCTTGGATTACAAAAGAGAGAGAGAGAGAGTAAAGGAAAAAGTATTGTAGCAGAATTTATTGAGTGAAGAGATTGTCTGCGATTTTTTATAGCCTTTTATTGGAATGACTTTACACATTAAATGTGTCTGAGACTGATCTTTGCATGCAAGTGATATTGACTGGACCAATGTTTCATTATGCCGAAAACGGCCAAAGGGCTTATGGCATACATTTATCGACTGATGGATTCTTTCTCATTTGCCATGAAAAAACTTGGCTTTGTTCTTTGATGTCACTTTCAGGAATCACAGTGAGAATGAATCCTACGAGCAAGCAAATAAAAAGAGAAGCCCAATATATCATTGGTTTCCTTAAATAGATGAAAAGATAAATGAACCAGCAGATAATGAATGTTTGCACAGGGTTTTTTGTTTTCTTTGTTTTATGTTTACTTTCTTGCCAATATTTGAATGCTGTCATATTGAAGAAAAGCTTTTTTTTTATTTCAAATATTGAGAATTTTATTTATTACTTAAAAATACTGGAATTAATATATATTTACATGCAATATATTAGGTCGAGTAATAAACAATTTCTGTTTTTCTTTGTTTATTAATTAAAAGCACTGGATTACATGTAATATATTAGGTCAAGTCATGAATAATTTGCTTTTTTCTTTCTTTATCACTTAAAAGTACTGGAATTAATATATATTTACATGTAATAAATTAGGTTGAGTTATAAACAATTTCCATTTTTTTTTTGTTCATTACTTCAAAAGTACAGGAATTAATATATACTTATATGTAATATATTAGGCATAGACTGACTTATAAATAATTTCTGTTTTTGTTTTTAAATTTATCTTTCAAAAAATAAAGAACAATTGCATTTTATTCAATTATATATTCACCATTATTTGTACTGACTTGTTGCCACTCATCTGGGCATTCTGCAGGTTTTAATCTGAAAAATTTTCAACAAACTCTTGAACCCAGTTTTTGTTAAAGAAATTTTCACAATGAAATCGTTTTTGCAGCAAACAAAAAACATGATAATTAGTTGCTGCAAGGTCAGGTGAATATGGTAACAATTTTCAAAATTCTGCCTCTGTTATTCTTGCTGTATTATAAAAACTATCTGACTCGTTGACTATTGTGGCATGTGTTGAGTTCAGTAGCAGCAGCAGAAATAAGCAGCAGGATACAACCAGAAGCCCCAGAGGTCATAAAACCCTTGACCAAGCACTATTCGTCCTCTTTCTATTTTCATCTTCAGTGGCCTCTACATTCATGGTCAGCTCTTTTCCATTTTAGTGGCCTCTACACTCAAGGCCAGCTCTTTCCCACTTTTCAATTTCAACAGCCTCTACCTCATGTCCTGCTCTCTTTTCCATTTTCCATTTCAGTAGCCTCTACATTCAAGGCACACTCTTTTCTACTTCTCCTTTACAGCAGTCACAACATTCAAAGGGCTACACACAACTCTCACTGCAGAAGATGAGACCTGTCCTGGCAGCTTGATGTCAAATTTCTCATACCTTCCATGGAAACTAGTGGAGAAATCTCCCTTCAAGACACTTACCAAAGGAAAACTACACACAACCCTTGCTGCAAAAGACGAAGCCAATACTAGCACTTTCACACTCAGATTTCTCGTTCCTCCTATAGGAACTAACAGAGAAACATCTCTAAACAAAACTACTCAAGAACTTTGTTAACTGCAAAACTCCATTTTTTCCACACAAAATACTTCTATTTTGCACTCTTCTTTCAACCAGAAATAAAAGCTGTTGAACAGTTATTTAAAGCTTTGGGTTTTTGTTTTCTTTTGTTCTTTGCATTTTCACTGCTGAACACAAACACACACACAACCGAGAAAAAATCCTCACACAATATGACCATGCATTGTGATGGAAGAGAAAAAAGATTCTTATTCATAATTGTAGGGTGTTTTTCTTTTACAGATTGTTGCTGTTCTATGTATAAATATGCTTTTAGAGTTTCATTGCAGTTTAAGGACTCTAAATAAATAATACTCCACCAATCCTACCACATGTACAATATTACCTTTCTTCTACTGAACTCAGATTTTCAGGGTTGGTTGTAGAGATTTATCTTTGTCGCTCCAGTGCCTTTTGGATTTAATATTGTAGTATGTAACCCATTTTTTATCACCTCTTAGGATACATTTAATGAAGAATTATGGTAAGAGTCACCCTGTACAAGGTCAGAGGGCCACTCATGGTAGAGTTTTATATTAAGAGGCACTTTAAAGGAGGGAGATCAAGAAGTCCTACTAGAAAAAAAAGTGACTCACAATAATAATTAAACCTGATGAAAAAATGATACAGTTTTGATTCCTATCGGGAGGTAGAACTTTCTTTAAAAGGACTTCTTGATCTTGGATGGTTGGTATCAATTTCACTGTTTCAATGTTTATAGTAATAAGAAATAATGTTGACATAAATCCATTATATAAATGTGTGTGTGTGTGTGTGTGTGTGTGTGTGATGAGGGCATAAAAGAAGCTGAATGCCAAGATCAAGAAGTCCTATTAAAGAAAAATGTCTCACAATAGGAATTGAACCTAATGGAAAAAGGATACAGTTTTGATTCCTATCAGGAGATAGAATTTTTCTTTAAAAGGACTTCTTGATCTTGGCCGGTTGGTATCAGTTTCACTATGGAATTAAAAAAACAGGGATATTAACTGACACACATTCACCCAGGAAAAATAATGAGAATTAAAAAGTATAAACCTTAAGGTTAAGCTAAATACTAATGTTAAATGGGTAGATTTTCTTGATGTTATGTTAGATATTGTTAATGATGTATTCCAACCTTATGAAAGCCAGTGCTAACCTAATTTATACACACCCTAACTCTAACCCTCCATCTCTAATCAAACATATGTCCTCATCTATAGAATGTAGGATTAGCAACAACTCATCTAACAAAGATGTACTTAATAAATATAGTGGTGTTTATAATACTGCTTTTAAAAATATTGGTTACAAGTATGCTGAAATCAAGTCTAGAAAAGATAGCAATCTAAGGAAAAGAAATAGGAATAGGAAAATCATTTGGTAAACACATCCATTTAACCAAATGATCAGTACTAAGTTAGGCCATAAAGTTCCTCCATTTAATTGATAAACATTTCCCTAGAAATAAACCACAGATATTCAAATTTCTTGGGCTTTTCATGTTTGTACAAAAATATTTTTTCTTAAGTAAATACAAAAAAATATCCATTAGATTTTTAAAGAGATTTTCATGAACAGATTTGAAACTCCTTTAAAAATATATTATCTTGTGTTAATTTTTTTTCATTATTTTATCCTAAGCAAAACAATAAAACCACTAGAATGTAAGCGGGTAATGAGTGTGAGAGAATATGAGAAAAGAAAATACTATTAAGAAGAGAGAACAATAAATGAACAAGACGGAAGATAACGATTGACATTGCATTTAAATATTTAAAGGTCAAAGTTGATTGGGAAGCAAGAAGCTGGAAGAGAGTTCCACATCTTGTACAATAGTCAAAGAGTCAGATAGTTTTTATAATACAGCAAGAATAATAGAGGCAGAATTTTGGAAATTGTTGCCATATTCACCTGACCTTGCAGCAACTAATTATCATGTTTTTTGTTTGCTGCAAAAACGATTTCATTGCAAGAGAAGAAACTGTTAGCATAGAACTTACGGTTACATCTAGCCATTTCAACAGTAAAATGATGAGACCTTACTGCTGATCTAGTGCACTTAAATTTATATAGTCTAGGTATCATAGCAGAAAAGCTTATCAGAACAATTACCATGAAAGTATTTATAGAAAAGGTACAAGGAACTTAATTTATAGCAGTGGGAAAGTGACTGAAGCCAAGATGCCAGGTCAGGACCAATAACATTGTGGATTCTTTCTATTTTATCAAGAATCTTTAAATATATAAGTATATAGCAGGAACATCAGAACAGATATTCTTATCTGGTGCTCCTGCTATGTATTTAGATTTAGAGATTCTTGATTTCATCCAAAGAAGAATCTGCAAAGAAATACAAATTTTATGAGAAATGATAATTTTTTCAACCTTTCAAAGATTGAATATAAAAAGTAAAAATGTGAACATTCATTATATTGTTTCATTATTATGACCTTAAAGTCTGAAACTGCTGAAATTAAAATAAAATTTCAAATGATTATAAAAGAATAAAAAAAAAAATTAAACTTTTCTATCTCTATCAGAATCACTGATATGATTTTCAGGATGCTGGTTCCTGGTGCTGAAAATAGATGAATTGAAGTTCAAATGTAAATTCTAATTTTGAATCCAATTTTCTTATTAATCCATCATTACATTCTCTGTTGATGGATGCAATGTGAATATGAAGAAAAGAAAAAATATCCTCAATTGCAATTTTAATTCTAATTATGGCCACAGCAATTTGTTTTTCTGTATCATTCTCCATTTTCATTTGTGTAGAGAGAAATTGAAAAGTCAGTTGGTATGTATTTTAATTTTTTATTATTTCTTGGTATTAAAGTGAGTATTCACCAGTTATTTCTAAACAAAAAAGAAGCCAATTTCAAACAGGGGTCACACCAGTGCTTAGCTGTATGATGATGACCGTGCACAGTCAGCTGACTCTTCTCTATGTTCACTCACTTAACTCCACTTTATAGTTTATAGCAGCCTAAACAACTCATGTAAAAACTTTTGTTTTATCATATAATTTTAATTAAGTCAAAATGGAAAGCATTCAGCACATTGATGTTTGAATGCAGTAGTTTGAGTTTGCATTTGAATTAGAATTCAGGTAATTTTTCACCCAAATTTGCAAACCAGGACCTATCATCATTATCAGCTAATCCAATGTACCCAACATGCTTGCCACTGTGGCCGGTTGTAATTATTGCCAAAGTTTGCTTTCAAATTGGAATTCAATTAATTTTTTACCTAGAGTCACAAATTGAGCCTTGATGCCATTGTCAGCTAGCCCAACATACCCAACATGTTGATCACCATGGTTGGCTGCAATTACAGTCAGAGTTCACTCACAAATTGAATTCCCGCTAAATTGTAACAAGTCTTGTTATTGTTCTCCCAGAGATGCAAATAGGGGGCTCTTCTGACTAGATTATGACCTTTCAGGACCCCTAGGCTAATGAAATTATGGGGCCACCCTCTAACTTGCCCACACATGTCTTGAATATTTTTTACTTGTGATATATTTTAACGATATTTGCATAGCCTGAAGTAAACTTATTGCAAATTCTTTAAATAAACTAGAATAGTTATCTTTTGTTTGTCAATGAAAAAATTCTTTAAGAAATACCATTATTTTACCATTTATTGCAAACCAAATTAGTAAATATTTCAATACAACCATAGTAAAAAAAAACAACAGATTTTTTGTAACCAGTATTATAACAGTGAAACAATCAAAATAAATATGAGTTTGTCATATTGATATCATTTCAGTTTATGAGACTATTTAGAAGTTAGAACATCTAGAAAATTAAAATCACTGCTTTATAAAACTTGAGGAACCCTAGGCTGGAGTCTATACTAGCTTAAAGGATAATCCAACCCTGGGTACTAACCTGCAGCCTATACTAGCCTAAGGGATAATCCAGCCTTGCACATTAATAATAGTTTACTATTTTAGCTTGCTAAACATGGTTTAGTGTGTCCATGGTAAAAGTTACTAACTGGGTATTATTATAAAATATACAAAATTGTTCAGTATATTGTAAAAAACTCTATATTCTACAATGTGATATCATTATATAGAAAATATAATGAAAAAATAATATTATTAATGAAAAAGTATTCTTATATAATTAGTATTGATTATATAACAACTTAAAAAAGAAAATAGAAAGCAGCTCCTAAGAATTTGTTGTAAAGTATTATATCATAGCGGTTGATACTCAAGTAAATAATCACACAAACTGAATATGGACAACTTCCCGTGTTCTTGTCTAGTGGAGACAATTAATACTCTCCAGTCATCACAGTTAAATTTGACTAACACTGCAAAATTCATGTTCTAATTGGTAGTAACAATGAAAGTCAGCTGCTGCTGGAGTTAATCTATATTAAAAACAAAAATTATAACCATTGCTTTATAAAAGCTTGAGGGGCTCTCAGCTGCAGCCTGTACTTGTCTAAAAGCTAATCCGGCTCTGGGTCTGAGGCTGCAGCCTATACTAACCTAAAGGATAATCTAGCCCTAGGGGCTAGCCAATTTCTATTTTGAGTCTCTTATTTAGATTTGCCCTGATTTTTATGGAGATGCATTGGTTTAGTGTAATTAATAAGGAAAGTGATTATATTGACAAATATTTGTTGTACAAATTAAATGTTTCTTCATCATTAGGAAGTGATTTGTAAAAGTATGTCAATCATAACTTCTTACTGAGTGCCTCAGTCTGTTTTTATATTTTTTTTATACCTATTTGAATGACCAATTATTTTACTGATATTTTTGCTAAATACAAGCTTCATCTTTTAATTGAAAATTGATAGAAAATAATATATCATCTGATTCACACAACAGGAGTAAAGTTTTATTCTTTGTTCTCTGTTTACGATTGGATATCCAGTTCCTTCTAAAGTCTACTCCAATTCTATACTTCTAACGTCTCTGCCTAAACACTGAAATTTTATGTATTATTTATTTACTCCCCACCCCAATAGGAGTAGATGGGTTCACCTATCACCCAGTTCACACTTATCCCCAGTTTGCCACACAGAAGTAGAGGTTTATTCTTTGTTTTCTGTTTAGAATTTGGTTTTTGATTCCGTTTGAAGTCTATTCCAACTCTATACTTCTGATGGCTCCACCTAAAACTCTGAACATTTATTCAGTCCTAATTTTTTTATCTCAATAGAAGTAGATATATTCACTTATTGTTTGGTTCACACTCCGCCTTGGCCTTTTGAACAGGAGTAGATGTTTATCCCTTGTTTCTTGTTTAGGATTGGGTTTCTGGTTCTATCTAAAATCTATTAATTCTCTTTCACAACCAGTAGACTCTTGTATCTTATTGGCATTATTGCCTTACTCGGAGTGAATTGAAACAAAAAACAATGCTTTACTATTCAGTCGGCATACTCATCTTGCGTGTTAACCTTGCAACCTTTTGAATATTTTATTTTCTGGCCTTCTTCAGGTGTCTGTCTTCTTTGTACTCAGTAATTTTCTTTGAATTTTTAACCAAACACTTTATTTAATCCATGAGGTAGATTGTTCTTATTCTGTTTTCCATGCTATGGGGAGATAACTTATATCAGTTAATACTCACATGTCTTATTCACTGTTGTGTTGCTTGTCCATTTCTTCCACTGAATATATATAACTTTTCAGTATGACCTCAGTCTCGTGGTAATGAAATTAAGACCTCAAAAATCTTAATTAATCAAAGTAATAAACTGAGAACAGAAATTCCCAAATCAAGCCACATATTATTTCAGTTTTAGTTTTATGATTTCCTGCTGTTAAATTGAATATTCATCAGTTATGTTGAGTCAAATGAGAAGCCAATTTCTGTTCATTTTATTATTTTAATTCATTAAGGTTTTGTGGCCATAATTGTTCGAATCCAGTATTCATAACAAGAATATGTGGCTAGTGTAATGGATATCAGCAACTATTTACTCTTGTCTTAGTAGCAAGTCTGGCAGATCTAGCAATGTAAACCTGGCAAGAAATGGCTTGTAAATTTTAACACCTCCAAAACAAAACTGCTTTCATGTAACCTTTAGCACACTGCATTATTAATATTATTTTATTTTTCACTACATTCTTTTTCAATTGTAGTAACCTTATTTTTAATTTCACCCAAAGGTATTTTCTGTTGCCATAGCAGGATATGACAACACAACTATGAAATTCAAACAAATTCAAATTCAGTGGTAGGATAAGCTTTTTGCCCAGCAAATAAAATCACATACAGAGTGAAAAAGGTTAATCACCACAGATAACTTTTTCTGTCTGCCATCATCATGGTTAAACTACAGGAGAGCAACACTCTTGTGCCGTCTTGGGCTCACATTTTCCACTGACATGATGTGAAGTGATTAGATTGAATCAATTGCTAGGTCTACTATTAGGAAAGTTGGTTCACTGTGTCATGCCAGAAAATTTTTCTTGTCAGAATCCATCTTGCACATTTATAAATCTACCATTTTTCTTCCTCCAACATTGCTGCCATATCTTGTCTAGTGCTCCTGCTGTACATCTCAAGATTCTTGACAAAATTCAAAGAATGATCTGTAATGTAATAGATCCTGATCTGATATCTCAACTTCAGTCATTTTCTCACCATGATTTCTCTGATGTGGCTTCCCTCTGTCTTTTCTATAAATATTTTCATGGCAATTATTCTGAAGAGCTTTTTTCCTTAGTTCCTCAACTGCATGAATTTAAATATGTTACTAGACTGTGCGACTAGGTCTTACCATTTTACTGTTGAACTAGCTTAATACAACTGTCTTTTCTATTTGAACAGTTTATTTTCTCATCTATTGAACTCTCTTCCTATTTTTGGTTTCCCTGACACAGACAATCTTAAAAAATTTAAATGCAAATCTAATCACTACGTCTTGTCTTCCTGAACCCTGTTCCTTTATTGTCCTTTCTACATTTCTCCTCACTAAAGTCTTCTCATTTTCTTTCACTTTTTGTAACCCCCGTGTCCTACTGGCATTATCGCCTTGCGTGGGGTGAAATGATTAATAAAAATGAAAAAAAAAAAAGAAGAAAAGTGGAGTTGGTGAGCTGAGTTAAAATTTTGTTCAAGTCTGTTGTGTTCACTTTCACACAAATACCCTTGGGGTAGCATGACTCCACCTCTTCTTCCTCCAACAGTAAGTTAAATAACAAGGTAGACTGGCCTCTCTAGTCTTGGGTGGCAATCAATCTAAAAGAAGGAAAACTCTGAATTATAAACCATGAAGAAAACAACTGAAAACCACTGAACTATCTTTCCCAAGAATGCAGAGCAATTTACAGATAATAAAGAAAAGGAATCTGTGGAGAGTCATGATCACCTACACCCTGAATGGATGTCATATAAAAAGAAAAAAAAATTTCTAATGAATGAGTATTTATTAAGTGGTTGCTGCAATATTTGCTTAGAAAGGGTTTCATTGCAATAAAGTTGGTTCTGAAAGTAAAAATGGTAACAGCAGAAAAATTTAGAATCAAATTATAAGATTATTAAACATGATTGGGATTATGTTGATCCACTCTTAGATTTGAACTTCTTTTTTCTTATGAACTTCTTGATCCTGCTCATTTACATGATTCCTGTAATAAAACAAAATCTCAAGTCTAAATGCTTTATATTCTTTCCATTATTAATGCTTTTTCTTTGAACTTTATGTTGTTCCCACCTTTTTACTGATTTTGCAGCTGTCTCAGGTGGCATATTTCAAATTGCATAATGACTTAATCCATGTGTTAATCTTGTTAATGATGCAATTGTATTTAATGTAATCTGATTAATCCTGTGTTGTTTTCACCTTTTTACTGATTGTGCATGTTTCAGGTAGTGTATTTCAAATTCCATAATGAATTAGTTGATGCCACAATTTTGTATGGATCATAGTGTCAGTTCATCACACAAAGGTCAGTGAAACTGATTAATCTCTTAATTTTCCAACTCATTAATTCAGAATATCCCAAACTTCATTGAATTGCTTTTAATAACTTCAACAGTTTAATGCTACATGTAACACTCAAGATGCTTGGGGACATTATAGGAGGCTTGTGATGCCTGGGAAAAGATATCGGCACACAAATAAAAAATAGACTACTTAACTGTCAATGATTTAAATATGCATTACTAAATTCGAAAACATACCTAAGCATTGATTATAGGAGCAAAACAAGGGTAAAACTACAAAAATTAAACAAACACAAAGGTAGATCCAAACTAAATTATGACAAGCTCCAGAGTGACTCAGGTTGTAAACAAACATGGAATTAGATTTAAGAACAAATATAAAAAATATAAATATAGAACAATATATTGATAAAATACAAAGATTCTGCAATGTTATTGGTCCTGATCTGGCATCTTGGCTTCAGCAACTTTGTAAACAAACATGAAATTGGATTTAAGAACAAATATAAAAAATATAAATATAAAACAATATATTGATAAAATACAAAGATTCTGCAATGTTATTGGTCCTGACCTTACACCTCGGCTTCAGTCACTTTCTCACTGCTGTAACATAGCATCCTTATGCCTTTTCTCTAAATATTTTCATGGTAATTGTTCTGTTGAACTTTTTGCTATGGTACCTAGACATTATGAATTTAAGTGCTAGATTGGTAGCAAGGTCTCATCAGTTTACAGTGGAAATGCCTAGATGTAACCATAAGTTCTATGCTAACAGTTTCTTCTTTCGCACTTCTCAGTTGTGGAACTCTCTTCCCAATTCTTGCTTTCCAATCAACTTTGATCTTCAAAAATTTAAATACAATGTCAATCATTATCTTCCATATTCTTAATTCATGTTCTTTTATTGTTCTCTTTTATTAATACTGTTTTTCTTTTTCTCATTCTTTTGCACTCAGTAACCCCTTGCATTTTAGTAGCTTTATTGCTTTTCTTGGGGTGAAATGATTAAAAAAGAAAAACTCTTGGAAGAGCTTATTTACATTATTTATATACAGACTATTATCCTCATCTTTGTTGTTGTTATTACAATGTTTCAGCCATTGTACTCTATGGCCTTCATCCATTGCTTGTCAATCTGGGTAACCTTCAGGGAATTTTGAACTGAAACCTTTATTTAATCTACAGAGATAGTTTTCTTGTTCTGTTCATGTTTAAGAATATCTTGTCTAGTTCTTATTTGGAACTGCTCAGTTATTGTTTACCCTGTTTCCATCGAGTTCAAGTGCACACTGACCAGCTTAAGGATTGAACTCAGAATTACTATATCACCAAATTCACAAACCAACACTTTAATCCACTAGGCTACTCTGAGTGAAGAACTTGGACCCTTAAACCTATCCTGACTGCTGCTGAGTGCTGCAACTGCTTGTTATGCTTGACTGCACTCACCAAAGCTTCTCTTCTGAAGTTGCTACTACTGATGCCTTAATCTCATTTAATCACTTGTGTGCCATGCATGATAGGCAATCATGTATCAAAAGATACATGACTGACAAAGGGAGATTTTTCCTGCAGTAGGTTGCCATTTCTTTCTGCAGTAGACCAGTTGCCATTGTAGGCTATATAACATGGTCTGTCCTGCTATTTACCCATAGCTGGAGGGAGAAGAAGAGGATTCATACCTTTCCCAAGGGTATTATTAGCATGTAAGTAAATGTAATGGATGCAACTGGAATTTGAACTTGGCTCTCCGATTCCTCAATCCGAGCCGCTATCCATTACTCCACCATGCCTTCTTTGCTCTCATCACTTTGTTTATTCACAGCTCCTGTACCTCTGTAGATTTAAGAGTTTAGTTCAAAATTTCCTGAAGTTTACCCAGACTGACAAGCCCAGAGGGTACAATGGCTGAAACATTGTGATAATAACAACAAAGGTGAGGACAACTGTCTGCATGTAAATAATGTTAACTCTTCATCCCATAAATCCAGATAGAAACTTGGAAGAGGTCAGTAACTCATAATGGAACAATTTTAGGGATGTATTAGAGACAACGGCAAAAGAATTCATCCTAAGGGAAAAGAAACTAAAAGAAAAAGAGGAGGTCTAATGAAAAGCATAAGAAACTAGGAAGAGGTCAGTAACTCATAATGGAACAATTTTAGGGATGTATTAGCGACAACAGCAAAAGAATTCATCCTAATATGATGCATACTTAGGCAATGTACCTTTCGATACATGGCTGACAAAGCAGATTTTTTTTCTCACAGTAGGTTGCCATTTCTTTCTGCGGTAGACCAGCTGTCATCCAAGGCTATAGAACCTGGTCTTTCCTGCTATTTACCCATAGCTGGGGAGAGAAGAAGAGGATTCATACCTTTTACAAGGGTATTAACATGTAAGTGAATGTAATGGATTCGACTGGAATTCAAATTTGGTTCTGCGATTTCTCAATCCGAGCCACTTTCCATTACTCCACTGTAAAATGTCAGTCTAGTATTGCACTTAAATTCAAAAAGTCTAGGTATGCATAAAATCTAAAAAAGTGATAATCATAATAGAAAAAGAGGAGATACTACAGAAATGGAATAAATAGACTGGAGAGCTCTTCCACAACAGCAGCAGCAGCAGAGAGAAATCTAGAATTTATAAAATCATGTAAGGACTTAAAGTACTAAAATCTGAATTTAGGTCAACACTGACCAAGAAGAAGAGGTAAAAAAAACAGCAGGACAAGTGGAGAGTATAATAAAGATGCTGACATTTTTAGACAATTTTGGCACTGATAAAGTAACCAAAATGATAAATGAAATATATAATTGTGAGTGGTGCAATATTGTTGAACATCAGTAGATCAATCATCATGGTGCTACCAAAGAAATGAGTTGCAAATGAATGCAGACTCTATTGAATACTCAAGTTGATGAGTCATACAGCTAAACTAATCATTAGGATTTAAATGAATTGAGCTTGTAGCAGAATTAAACCTGAAAACAGATAAGATCAGTGTGGCTTTTTTCCGACATAGATAGATAAATAGATTCAAACAGATAGATAGATAGATAGATAGCTATTGAAGAAATGTTACTCCACTCCAACAGCAAAATAAATGTGTTTGCATTGTACCATATCAATGTAATTTTTTAATTTAAATGAGATACTTTCTTTTTTCTCATTAAACAAGCTTATATATATATATAAATATATATATATATATATATATATATATATATATATATAATGCCATTTTAGGTCTTGGCTGGATGATCTACCCTCCCCACTGTGCAAGTTTGGTTTGCTTGTCAAATTGTACTCGTCCGGTGGTATATAAGGTAATCATCTTATTACTGCAAGTTACTGGCTACTCAAAGATTGTGTGCAAACACATGACACTTAAATTATTGCCTACCTGGTTACTGAATCAATATTCAAATGCTCTGTCATTTTTATGGCATAGAGCACATTTATGCCAGAAGGCTAATTTAGGGCAGACTCTATTTAGAGCTGCTTATTCAAACCTTGGGATTATACACACACACACACACATATATATATATATGTGTTGTAGCATATATATATATATATATATATATATATATGTGTGTGTGTTGTAGCATACCTATGGACAATAATCACATAAATACAATAGTAAATACTGTTTGTTGGTCTGCAGTTGGAGATTCATTGTGGAATTCACTTGACTCAACTCTAGCAGTTGGCTACTTCTGCTACACACTGCTGGAAAATCTTATATGTGTCGTTCTTGCCCTATGTATTATCGTTCATTAGCAACCTTTGTGTGATCATTCTATTCAGTAACTTCCTCTAAGTTACAACAATATATATATGATATATATATATATATTTATATATATACAAGATCTTATAAAAAAGTATCAGGACTGTTGCTATAGTAACATAGATAAAGTTTTCAGATTGATGTTGAACTCTGTTGTGCATGCACACTAAGTTATAACATTCTTGCTCACTTCTGTTATTTATAGCAGTTTTTGGAAGGAAAGTGTGTAGAGTGTGGTCATCTCACTACACCACAGAAGTCCCATCAGTGAGCATGGCTTGTGCAGCAGTTTTTGGCTGAGGACAGCATTTCCTATGTCAGAAACCACTCTCTTCCCAAGATGTCACCTAAATCTAATCACACTTGAAAGAAATATATCAAAACAGAAAATCCAAAATAATATGATAAGGCAGCTGCTTGCTAAACAAAAAAAGAGTTCCAGGAATGCATCCATTAATGGAAGCAATGCTGGATAAAGTCCATGGCTTTGGAAGGAGAGTACTTTGAAGGAGATTAAATGCCAAATTAATATGTGTTGTCGTTTTCTTTTTATAGCACCAGTCCCAATACTTTTTGATCAGACCTTGTATATATACACAGAGAGAGAGATTTCAGATCATAAAATAGACTGAGATTTATATATATATATATATATATATATATATATATATATCAGTAGATAGATAGATAGATAGATAGATAGATAGAGACAGACAGAGAGGTAGAGACAGACAGACATACAGATAGACAAAGAGAGATTGAAGAAATATTGCTACTCCAGCAACAAAATAAAATAAATTTCTTTTTATGTGTTTGCATTGCACTTCTATGTGTTTTATCCCTTCAGAACTTGTGCTATCATGGCTCTCCATACTTTCCTGTTCATTGTAGCTGTTAGTAAAGTTTGTCTTTTCATTATATGTCCTAATCCCTGATCAGCCGACCATTTACACAAGCTCATTAGGTAGGTTATGCACTGCTTTCCTCTGTCACTCTCATTTCAATATGTCCTGTGAGTGTCAAATTTTCCAAGCCCTCTTTCCTCATTACGTTCCTCAGAAATTTAACTGTCTCTTTCTGATGTTCCATGTAAGCATCCTTTTTTTTCCATTTTCTCACAGTGTAATTTTTTAAATTTGAATGAGATGCTTTCTTTTTTCTCACTAAACAGACTGATATATATATATATATATATATATAACTACACTTGTCTCGGAAAACCTTTGGTTTCTTGATTTGCTAATCGTCAAATCAATTTCAAAGGAAAAAATGGTTTTAAAAAAAAGAAAGAGCTAGGAACATGAACATCTGTCGAAAATAATCGTTCAGCCTAAAGAAAAAAAAACCCGATACGAGTAATCAACTAACTGAAAAAGTGCTCAATACAAAAGTAGAGCAGACCTAGTCAAACCTAGAGAGCCAGACAAACCTACCAAGGTTTCACCTAAGCGTTTGACTATATATATATATATATATATATATATATATATATAGATAGATAGATAGATAGATAGACAGACAGACAGACAGACAGATAGGATTAATGCAAATAAAATTTGTCACTTAGCTGACTGATGTTATATTCAGCACTTCAACTCTGATGTTTCGTGGATGAACCATTTTTTTCTGTAGATTCATCAGGAAGTATCAGTAGTTGGCTACGTATTTTCTTGTTTATGTTGTTTTTATATTAAATTAAGAATTAATTTATATGATAGTTATTGGTGTGAAGTTGATTTTTTTCTCTTTGTGTGTGTCTGCATATGTTTTTGTCTGTGTATTTGTGTATATGTGTATGTGTGTATGTGTCAAATGTCATGGTTATTTCTTCTCTTTTTTATCATTTTTCTGTATCCTTCTACTTTCTCCCTGTTCTGTTTCCTTTTTTTCCACACTTTCAGCTCTGAGTGTCAAAGAAAATGCAACAATGTCATTTCCAGTATCACAGAGAAGACTTTTGGGGGTTTTAGGGTAATTCATTTTCTCAAATGTTCTGGGTCTTCTTAACTTGGGGTTATTTGTTAAATATAAGTATATTGTATTTTTTTAAAATTATTTTTTATCTAAATAATTTATATATTTATTCGTTTAATTGATACTTAAATGGAAAATTAAAAAACAGTTTAACATTTTTTAATTCTGTGTAGAAAATTTTTTTCATGGAAGAGCTAACTTTTGCAAAGTTTATTAAATTTTGTATAATCACTGTTTTGTAACAGTCAGGATATTCACTTTTATAGTTGAGAGTGCATGTGTTTATGCTAGTTAGTTTTTTATATGGGAAGGTAGTAAATTTATGATTATTGGTGTCTATCAATATATCAAGAAATATATTTTTAAAACGTTAATAATAAAAAAAATTTAAACTAAATTACCTCTCTTACATATTCTTCATGTTAACTGACTATAACAGAATGTGTTTCATGTGCATTTACAAAAAAATTCACAACTATCAATTACATTAATTTTTGCCTTAGCAGTTCACCCCTGAAGATAATCTTAGATGAGATTGAAAGTATTTGGGAAAATAAAAGAAATAGCCAAAACTATGGTGTGTTTATTACTCAGTTTTGTAACAGTACTAAGAAATTGATTTGTGAATTTGAGTGGATTAAAATTAAAAATAGACATAATATTATTCAACCAAAAAATAGACATAAGATTATTCAACCAAACATGCTTGAATTATGATATACTGTCTAAATATATATATATATATATATATATATATATATATATATATATCAATAGATACATATATAGTGAAGAAATTTTGCTATTCCAGAGAAAAATAATGATAAAAATATGGTTTTATGTGCTTAAATGAAGTTCTTTCATTGTTTTCTCCTTCAAACCCTAATAATATGTTCTTGCACTGAGTCTTTTCTCACTGATATTTTGTTAATAATTGTTTAATCAGTTCATTTTACACCAAATTCATGAAGAATTAATTAACTTTGTTGTGAGTGATTCAATTCTAATACATTCCTTGATGCATGGAATTTGCAAACAAAGATGTCAATAATGTAGCCAGTCAATGTGTTTTTTTCAAGACTGTCTAAAAAAGATTCAATCTGAAAAGGCAACTTTCTTTAGTGATTGCATGAAAAAAAATTGATTCAATTTTGTGTGAATGATGAACAGAATGAAATGCATCCAAAAAAGTGTAGTAAAGAAAGTAAATGACAAAAGAAAAATTATCGATGATGGTAGCAACTAAAAAAGGAAAAAATAATTGGTAATTTCAGAGATGTCTTTAGAAGGCAACTTCCATTGTATCTGCTTGTAATTTTCATTTAAGATGACAAATAGAAAGAAGCAAGCAACTCTTAAACAGGCTCTGAATAAATCAGATATTTTTAATCTTTGAATCTATGAAGGGGTGTTGGTCATAATTTGTTATTTATAGATTTAATGCAGAGACAAAATCTTTTGCTTCTACATTGGTGAATTTCTGACTAATCCTTAGGTGAGTTAAAAGGAAGGGTATTGGCTAAAGATTACAAGGATTTAGTTTGGATTTACTGGAATGAGTTAAGAAGATTAATGTCTGGTTATTTGGTAGAAATCCAATGGAAGTTACTGCTTTCATATTCGTACAGAATTCCTGGTTTTAGTTGGATAAAAATCCCAAAAAGTAATCACAAACATTCCAATCTTTTTTGTAATAGAGAAATCCAAGAAAGTGTTCCTTTGGCTTTAGGAACAAAGTAAAGTTCAAAAGAGTTCAAATGTTTGGAAAAAATCCATTATTACTTGCTCTCCAGGTTTTTACTGGTATACGAATGGAAACTATAACATGATTTTTTTTTTCCAAGGGAGTATAGTGAGGAAAGAGGGTTTGGAAAATTGGATACTTACAAGACAGATTGAACCCAGGAGGGACAGAGGAAAACAACACATAACCTACTTATTGAGCCTGTGTAAATGAATGGCAGAACAGGGTTTGGAAGAAATAAAACAAAATTATAAAGTGCTACAAATATAGGAAATTGTGGAGAGACATTATTGCCTATGCCCTGTGGAGATGTGGCACATAAAGAAGAAGAAATCTAAAGAAGTGTTCCTTTGGCTTAAATGGCAAAAGATAGTTCAAAAGAGTTCAGATGTTTGAAAGAATCCATTATTATTTGTTCTGCTGGTTTGGAGAGATGGAAAGGTGTTATGGTCCGGTTCCTTGTACCACGGTGATAGTCCAAGGTAGAACCAATAAAGAAGAACTCGAAGGCGGATATGGAATAACACAGATAAATTACAAATGGGAATATATACAGAGAGGTAGAAAAGTGTTAGTACGAACAATCAGGTTTAGTAGTAATTGTCTGAACAGGACTGTTTCGGACTGCCTCTGACTCAACTGAACTCCAGACTTCAGACGGAACTCTCAGACTTCAGACGGAACTCTCAGACTACAGACGGAACTCTCAGACTACAGACGGAACTCTCAGACTTCAGACGGAACTCTCTGCTTCCTTTTGAGGTGCAGTATTTATCACGTATGGAATAGTCCATTATGTTATTATGGGTAAGGTCCCATAACAAAAGGCAAATTATGCAAGATGGGATACAACCAATAATTAAAACCAAACTTTTTCTTTTTGTTGTGTTACAACATGCAAATAGCAAGAAAGAAATGTACAAATGTGGTTGGTGTAACAAATGTCCATACCTGAAATTGTACAATACTTTGAGTCTCTTTTCAGAACAATGAAATCTCTCCTGATTGGGAAAGCTGCATCTTGTGAGATGTTCAAGTGTCTTCTTCTTAGACTAATAAATTGATATAAAAAGAGAAGAGCTTTGTGACCAATGTCATGAGAGAGAAAAAAGATTGGTAAAAAGTAAGGAGCTTTTCCTATTTATATACCCCACAAGATATTCTCATTGGTTATACATTAGCCTAACATCATGTCTATTTTGGGCCACAGAAATAAGCATGGTGTGCAAATTTTTAACATTCACTAGACTCCACAAGTACATGATTTATTTTGCTTGTTTAATGACTCATTACATCTGACATTATTATAAATATTCCACTTTTTATTATTTATGATTCATTTAAAAACACTTAAATATGGTTGAATTGTTTTTTTTTATTTCTGTGGAAGCTACACATCAAAGTGACTCATATAACCAAGTGTGAATAATTTTTAGTATTTGATTTAGATATTTTAGTTACATGACAGTTCAGCATTTTTTCTTTGTTTCTAATAAAATCAACCTGTTTCATAATACTTTGAGTTTTGGAATTTGGAGTTTATCTTTTATTATTCTAATGTATATTTGGACTTCTATATCATTTTTTTCATCTTTTAATTACTTTTTGTGTCTTCTATAACACTTTCCAGAAAATTAAATTTCTGTTTTGGGTTTACTTTGAAGTTTCTAATTTGCAGCTCACATTTTTCATTAAAAGCCATATATGATTGTGGGCTCAAAAGTTTATAGGCTGACTATGAAGGAATGATGCCAGAGCTGTGAAATCTTGCATGTATTAATTTCAACTCTTCTTATAAATAATGGCATTGTTTATTTCTTGGTAAACTGACATCTGACTGTTCAAAGAAGACTAGTAGCAACTTTGGGCAAAATTTGGCACCATAGTATTATCAAGTACCAACAAAGAAGGGTTTAGCCCCAAGGACATTCATGCTGACATGTTTGCTACATTAGAGGATGATACTCCAGCTTTATCAACAGTGCAAAAGGGGAAAGCTGAATTTAAGAGGAAAAGGGAGAGTTTTGAAGATTACCAAAAGTTTAGATATCCTGCAACTGCTATCATCATGGAAAACAGTGATCATGTTCACCACATAGTAATGAGCAACAGGTGATTAGCTATAAATCAAATAGCCAAATCTATTAGCATTTCCTGTGAGAGAGTTGAGAATATTCTATGCAATGAACTTGGCATGATGAAGGTTTATAGTCATTGGGTGCCAGAACTTCTGACACATGATCAAAAACAGACCAGAAAGGCACAACATGGGAAAATCGTTTGAGGTAGATTCAGTTGATCTCCTTTAATGTTTCCTAACCGAGGATGAGTGTTGGGTTCATCACTTTGAGCCAGAAAATTTTTGCAATGGAAACACCCTTCCTCACCTGCTCCAAAGAAAGCCAAGGTTGTTTCATCTGCAGAGAAGGTGATGGCCTCAGGTTTTTTGGGATGCAAATGGCATTGTGCTTATTGACTATCTTCAAAAGGACCACAACATTAATGAAGATTACTATGACAACTATTTAAAGTAGTTATGAAAGGCTATCAACATCAAAAGCCCAGGAAAAACTAATGAAGGGGGCTTTGTTTCATCAGAAGTTGTGAAGAGCCATGATCATCCATACCCTGAAGGGATATAGAAGAGGAAGAATATAAAAGAGTGGAATTGGCCATACAGAATGGGAAATATTACAGTATAATATAAATTCTTGATAGTGCTAATATATGAGGATGTTTATTGATAATGCATTTAATTGTTTCTGAAATTTTAAAAGATTTCTTGAGGCATCTTAGTAGAACTGCAGTCTTGGAAAATATTCCAACATTCTCTTCTAAGTGCACATTCCATATTTAAGACTCTGATATACTAAGTTTCATATACAAATTACACAGGTGTTTTCTTTTTATACCCAAATGAGAGAGTTGTTTTGTTCATAGATTCACAGTATAGGAAATAGATCTCTGGTAAACCATTTTCTTTTCATTCACTGTCTGTTAAACATGAATAAAAAATAATGACATAATCAGGATTAATAATTATACTATACTTTCTAAACTACTTCAAACAAAATGTTAGGACGGAAATGTGCATCACTACTGAAAAGAGCAATAACAGTTACTGGACTTTTTTTTTCTGCTCCTCTATTTATCGCAAAAAGAACATATTTATTCACGACAGTATTTTACAGCAAATACCACAATTATCAGTCAGTTACGTGCCATGTGTGATATATGCTTAGGCAATCATGTATCTTTTGATACATGACTGACGAGGCAGATTTTTTTCTGGCAGTAGTTTGCCTTTTCTTTCTGCGCTAGAACAGTTACCATCCAAGGCTATAGAACCTGGTCTGTCCTGCTATTTACCCATAGCTGGGGTTGGGGAGAAGAAAAGGATTCATACCTTTCCCAAGGGTATTAGCACATAAGTGAATGTAATGGATTTGAGTGGAATTCAAACTCGGCTCACTGATTCCTCAATCCAAGCCACTATCCATTACTCCACCGTGCCTCCAGTAATTATAATAATAACAATTCATAACAATTTACAGCAAATATACTTATAAATTATACTTATTAATTATTATTAACACAAGTATATACTATTGTTTAAAGGAGGAGAAGGGCTCCTTAAGTAGGTTAACTAACAAGAAGGGGGACCTTTATTTAAAAATAACTCATTTAATAAAATAATATAAGAGTTGAGAAACCTATTTACCTGAAAAATTATTTTAGTAGAAAGATTTTATAAATTTCAACCAATAGCAGTACTGGCTGCTCAGTCAATAAATGGGGAATGTTTCCTTATAAAGAAATGGCTAATATCACCATTAGAAATGAGGAGAACAGATACTACACTTTGATCTTAGACTGATGGCTAAGGAGTGAAGAAAAATATAAATCAAGTAATACTAACTGTTTGGTCAATGAATGCCAAAGTTTCTTTACAGGGAAATGGCTAATATTACCATTTGTTTAAAAAATCATATCACCCCATGCGAGACAGTAAAGACACTAAGACAAAAGGTATTATTGAGTGTGAAAGAAAGAATAAGAAAAAAAAGAAAAATTATTAAGGAGTGGGAACAATAGAAAAGTAATCATGACGACAGTAGATAACGACTGACATTGCATCTAAATTTTTGAAGATGAAAGTTGGCTGGAAATCATGGAGCCTGAAGAGAGTTTCAGAAGTTAGAAGTGTGAGAAAAGAAACTGCTAGCATAGAACTTACAGTTACATTTAGCCAATTCAACCTTGTTGCTAATTCAGTACTGTGCTTAAATTTAAAGTCTAGATACCATAGAGGAAAGTTCATCTGAACAATTACCATGAATGTATTTCTAGAAAAGGGACAGGGAAGCATTTTTCCAGTTCACTTCTACTGAATGATAGCCTGAGAAGGTGCAACGTCACTCTCATGGAGGTTAGTAACAGCCATGGTGATGGGAAGCTGGAAGGGTCTTTCAGATGATTAATAGAGAGAATCAAATTGATCAGACTTACTATCAAGACAAGAGTAAATGGTGGTGTCATCGGCATAGATATCAAGTTGAGAATTGATGTTATCAGGAAGGTCATTGATGAAAATTAAGAACAAAGTAGGATACAGCTCTTCAGGACACATGCATTAGTACAAAAAGAGTGGCCATTCAGGACATTACCATTAGAAATGAAGAGAACATATACTAACTTTGATCCTAGACTGATGTCAAGAGAGTAAAGAAAAGCATAAATCAAATAGCACTGGCAGTTCTATCAATGAATGCCAAATGTTTCCTTGTAGGGAAACAGCTAATATTACCATTACCAGATGAGAAAAACAGATACAACACTTAATATTTACTTGCCATCCCACCCTGTTAGGATGTAACACAAGGTCAGTTTAATGTGTGGGATCTGAGCACATACACCTGATCCAGGTCCCCAAATAGCCCAACCTCTGCAACCATTGCTTGCACTGGCATTGTTATTAGTATTGATCACCCCTCCTTAGTGCAATGAGGGAGGTACTGTCATGGGCAGCTGTTTCTTGAAAGTGGGTACCTCTCAATATTTTTTCAGATGTGCTTTGCACAAAGACAAAGACATAACTGAGTTGTGTTCTATCTGAAGACAGAAACACAATTAAGAGATAAAATGTAGTTTATCCGCCTGAAGGCAGATGCTACACTTAGTATTTACTTGAAGGATGTGACACAAGGTCAGTTTAATGTGGTGGGCACCTGAGCCAGGTTAAAAAATAATCCAGCCCTCACAACTATCAGTTATACTGACATCATTATTTCTACCAATCACCCATCTTTAGTGCAATGAGGGAGGTACTGCCATGGGTAGCTGCTGCCCAAGACCGGAAACCTCTCAATAATAATTTCAGTTGTGCTCTGTCCAAAGACAGAGACCCAACTAAGAGATAAAAATGTACTTTATCCAGCTGGAGGTAGATACTACACTTTGATCTCTGCCTGATGGCCAAGGAATGAAGGAAAGCCTAACTCAAGTAGCACCAGCTGCTCAGTCAATGAATGCTGAATGTTTTCTTATAAAGAAACAGCTAATATTACCACTACCATCACTCTTCTTAGACTGAAATAAAAAATTAAAAAATATGTAGATAATAAAATTAACCTCATCTTATGCATATCTATAGTTGGTAGTCAAGTAAAAGACTCTGTCTTGATAAGCAAAAACTAATTGAATTTTAGGTGATCCCATAAATTGGTGTTTTTTTCGCAGTTGTATCACTTTTCACCTGTGTTGTCTACAGTTCATGTTCTGCTAGTGCAGTTGTTTTTAGAGACTTCAATGTCTCTCCCATTTGGAACTGTTATCTCAAAATTCTTTCATCATTAAACTTATGACTAAAATTCCTCCTCTGGATCACATTCCTCTGATTAGATTTGAAAATCTTCCCCTGGGAGCCTAGTGCCTCCCATGTGAGAATCACTATTTTATTTTCAAAATGCCATATGAAATTTTTCAGATGTTTATATAAAGCATTTGGATGTGCAGGTTGTGTAATAGTTAGCAATTCAGAAAGACAAACTGACAAGCCAAATTAAATTTTCTGGCCAAACTTATATTTACTTTTATACTATTAATGTAGGAAAAGGTATGAATCCATCATTTGTCTCCTCAGCTGTGATTTAAATAGCAGGGTTGACAGGGCTGTCTTGACTTGGGGTGACAACAAGTCTAAGAGGAAGAAAACTGAATTCAAAATTGGCCTGTAGTTGGATGGTCTTTGTCATCATATCACACCAAGGCTACTATGGCTGAATTAAATGTAGTGCGTCTATGGCCCTGAGTTATGGGACTTGTGATGTGTTGTGTGATAACAAAATTAATGGGTTACAGTCATATGAGTTTACTATAATAATGTATAAAAAAATTTTGCAAATTATCAATTACTGAATCCTGTTATTTAGTTCTTAGATGATATGCACAGTCATGTGTTGTTGTTTTAATCCTATTGACTTTCCTGAGGAGGATAGGGCCACAGTCTCACCACACTATGCTTTACTGCAGAGGTTTCTCTAGCACGTAGGGTTTTTATGAGGTGCAGTTGCATGTTCTATTCCCAAACAATTTTGAATTCAGACTAGTTCTTCATTAAGACTGGCTGACAACCTAGGCTAGAGAGGCCTGTCTATGCTGCTATTTAACCCATGTATATTAATCCCATAAACTGCTAGTGGACTATAGGGATACAGCTTCATTGCATCAGTGTTGCAGCTGTGGTTTCCTTAGTAAGTAGGTTTTTATAAGGGTGGAGTTGCTAATTCCACACTTAACAAGTTTTGAATTCAGATTTGCCATTCCCTTAGACTGGTTGCTGGAGAGCCCAGTTTTCTTGTCAGTGATCCTGAGTCAAAATTAAAAAATAATTGGTATATAATGTTTCACAGTAGATATAAAAATAGGTACAACTGTTTACCCACCATTCAACCAGTGGCTGGGCATTAAGTCATTTTTCTCTACCACTGTTCAACTGGTCACTGGGTATTAAGTCATTTTCTCTACCACTGGTAAAGCGGTGGTCAGAGCTCATAGGGTTAAAACAATATGAGTGAACTTAAAGAGGATATGGTAAAGCAAATGATGGTGATCCCAAAAGAGGAATTTGCCAAATGTTTTGAAAATTAAAAGGAATGTAAGGATAAGTATGAGAGATCTCAAATAGAGAGGACAATGATTCCACTGTGTTAAAAGCCATTCTATATTTTATATATGGGTTAAATCTACAATGTTGGTTGTAATTGTCTTATAGCTACCCAACATTTTTCCTTTTGTCTGGTGATACTTCTCAAAACTGAAATTGTATAAATGGAAAATTTTCTATGTAAAAAGCTGTTTTTCAAACCCCAAATAATTATCAAACTCATTATTATTGACTGGAAAAATCTACATGCAAGTCATTTCTTAATAAGTGAATATTCTTTTTCTTATATATTAATGTTTGCCCAGTATAAGGCCCAAGTGCCACTTATGGTAGAGGGTCATTCTGTAGTGCTGTATGAGCATAAGAAAGGGTGAGAAGTGAAGTTCATGGGATTATGCAGGAAAGATGACAGTTAACCCTAGACTTGAAGAGGTCAAGATTGTCATGATTGGGAAAACATCCTGCTGGGAGTCTGTTCCACAACACAGCAGTTCCTGGAAAGAAGCCTCATAAAAAGAAGGAGATAAACTATTATCGTCCTTGTTTTGAAAGTAAAATCTTGAATGTCATTTCCTCTTTTTTCCTCTTTACTGATTGCTTAGCTGTGCACACATGCAAAAGATGCAATAGATACATACATGTAACAGATGCACACATGCTCAGATGCAAGTCAATATTTGCCATAATTATAGAATAACAAATGTCCAATATCTTTTCCTCTTTTTCTCTCTTTACTGATTTCTTAAATGTGCACATATGCAAGCCAATATTTGACTTAATTATAGAATAAGTTATGATAAATCATTTATATGAAATATCTGAAAAAAATATGTGGCATGGAGTACATGAAAATCAGTTCAATGTTGAAATTTTTAAAATTTCCTATTGACATTTCACTCCTTTTACATGAGCATTATCATAATATAACTAAAATTCCTAAGGAAAAGTTATTACCTTGGCAACTCTACTATATAAAAATATAGTAGTCAGTTTGGAAAAATTTAACAATAAAATTGTATAATATATACATAAACAAACTAATAAGATTTGTAAATCAGAAATATATATTTTTTTTAATTATTTCATCTCAAGCAAGGCAATAATGCGACTAGGGTTAGTGGGATCAATGAGAAGACTTTAGTGAAGAGAAATGAAAAAAGAACAGTAAAGGAACAAGTTTCAAGAAGATGGTGACTGATGTTGCATTTAGATTTTTGAAGATTGTAAATGGCAGAGAATCAAGAAATTGGGAGTTCCACAGGTGAGAAGAAAAAACTTTAGAACAGAAGTGGCAGTTGCATCTAGCTAGTTCAGTCACTCCACTTCATCTCAATGGAAAATGTGAATCCAAGAAGGTATAAAGTGTTGATCTGATCTCCTGGAGTTTAGCATCAGCTATACTGATGGCAAGCAGAAAAATTTTTCTGTGGTGATTAAATGAAAGCAGTTTTGTTTAGAAGGCACTAAGATTTACAAGCCATTTCCTGCCTCAGTTAACCACTGATTGGAAGTCCTTTTACGAGAGCAGTTGCCAAGTTTACTTTGTCACATCTGTAGGACATGATACTAAGACAGGAGTAAATAGTTGTGTCATTTGTATAGATGCCTATTTAGAAACTGGTGACATAGGAGAGAAAATGTAAATCTGGTGATTTAACATAGGAAAATAAAAATTAGAAAAAGTATATATAGCCAAAGAAAATAATGAAGGAAAGCTAAAAACTGATCAATACTTTAGTTTCAGACAACTGAACCCAAAGCAAAAAGACATTCATGAGTTAGTAACAGTCACCAAGAATATAGTTTGTTGCAACTAGCCAAGTACAAGATCAATTATTCACATTTAAAAAAAGAAAAAGCAAAAACAATTTTATTTTTTTGATATGTCCCAGAAAGGGATCTATTTGTTTGAAGTAGTAAAGTGGTTTTGGACTACTGTAACCAAGTAGGACAATCTAGCAGGTAATCGTAATGGACCGGTCCTCGTCGTAGTGGTAAGTAATAGGCATAGGCAATAGGCGAAGACTATAGGCGTACCAATAGGCATCGTCAATAGGGGTCCTCCTGTACTTCTACATCAGTCTGTATTTATGGCTGACACCAGCCAATCATATTACTGTGAGGGGGAACCCAGATGTATGCATAGTCATTACCTCATTTTTTACTAGGTTTCATATTGCAAAATTATATCTAAAACAATTTCTCAAAATTTCAGTCCATTGAAGCTTTTGGAAATTTTCTAGAAACCAAAATAGCAAGTATAAGAATTGTAAAGACTTATTAATATCATAAGACTTTTAAAAGAATTTTATAAATCTTTTTCTTTTGCAAACAAGACTTTCTGGAATGTTTTCTCATACTGCAGTGGTTAGTGTATTTGTAACATAAGTTAATGTGTATGCTACAAATTTGATGATTTTTTTTTATGTCAGATTTATTGCAAATAAAACAATATTCTCTCCAAGTAAAATATTACTAAAATGATTTTATCTAAAAATACAGCAAATCATTGATATGAGATATCCAAACAAAGTATCTTGCTTTCCTACCTGCTGAAAGTCATCATCTGTTGTTCCAGTTTTTAAGCACTCTGATGAGCCATCCAACCCTTCTAACTATTGGCCTATTAGCATTTTACCTTTTTTTTGCAAAACTCCTAAAATCCCTAATCAATTTTGAATTGGTTCATCATCTATCATCACAGGGCCTTTTCTCAGACAAGCAATATGGCTTTTGTTTCTCCAGGTCAACTGCTGATGTACTGACAATATTTGTGGAAAGAGTTTAATATACTCAAGATAAAAACGGTGAAGCCAGGACCGTTGCATTAGATATCTCAAAAGCCTTTGAGAGGATCTGGCATTCAGGTCTTCTCCACAAGCTGAAAAGTTAAGCTGTCTCCAAACACTTTTTTTTGAACTGATCCAGTCTTTTCTGTCAAATCATGAAATGAGATTTATCCTAAATTGCTACTTGTTTATATCCTTTTGTACTAATGCAGTTGTCCTCCAGGTCTCCATCTTTGGTCCTATGCTGTTTTTAATCTTAATTAATAACCTTCCTGATGACATCAAAGAATATATTGAATCCATTGCTAGGTCAACCACTAAGAAAGTTGGTTCACTATGTTGGGTGAGACAATTTTTCTCTCCAGAATCTATCTTACATATCTATGTCTATCATTTGCCCATGCTTAGAATATTGCTGCCACATATGGTCTGGTGCCCCTGCTATTTACCTTGAGCCCCTTGATAATATCCAAAGAAGAATCAGCAATATTATTGGTCTTGATCTGGCAGCTCAGCTCCACCACCATAAGGTTGCCTCCCTACGTCTTTTCTATAAATACTTTCATGGTAATTGTTCAAATGAGGTCTTTGCTATAGTACCTTAAGTTTTTGAATTTAAGTGCAGCACTAGACCAGCGTAAAGATCTTATGAATTTACAGTTAAGCTGGCTAGATGTAGCTGTAAATTCTGTACTAACAGTTTCTTTCTCAAACTTCTCACTTGTGGAAATTCCTTCCAGCTCCATACTTCCCAGCTAACTTTAATCTGCAATAATTTAAATGCAGTGTCAATCGCTATCTACTGTCCACCTGATTACTGTCTTCTCTTTCTGCTCATCATTAATGTTTCTGTTCCTAATTCTTCGCCACCTTGTAACTCTTTGTGTTTTAGTGGCATTACTGCTTTGTTTGGTGTGATTACAATTAAAAAAAAAGGTATGTAGATAGAAGATGTGAACGCCAGTTGGATGATTTTTAAAATCATCTTACAGTTAAAGTGGCTGCGTGTAACTGTAACTTCTATACTAATAGTTTCTTCCCTCACACTTCTCACTTGTGGAACTCTCTTCTGATTTCTCACTTTCCAGTCAACTTTGATCTTCAAAAATTTAAATGCAATATCAATAATTATCGTCTGTTTTCTTAATTCCTGTTCTTTCATTGTTCTCTCTCCTTACTACTCATTTTTCTTCTCATATTGTCACACATTCTAGCAATTTCTTGCATCTTAGTGGCTTTATTGCCTTGCTTCAGGTGAAATGTTTAAAAAACAAGTTGAAAAATTAATTTTCTTCTTGATGTTTTGCTCCTTTTACATGAGCATTATTAAAATGTAACTGATAGGATCCAAGGAAAAGTCAATACCGTGGCAAACCTGCCACATAAAAACACTGTGATCAATTTGAAATTGAAGTTAATAAAATTTGATAATATATAGATGAAAAATCAATGAGATTTGTATACCTGAAATACCGTAATTTCTTGAAAATAATACGCATCCCAACAAATGACTCAAAAATTAAGAAATATATCTATCTCTGTATATAATACGCATCTATAAATTTTGTCAAAAAAAGACAAAAAATAATTACAAAGACATTTTGTTGACCTTGACATTAAGAATAAAATTGAAGCTAAGTGGCTAAAATAATGTTTTACTGCTGGTGGCAACAGAAAAAAACCCGAGTTGGAACTTATTGTAAAATGGATTCAGGAATCTTGGGATTCTGTCATTGATGATGTTATAAAGAGAGGTTTCAAGAAGTATTGTCTCACGACAGCCATTGTTGGCTCTGAAGATGACATCCTTTGGCAAGAGAATGAAGAGGCAAGGAATGAATAGGATGAAGATAATATTGTGAATGATAATTTATTTAATGACAAATTAAATATTGATTCTATAATAGAAAGTGGTAATAATGATGATGAAAATTAAAATTTCAATAAATTGATAAATTGATATCCTCTTTTCTTCGAAATTGACCTTTTTATAGATTCTTTATTTTTTAGCCAATTAAAAAGTGTGGTTACTGATAAACATAAATTTATTGACAAAAAATGTTACAATTATTATTGTTGAATTTAAAATGAAAATTGGGATCTTTCTTATTTTAGAACAACAAGTACGTATTTATTATTATAAATCAATAACGAAAAAAATATTTTTGTTTAAACCTAATTATAATATACACCACTACTATCACCTGTAATTTACTGTAAAAAAATGTGTATTATTTTCAAGAAATTACAGTATATTAAAATAAAATGCTAATATGGTGATTAGACATGGGAGAATAAAAACAAATAAAAGATAGTTATGATGAGAAAAATAAAGTGTGTATTCAAAATAGTGAATACTTATAATTCAAAATATGATTTATAATTATATATATGTTTTAGGTGTTAAGGAAAGCATAAAATTTAATTCAAATTTACTAAGATGTTTAACTAGTATCTGTTTTTATATTATTTTCTTTAAGCTAAAAAAGATCAGGCAGTACTGGAAAGTTTTTGGTCAAACCAAAAAAAAAAAAAAGAAAAGAGTTTTTGTCATTTGTTGAGATTTTGGAAATAGGGTTGGGCCAAGAACATTTCAGCACCACTTGAATATATTGTTGTTTTTTTTACTTTACCTCATAAACAAAATTTAGAAGAACTTCTCTGTTATGGTCTATTTAAATAGACCATAAATGACTTGAGTGAGTGAAGCATGTGGGTCTTAGCAAATACCATTCCTCTTTGAACATTGTATACTGGCACCACAGAATCATGAATAAAGTACTGTACCAAATTACAGAAACCATATCACTTGAGGATTAACAACAGCAGCAACAACTAAAATGGATTACATGTAATACAAAGAGAAAATAATGACATAATCAAGATGGTGACATTCCACAGTACTTTTTTTTTTAAGCATTTCACCCCAAGCAAGGTGGGATGCCACTAGTACGCAAGGGGCTACATAGTGGGAGCAAGAGTAAAGAGGTGTGATAGAGGAAAGGATAAAGAGAAGGACAGGGAATAGGTCAGGGCATCTGGAGATGTTGATTGACATTACATTTGAATAGTTGGAGACTATAGCTATCAGGGAAACAAATAATAGGAAGGGAATTCCACAGACGGGAGGTGCAAGACATGAAGCTATTGGAGTTGAAGAGATGGCCACATTTAACTGTTTTGACAGTGAAAGGGTGGGACCATGATGCCAGCCTAGTAGCACACTTAAATTCATGCAGTCTGGGAACTAGCGAAAGTAGCTCATTGGAGCAGTTACAGTGAAAGTATTTGTAGAAAAGACAGAGGGGGGCAATGGCACATCTGTGAGAGAGCGATTGTAGACGAGATGCCAGATCAAGACCAACCACATTGCATATCCATTTCTGGATCTTGTTGAGGACCTTAAGGTGAACAGCGAGGACACCAGACCATATATAACAGCAGTATTCAATGGAAGAGCGAATGGTTGATTTATGGATTTGAAGGATGGACGGGCAAGAAAAACTTTTTGGTGCAACACAGGGAACCAACTTTCCTTGTGGCGAATGAAGCAACTGATTCAATATAATTGTTCCATCTCAGGTCAGCGGACAGTGTAAGACCAAGCAGTCGCAAAGAGGTGCTCTTGTGGAGTTGAGCATCACACATTCTAATGCATGGCAGGGATGGTTCCCTGTGGCAAGTAATAGAGAGAAATTTTGTTTTAGAGGCATTAAAGTTAACCAGCCAATTCCTGCCCCAGTCTACAACTGATTGGAGGTCCTTTTCGAGACTAACAGCTAGGTTAGTTTTGTCAGTGATACCAGACTTGCTATTGAGGCAGGAGAAAATAGTAATGTCATCAGCATAGATGCCTACTTGGGAACTGATGAGATTGGGGAGATTGTTAATGAAGATAAGGAACAGAGTAGGGCCCAGGATAAAACCTTGGGGAACACCTGCGTACGTGGGAAAGGAACTGGAGGAGAATCCATTAAAGACAACCTTCATTAAATGGTTTGACAGGAATGATCGTATTAAGTCAAATAATTGACCTGAAATTCTGTATCCCTTAATCTTACAAAGGAGGCTGGCATGCTATACCCTATCAAATGCTTTAGAGATATATAGAGCCAAGGCACAAGCTTCTCTGTTATTGTGGAGTGCTTGGTAAACAGTTTCAGTTATAGCTGTGAGCACATCAGCTGCAGAACAGGCAAAGCAGAAACCATATTGCTTATCAGAGAGCAGATCATGGGATATAAGGTGATTAACCACTTCAGCGTTGATTAAAGTTTCAAAGACTTTGCCAAAGAGTGGTAGGAGACTGATAGAACAGTAGTTAGATGGGTCAGAAGAGTCTCCAGAGTTCTTAAAGACAGGTACAATAGATGAGGACTTCCAATAGGCTGGAAAGCATGATTCATTGAGGCAGTAGTTATATAATTTGGAGAGGGCAGGGGCCAGTTCAGGAGCACATTTGGTATGGTATCCCATCGCCACCGCTAGCCTTATGGGAGTCTAATTTTAAGATGATGTCCAATACCAATGATGGGGTTATGTGCAACTTGCTCAGTAGAGCCTTGGCTCTCGTGGGGAAATCGGGTGTGGGTACACCGGACGAGTCAAGCATTGAGTTGGAAGAGAATTTCCGAGCAAAGCACTCAGCCTTATCAGCTGAGGAGGTCAGAACCTCAAATTGGTTGAACAAAGGAGGTATTGAAGATTTGCTGTTGTTAAATACTCTCTTGTAGAGACACCAATAATCCTTGGAGCCAAATTTGTGAGATGCAATACATTGTTTCATTCTATCAGCAAATAATGACTTTGCTTCATTGAGGACACACTTGCACTCATTACCGGCTGAGACAAAGAGACGTATGTTGCAATCTGACATGTCACTTCAGACAAAGGTTAGAAAAGAACCCCTATCAATGCTGGAACAAGTGATAACAGCTAAGTGTTTTAAGAGAAAGATTTTATGAATCTCAACTGAAAACAGAACTGGTTGCTCAGTGAATGAATGTCAAATGTTTTCCTTATAATGAAATGGCTAATATTATCATTCATGCTTGATGTACCTAGAATATTTTCATAGCACATCATGCATAAGATGGTATAAATCTCTCACTCCCTCACTATATATATATATATATATATATGTGTGTATATATATATATATATATATATATATATATATATATATGTGTGTATATATATATATATATATATATATATATATATATATATATATATATATATATATATATGTGTGTATATATATATATATATATATATGTGTGTGTGTATATATATATATATATATATATATAGAGAGAGAGAGAGAAAAGAAAGAGAGAGACAAAAAAACTTGTCTTAGCCGATGTGTTTTGTCCTCTGATGGACCTTATCAAGGCAAGTCTGTCAAAGGATGAAACACATCAGCTAAGTTAAGTTTTCCTTTTGTCTACTGGACTTGAGAAACTGATTTTCCTGAAAAGGTTAGGAAGGTAGCCTCCATCTATACTGGAAAGAGCGATAACAGCTACTGGACTTATTTTCCTGAAAAATTGTTTTAATAGAAAGATTTGATAAATTTCAACTGGCTGCTCAGTCAATGAATGCTGAAGGTTTCCTTATAAGGAAACAGCTAATATTACCATTAACATTATCTAGCATCATTTTGGGGAGAGATAAGAAACCAATTTTAAACAAAATTCTGCCATATATTTTCACTAAATATAGAGAACTTATAGAAATCAGAAAAAATCATTGTGTGTTTTATATGTTGTACCATCAACTGACAAAATATTTTATACACACCAGTACTATCACTGGAGTGTACCATATGGTAAATAAACTTGTACCCATCAGTATATATTAATAATTACACATATACCTAAAGACAAAAGGAAAACTTATCTTAGCTGATGTGTTTCATCCTTTGACGGACTTGCCTTGATAAGGTCCATCAGGTGGAACCACTCTCTGTATTGTAGCACCATCTGCTAATTTTTCTTACAGCATTTCTGTGCACCATCCTCTTATACACTCCAGAGGGTAGTACTGGTGTGTATAAAATATTTTGTCAGTTGATGGTACAACATATCAAAACACATATTGACTTTTTTCTGATTTCCCTAACAAATGAACATGTCTAGAACAGATATTTCTCATCAAACGATGTAAGTTCAAGAAAATGGAAGGGTGATGGGCAGATGTTGTCAGATATATCCTCAGAGGTCAGCTGTGATTGATTTATGCAAAATTACCTTACTGGCCTTAAACCAATAATGTTGGCATCAAAAATTATTTTGCCCTTGAAAACTACTTCTTCTTCTGTGTGGCATGTCCCTCCAGGAAATTATGGAGAACCATCACCCACATTCTGAAGGGACATGCCACATAGAAGAAGAACTGGTTTTTGAAGCTCTTAGCAATGTTTATTTTTTTGTTATCTCTCCTAATCCCTGTTGTATCCATCATTTACACAAACTCATCAGATAGGTTATTTGATAATTTCCTCAGTCCCTCTTGCTGTTAACATGTCCTATGATAGTTAAATTTTCCATGCCCTCTTTCCTCATTATATGCTCTAGATATTTTAATTGCCTCTTTCTAATTCTAAGAGTAAATGTCTTTTTTTGTTTCTATACTGTGTCTAATTTAACAGCCATTATCATTTCTAATCAGTCACAATCTCTGGTGACCTCAACTGCCTTTGGAGGTCAACCTCACATATCTTATAATATTACTTGAAGCTTTTCAAAAACCTGGGATACTTTTTGCTTGGTTATGATGTCTAAATGAACATACACTTTCACATAGTAGCACAGATTAACACTAAATTATTTTTTAAAAATCTATACATTTAAATCCTAGTAAATACTTTTACTGGATGTTACATAGTGATTATAAGGGCAGTAAATGGAATTGGCATGTTAAGTTCAAATTCCAGGTAGTTGCATTCACACAAATACCCTTGGGAAAGGCATCAATGATCTCTTCTTCCCCTAGGTAAAGGTTAATTATAAGCAATTAGTGCAAGAGAAGGACAACTTTAAATTCAGAAAAAGCTAGCACCTACCAACCAAAAAAACTTTTTTTCTGTGGAAACCACCATATCAACAGCTAGCCTGGTGAGGTTGTGGCCATATGCTCCATAGGAGAATCTATAGAGTCAAACATATACAGAGATGTCATAACAATATAGATATCTATAGTCATTACTTTTAGTTTTTAGTGAACAGTTAACTTATTTATGTACAATTACTAAGCAAAGAATATTTGCCTGAAATGTGGGACCAGAAAACCTGTTAACCTTAGTGATTTACATGTCCAGTAATTTACACATCCAGGGTTTTACACATCCTGTATATTTCTTAGAAAAAGAAACTGGGAAAGAAATAAGCATCCTCCCTGGTCTTTTGACTAGGAATAGAAGTTTATCCCTTGTTTCTTGTTTAGGATTGAGTTTCCAATTCCTTCTAAAGTCTACTTTCACACTATATTTCTAACACCTCTGAGTGAACTCTGAAATGTTTATCTTCCCTGCATAACCCAAAGAACTTCACTTCTTGCCCTTTCTTACATTCACATAAGACCACCCAGTAACCCTCTACCTTGAGAGGCTCTTGGGCCTTGTATTGAGTGAACATTAGTAAAAAAAAAAAAAAAAAAAAAAAACGATAAAAGATTGAATAAAATAAAATAAGGTAAAATGTTGATAAACAGAACGGAAGGATAAAGGAGAGAGAGAAAGTAAACAAAAAAGGATAGAGGGAGTAATTAAGAATAGAGAATTGGGAATGAAAAGAATGATAAGAGAAAAGGGGAAATAATGTAGGCCAAATAAGAGAGGAGAATCAGAATAAAAGAAAGAAAGAAAGAAAGAAAGAGAGTAAAGAGAGAGTGGAATAAAAAAAATATACAAAATGGTAGAGAGAATAAAAGAAGGTAAAACCCTACTTGCAACAGAAACCGCAGTAGCAGCATCTAGTGTAGTGAGTCTACAATCCTGTTATAAGAGTCTATAGGGTTAATATACAGTATACATGGATGAGCAGATGGCATAATGAATAACAGCTAAAAATGAGAAATAGAAGGACTGAGTTCAAATTCCAGTCAGGTTCCTTACATTCATTTATGCACAAATACCCTTGGAAAAAGTATGAATTTATCTCCCCGACCTAAGGATTAAATAATGGTAGTATATTTGGAAAAATCATTGTTATTCTCAAAAAAAAATTGTTAATGCAATATTCATTTACAACAAAAAGAATTATTCTTACAATCTAAAATATGTTTCATTTTTAAATAACTCACAGAGGATTGATAAACTGTAAAAAAAAAAAAAAATCAAATCAATTAAATCACAAATGAATAGAATTCACATTTATAGGTCCTAGTAAAAACTAGAACCTATAAATGTGAATTCTATTCATTTCATATACCATGATTGGCAAATGGTTGTTGGGAAACCTAACCTGGGACTGGAGACTGCTTACCATTTATAAACTAGCAAACCATTATGCTTTTTGTCTAGTGTTCTTTCTGCTTGTCTATGAAATATTCAATCAATATGCTTTTTACAGCTTTTCCTCCATCAACTTTTCTACTTCATCTCATCTCACTGATTGAAGAAATTCTGTCAACCATAAAGTCTTCCAGGAGATTCCGATAACTTCATAAATGTTATTTTGTGTCATGTGTCAGTTGAAATAAAGAAGTTTATCATAAAATTTGCTACTGACTGGTTTCCTGAATTGACAGATTCAAAAAAAAGTAGCAGGTAGGCTGTAAGTTGAATTTTTGGTTCTCGCTATGGCTGCTGGAAAAGTTGAAAAACCAAGGCAAGTTTGTTAGTGAAAAGAAAAATTCATCAAAATTTAAAAGAAAACAATTATAATTCTAAGATAATAAAATAATAATGTTATTAATATTATACCATGAATAGTAATAATGATCAGAATAGTGGAAAAGAATAACCATTTATTAGTGAGTAAAATAAGTGTCAGACCTTGCAGAGGAAGTGGGGTTGGATAGGACGTGCTTTCAGGAAACTAGCATCCAGTATCACCAGTCAAGCCCTGACCGAGAACCGGTAGAGGAAAAGGTAGAGAGGACAGCCAAGGAATATCTGGAAACATGATACTGAGAATGATTTAAATAGATGGAGAATGAAATTGACAGAGGCAATGAGAAGAGACCAGAAGTGAGCCTGATATAGGTTTCATATCGATGACCTGTTTCTCTAGGGGTGGGGAATGTGAGTGGGGGTGAGAGGGGGAGGAGGGGAAATAAGGGAGGAGGAGGAATGTTTAAGAATGCTTTTAGAGTTTTAAATCATTATTGTCATGTATATCTTTTTGCCCTTTCTAAGCTTCAGTCGGTTATGCATGCAGTGTAATGGTTATCAGAAAATGTGATTGGCATATATCGGGTTGAACTTCCAGTCAAGGTTGTTGCATTTGCTTTTGCACATTTCATATTTTAATGACTTTTTCATACTTTTGTTATAATTATGACACCAAACTAATCCTGACATTACGATTTTTTTAATCATTTCACCCCAAGCAAGTTGATAAATCCACTATGACCCAAGGGGTTATTACTGAAAGTAAAAGAAACATAGAAAGGATTACTGTGGAGAAAGGATTACTGTGGAGAAAGGATTACTGTGGAGAAAGGACAAGAAAGGAACAGGTTTAAAAATGCTGTAGATGACAATTGTTGTTATCTTCAAAATTTTGAAAATTGTAGTTTTCAGAAAAGTAAGACAACAGAAGAGAATTCCACAGGTGAGAACTGCTACAGTAAAGCTATTATAATATACCTTATATATATATATATATATATATATATATATATATTATATTCACAATATAAAAAATTACTAATCGACAATATTACTATCCTACACCATGAGAACAACAAATTTAGATTATAGATATTAGAAGCAATTTATATTAAAAAATTAAAGCCGGCACTGAACAGAATCAACTATAAATACTGCAGTAATGTTCTAAAATGCCTGTAAAGGAACAATTTTCATGATTTAATGTGCATGTGACCATGACGTTATAAGATAGAGGAAAAAATTCCATAATTGATAATTTTTTCATGTTCTAATGAACACTCAGCAAATTGTCATCCATTTTGCATTTAAAAGCACAATGAAAAAATGACAGTAATGGATAACAATGCACAACTTTGTATAGATACTTATACTAATGAACAACATATAGTTTTGTGCTACTTGCACCCTGAAGATGATATTGGAAGAAGATTGAAAGTACTTGGGAAATGAAAATAAAAGAAATTTAAACAGCTATAGCACATTTCTCTCATCCTTTAACATCAATACATGGAAGGTTATTCGTGAGTATGAACGGATTTTATTAAAAATTAGCAGACATAATATCTGTAATTTATTCAGACATGCCTATATGAGAATTTGCTGCCTAAATACACAAATAATATATATATATATATATATATATATATATATATATATATATATATGTCAAAAGAAAAATTATGAGACCTAGTTGTCAGTCTAGTACTATGCTTAATATCAGGATGTCAAGGCACCAACGAGGAATGCTCATTAGAATAATTGCTATGAAAATATTTATCAAAATGGCATAGGTAAGCTAAATTACGGTGGAAAAGTGACTAAAACCAAGATGCCAGGTTAAGATCAATAACTTTACAGACTCTTTGTATTTTATCAAGAATTTTGAAATTTATAGCAGGAACGCCAGAACAGATGTGACATTACATGGATGAATAGTAGATTTACAAACATGCAAGATAGATTCTGGAGAGGAAAATTGTCTGGCATGACACAGTGGAAAATGTGAAACCAAGTATTTTTAGTTTTTCTTTTTAATAATTTCACCCCCAAACAAGGCAATAAAGCCACTAAGACACAAGAGCTCACTGATTTTTAGAGAATATTAGAAAAAAACACTATTGAGAATAGAGAACAATAAAAGAATAAGAATTAAGATAAAAGATAACAATTGACATTACATTTAAATTTTTGAAGATCAGGTTGTTGGGAAGCAAGAAGCCGGAAGAGAGTTCCACAAGCAAGAAGTGTGACAGAAGAAACTGTTAGCATAGAACTTAGGTATATCTCTCCATTTCAACTGTAAATTAATGAGACTTTTCTGTCAATCTAGTACTGTATTTAAATTGATAAAGTTTAGGTGCCATAGAGGAAAGTTCATCAGAACAATTACCATTTTGTTTACGATACACGCCTGCATTAAATGTTGGAGAAGCAAACTTCTTTTAATGAATGCAGTTACTTATTTACTTGTTATGGTTTAAGTCTATTTCAAATTATGAAATTTTTTTATTCTGGATGAAGATGGTAAAAAATACAGTTTTTAAAATATTCATTTAATCATTTTCATTTCAGTTGATTTGCGATAACATTTTTTTTTAAACAATTCTTAAATCGACTGTTACTTAGCTTTGATCTCTTTAGAGATGTAGATTCATGAAGTTAAGGTAGCTAAGAGGAAAACTCATCAGAAAAATTGCCATAAAATTGTTTATAGAAAAGACACAGAGAAGCTACGTTAAGTTGATGGGAAAGTGACTGAAGGTTATCAAAAAAAATGAAGAAAAAATAATGTGTTATATTAGATGGACACAACCTGGATATCAAGCGTCTAAGAAATATTAACTACCCAGCTATAGTTCTCCATCACCATTAATCAAAATAATATTGAACCCCAGATTCTAATCTCATCCCAACAATTCAAAACATGGTTTTATGGAATTTAAATAGTTGGGGGTTTGTATATATTTCAAGTGTGTGCATGTTCGCATATAATGAACAAAGAAGAAGCATACAAAATTAGGGTTCTATTACTGACTGTTTATTCTCTTTTATTGTGACTGTTGTAAAACAAAGTTATTAATATCTCTTGGATATGTCTGTTTTCTTTTTGGTCCCGAAGTTAGGGTAAGTAAGTATAAGCATGTTATTAATGGTTGAGCTTAAGTCAGCCTTTGCAGAGTTGAAACAACCAAAGGAATATTTGTACTTCTTTTATCATTGGAAGATTTAAACATAGTTATGGGATGTCCATTTTTATTTTTCTTGGTTCAGAAGTTAGAGTAAGTTAGTATAAGCTTTGCACTGAGTTGGAACACCCAGAGAGAAAGCTTGACTTACTTCATAAGTAGAGGTTTTAGAATACATGCAATGAAAAGTGGGAAGAGAGTTGTCATCAGTAGACTGGGGAAAATTACATTCCTCAGTGGGAACATAATTACCACCTACTGCTACATATTGGAGGAAGAGGGAGAAAGAGAGTGATGCAGGAAATGTTTGCCTTTTTATAGACTCCAACAGCACCACCTAGTAGTGAAACCAAGTGGAGGTAATCATATTTCTGGTTCTTTTACTCTTAGCATCATGGGAAAATGTATTTCTTTTATTTATTATTATTTTATTTATAGATTTTATTTCATTTTTCTACAGTTTACATTTGGCTACTGTGATTGGAATTTTCCAAGTTGTACCGTTACAAGTGATGAGTGTGAAAAATAAAGGCGTTTATAATTGCTTCAAAATATTTTAATTTTTGAATAAAGCAGAAGTATCAGAAAGTTTAAAATTGTATGAAAATATAAATTATGATCACAGTTAATTATTGACTTTTTTCTTTAAAGGTAACAGGTGAAAAGATAACACTAAGTTTTTACAATGTGACTGATTTAAAACATTGGTTCTTTTTTTAATGCATATGAGAAATAAAGTACAAGTACATTGACTAACAAAATGGATGAATAGTTTGCTAGGTTGAGTTATCAAATACAAACTTCAAGTATTAAGAATGGTATTGTTGAAAAGCAGTATTTCAAACTTGACTAATAAGAAGCTGAAAATATATGTCTTATCATTGGGATTTTTTTTTTCAGTTTGATTGTATATTCATTTAGGCAATATTTCTGTTAGAATTAAAATTCCTAATGAAACAATTACAATTGCCTTTATCTGACATTGATTAATATAAGTAAACCTGCCAAAGAGACTGTTTTTTTTTCAAATTCTTATTAAAATGCCAGTTTATTTTTTTTTTTCATTAACTTTGGAATTTATATGATAAACTTTTTAAGTTTTGGCTGTTTATTCTTTGCTTTTACTTTTGTTCTTCCTGGGTGAGTCATTGCTTCGAGTGTAGACATCACACAGAGGATATAAGTAGGTATATCCTGACATACAAACACTATTCTTGAAAAAAAAAACTGGTCTTTCAGATTTCAAGTTAGGCTTCCCTTTCTTATTTCTTCAACACAACTGATAAAATTATGAGATTATATTGTTTCAATTTTATAATTCTATAAAATAAAATAAATAAAAATGACATAAAAGAAGCTGAATGCCAAGATCAAGAAGTCCTATTAAAGAAAAATGTCTCACAATAGGAATTGAACCTAATGGAAAAAGGATACAGTTTTGATTCCTATCAGGAGATAGAATTTTTCTGTAATAGGACTTCTTGATCTTGGCCAGTTGGTATCAATTTCACTGTTTGTGGAAATAAAAAAACAGGGATATTAACTGACACACATTCACCCAGGAAAATATTGTTTATAAGAAATGCTGGAATAAATTCATTTAACATATATATATATGTGTGTGTGTGTGTGTTGATGCGGGGGCATAAAATAATCTAAATGCCTTCAGTTTACACAGGGGTAATATAACATATTTAGACAATGTGCAGCACCTGTCAAACATCATCTACTGCTACTGTTTTAAATGGGCCATATAAATGTTCAGATGTGAAACATGTGAACTTAAAAGTACTAACAATTATTACTGCGACTAGTATTACATTTATATATACATATGGATATGGTTTTCTATACATACATAAATATATATACATGTATGATTTATTATTATTAAGTTTTAAGGTTGTATCCTTAAGAATATATATATATATATATATATATATGTATGTATGTATGTATAGATAGCTAGATAGATAACATTTTTTATTTTTTGATATTTTATATATATGAACTAGCAGCATGGCCTGGCATTGCCCGTGCTTGATTCAAAAATTGTATGACTCATACAGCAATCACTATAACTTGACTTAAAATATTTTTGCCCTTCCTTGCCTTTAAAGGAGTGCCCTTTGCTGTGCTGATGTTGCTACATGCCTTACTTCTTGCCTATCTCACACTGCAAATTTTTTCTAAGCTCTATACTATATAGCATTTTTTCAAATTTTTGAATACAGTGAAGACTATTGTTCTCAAAATTGTATATAAACTGTCCAAAGTTCATATTGTGCTATTGTTTTGTTCAAATATTTTTGACTGTTTCAGTCATTTTCAAGAACCAATGTGGTGTCTGTATGGTAGTTACAATTCCTTTGTCTACATCCTGGTATTCTTTGGAAAGCTGAAAGTTTAAAATAGTCTATAGTGATGTTATGTGTCTTTGTTATATGGAATGTGGATCTAATAACAAAGTTGATAAAAACAAACAAAAAGAAACTAAATGAAATGGACTTGACTATATATCCAAAATATATATTTAGAAAAAATTTAATTTAAAAATTTAAATTTAAAATTTCAGTATCCTCTCTCCCTCATGCACACGTGTAATCACATCAATGTTAACATCACTTTAGTCCAAAACACAAGACATGTCACACAAATATATATATATATATATATATATATATTCAGATATGTAGAAAAATAGAAAAGAACACATTAGGTAAATAATCCGGAGTTCTTTAGTATTTTTGCTTTTATTTTTAAAAAACAGTGCTCCATACAGAAGTAGAGCTTAAATAATAATTATTTTTTTAAAAACTATGATTCCTTCACTACATAAGAGTTCTCATGTTTCAAAAACGAGAGCCAAAAGCCTCAATATAATTATTAAAATTAAATTGAGTTAAAGTATCAAGCCCTGTTTCATCCTCAAGCGAAAATTTAGGAACATTCCTAAGAACTCTTATGTAGTGAAGGAATCATATTTTTAAAAAAATAATTTTAATATATATATATATGTATGTATATACCCTCACTCACACACTTATGTATTCCATCAACCTGTACCTTTCTTTATCTTAGTTGTGTCCCATCTTCTGACACCAAGTTGGACAAACTGATAGATAACAGACTAGTTAAAGCAGGCGTGGTCAACCTTTCATATCTCATGTGTTAATTTTCCTACGCCAAAGTTCAGATGTACCAACTTCTTTTATCTGCTGTGTTCCTTCAAAACATTGACGATCATGACTCTCCACAACTTCCTGTTTTTTGTAACTCTTAATAAATTTTGTCTATTTGTTATCTATTCTAAACCCTATTCTGCCATTCATTTACTCAAGCTCTCTTGGTAAGTTATGTGTTGTTTCCCACATTCCCTTTGGCCTTCAACCAGTCTTGTGAGTGTCAAATTTACCAAGCCCTCTTTCCTCATTATGTATCCTAGAAATTTCAACTATCTCTTTCTGATGTTAAGCATAAGCATCCTTTTTTTTCATTTTCACAAAACCTTTGTTGTTGGCCTTTATGTTCAGTCCATGGTATCCTCAGCATCCTTCTGTAGAACCACATTTCTGGTGATTCAGGTCTTTTCTTCATCTATAAGGAAATTATTTAGCATTCACTACCATATAGAAGAATTGATATTATATAACAGTTCAATACTCTTTTCTTTGTTTCTAATGAAATGTTCCTGATTTTTAATACTTTGCTTAGATTTTAGATATTACCAAAAGCAAATCCCATTAAGATAACTGTGATAACAGTTAGTGGGCTGCAGAAGTCTATTTTCTCTGAAAAACTGTTTTAAGAAAAATATTTTATAAATTTCAACCTATAATAACAGTAACTGTTTGGTCAATGAATACCAAATAACTAATTTCACTATTACCATTTAGCTAACATGTTTTACTTTTACAGATTCTGATATCAGTCTGTTTTTTTTTATTTAGAAAGAAAATAATCTATATTTACCAATCAATGGTGATTATAATACAAATCTTGATTGATTCATTCACTTTCTACCGTTTGCAGGTTATTTAAAGTCATAAAATATTTTTAAATTGTAAAAAATTTAGTGATACAGGTCTTGCAAATTAACCCATAGCTGGGAAGGAGAAGAAATGGATTCATAGGTTTCTGAAGGATATTTGCGCACAAGTAAATATAATGAATCCAACGGCAATTGGATTTTGGCTCTCCGATTAACAATTCTGAGACATATTCATTACATCACTAGCACATGGCATTCCCAAGTGGTTACCCATTTAAGTAATGACCAGGCTTAATGTTGCTTAACCTTAGTGATCATACAGGAACTGGTGTTTCAATGTGACCAAAATATAAATCTTATCAACATTGATTATATATTATCACAGAATACACAGACACATACATGTTGATCATCTTTGTCATTTAGAGTATTAATAGCTATTCGTTTTTGAGTAGGGTGGTGAGCTAATCCTTACCGCAGACATCTGCTTTTGTGTTTCTTTAACACCCACGGAACTAACCTGCATTTCCTTCTGCAACAACCCTGGGTAGATCTTAGTTACAGTTTCTGGAAGTGAACATATAATCGGGGTTCATCTGAAGTTAAACAAAGACAGTAAGTTCAAATGTGCAGTTACAATGATTTATGACTTTGTAGTAGTAGTACAACCATCATTGGACAGTTTTATCTGCCTAATTTTAATCACAAGGCTTGAGTCAAACCTTTGTAGGGTTTTCAGGGACTTCCCATCAGTGCCATTTGCTGGAATCATCTTGGAACACTAATATTCTAATCAGTCAGATATGTGCTCACCATTTAAAAGAACTGTTCATTTAGCAGCAGATCAACTCCTTATGGGTCATTTAATTCTGAAATTTAATTTTCTTGGGAGCATTATTAATTTTTTTTTACAAAAATATATTGCTGGTAATTTTTTTATTGTGAAAATATATTGTTGGTATTTTTACTGTAAAATTTTTTATACTTTCATGATGTTTTGGTCCAAGTTTAGGAGTTAATTAATTGCCCATAGCAACAGGTGCTACCTCCCAAGGTCAAGGTGGACCTGGGAATGACAGCAATTAAGAGGTGTTTCCACACTTCTCAAAACCTCCTGATCTGAAGCCTTGCTGCAAGGCGTAGTTTATCATCATACCAATGATGGATTTAGAACAACCTTTGATATAATGTGGTAATTGGTGTTGAAAGAGTACCATAAAAATTTTATCAACTGATAAAATTCAAGATAATTTTCCTTAAGATATACTGTATAAATCTATTGGTACAATATGACAAAGGATGAAACTTGTATTATAATTTCTGTTAAATAGTTAAATTTTTTTATGTTATGTTGCTTCTAGTGTGGAGTCAAATTTATTAAAATGGCCAAACTTCAAACCTATCTGGCTTGATGTTTCTTGCATCTAGCCATATAACACTGAAACACTGGTTCCTGTACAGTCACCAGAGTTAAGCAGTGTTGAGCTTGGTCAGTGTCTATATGGGTAACTGCTTGGTTATACCAGATGCTGTAAGCTTGGATGTGCAGGTGGTGTAATGGATAACTGAAAGTTGAGTTCTAATTCCAATTAGTTTTGTTATATTCCATTATGTGCAAATACTGTGTCTATATTTCTGAGATGAGGTATTATGTACACTATTTACATAATTTGGACTATCATCCTCATCTTTGTTGCCATATTTATCACATTTCGGCTGTTGTACACTTCAGGTGGTTGGAATGTCAAACTGAAGCCTTTATTTCGCTTGTTCCACATCTAATGGATGTCAGTTAATTCCCCTCTCCAAGTTCTCCACCGCCTTAACCAGGTATTGAACTCATACGTTTTGGGTCCTGTTACTGGATATAACTAATGCCTTTATCTACTGTGCCATGTGTCCTTGAGGACATCTGTGTATGAATTTCTGGGTATTATAAACCTAATGTCTTTGGCAACCATTTTTTACCAGAGCTCATATTGCAATTTTCATTGTTATTTAGTGCCTTTCTTTGGCATTCCTTATTACTGGTTCCCATATTGTATTCATTTCTATGTTTGGTCGGCTTAGGAGATTTATTTCGAATGTAAAAACCAACATTCTGCACTAACTATCAACAAGTTCACACAGAAAGAAAGAAAGAAAGAAAGAAATTCAATAAAATAAAGAAAAAGAAAAGAAAGAGCAAAATGGTGCAAAGTAAAATCAAAGAAAGTGATAGGAAAGAAGTTAGTTATGTGCCATGCATGATACATGCTTAGGCGATCATGTATTTTTTTTCCTGCAGTAGGTTGCCATTTCTTTCTGTGGTAGACTAGTTGCCATCCAAGGCTATAGAACCTAGTCTGTTCTGCTATTTTACCCATAGCTGGGCGGAGAAGAGGAGGATTCATATCTTTCCCAAAGAAGTGAATGTAATGGATTGGACTGGAATCCGAACTTGGCTCTCCGATACCTCAATATGAGCTGCTATCCACCATGCCTTTTCTTGATAGGAAAGAAACAAAAGTAAAAAAAGAGAAAAACAAAAGAAAAGAGGGTTCAAACAGAAAGAAAGAAAGAAAGAAAGAAAGAAAGAAAGAAAGAAAGAAAGAATCAAGATGTAGAGAGAAAATTTCAAGAGTTCTTCAAATTCTGTTAAGTGGTATTTGGCTGTTTTTCTAATTCAGACTAAACTCAATCTTCTCTTGATAGCCTACACATGTATGTCTCTCTACTCCACCCCAGCCTATCTGTATGTCGATTGGCTTAGCCCAGCCAAAAAGATAATCTCCTGATCCCTGCTACTTAACAGACTACCAATTGCACATTCTTTACTTGATTTGTGTTATAAAGAAGATGAAAAGATTTCTTCCCTTCCTTATTTTCCCTTTTGTTTCTTCTATAAACTGCTATTTACTGACACTATATTTGCTTTACATACCTCTTACTGTAGCAGGTCTATGAGAAACTAATTCTGCAAAATATTACTTTGAAACCTTTTTCTTAACACAAAGCAAATTATACCAGTTGGCTGAAGGAAAGTATACACATTTTATCAGTTTATAACATCAGTTCTTTTTCATGTGAAATTGGCCTTATAAACTGATAATAACAAAACTGAGTTGGAAAAAGAGAATGAAAAGGTGGGATATAAGAATGTAGATAAAAGTTGGAGTCATTAACCTGTAGTGTTTGTGAAGAAAAGCTTTAAAAATCTGTATAAATTAAGATTTTGTAAAATGAATAAATTAGACAGGTTAAAATTATAGTGAACACAATATTAGAAGTTATTCTATTAATTGATTTTTTCTTACACTTCTCACCTGTGGAACTCCCTTCTGAGTTTTTGCTTCCCAGCCAACTAGAATCTTTTAAAAATTTAAATGCAATAGCAATCACCATTTTTTGTCTTCCTGAAACTTGTTCTTTTAATATACTTTCTCCTTACTAAAGTCTTCTCGTTCACTCCCAGTAGCCCCTTGCATTCTAGTGGTATTATCACCTTGCTTGGGGTGAAATGGTTAAAAATAAGGAAAATCAATTTCAGACAAAATAAAACATTATTTTTATTGAAGATTATTAATCAGATATGATATCTCTACTGAGTGGATGCCGACTTAAAATTTAATTATAATTTATGGAAAAAGAAAATTTACACAGCTGTTAAAACATATCAAATTTGTAAAGTCATGTACAGTCATTAAGTTATTATTTTATACACCTCAAGTAAAACACTATAGAATAAAGCCAAGCATATCTCTGCTAAATGTTCATGTGCTGTTTGTGTCTACTGCTACATCTGCATGCCAGGTGTAAATAAAAGACACTGTATCAAGTAGAGAGAAGAAGCCATATGTAACAGTCCATGTCAAAATCAATAAGAAATATTCCTGTGTCAAGTCTATTTCCTGTTATGAAAAACTCTCTTCATAAGAAAAAACTGGACGAAAAAAAAAAGAAACAATTTTATAAATTGTTAACAATTTCTGAAATATAAAAATTTATACTTTATCTGCTTTTTTCTTTTCCTTTGTGAGCAAGTTGAATATATTTAGAAAGCAAAATTTTCGCCACCTTAACCTTCCATAAACTACTATCTACTGAAACTATATTCACTTTACATGCCTTTTACTGTAGCTGGTCTATGAGAAACTAATTTTGCAAAATGGAAAAATTTATCTTAACACACAAACTAAATTATACCATTTGCCAGAAGGAAAGTATTCACGTTTTATCAGTTCTTTCCCAGCTGAAACTAGCCTTATAAATTAATAATAACAGAACTTAATAAACAGACTGATAAGGTGCAATATAAGAATGTAGATAAAAGTCAGAGCAGATGAGTAATGAGTTTTATATATATGTGTGAGTATATATATATATATATATATATATATATATATATATATATTAATTTCAATAAAGGTGCAATTAATTTACAAATTAAATCATTAACCTTTGTATTTGTTTTTGTATGAATAATTCATGAATATATATATATATATATATAGATAGATAGATAGATAGATAGGGAATCTCCTATCATGAATGATAAATGAGTGTCAGCATTGGATAGTGCCTTTGGTTTTACACTTATGCATGCTAGCAGGGGCTATTGCAGAGAAAATCGGGTAAAGGAAAGACATATTTCATTTGTGCTTTCTTAAGTGTGATACTAGCCAAGCCTTGCTGCAGAAGAAAAAGACACACTGATGGATGAAAGGATATCTATCTATCTATATATATATATTATATATATACACACACACACACACACAAACATATATATATTTATGGGTGCATGGCCGAGTGGTTAGAATGTTCACTTTCCAACCATGACACCTGGGTTCAAATTTCATCATGGTCAATTGATCAGTGAGTTGACTTCTTGATGTTATTTGCCTGGGGAGGTAGACAGAACTATTTTGGAAGCTATCAATGGTTGTGCTAGCCTGAAGTCACAAGTCATCGTGACCGAGGGTTTGAGCATGCTGACCTTGTTCAGACTGTTCATCATGCCAGAGAATGTGTTCTCTCCCAGAAACTCTCACTCTGTTCAGTATAGTTGCAGTATAAATCACAGGTGAGCTCTGTGGGTGTTGAACAAACATAAATGTGCCTGAATAGGCATCTGTAACAGGGATTGGCTAACCACCTTGGTAGAGAGGCATACTCAGATACAAGTGGCCAACCACCATCACCATATATATATATATATATATATATATATATATATATGTATGTGTGTGTGTGTGCATATATACTTATATGTATATGATAATATCAGCCTGGGGAGGCAACCCCATCATGTGTTACCTTTGCTAGAAAAGCATACCATGCGTTAATTTAAGCATTGTGAGTGAAACTGGGTAGACAGAGCCATTTGGAAGCTGTAAATGTTGTTGCTAGCATAAAGTCACTAGTATTGTGACTAGGGTTTCAGAATGCTGAACTTGTTAAAAAAAACTGATTGTGCTAGATTATGTGAGCTCTTCAAGAAATTCTAACTAAGGTCTGCTCAGCAAAGTTACAGGATAAAACCACAGATGGACTCTGTAATAGCCATCCTGTCAGAGGGGTGTGGTCGGAAACATGTAGCCAGCCATTATTGCCAAATAAAACTCAGGCCTATTATTGTATATTGTTGATGGACTCAAATAAGGTGACAAACACTTATATACAAAAAATATATAAATATCTTTATTGCGGAGATTAGGTAGAGTGAGGGAGAATCACAGAGAATTGCACACACAGGAATTGATGGAGACAAATATTCAGTGAAACTCTAGCCAGCCTCTCTGCCAGGCCAAGAATTGGACTGATTTTATAACATTTGGACACCCACACAACTTCATGTGGCTATGCCTTCTTCTATTATGTCACCTACACAATTTCTTGTGGCCATGCCTCTTCCAGCCATGTGCCCACACAACTTTGTGTGGCCATGACTCTTCCGGCATGAGCCCATGCAAACATGCATTTCCTTCTGCTCAGGACACCTGTGCATCCTGTTTATTCAAGGTTGAGGACACCTGTGCATCCTGTTTATTTTAGTCACTGGATGCACTTCCTGTTTATGCTATCACCAGTTCTGATTTTCACTCACTTTCTGATGCAACGGAAGTAAGGTCAAAGGTCTTCCTCAACTGATATCCAACAATATTAGATGAGTAATTACTCAGGATAGAAAGTCAATTGAACTTCAAAAAAGTAAATTTTCAACAACAACCATATAACTATAAAAAAAATCAACCAACCACCTTTTTTTATGTGACTAATGACCATTAGCATTAAAAAGAAACTGTGGCTAATTACTCTCCAGTGGGATCATTCGCAGTTGTTGAAATCATTGTTTGACAGATATTGTATCTGTACCTTATCTTTAACCATCTTGGTCCACCTTCAGGTGGCTGGATTTTGAATTCAGATTTGTTCATTTCCTAGACTGGTTGCCAACCATGGTTAGAGAACTCTGTTAGCCCTGATATTTAACCCATAGATAGGGGAAGAAGAAATTGATTTATGCCTTTTTCAAGGGTATTAATGTGAAATTGAATGCAGCAGATTAATATAGAAATTGAACTCGACTCCATGTTTACACTTTTTACATTGATAACCATTATGTTACCTGCATATCCACCATCAATTTATAGTTAAAGAAAAATTATAGTTATTTGTCCAATGTTTATGCTGAGTAAAGTATTATGAACAGGACAACATGCAAATTGGATCTACCAAAATCAAGCAAGTACAACAATATAGATACCTGGGAAGTGTTTTAACAGAAGATGAAAAGTATGACACCAAAATCTGAAGGATCATTGAAATAACAAAAGATGCCTTCCAAAACCTAAGCAAAGTATTAAGAAACAGGAAAATTTTGTTAAAAACAAAGAGAATACTGAACTGTTACATAATATGAGTGCTCCTATATGACAGTGAATGCTGGACAATCTCCTCATAGATGAAGAAGTGACTTGAATCAACAGAAATGTGGTTCTACAGACGGATGCTAAGAATAAAATAGACCAAACATGTGAGCAATGGCAAAGTTTTAGAGAAACTGGAAACAAAAAGGGAACTTATACTTAACACCAGAAAGAGTTGAAATTTCTAGGGCATATAATGAGGAAAGAGGGCTTTGAAAATTTGATACTCACAGGTCATATTGAAGGCAAGAGGGGAACAGGAAACAATGCATAACCTAGCTAGTTAGCTTATGTAAAGGCTTTAGGATAGATAATAAAAAAATAATGGATTATTCTACACCCACCAATTCTTATCCCACAGATGAAACATTTCCAGCCTTTCACTGCAATATCACTATTACTATAGCAGATGTTTGGATGAGTTATATTCTTTAGTTCCACCATCTCAGACCTGGGATTCTGTTCCACAAGGCAACAGTTCTTGGAAAGAAGTTAACTAAGTAAAACTTACTCCTTACTAAAAGAATACAAAGAGTATGGATATAGTTTGGAGATGGTAAATTTCAGCATTAACATTAAATATATATATATTTATATATATGAACTTACAACATAAATTAAAAAAAACTGTAAACTCTGTCAGGAGGAGAAAATAACAGTAATTACTTTCTCAGGCCAACACAAACTACTAAATAAATGATCAGAACTCATCTCAAAATGCAAATACATAAACAAACTTTTACCATTTAAAAATCAAAAACTAAAAACGAACAAAAAAATAAAAAATAAATAAAAATAAAATAAAAAATAAATAGATAAGTAAATAAATAATAATTAAGTAAATAATAAACAGATTATCAAACTACGAATGCACAAATAAACACAAGTAGACGTATTAATAACAATCAACAGCAAATAACAAAGCAATCAATAATTTTAATAATAATAAGTTTTAGCTATAATTTGTTTTGTCAGTACAGAACTACAGAAACATGAATAAACACAAACACGGATTTATAGAACAACCAATAACTACTATTTATTAGGTGAAACACTGGTGCTGTGGAAAAGAAAAAGGATGAGTCTCTGTCAGAGCAATTAGTTCATTGTGGAAACAGCAAGCATTGGTCATAAATCACATGTCTAAGCATTTGGGAGTGTATCTGGTTTTAGTATGTGAAGCTCATGCTTACAAATAAATTCAAATATCTATCAGCACAGCATTAGTTCTTGTATCAAATTCCTCATCTGGGAGTAGTAAGTGCAGGTGTGTGGTTCCTAGTCCATCAATGTAATTGTTTCTCCTCTGTTGCTATACCGCTAATATTTAAATGCTAATTCTCCTCTGCTTATATAGATAGAGATAGGCTCATTTTGAACAAAATTTTAGATTATCAATCTTCCATTTGATTGACCAAATGTTGAATGCTTAATTCTGATTTTCTGGTTTTGTTATTTTACTGAAACTATGCTCACACATTGTTTATGTTACAGTGTCTAAATGTCTAAATTAATTAATCCTTTAATACTGGCTAAATCTGTCCATGCACAGAAAAATATCTTTTAAGGTTCTGGAGATTCAACATACCCTTTTAAAATTTTTAGGATTTTTTTTAATGTTATCAATTGTAAGTCTCACTTTTAAAGGAACATTATTTCTTCAGCCAGCTTATTTTTTATTGGGTGCTGAAAAGAATATTTTGAGCAAGCCATTAGTACCCTTTTTATCTTTCCAATTTTAAACTATTGTAAATAAACAAATTCTTTCTTTCCAATTTCACACTCAGTAAGAGTCCTTTTTTTCTTGTGCACCCAATAACCCCACTGATTTTTTTTTATATATGGATATATTTCCTGATTTATTGTCTTTTTTTCATTACTTGTTGCAGCCATTTTTACTTTATTCTTGAGATAAAATCTTTTCAATACTGAGCTGACTTTTCAATTTTTCTTTACAGAAATGAAAATGGAGAATTATACAGAAAAACAAATTGCTGTGGCCATAATTAGAATTAAAATTGCAATTGAGGATATTTTTTCTTTTCTTCATATTCACATTGCATCCATCAACAGAGAATGTAATGATGGATTAATAAGAAAATTGGATTCAAAATTAGAATTTACATTTGAACTTCAATTCATCTATTTTCAGCACCAGGAACCAGCATCCTGAAAATCATATCAGTGATTCTGATAGAGATAGAAAAGTTTATGCTTTTTTTTTTATTCTTTTATAATCATTTGAAATTTTATTTTAATTTCAGCAGTTTCAGACTTTAAGGTCATAATAATGAAACAATATAATGAATGTTCACATTTTTACTTTTTATATTCAATCTTTGAAAGGTTAAAAAAATTATCATTTCTCATAAAATTTGTATTTCTTTGCAGATTCTTCTTTGGATGTTATCAAGAATCTCTAAATCTAAATACATAGCAGGAGTACCAGATAAGAATATTATTACTACATCTGGTCTGATGTTCCTGCTATATACTTATATATTTAAAGACTCTTGATAAAATAGAAAGAAGAATCCCCAGTGGTATTGGTCTTGACTTGGCATCTCGGCTTCAGCAACTATTCCACTGCTGTAACTTAACTTCACTGTGCCTTTTCTATAAATACTTCCATGTTAATTTTTCTGATGAACTTTCTGCTATGATACCTAGAGTTGAATTTAAGTGCAGTACTAGATTGACAACAAAGTCTCAACAATTTACAGTTAAAATGACTTGATGTAAGTTCTTTGCTAACAGTTTCTTTTCTTGCCTATGTAACTCTCTTCTGGCATCATGCTTTCCAACCAACTTTGATCTTCCAAAATTTAAATGCAATGTCAATCGTTATCTACAGTCTTCTTGATTTCTCTTCATTTATTGTTTTCACTCCTTAATAATGATTTTATTTTTATTATTATTTCACACTCAGTAACCCCTTATGTCTTCGTAATTTTACTGCCTTGCTTAGGGCATAATTATTCACACACACACACACACACACACACACACACACAACAAAAAAAACCATGTAGCGGAATTATGGAAAAATAGAGTATAATATATATTTTAAAATAAAAAAATCCAAATTTCAACCAAAAACGTTTGCAGTTTATCTTCTTAAAATATACACTTTTTTCTCATTGTAACAACTATAACCTCTTCCATATATATATATATATATATATATATATATATATATATATATATATATATACTTTATATTAATGTACTATAGGGCAAACGTTTTGATCATCCTCTGAAGAATATCTTAAAGTGTGTGTGGGTGGGGTCTTTCTTTTTATTTAGTCTTTGGACACTGTCATGTCATGTAAGCCTTTTCTTCAGACAAATAAGATTGTCTTGACAAAAAAAACAAAAACAAACAAAAAAAAAAACAGATGCCCATTTACTGGCTAGCTCTGGCTAGAACCCATAAATATATTTCTTTATCTTCTGAAGTAGTGTCCAGTGATAAGAAATACATGAACAGGGAAATATTCAGAAACATTTCGTTTGCTCAGTCATTCAAAGATTCTATCACATACACACCTTAATAAATTAGAAATATGGGTTTCAATTCTCACCAATTCCATTCTCAAGTCTTGTGTATTTTTTATATATTCTAATTAACTGTTTCATTTGGTTTATTTTTCCATTATAGTTCTCTTTATTTTCTGTAACTCCACACACCCTTTCATTTATTTAGTATAACTTCTTTGTACTACAACCATAAAATATTATTTATACATGACTAAAATCTTGGGCAAAGCGGTCATTCTGCTACAAAATTATGTTTTTAGAAAAGAGATACTTGACAAAATTTAAAGAAGAATCTGTAATGTTATCCATCCTGATCTGGCATCTCAGCATTAGCCAAATCCCACCATCACAACATCCTATCCCTGTGCCATTTCTATAAATATTTTCATAGAATTGTTCTAATGAGATTTCCTCTTTACTACTTCATCTTCAGAAATTTAAGCATCGTACTAGATTAGCAGTTAGGTTTTGTTGTAACCCAAAATATTAGGAACAAAAAAATTTAACAAAACACAGTTAAATATATTTTTAAACACAATATTCATTTTTATTATCACCAACCAGGAATACAGCAGGATTGGGTTGGATAAACAATTCAGTCAACAGGTGGTGTATTGTCCAGCAGCCATGTTGTTGTCTGATACTACACTTTTTCCATGAAGAGTCCATGATTCGTTAGAGGAGAGTTGTTTCCCCTAACAGGTCTCATCATTTTACTGTTGAAATTGCTTAGTTGTAACCGTAATTCCTATTCTAATAGTTTCTTCTCTTGCACTTCTCACTTGTGGAACTCTCTTCCAGTTTCTGGCTTTCCTCACAACTATGATTTTAAAAATTTAAATGTAATCTCAACCACCATCATCTGATTTTTTGAATCTTGTTCTTTTATTGACACTTCTCCTCAATTCTTTCTTAGTTTCTCTCACTCTCTTTTGTGTCTTAGTGGCTTTATCATGCTTTTTGTGTTGAAATGAGTTAAGAAAAATCATTTTAACTATAAGGATTTCGTGAAACATCTTCACTAGAACCCACTTAGCAGACATAACGTCTGTAATTTATTCAGTCAGACATCTAAATGAGAATTTGCTGCCTAAATACACAAAGTGAAATATATATATATATATATATATATATATATATATATATATATATATATATATATATTTTGCTAACCAGGCACTTCTTCTGTAGCTAAATGGTATAGCAAGTTAGTCTCTTTCTCTCTCTCTCTCTATGTATATATATATATATATATATATATGATAAAATTAAAGAACAAATAGGAAATGTATATCAATCTAATCTTAAATGAACTTATTCCAACATTATTTCTTATTACTATAAACATTATTTTTCCTGGGTGAATGTGTGTCAGTTAATATCCCTGTTTTTTTTATTTCTGTAAACAGTGAATAACAAAGTGCCAAGATCAAGAAGTCCTATTAAAGAAAAATTCTATCACCTGATACAAATCAAAATTGTATCCTTTTTAATATCAGGTTTAATTCCTATTGTGAAGCACATTTTTCGGGGTTTTTTTTATTCCTTTATCGAAATACAAAAAACTAGGATATTAACTCAAACATGTGTACCCACTAAAAATGTTTATGGTAGTATTATATACATATATGTGTATGTATATATATATATGCATTGTCTAAGGAGAATCCTTAACATAAAGTGTCAGTCTATGATACCAAACACCACTGTTGTCCAAGCATAGAAAACTTACTGATTAAAAACCAGGTGAGATGGGCCGGATATGTGGTACACATGGATGACAGTAGTTTGCCGAAGCAGCTATTTTATGGTGAGATTGCAAATGGTAAGTGCCCTCAGCATAAGCCAAAAAAGAGATTTAAGGACTGTATGAGGAACAACTTGAAAGAACTTAGGATAGGAGAGGATGACTGGGAAAACCTTGCTAGTGATCACAATAAGTGGTGAAGAGCTGTTGTAGAAGGATGTAAGTCAGCAGAGAAAAAGAATTTAGCACATGCAGCACTGAAAAAGGATCTGAGGAAAGGTATTAATAGGAGCTTGAATAACAGCACTGCAAGCTGGAAATGCAAGACATGTGGTTGTATCCTACTATCAAAAGCTGGGTTTGTTAATCATCTGAAATCACATGAGAGATGACCTCACTCTGTGTTACCTCCACAACCCAGTAATACTACATGTGTGATCTGCAGGGAAGTATGTGAATTGACATCTGGATTGAAGAGGCATATGGTGGTGCACAAGGATGACCTACCACAGCAACATCCACTTAACCCTGTGAAAACTCTGGAGCACATCTGTTATCTATGCTATAGGCCTTGCAAATCAGCTGCTGGTTTGAAGAGCCACCTAAGTCATTCAAGAGGAAACAATGATCTAGATTGAATGTAGGTGTTGACGGGCAAGACAGCAGTTATCTGTGAAGATGGGGCAATCAACATATATATATATATATGAAAGTGGACTTTAAGGTCAATACCCAGTGGCAACAGTCTGTTTCAGGCTTAAACACAATCTTCAGGCCATCAGACTGTTACCACTGGGTGTTGACCTCAAAGTACCACCTTTATATTTACATGCACTCTATCCCTGATATTGAGCACTTTATATAGCATACGTTAAAACTATATTTTTATATATATATATATATATATATATATATATATATATATATATATATATATTGATGCATGTTTCATTAAATAATATAGACAAGTTTTGTCTTTTTATTTTAAGTAAGTTCCTTTCATATTGTCTGATATACTTAATAACATTATCATTGAAAGACGAAGAAAATCACCATATTGATACATGTTTAAATCCAATCTAAGCTTTCGGCTTACATAAGCCTTTATCAAAGATGACAATTACTTTTCAATATATCAACCAATACACAGACAAAACAATACACAATATATATATATATATATATATATATATATATATATATATAAAAAAATCGACTCTCCCGTCGAGTTCGACGTATGAGGGTCAAGCAGATCAGTTTCCAGGAAACTGACAGCCCAACACCGACACATGAGATTCGATTATAGTGGTGAAGGCTTCGTGCAGGACCATCCACACTTTTTGAAGGGCCAAATACAGAGACCTGGTGCACTATGTGCCACAAGGTCCCCAAACAACCCCTCTCAGGTTTTGAATTCAGAGTTGTCCTTCTCCTAGACCAGTTGCCACCCAAGGCTATAGAACCCAGTCTGTCCTGCTATTTAACCCATAGCTGGAGGGAGAAGAAGAGGATTCCAACGGGAGAATTGATTTTATATATATATATATATATATATATATATATATATATATATATACTGAGGTTGAAAGATAAAGGAAAATTATGACCATTTGCTGAATTATAAATCAAATTTAGTGAATTAAGTTACAAATTAAGGCTAAAATGGCAATCTTTGATATTTTATATTTAATAAGTAACTTTTATAATTATAGTCAGATTAGGTATTGCCTATCTTGACTACATAGATGGCACATCTCACATCTATAATATGATACATATGATACATACATATGATAAGATAAAGAACAAATAGGAAACGTTTATCAATCTAACATGTTTCACTTTTATTAAAGTTTCATCAGGAACTGAGATATGCAGAAAAAGAGAGAAAGAAATTCTGGTGTTTTTAATTTTGTATTGTTTGATCTTCATTGGTCAATCTTGTATTATGTGTATTCTTTAAACCAGTGGTTCTCAACCAATGTCTATATGGACCCAAGGGGTCCATGTAACATTATTAGGGGTCCACACAAAAACATAGAAGATTGGGGGTTCACCATAATATTTTAGTGGTCCACAGAGCAATTTCATTTCGGAGTGGTTGTCACAACTGAAATTTGGAATTTCTACAGTAATCTACACCATATTAAAATATTAAAATTCGAAAAACAACTCTTAAAAACTAGCAGAAAATGTGATCAAACAATGTAAGTTCGCACCCCTTTTACTTTACCGGGTATTTGATGGCAAAAGTTGAATAAAAACAAAGAAGGATATATAAAAGAAGGATTATATATATATATATATATATATATATATATATATAAAGGAAAATTATATAAATATTATAATTTATTATATAAATTAATTTAATATATTAATAATAAATAATATAACTTTAAATATTAATAAAATTAAATATTAATATATTAATATAAATTAATCAATATAAAATATAAAAAAAAATAAAATATAATAACAAAATTAAGTTAAAATATAAATTGTATAAGGTTTATATATAAAGAAAGCATATACATTTCCTATTTCTATAAGACAATTCCTAAACTTATCTTTTTTTACACTATTTACATTATTTAGACTATTGTCCTCATCTTTGTCACCATATTTATTACAACGTTTCAGCTGTTGTACGCTCTGTCCTTCTTCAGGTGTTTGGAATGTCAAACTGAACCCTTTATTTCGCTCATTGGGGTAGACTGTTCTAGTTCCAGGTGCCATGTTTAATGGATGTCATTTGTTAGTTATCTCCTATTAATTCCGATATTCCAACCACCTGAAGAAGGCCGGAAATGGATGAAACATTGTAATAAAAATGGCGACAAAGATGAGGACAATAGTTCGAATAATGTAAATAGTGTACATAATATCTCATCTCAGAAATATAGTTATTTTTTTTTTCATTGAATGGCTATGGGGATCCACCAAAAAGAATTATGAGTAAAAGTGGTCCTTGGGTAAAAAATTGTTGAATAACCACTGCTTTAAACCAATGTTAGTATAATTTGTGATGTTCTGAATTCCATGAGAGATGATGTAGCCATCCAAATTTTAAAGAAATTAATGGAAATATAAATGCAGGCCTGTTACCAAAATATCTTGAAGGGGTGGCGATTTTTATGTTGAGGAGGCATGAGTAAAAGTATTTTATACTAATGCATTTAAGTGAATTTTAACATCCAGTAACTGGTTAACAGTTTGCAAATAAAAAAACATAAAACTTTTTATATTTAATAAATAACTTTTATAATTTTAGTCAGATAGGCACAGCCTGCCTTGCCTACCTGAACAGCATATCCATAGTATGGACTGAGTTTTTTTTTTTTTTGGTGGGTGGTGGGTGATTGATAAAGGAGAATGTTGCATATTTTCCCACTGGATACCAAACATTTTGACAAAAATAATAAAAGCATATAAACATGAAAATATAATGACGGTGATTTGTACATAACAATTCTCACCCTCACTTCTCCAACCCTACAGGCAGAACTATATGAGGTATGGTCAAAAAGTATGAGTACAGTTGCTATGGTAATAGAGCTAAAATACACAGAGTGAAGGCGCTCAGCACAGATTAACCTTGAACTCTGTTGCACATGTACATTAAGTTAATACGTTCCTGCTCACTTCCATTGTTTATAGCAGTGCTTGGAAGGAAAGTGTGTAGAGTGTGGTCATCTCACCACACCATCAGTGACCATGACTTGTGCAGCAGGTTTTGGCAAAGCATGACATTCCCAAAGTTCGACAGCCACCATATTCCCTAGGTCTTGCCCCTTGCAACATTTTTCTCTTCAAAAATCAAATCCCACTTGAAAGCAACAAGATTTCAAAAGACATTGAGGAAATCCAAGAAAATGCAGTGAGATATTCTAAAAATGGAGTTCCAGGAATGCTTCCTGGAAACAACACAGGGTAAAGTATGTGATTTTATTCAACATATCTTGGAGATAACATCCGACTAAATGACAACTGTATGGACCTATCCCTGATATTTCTACAATCTTATGCAGACACAGAATGCACTTTGCAGGACACTGCTGGTGAACAAAACAAGAACTTGTGAGCGATCTACTCTAGACACTTAGCCATGGCACCAGATAGACCATTCTCCCAATAATTGCCTACATTGACCATCTATGTTATCACACAGGATGCCATCCTAATGACCTTCTGACTTTGATGCAGGACTGTGATGATTGACATCATAGACTGGTGAATATCCGAGATAGCTCGACATATTAAAAATATAATAAAATAAAAAGTAATATTTTTCCCCATTCTTTTTTTTTTATTGTTTATTGGAGACTTTGTCAATTCTGTTTGTTAGGCATTTTTGCCAATTACATTTAATCATGATAATTACTCTACACTTGTGTATATATTACTGCAATTACTAACAAGACATAATTCTACTTTATTAATTATGTTAAGTCTCAACCACACTAGATTCAAAGATGAAAAACCAAAAAAACTGGTGGAATCTTCTTTCGTAGCTGTAAATCTTTACAGTTTAGAATCTTGGTTCTACCGGAAAAAAAAAAAAGTTTATTCTGTGAGAACAGGAAATTTAATAACATCTGCAGTGGCAAATCACTGATGCCTCCCCAGATGCCAATCCCAGGCATTTTTCAGATATAAAGAAGTGGGATATTATTTTCTGTAAATTGTCTGTCAGTTGGCAGTGTTTCATACATAAAACAAAAAACGTTGTGTAATGAGTAAAGGGATATCTTCATTACAATAACAATCCACAAGTGCTAAAATAAATTGTGAAACCAGTTTATTTACTCATCTAATTGTGGTTCTAAAAACTACAGAAAGAGTAATACTTGTAATCACAGCTAAGTGCAGAAGGCAGGGCTGGTGTGTAATTTCCCCCCAACCTCCTGATGTGGCCGGGGTGGGGAGCCTGATTGGGAAACCTGGGCAGTACCTTGTGACACTTGCTATCTTATCAACATTTGTTTTTTTTTCTACCTACATTTATATACATTAGAAATTAAACTAAGAACAACTGACTATTAGAGGATAAAACCTTCCCCCACCCCCGGATTTTGATGTCATTCTAGAGGGGTTTTTTTTTCAACCAAATCCTTGAATTTTTTTTGCTCATGCTATGTCTCAAAAAAACAAGGGGATAAAATTCACTATTTTTCGTCCATAATGTTGAATGCGTTAAAAATTTAAATTATTCAACATTCTAACAAGAAAAATCTCAAACTGATGTTAAAAATTGCTGCAAAAGATTCTTGATTTATTTAAGATGGAATGATCTATTATGATGTGCTGCTAATTTGTAATTAGATACATTGTATTTATTTTCAATTTTTCTAGTTGAATTGCTCACCTTATAGTGCATATGATTCATTATTGTACATCATTAGGTTACAATAAAATTTGTATTTTATATGAATACCTACTTTATGAAAATTGAGATGCAGTAGAGTGAATGGTGTTCCATATCATAGATTCAGGAGGCCCCGTATCATAGATTCAGTGAGGGCCCACAAGACTATTGCATCAGCACTGGCAAAAATGGTGGATCACAGAATGAGAAGCTTGTGGTTGTGCATCAAACTACATAGAAATGGAAAAGCTAGTTAATTAATACCTCAGTACTATCTTCCACATTGCTGGTTAGATCATTTCCCCCCACCAGGCTTTTCTAGTGACAAGAGTGGCTAGACACCAAACAGGATTAAAAACAAGACCAGTCAAAGTGCAGAGGAATCTTCTTGTAGGGTCAATGGCAATCTAACACAATAGGGTAGACTGGGCTGCATAGCTATGAATTCAGAGAGTGGAGTGATGACATGGCATTGCTGGACAGTGGTAATTCTAAACTGAGGTCAGCAGCTAGGGCAAAGGGTTCCCTTGATGGAATCAACAGCCACATATACATGACCACCTTCAAGTTGGAAGATATCAGCTGTGGTTTGACATGGAGAGAAGTAAACTTTGCCAGTTCCATTTTAAGACATGCTACAAATGAATAACTTTCTCCAACTTTCAACACTTATATAGGGAATGAACAGGTCAGGTGCTCAGTTGTGCATCAAACTTATGACCACACCCTGTCATGGGACTGCTACTGCTGCTGCTGCTGATGATGATTAATTAGTGACCATTCTTATAAAATCCATAATACCTTTTTAAGTTAAGCTGTTGAATCCTTTTAGAGGTACAATACTTTTATTTATTTTTAATTTTAATGAATTTTGTCAGCATTAATAAATATATTGGATTGTTCAAAATCTCTTCACTGGATTCAAGAATACACCAATTGCATCCCCATGTACTGGGGTAATCCACCCTCCCCATAAAGTTAATAACTGATTATACCTATGTCTACGTTTTTGACTCCCATGCAGACCAAATCTATGTTTTTCTATCTGATTCTCAAACAAACCAAACTATTCAAATTATATCAACCTTTTGGTAATGAAAAGAACACATGCTTAGAATCAGGAAGAGATAGCTGAAATTCCATTATAATGAGGAAGGAGGGCTTGGAAAACTCAACTCAAGGGCATAATAGAAGCAAGAGAGATGGGAGCTTATGTGAATGGATAGCAGAATGGTTTGCCTTAGCAAAGAGATAGGAATTTTTGGAAAGCCATGGTCATCCATATCTTGAAGGGACACAGCATATAGAAGAAGATATAAAAAAGCCTCTTGAGAAATGTTGTTTAGTATTCTGTTGTGTAGGGTTTTGTAAATATGTATTTAGGTGAAAGACAGAGTATATGCTGATAAGAAAGCAGATGTTTCCTGAAACATTGTGTCTAAAATAACATCTATATCAACCAAGATGAGAACAATATTTTGAAATAATAAATGAAGCATTGTGTCTAAAAAATCATACTTATCAACCAAAATGAGGACAGTATTTTGAAATAATAATAGAAACATTGTGTCTAAAATAACATTCTTATCAACCAAGATGAGAACAATATTTTGAAGTAATAAAAGAAACATAGTATTTAAAATAACATTCTTATCAATCAATATAAAAATATTTTGAAAAAGAAACATTGTGTCTATAATAACATCTATATCAACCAAAATGAGAAGATAGTTTAAAATAATAAAAAGTAATCAAGCTTAGATGTTTATGCCTGCAAAAAAAAAACAGTTTGTCAAAAGCACGGTTTTTCCACTGACACCGCTATTATTTTAACTACCTTCACTCCTCGGCAATGTTTATTTTTTTAAAAAAAGCAACGATTAGATTTCTAATAAAACCTAGACATATAATGAATGTGAGTTTATATATTTTTGTTCTTGAGAATTTAAAACAAAAATATTAATCACTATTTATTTATTAGATTGTTTATTTACAAGAATAATTTTATACTAACAGCATTCTGAAAGCTAATACAATGCAATAATTATCATTTACCAATTTATATAAAAATAAATATGAAAATTTTTTATTCATAAGTTTATAAATATTTACTAAATTTTCAAGTATGTGAAGCAATTATATGAAATCCTTATTATTTACAATTTAAAGTTATAAAGTTCATATCATTTGGTAATTAACCAATGTTTTGCCAATCATTCCAATAAACAATATAATAAGTACAGAGGAATTTCAGTTGTTGAACATCTCACATGTCAAACAAATCAGTTTTTGAACAGAAAATTTGAGATGAAAATGCCTCGGTTATTGAACAAAATTTTGGTTGAACAACGTAGCTGAACCAAATTAACATGAACGGAATAATTTCTGAGTTGACCGCTGTGTTGTATACATTCATATGTTGTGGCGTGCTTTTCTTTTCCAATTTTATTGTACTGTGACTTTTTCTCTACATTGATTCTTATTGGAAAAATAGTTTCAGTTTATGAACATTTTGGGTTACGAACGGCCTTCAGGAACGAATTAAATTCATGAACTGAGGTTCCACTGTAGTGTTTATTATTTTTGTTGTCAGTTCTCAAAAACAATATGTATAAATTCACTTTCCTTATAAATTTCTTTCCAATATTAAAGTATGTCTTCCATGCAGCAGTGTCTTGTAAGCCGAAAAATACGGTATTAAACATTTAAAGAAAAAAATAAAGTCAGCTAAGGAGAAGTTAACAATATAAATGAAGGTTTATTTTCTAGAAAGGGATCATACTAACAAAGCACTTACTTACCTTCTCTCCAACTATGAAAAAGAAAACTAGTGGATCTTATAAAAGCCTGTCTTCATTCATTAATGTAGCATGTCATGTTGCAGGTGGCTGTTCTTTTTTTTATCATTTACCCCAATAAAAAGTAGTAAGATGCAAGGGGTTACTGGGAGTGAAAGAAAAGGAGAAGACTTTAGGAGAAGGAAATGAGAACCCAATCCTAAACAGGAAACAAGGGATAAACCTAGACTCCTGTTCAAAAGCAAGGAAAAGAGTGTGAACCAGGCAGCAGGTGAACCTATCTACTCCTTTTCTATCTACAAAGGAATCAGAAAATCTCTTCATGGATTCTATCTTCTGTAGACTTGACTTCACTGACAAGTTGATAAGGTTCACATTTTTTTTTACTTTACAATGATGTTCACTCTGTACAAGGACCAAGAGCCACTCGAGCTAGAGGGTTACAGAGTAAGAGGCACAGTTTATGGGGATATGTAAGGAAGATAAAGGTTGACCTTAGATTTGAATAGGTTAAGATTGTAGTAGTCAGGGAAGCATTCTCTTAGGAATCAGTTCCAAAAAGCAGCGGTTCATGGGAAGAGGCTGCTCAAGTGGAATTTACATCTCACCAATAGAATACAAAGTAAATGAAGGTGTTTTGCTACAATGTATATAGCATGGCAGATCTTAGCAATGAAGGTTAGAACTGATGCAACTAAAGAATGTAGTTCATCTGAACACTTTCCATGGAAATAATGGTGAAGCAGTGAAATGCTTGCAATGTTTTGTCTGTGCAAAAGAGGTTGAATGTTGGAAAATAATTTGTTACTCACAAAGACAAGTTGACATTTTTGGATTTTATGAAAACTGGAAAGTGAAGACTGCTCAGCTCCTTCACATATATGGCAAAAGTTCACCAATTTTGGTCTGATCTGGCTCTTGTAAAGGTTGTGGTTACATGAGTGGTACAGGGAACTGACCATATCTCCAGTATCTTTAGTGATAAAAATTGTATGTACGAGTTCCATTTGACATCTGGGTTGAGTTAAGCCCTATTAGGTGCTCAAGGCACTTGAGCAATCTGAGAGTGTACCCATTCATTGCAATATGGGAAAATTCATGCTTTGCTTGGTGATAATGGAATGTCATTAGTTTTATTTTCAAGGTATTGAATGTGATCAGCCAATTTTTCCACTACTGAGCTGTTAAAGCTAGGTCAGAGGAGAGATCTGCTCTCAGGCTCTGGTCATGACTAGACATAAGTGCTGGTACATACTAACGTACCATGAGTAGAAGTTAAGTGGTATTTGTTTATTGCATAAAATTAGAAAACACAAAGATAAGTAAATAATGATAAACTGCTCATTTCCAAGAATTCTTATCTGTTGGAGTGGCTCATATAATGTTGTCATATGTAGGCTATTGGGTCACATAAGACAAAATCTAAATAAGACTAAATCTCTTACATGTAACATTATTGTTTTTTCAATTCCAGAATTACTGCTGACAAGTGGGTGTATAGACTTGGGGTTTTCTCTTAATGTGAATTCTAAATTCTCATGAAGATGTAACAGACTCTTTTTCCCTCTTGGGTGGGTGCTTATATATCTACCTGTCATCCAGTTTGTCACAATCCTAGGAACATCTTTGTTGACCATCTGTTTACATGTTGGAGGCAGCCACTGACATCTCGTGAAGGTGTGGATTTGCAGCTTGTGACTAGAAGGTTATCTTTTATGTCAACTCACTGTTACATATTGTTTCTTGATGACTGAGTGCAAAGTCTATTTTGATATTAGCTGAGTTGTTCACCAGCTAATCCCTGTTACAGACCTCTGGTCAGGCACATTTGTGTCTCTTCAACATTCACAGAACCAACCTGTAGATTATATTGCAACTATGCTGAGAAGACCTTAGTTACAGTTTCTGGGAGAGAGCACATAATTTGTTATGATTAACAGTTGAAAAAAAGTCGGTATGTTCAAACGTGCAGTCATGACGACCTGTGATTTCATGCTAGCATGATGATCAATAGCTTCCAAACAGTTTTGTCTATCCAATATCATTCATAAGGTTTCAGTCAACTCATAGTTTGGTTTTTGGCACTTGCTATCAGTGCCACTGACTGGAATTGTTTCCTCAGTCTGATATTATCAAAAAGTCACTTCCTTGACAAATTGATTATCATGAAACACTAATGTTCTAATCACTTAGTCATGTACACACTTACTTGTACACATAATTAGTAAAATGAAGATTCCTTCAGAAGTATCACATTGAAACACTGGTTCCTGTACAATCACCAAAGTTAAGTAACTGAGCCTGATCAGTATCTAGATGGGTAACCATTTGGGAATAGCAAGTGCTGCAAACTTGGATGTGTGGGTGGTATAATAGCTCAGAATTGTTAATCAGAGAGTTGAGTTCCAATTCCAGTCGGGTTCATTATATTCACTTATAAGTAAATACCCTTGGGAAAGGTATGAATCCACCTCTTCTCCCCACCAAGCTATGGATTAAATAGTAATACTTGTATCACTAAAACCATTATTATCACTCACCCCCAAAAAATTTTTGTGTATAAACTATTTAGATTTCAGCATAGAGGTGTTGATATGCTGCTAAATAAAAACAACCAACCTTCAGAAGTAGAACAATATTTCTAGTATACTTTTATCTGGTGAAACCAAACAGAGGTTAATTAGTCCTGGATATGATGATAAACTACATCTGGCAGCAAGGCCTCTGATTTGGAGATTGGAAATTTTAAGAAGCGTAGAACCACCTCTTAATTGCTGTTGTTCTCAGGTCCACCCTGATCCAGAGTGGTAGCACCTGTTAGGATCCCAGCTATGTGCAAATAGTGACCCCACCCCTGACAAAATACTATGAAAGTTTTTATAGTAAAAATACCAACAATACTTTTATATATTAAAAATTTAACAATACATTTTTAGAGTAAAAATACGAACAATATATTTTATCTGTATTTGAACGCACACAATTGTGTTAAAAATATATTTAGTTGAAGCCATAAAATTGCATTCAAAATATTTGGATTTCAGCATTGAGTGGCCTATGGTGGTTGGTGTGCTGTTCGACAAAATCATCCAACCAAACAACTAACATGAAAGAACTCTTTCATGATATTAATCCATATAATATCTTACAATTTCTTAAAGAAATCAATCTGTATTCCAAAATATAACTTTAAAAAAAATGACATCATAAACACACATATCACCACCTCTAGTAATTATGTTCTCACAAACATGTATATGTACAAAAGCTGAGTATCATCTACCATGTATTCAATTGTGAAAGTAGAATAATTTATATCATATTTTTATTACTTCAAAGCACCCAGGACAATTAAATTTCAGCATTAAATGACTCATGAGGAGTTGATATGCCATTAAACAGAGAAATCAAATCAAATCAACAATGGTTAGTTTTGTAGGACTTCTCTAGAGAAACTGGCTGGAAGTTTATGCTTCTATGACAATGAGAAAAGTGTATAAATGTGTCTTTTGTAAATAGTCTCTGCACATTATTTCCAGTGGTGTTTTTTCTTTTTAAATGAGTTTGCCCCAAGCAAGGCAGTAAAGCCACTAAGACACAAGGGGTTACTAGGTGTAGAAGAATTAGAAATCAGAAATGTTACTAAGGAGTGGGAACAAAGGAACAGTAATGAGGAGAACAGTAGATAGCAATTGACATTGCATTTAAATCTTTGAAGATGAAAGCTGGCTAGAAAGCATGGAGCCAGAAGATAGTTCCACAAGCAAGTGCAAGAAAAGAAACTGTTATAATAGAATTTACGGTTACATCTAGCTAACTCAACTGACCTCGTCACCAGTCTAATACAGCACTTAAATTCAAAAAATCTAGGCAGCATATTGAAGAGCACATCCAAACAATTACCATGAAAGTATTTATAGAAAAGGCACAAGAAGCAACATTATGGGAAAGAGACTGAATCCAACATACCAGAACAGAGCTAATAGTATTGCTGATTCTTCTTTGGATTTTATCAAGGAGCTCTAGATAAATAACAGGAGCACTTGACCATATGTGGCAGCAATATTCTAAGCATGGATGAATGGGTCATACAGAAATAATGAAGACTTTACATAATTCCAAATATATATATATATATATATATATATATATATATATATATTAATTGAGTGCACTCCAAGCAAGTTAGTAAAGCCCCTAAGACACAAGGGGTTACTAAGTGTAGAAGAATTAGAAAACAGAAATGTTACTAAAGAGTGGGAACAATAGAAGAGTAATCAGGAGGACAGCAGATGACAATTGACAATTTTGAAGATTAAAATTGTTAACAAATATTTAAAATAATTGAATGCAATTTTAGGACAAATCAGGACTGTTCTCACATATTCAAAAAATGTCATAACTTGATCCACTTACAATGATGGTTCTAATCAACCCATGACAGAGGGAGAGAGTGAGGGACATTCCCCAAGTTTGTTTACTCTGTTTCAACTATGTCCATTCATACTATATTCCTTAGTCTAACTAACCTTTACCTTTACAACCAGCATCCACCATGCCACTTACACAAGTGTGAATCAACCTCATTCCCTTCATATTTCATTAGTAAGGAGTAAGTCCCATGCAGACAGCTTCTTTCCAAGAACTGCTGGTTTGTGGAACAGACTCCCAAGAAGATGTTTTCACAGTCACTACAATTTTGACATCTTTAATTCTAGAGTTAACCATTATCTTTCCGGCATCACCCAATGAACTTCACTTTTTGCCTTTTCTTATGCTCATACAACACCACACAGTAACCCTCTACTTTAAGTGGCTCTTGGGCCTTTTATTTGGTTTTTACAATGATGTTCACTATGAGCAAGGGCTGAGATTTACTGAAGATGGAGGGTTACAGAGTAAGAGGCACAGTTTATGGAGATATGTGGGGAAGATAACGGTTGACCCTAGACTTGAACAAGTTAAGATTGTAGTGATTGGTGAAGCATCCTCTTGGGAGTTGGTTTCACAAAACTGTTCAAGTAGAACTTACATCTAACTAATGGAATACAAAGGAAGTGAGGATGGTTTGCTACAATGCATGCAGCATGGTGGGTCTTAACCATGAAGGTTAGAATTGGTGGAACTAAAGAGTGCAGTTTCCATGAAATTGCGATGGTGCAGCAAGAGGCCTGTGACGTTTCATCTGTGAGAAAGTGGTTGTCAAATAGAAAATAATTTTTCACTCACAAGGAGGCAGAGACACTTTTGGACTCTATCAAGACTGGAAAGTGAAGACTGTGCAGCTCTTGTCAATAAATAGCAAAAGTTCATTATTTTTGGTTTGATTTAGCTCTTGCAAAAATAGAGGATATCAAAATGAGTCATGGATTTACTGGAGTGCTACAGGGAACCGACTATTTTTCCATCATCTTTAGTGATGGATCTAATGTATGAGTTCCACTTGAGGTCTGGGTTGAGTTTAAGTCCAAATAGGTGCTCAAGGCATGGAGCCTCCCCTGTGGGAACACCCGTTCATTATGAATGGTGATAACTCTGGGTTTAATTGGCAATGATGGAATGTAACTAGTTTGGTTTTTGAGGCATTGAATATAGCCAGCCAGTTTTTCACCCACTGAAATTAGTATATTAAAAAAAAAAAATGAAGGAGATTCTGTAACTCAAAGACAATTCTTCACACAAATAGGCACTAGGAGGTTTCTTCAATAAAACTGAAGAATTTATTCCCATACATAGAAAGCAAATTTGGCAAACTTGGATCTTCATGTCCGCAAAAAAAAAATGGAGTGTCAAAAGGACATTTTTTCCTTGACGCCACTATTATTTAAACTACCTTCAATCCTCATCAATGTTTATTGCTTTAAAAAGTGATAATTAAAATCACAGTAAAACGTAAACATGCAGTGAAAATGAATTTATACATTTTACAACAAAAATATTTATTAATCACTATCCATTTATTTATTAGATTGTTCATTTTCAAGAATAATTTTATAGTTACAACATTCTAAAAACTCAATACAATACAATATTTATCATTTACCAATTTATGAAAAAATAAACATAAAGATTTTTTATTCATAAATTTATAAACATTTACTAAATTATTAAAATATGGGAACTATAAGAAAATCCTTATAATTTACTATTTTATAAAGTTTGAATCTATTGGCAATTAACTGATGTTTTGCCAACCATTCCAATAAACAATCTAATAAATAAATAGTGTTTATTATTTTGTTGTCAATTCTCAAGAACAAAGAAAATGTATAAATCTACTGTCATCATGTTTAGGTTTTATTAAAATTTGAATCATTGCATTTTAAAATAAAAACATTGCTGAACAGTGAAAGTAGTTAAAATAATAGCTGAGGAAGGGGAAAACTTGTTCTTTTGACACTCCATTTTTTGTGGGCACGAAGGTCAAAGTTTGCTGTAAATTCTGTCACACAAGAACTGTATTAATTTGACTCATTTACACACAGCTGTAAATTTTATATATAGACTTTGTATATAAACTTTGCTTGTTGATTAAAACCACTCATCTCCTTTTTCTTATCTCTGTTTCATAACTGTGCTTATATCATTGATGACTGATGTTGTCTTTTTCCCCAATTCATAATAGTATATTGTTATTAATGGCATAAATACAACTTCTGAATATCATATTTATAAATAAAAAAAAGTATAGATCACCCTTTAAGAAGTTCAGGATTAGTTTAACACTGCTTTTATACTAAGAACAAAACCTCTTCACTAGAATAATAAAAAATTCTATTTCTTTTTCTTTTTAACAAATACTATGGATTGAGAAAGGTCTTATGAAAGTGATTCTAACAAAATGATTCCTCCAAAACCTTTTCCCTATTTTGACATTTATAAATAAAAACAAAGTATAAATAACCCTTTAAGAAATTTAGGATTAATTTGACACTGTATTTATATTAGGAACAAAACCTCTTCACTAAAAGAATAAAAAATTCTATTTTTTTTCTTTTTAACAAATAATGTAGATTGAGAAAGGTTTAATGAAAGTGAATCTACAAAAATGATTCCTCCAAAAACTTTTCCATATTTTTTATGACCAGTCAATTCAGTAATGTTTTTTTTATTATTATTATAAATGTAATTATACTCATTAAGTATAGATAAAATTAATTGTTCAGCTATGTAAGGTACTATATATATAGGGTACTCTATATGTCATGTAATTTAGAGGTGTGGTAAGAATCTATCCAGCATACAGTCTGTACTAAATATTTCTCTGTTTATAATTGCAACCAGTATTTACTGACAGGAAAGAGGAAGGGATAAAAAAAGGAATGTAAGAAATTAGATGGAAAAAAATATTGGTTTATCTATTTGCTTGAAAACAGAAATTTTAGACTACCTCATTTTTTTTATATGTATATACAGATACCTTCACTAAGCCTCAGTTTACCAGGTGGTTTGGCTTGGGGACTGTTTCAGCTTGAGAGATCTCTCTCTCCTCACAATATAAGCTATCAGTATTCACTTTTGTGTGTGTCAGCCCTGAAGTTTAAGTGGTGCTGGGTTATTATAGAATGTACCCTCTGCAGAAGTATAAGACCTCTTCCCAAAGAGGCTAACTTCCCAAAACTCATTGTCTGGTTCACACTTCTCCTTGGTCTTTTGAACAGGAATAGTGGTTTATCTCTTCTTTCCTGTTTAGAATTACTTTTCTCATTCTTTCTAAAGTTTTTCCTTCTCTTCCACTTTCAGTAGCCCATTGTGTCTTAGTGGAATTATTGCCTTGCTTGGGATGAACTGTTTAAAAAAATGACTAATATTTATTTATCCATGAAACAAGAGATCAAATATAAACAACCAATATTTACTAATCAACACACCAATGGACTCAAACTTGAATATTTAGAGATCAAATATAAACAACCAATATTTACTAATCAACACACCAATGGACTCAAACTTGAATAACTAATATTTACCTATCACCAAACTTGTTAACTGCTTATAGACTCAAATATAAACAACCAATATTTATGATATGTCCCGGAAAAGAATATATTTGTTCAAAGTAGCAAAGTGATTGTTGACTACTGTAACTGGGTAGGACAATCTAGCAGGTAACTGTAATGGACTGGTCCTCGTCGTAGTGATAAGCAATATGTGTAGGCAATAGGTGAAGACAATAGGCATAGTCCATAAGCGTCCACATCAGTCTGTATTTATGGCTGACACCAGCCAATCATATTACTGGGAGGGGGAACCCAGGTGTATGCATATTCATTACATCAATTTATAAATCACCAAACCAATCAAATGCATATAAACTCAAACCAACCAATATTTACCTATCCCCAGAGCAATTAAATGCTTACAAGCTCAACTATAAACAACCAGTATTTACCTTTCACCAAGCTAGTTAAATGCTCATAGACTAAAATATAAACAAACAATATTCAAAAATCACCAAACCAATAAAATGTTTATAGACTCAAAAACAATCAATATTTACCTATACCCAAAACAATAAATGTTTATAGACACAAATATAAACAACAATATTTATCTATCACCAAACAAATGCTTATAGACACAAAAACAACAAATATTTACCTATCACCAAACCAATTAAATGTTTATAGACTCAAATATAAACAACCAATATTTACCTATCAATAAAGTGTTTATCGACTCAAATATAAATAACCAATATTTACCTATCACTGAACCAATTAAATGTTTATAGACTAACAATAATAGTAATAAAAAAAGACATATTCTAGCATTAAATAATCCAACAGATTCTGACGTCATAAAATAAACTAACCTAATCTTAAACATATAGCAAATATTCAAAACTATCCATGTTTGGAGCTTTGAAAATAATTTAAACTTAAAATAAAGTGGAACCGTTAGAAATCATTTGGAAAGGAAAAATCTGTTTATACTGCCATTTGTTAGGAACCTGTTATTAGTAACTAATCTTTTGTTTTAATTACTTTTAATAATGTTCAGTGATGTACAATTTTCATATAAATTTGATTTCTTTTGAGTTGAGATAAAAGAAGAATAAATAGAATAAAAAAGATTTGGTAGAATTCTAACAATATTAACATTCTTACTGAATCTGCCACAGCTGTCATTGTATAAATGTTGAAATAAATGTTATTCAACCTTTCAGTTTACTATTGTTGCTGCATAACAAAGACAACTGTCATCTGTGTTAAAATGTCCTCATGTAAGTATCAACCAATGTACGAGATACAAGGAAAAATGTTGGAAAAGTTCTAGACCTTGACCCACATTCCAAAATCTGACCAAATCACCTAAGAGAGTTTATTTTAATCCTTTTCTGGTCTGGTTGAGAACTTTTCATTAAATCTTCATAATTGCAGGTTTAGATTTAAACAGGATAAATACTTTTGTCAAAATTATTTTGAGATAATATTATGGGATACATTAAGTTCATTAGTTTGTATTAGAAAGTGAAAAAAATACTCAAATATCTCACATTATTACAAAAATTTCATAAAAGTATAAGCATGTAGCCAAGTGGTTAGAATGTTTGCTTTCTAACCATGAAACTTGGGTTCAAATCTCACCATAGTTGATTTGTTAGGAATATTATTTCTTGATAATATCAGCATGAGGAGGTGATCCTAGAGTATGTCCCCTTTGGAGACTGCACTAGAGGTTGGCTCAAGACTTGTGAATGAAACTGCATAGACATAAGTATTTTGGAACCCGTTGATGGTTTTACGACTACAAAGTCACATTATCATGACTGAGGGAGGCAATCCCAGCATGCCTTTGGAAAGTGCCTGAAAATCACACTAGAAGTTGATTCAAAACTTGTCAATGAAATTGGGTTGGACATACCTGTTTAGAATCCATTGATGGTTTTACTAGCACAAAGTCACAAGTCATCGAGACTGAAGAAGGCGAATCAATGTAACTTTGGAAAGTACCTGAAAACCACACAACAGGTTGACTCAAGCCTTATGAGTGAAATTGGGGTAACAGAACTGTTGATAATTGTGCTAGCATGAAGTCACATGTCATTGTGACATTTGAGCATACTAGCTTTGTTCAAACGATTGATTCTGCCAGATGATATACTCTCTTCAAGAATCTGTAACTAAGGTCAACTCAGCATAGTTGCAGTATAAAACACATGTTGGCTCTGTGGGTGTTGAACAAATACAAATCTATCTGAGCAGGTGTCAGTGTAACAGGGACTGGCCAGGCACCCCAGCAGATTGAAAATGAGCAACCAGTGTAGATGAAATATTGCATTAGCATGAAGCAATAAAAATATATCTTATTGTGTTATTCTTATAAACCTGATCATCATACAAATATGTTAAATTTCAAGTTTATTCATTTCTTTCATATTTACTTTGATAAATGATAGAAAATTTCCTTCATTTTTTTATTTTTATATTTACTATTAAGAAATACTTAAATATGTTCTTGTGCCAATTTGAGTTTAAAGTGTGATTATATGTAATATATATCAATTGATGCCTTCTAAATCTTCTAATATTTAGGCTTACTAGGCTGCATAAAATCCATGGAGGGAACGCTGATATTAGAGAAAGTAAAAATACTTCAGAGATGGAACAAATATATCAGAGAACTCTCCCACGAAAAAAGAGAACAACTGGCAATACACAAAAATATCAATGAACTAAAAATATTAAAATCTGAAGTGGAATCAGCACTGACCAAATTGAACAGAAACAAAGTGGCAGGGCCAGCTGGAATTGTAATAAAAATGCTGGTAGCCTTAGACGATTTTGGCATAGACAAGATTACAGAAATAATAAATTAAACCTACAACAGTGGTGATATACTGGAGGCACTAAGTAGATCTATTTTTATAGCAATGCCTAAGGAGCCAGCTGCAAACAAATATGAACTCCATTGGACAATCAGCTTAATGAGCCATAAAACAAAAGGTATCATCCGAATTCTGACGAATAAAGCAAACAGTAGAATAAAACCAGAAATAGAACAAGAACAGTGCTAGTTCATCAAAAAAAGCTGGAACAAGGAATGCAATATTTATGCTCAGAATGTTATCAGAAAGAGCAATACAAATGCAGAATGACATGAACCTGTGTTTTATAGATTATGCAAAGGTAACCTTGACATATTTGGAAAGGATATTAGAATAATCAAGTAACTATACTGGCAGCAAACAGCCTGCATGCAGATAAAAAAAGAGTTCAGCAGATATACAAAAAAAGAAAGGGGTATAAGACAAGGATGTGTCTTCTCACCAGACTTATTCAAGTAAGGTGATTCTGAGAGAATTAGAAGTCCTACCAGGATTCATTATTGGTGGCCACAATCTTAACAATATTAGATATGCAGATGATACAGTGTTGATAGCAGATACAGAAAGAAAACTACAAAAACTCTTATAGAAAGTAGTGAAAGAAAGTAAGAAGAAAGGATTAAACATCAATAGAATGCATGGTTGTTCATAAAAGAATGACCAAAGTGCAAATTACAAAATGGAGTTACTAAAATCAAACTAATACAAAAATTTAAATATCTTGGAAGTGTTTTAATAGAGAGCAGAAAGTGCATCACTGAAATCGAAAGGCACATTAAGATAGCCAAAGATGTATGCCAAAACCTAAACAGATTATTAAGAAACAGAAAAACTTTGTTAGAAACAAAGAACCCCTTGTGGCTTTACTGCCTTGTTAGTGGCAAATTTGTTTAAAAAAAATATGACATGAGCAGGCCTTAATTTTGTCTGGCTCCACACACACACTTCTGAAAGACTGTCCAAAAATATCAGGGCTATAAAACATCTTTTCTGACCAGTCAGAAAATGTTCAATTGAGACTGGACATATACTGGGTGTAAAAACAAAATTGTCCAAATCATGTAACAGCAAAATTGTCCAATTGTTAGATTAAGCTCTGAACTATTGTATCTTAAGAAATGATTAAAGATATCTTAATGGAATTCTCCAATGTTTTTATAACACTGTTGGACTCTACTTTGAGCAATAAAAATGTATAATTACTCTCCAAGCTTAACAGAAGACTCATGATGAAATCGATAAGTGAAAATGACATGTTCATCATTAATTAATCATAGATAAGGATTGGAAGTTCATGAAGGATTGATATAGTTCAAATATATATATATATTATTCCAGGATAATTTTCCAACTTATTCAAGATGATGTTTGCCGTTTTTAACCTTCTAACTTTCAGTCCTGGAGTAAGAAGGTGCTTCACAGGTTTCATGTACAATTTCATTTTCAAGTCTTTTTTCACTGCTCTTTGGACTGACATAGCTGAAACTCCTCTCTGACATGTCGAATGTCTTATGGATTGATTTGGATCATTTCAAATTGATCTCTTTAGCTCTAAGTTGAAATGATGATCCCTATTCCTGTTGTAACCTCCTGATCCAGTTTTCCTCTTTACTGTTCCCTCTTTTTTAAACTTATTCACTGTTCTCAAAGTATGAATGTTGGTACCATTACTAAAGGCCTGAATGATCTTTTTCCTCTCACCATTGCTCAGTTGGGAATACATAGCAGGGCTAACACAAAATGATTTTTACCTGTTCTCTTTCTAGCACAAAAAATTTCTCAGTGTTTCTTACAATAAATGGTGTCAAGATGGTTAAACATCTGAAAACCTGGAAAAAAGAAATTCAGTTTAGTGTTTTTTTTAGATATTAAACATTTTGTTGGATGGACAATTATACTGTTACATGATTCAGACAATTTTGCTTTTACATCCAGTACAGTGTTCCAATGTTTCACAATTCTGTAATGTCATTCATTAATGTTAGACAGCTAAGTTGTGTAATCAGTGGCTGCTGCCTTATTTCTTTTTTGCCGTACAACATATAGGATGAAATATCAACCAAACTATTCAATCTCAGATGTATACATGTTCTTTTATTATCATTATATAAATAAATATGGAAGACTAGAGCATGGATTTCCCCCATTTTAATCATGAACATAATGTTGGTTCTTTGCTTCAAACTCATAGCATTATAGAATGCACATTAGAGTGAGTTAGAAAATCACCTGAAAAAAGAAAACTAATAATTTAATCAAACCAAAACTGGGTATATATAGTGTTCAGATACTGTATAAATTCATTAGTATAAGGATTCTTCTTTTATTTGCCATGTCTCTTCAGGAGATAGATGATCATGATCCATCACTTCCTGTCAATATACTGAGTTATAAAAACAGCAAACTTGGTCTGGTTTTATGTTTGCCATAACTTCTAGAAATGGGAAATGAGAGGCTCATTTAAAATGTTTTTAGTGATTTGCTGACAACAATCAGTAGAAAATAATAATTTGCCGACAATAATCAGTAGATAACATCAGTAGAAATGGGAAATGAGAATCTCATTTAAAATGTTTTAAGTGATTTGCTGACAATAATCAGTAGAAAATAATAATTTGCTGATGATAATCAGTAGAAAACATCAGTAGAAATGGGAAATGAGAGGCTCATTTAAAATGTTTTAAGTAAAGTGATTTGCTGACAATCATTGTCAAAAATTGAGACATTGAAATGCAATGAGAACTATGGATCTTTTGATGTTTATATGAAAGGATTATATCAAAGGATTATGCAGAACTCTTAGATTATGCAAATATAATCTGACAGCTGACATTTGGATTATTTCCAATATTATCTGCTTGTAAAATTATCTCAAACTATTGGAAAACTGATCTTATCAATTTAGTCACAGGTTATTATGGAAAAATCAGATCTTTTTTAAGGACTAAATTTATTTTGCTAAATTTATAAATATTCAACAAAATGTTGGATAATCTAGAAAGTGTATTTTTGTTGTTTGCATTGAAAGATTTTCTCTAATATTTTTCTTTTTTCTTGAAAAATAGACATTGTGAACCAACCTGCCTAGCAGCTGACCTAGCAATGGATTCAATATAGTCTTTCCACTTCATGTCAGCTGAGAACGTTAGCCCAAGAAGGCACAGCAAGCCACTCTTTGGAGGTCAGTATCAGCCATGCTGATAAAAGGCAGAGAGGGTTCTCTCAGATGATTAATAGAGCAGTTTAGTTTTAGAAGTGTTAAATTTAACAAGGTATTCATTGCCCCAGTTAACAACAGACTGAAGGTTGTTTTGGATATCAGCTGCCATTTTTACCTTTTCAAACTGATCAGACTTACTATTGAGACAAGAGTAAATGGTTGTTTCATCAGTGTAGATATCAAGTTGAGAACTAATGCCATTGGGAAGATCATTAACACAAACTTAAAACAAAGTAGGACCAAGGATGGAGGCCTGGGGGGACACCGACATTCGTATGAAAAGAACTGGAAGAATGGCCATTCAGGATTACTTTCTTTTCATTATTTGATAGGGAAGATTAGATCAGTTCAAAATTTTGTCCAGAGATACCTTAAATTTTCAGCTTGTGGAGAAGACCTGCATGTCAAACCCTGTCAAAAGCTTTCAAGATGTCCAAAGCTACAGCCTAGGCTTCACCATTTTTAACTATAGCTTGATAGACTCTTTCTTCAATTATCGTCCATACATCAGCAGTTGACATGGAGAAACATAAATCATATTGTTTGTCTGATGAACAACAGTGGTGTAAAGAAAAACAGATGAACATTTAAACTTGTAGTGATGCTTTATTTAATACAGTTTGACTACTGCCTATAAGTGATATTCAACCACTTCTTTTATGGAACTGAATACTGGACAATCTCCTCAAAGATGAAGAAGAGACTTAAAGCAACAGAAATATGGCTCTACAGAAAGATGCTGAGAATACCATAGGCAGAACATGTGAGCAACAAAAATGTTTTAGAGAAAATGGAAACAAAAAGAAAACTTCATTTACATTATTCAGACTATTGTCCTCATCTTTATCGCCATATTTATTACAACGTTTCGGCCGTTGTACGCTCTGGCCTTCTTCAGGTGGTTGGAATGTTGAACTGAACCCTTTATTTCACTCATGGGGTTAGAATGTTCTAGCTCCATGTGCCAGGTTTAGTGTACAATGGCCGAAACGTTATAATAAATTTGCGACAAAGATGAGGACAATAGTCCGAATAATGTAAATAATATATATAATACCTCATCTCAGAAATAAAGACAGAAAAAGAAAACTTATAGTTAACATCAGAAAGAGAGCTGAAATTTCTAGGGCACATAATGAGAAAAGTGGGCTTGGAAAATCTGAAACTCACAGCACAGATTGAAAGCAAGAGGCACAGCAGAAAACAATGCATAACATACTTAACAGGCTTTTTAAACTGTTCTGGGCACTCTATCAATGATGGGCACACTTGCTCTTTTCACGTTCCTTATTTTATCCTTGATTCTCTGTAAATCAGAATCTTTGATACTCTCTCTTTTCAGAATGGAATTTTATATTGCATTAATAATTACATCGAGAATAGAGATGTAAGGACCTTACTCATGATTTGCTTTTAAATGTCTTCCAAAAACTCCACCTATGAAGTAAATCAACTTTTTCTTTGGTTGTTCCAACTCAGCCCAAGGTAGACTTGAGCTCAACTATTATAACTATACTTATCATGACTTATCTAAACATATTTCTGGACCAGAAAAAGAAACTCTTGTCCACTTTCCAATGCATAGCATTTGGACGTGTTCTGTTGGAACTCCACTGATAAAGTAAGACAAGTTTTGCTTTGGTTGTTCCAACTCAGTGCAAGGCTGACTTAAACTTGACAATTATAATTACCAATGAAATAAGTACAGCCTTTTTTGGCCAACAAGGCTGACTTGACTTTGACACCAATATAACAATGCTTATCTTTACTTACACTAACTTCTGGACTAAAAACAGAAAACTAACATACCCAAGAGATATTGAGAACTTTGTTTCACTACAGTTTATATAAAAAAAGAGAATAAATAATCTGTAATAGAAAATAGAAGCCCAAGTTTTTGTAAGCTTCTTCTTTAATTGCTTATATGTGACCTTCCCTCCCACCCCTAAAATATGACCAACATACAAAATTAATTTCCATAGAGGAAATGCATCACTTCGCATTTGTTTTTCCCGTCATTTGATTATGCATAAAAATGGGTATTGAATATTGTGATTAATTTACATATTCGATATTCATATAATCAATCATTGTATATTAAAATCATTAAATTATAGAGATTATTAAATTGATTTATTTTTCATAGATATAATCACTAAAAGTAATAATTGTTTTCTCAATACATTTACTATATTAAAATATTTCCTAGATATAATATGCAAATTTATATGTCTGTCTTAGTCTCTCTCTTTCTTTCTGTTTAAGAAAGATATATATAAAATTTATATATCAGAATACTTTGTGGGTAATTGATTAACAATTATATTAGAAAAAAGGAAAAGGAAGATTTCCTACTCACATAAGTGAGTTTAACTAACAGATTTATTTTCATTATGTATACAATCATTTTAAAGAATAAGAAAGAGTATATTTTAATAAGTAAATGTATAAGATTTTGTATATAAATCTTATTGCATACTACTATATCTCTGAAATATAGCATTGTTTTTAATTACAAGGAAATTTGTAGATGTGTTTATGCATGTGAATTGTGTTTATGTCTTTATGACATGAAGATAAGATTTTTTTCTCCCGTTTTGTTATTCAATTACCCATTAAAATGCATCTTGAATATTCTCATTAATTTACTCAATATTTATATAATCAATAGTAAAATCATTAACTTAAATAGTAGTAAATAGTATAATAAAGTCATTAAATCGTAAATCATTAAGTAAGTAAATTAAAATCATTAAATTAAATTAAATAGTAGTAAATAAAATCATTAAATTAAATAGTAGTAAATAGTATAGTAAAATCATTAAATTAAATAAGAGTAAATTATAAAGATTATTAAACTGATTTATTTTTCATAGATATTACCACTAAAACTAAAGATAAGAATTGTGTTCTCTGTATGTTTACTTAAAGCATATGGAAGATATGATACCCAAATCTATGTGTGTATATGTGTATTATTAATTACTTTTTTTATATTTGAAAAATTTTTATTTTTAAAAAGCTGGACTCCAAGCACATGGCTATGTCAAGTCTTTGTCATTTGATATTTTCAACTGGATGCTAAATTCCTTAATCCTTTCAAAGAAACTAAAAATTCAAAATGAACTTCTCTGTAAAGAGTTTACCACAAAACTTCGTTTGTGATGAGATTTTTCCTATTCCATCGTACAAATTAGGCGGGTACACTTTTTGTATTTCTGCCTCACTTAATCTTTTGCTTGCTTCCTCAAAGTTTTTTTTTTCATTTTCAAAAAGTGTAATCTTTTTTTGTCATGTATATTATTTGTTATCCAGCCTTTGTTTTTGTATAAGGTGCAGAAAAATAAATTTTTGTGCAGGCTTTTGTTTGCAAATTTTGTATTTGTTTTTTTTTGTTTTGTTTTTTGTACAGTAATTAATCTTGGTTCTTTTAAATTTCACATAGCATTTGAGTCTTATTTGTCAGTGCCTTGTTAAATTTTAGAGATAGAGAGGTCACATGTTCTCATTTCCTATTCTAACCCCTAAAAGTAAATTTATATCCTTTTCCTTTTGGCTTCCTCAAGGCATAACATATAAGGCCAAACATTCACAAAATTGTCAAAGCACATCAAGCACAGGTTTCACACAAGCAGACTTAAATATACAATGTAATTTCTTAAAAATAAATGCTTATTTCAGGAGACTTCTTTATTATTTTCCTATTTTTAAGTTTTATGACTAATTTTCCATATTAAAATTTAAATTGTGCCAGAGTTTTAGTTATTTTATAAGTGTGCCCCGAAATAGAAGAAGCTTGAGAAACACTGCTTTTTAAATAGATACACATTTTTAATTCAGATGCTGTCCATGTTTTTCTTTGCTTGAACTGTTACATTGTAGAACAGACTCATGAAAGGGTGCTTTCCTGATTGTTACAATTTTATTTTTAACCTTTTCAGATCTAGGGTTTACCATTATCTATCATACATATACACCTCTTGTTCCCTGTTTGTATGCCCTTACAGAAACCTCATTTAGTTAGTAACCTTCTGCCTTGAGTGGCTGTTGGGTTTTGTATTTGATAGTATTAAAAAAAACTTATCAAGTTATTTGTAGATAAATTTAGTGTATTCAACTATTTCCCCATTTCGTTTTTTTTCTTTAGTACCAGGTAATTTTAGTTGAGCTTAGTCATGTTGACATTCTCATGTCTTAACTTAAGCCTTATTAAATGAGTTTGAAATTTCAGTTATATTCTGTAAGTTGCATTCAAAAAGATCACTTCATGCTTTAAAATATAATACATACTTAATTTTTAGACTAAACTCAGGTTATTCTCAGTAATAGTGTCATGCCTAAGCTTCATTTAAAAAAAAAAAATCAATAATTAAAATAAAATTAAGAGCTCACTAGTTATAAGAAATGATGCTTGTTTGATAGCTCTACAGGTGTATAACACTATGCTACACTGCACAGATACATATTAGCTAACAGTGTCTAATTAGACACTATTTACATGTGCCTTTTAACTCCAACAGTTTTATTTGATATTTACAAAGCGCACTTCATTGACAACGTGGAGCAAAAGTGCAATAAGTACATTCGCGTGTTCCAGTACACTATACGTAACGCAGCGTACACAACTGCTCATGTGACATGTGTATAATGTTTTTCTCTCTTACATTTTAAAACTATCAATGCGTCTTACACTCACATCTTTAATGAAAATATGAAAACGTAAAAATAAAATTGTTGAATTATAAATGCAGAATCCACGTCTATTTGCGCTTGTCCGTAAGCCGTAGGTGTTTTACTGGGTTTTTTTTATGTGTAACGCTTTCTGCCCTGGTACTTGATGGGCGCAAATGCTCGCGTGAATTTTATTTGCCTGTTGAGTGCGTATGCGTTACATAGAGATCGCCTATGTGTGAATCTTTGAATTACTAATCAATACAGAGACCATCCATCGATCCGTGCAACAATTCATTCATTCAGTCAGGCAGTCATTCATTCATTGAGCTGGTGGTGGGTGATCCAGCCACATTGAGAAGAGAGAGAAAAAAGAAAAAGAAAAGAATCAGTAAAACAAAAAGAGGGAAAGAAACTGTGAGTGGTGCTGGCTGCTTGTTCAACCAAGCTTCTCTTTCCATTAGAATCACTCGCAGAGCTGAGCAGCGAAAGCAAAGCGATGACGGCGGCGGCGACGACGACGAAAAGGAGGAGGAGGAAGCCTCTTAGCATTTAACAGCAACATCAACAATAAGAATAGTGATAACAACAACAATAATAATGCAACAGGCTATTAAGACAGAGAAAAGCGGCGAGAGAGCGAAAAAGAAGCAGAGGGTGACATCAGCTTAAGACACCGAAAGAAGCGAAACAACATGTCTCTTGTTGCTTTCGCTTTTACGGGTTCATAAGAGATGCTTTGAAATCTGACCATTTCCCAGACAGAAGTAGAAGAAAAGCAGGAAGAAGAACAAGAGTGATACGGACTAGTAGTTGTTGGTCCCTTCTCATGCCGAAGTCGGAGGTCTGGCTGCTGCTAGCGTTAACCAAACCTAAAACTACTGACTGTTTAGTGTCAGAAGAATTTACCAGGAACACTTAAAGGCCATAGGTTGGTTGTGGTAGGAGTTGGTTAGTGAGAGGTTGGAAAAAAAAAAGCAAAAAAGCGAGGGATAAAAAAGGTTGAACAACGTTGAAGGAATAACTTAGTAATATCCTTGATTTATTTTATTACTTTTTTTTATTTTAAATTCTCTTAATTTATACTTTTATTTTGTAAATTTCTTAGAAGTGTGTGTATATGTATCTATGTGTACTGTTACACACATACACACCTATACACGTAAAGTGATGAAGAAGAAAATGAAGATAAAGACATTGCCATCACCACAGCAGCAGCAGAATCAGTTCTCATGTCTCTTGTTTACCTACCACAACTGCCATTTACAGACCAACCTACCTAATGTCTGGTGCCACAACCAATATTAATGATGTCGGCTAGAAAGAAACGTTGGATGACTCGGATTAATGCTATCATTATGTCTTCGACGTTTTTGACCACTTTTCTTTTCGGAGTGGTCTGTTGTATTATTTGCTCTCTTACAACAGTGACGATTCCAATAATGTAAAAAAAAAAAAAAAAAGAAAAAGAAAAGGTAAATAAATAAAAAAAAAAATTAAAAAGGTGTGGCTATATATTTGGGCAAGAAGAGAGAGGAGGGAAAAAATGCCACGGGACTTGAAGAAAAAAAAAAAAAAAAAAAAAAATTACCGGGTAATATTATTTTTTGTTTTGCGCTTAGCAATATTTTACAATTTCATTCATGTTACCTTTTAGGTTTTTTTTGTTGTGTTCTTTAAAGGAGAAAAGTTCTTTTATCTGCACCCACCCCCGGAAAATGAAAATTCTCAAGACAAAAATCTTAAAGATTAAAAAATCTTACAAAAATTAAAAAAAAATTAAATAAAAAGTTATTATTAAAGAAAGAGTGTGATGTGCCCGTGATAGTGGGTCATAAGAAGTACTAATAACACCAACCAAATCTCAACAGACACTTGTTAAAGTTTTTTTTTTTTTTTTAAAAAAAAAAAAAAAAAGATGACCAAACGAAAGCTTGAAGATGGCGTGGACAATGACCACTCCATGCCTTTACCAATACAATCATTCTTCTGGCGTCAAACGAGGTAAGATTTATTAACAACCACATTCTTTAAACAACTGTTTATTTCTTTCAATAAGTTTATTATGCAGTTTGAAACTGCATAAAGAAATTTACATGTGTATTCAACGTTAAATCTGACATTTTTTTAAAAAACTATTTGTTGCATTTGAATGAGCGTGTGTCACTTCACTTGTTTGTAAAAGTCGAATACAAACTTAGTAAGAAGATAGTGTCCACTAATAATTAACTTCTATCTTATGGATGTCCAACCGAGTAATAATTTATACACCATTACTGAGTTGGCTATGTTTATATATCTTTTTTGGGAAAGTGTGTATGCATTAAATCTGATTAAACGTCTCCTGCTATGTTCTGTGAGCTTTTGAGAGTCATGGTTGGAGAATGAGTAACAGAAAGTGTTATATCGCAAATTCTAACTTGATCTCTTGTTGAAAACTTTTTTATGCCACCTCTATCCAACAAATGTCCAATCTATTGCATCGCATTTTACCATATTTCGGTTAAAATCGAGATTACAATCTGTTCATTGAATTTTCTCTTTAAGTTCAAAATTTATCCCTATTATTCGACGACTTCGGAAAATATTTTTCCATTGTTGTGATTCCCATTAGAACGGTAAAAAACCGAACGTTTATTTAGTAGCAGTGAGTAATTGTCCCAATAAAACATTTAATTTTTTAATTTATTTCATTTTCAATCAACATTATCGCTTTATCAACATCTTCCAGTTAATAAATGTTTCGTTGATGAGTTTATGATTTAATGACGAATCTGATCAAAACAGGTAAAGTTTCCAACGGGATTTAAAGTCTTCGGACAAAAACAGATTGCGTGATGATGTGATGTCATTCTCCAATTACCTTTTTTTTTTTTTTTTTTAACTTAAAGTCAACAAATCTGTTGAATTTATAATCTGTACTCTACATAGCAAGATTTTTTTCCTAAGTTACGGAGATTTGAATTTTCACAAATTATTCAAAACAATTTCTCTTTTTATTTTGCTTTGTAAAAAAACAAACATTGTTGGGCAGTTTAGAAAAAGAAAATCGTTTTCTCACTATTTTTTTTTTTTAAAGTTTCAGATTTAAATAAAATTTGTTGAAATTGAATTTCAATCTGTAAATTCACAACTTTTTAAAACCACCTAAAATAAAATTTTCCCATCAGAAAAAATACTTCATTTATTTTTAATTATTCAGTGTTAATTAAATTAATGAGTCATAAAGCGCGAATTTTAAGATGCCTGCCTTCCTCAAGCTAAATTTATCTTTTTACAAAAATTGATCTTTTTTTTTTTTTAAAAAAAAAAGAAAAACATGTCAAATGCTTTTTTTCATATTTTAAAATTTATAACACTATGAAAAGTGTCTGTCTTTGTATTTTCAACACAATCACTTCTGTTTCTTAAAACATTTTACTTTTCTTTTTATTATTATTTATGATTTTTAAAGTTAAAGATTTTCTTTTAAACGAAAGTCTTAGCTGACCGGCATATTGCTTTTTTTCTCTTCATTTGCCTAACACCTGATGTTTTAATTCCCCCATTTTTTTCTATTTGTGTGTGATGTGTTTTAAAGGAAACAACGTTGAATTGAGATCAACACGGAAAGGCATGTTCCTGGAGTTATCAAATAAAGAATTCTTAAACATTTCAAAAAAATTCTATTATTTTATTTGCTCTTAAAACGCCAAGATGTTGATTTTTTATAAAATTACAAATCAACATAAAGCTCAGTTATTAACTTGTTTTCTTGTCTTAGAACAAATCCTTAAAAATGGTTTTTGATAATTCCATAATTATCAGCATTATCATCAGCCTCGTCAGTAACATCGTTTCCTTCTTTCAAATTGCTGTGTTCCCATAGAAACGTGGCAATGTGTTAATTTTAAATTTAGTCTCTATCTAAGAATAAGTTACAGATGATGACTGTTTGGTGTAAATTGTTGAATTAAAAAATTATGGTATACAAACAATTGGACTTTGCTTTTCGTGGTTTTGGGAGAAACATCGTTCGTTTGCTTACCTGAAAATGTGTGGAACGGTTCCACAGTGGAACCGGAGACTGACTGAGACATGGAGTCTCATGAAGAACGAATATCTGGTATTAAAAAATGGTTTTAAAGAATTAGCGATAACCATATTTAGTCATAATAAAACGATAATGGAATCGTGTATTTATGCAAATAAACTCGATTTTATTCTCGATATTGAATGCTAACTCGAGTAAATTTGTTTTTCAATAAATAAAAATGTCATTTAAATGACATCCAATTGACATTATGGGGCAACGGAACGAGTTTTTCTGTCATATTTTTTCTTCAATTTCATCGGTAATGTTTCTTTTGAATATTCTTCCTAATCCGGAAAAAATCACAGACCAAATTCTTTAGAGAGAAAAAAAAAGACAATTTTGAGAATTTGGAAAATCTGCATCTTTTTCAAGCAGGTTCTTTGAAACAAGTAGAATAGGAAACTGGAAAACTAAGTGTAACATTAATCTAATTGTGTTGACTTTAGCAATTATTATTGAATAATCGACCCTTATCTATTCTTACTTGAGACTGGAATAATACAAGTTTTGGGTAGAAATTTTGGTTGATAGTACACTGTAGTGACTACAGTCTTCACAATAAAGAAAATGTATTTTTTTAATTGTCATTTTGTTTGTAAAGGTGAGGATATCTTAAAGCTTTTTTTTATGATACTACTAGAAATCCACTCTTGAAAAAGCGAATTTGCACCTTCTGTTAAAAACTGAAAAAAATCCTGTTTGCCAAAAAAGGTGTCATTGATTCAATTATTCTTCACACACTTTAACCGTTATCATTATGTTGAGCAAATTGTTGAAACTGTAATCTATGAAATGAGAGAGTACTATTATGAAAAGGAAAGTTTTTCTAAAAGCAAAAATAATAAATAAATAAATTAAATAATGGTAAAAACTTCAGTGGTAAATGGCTTTTTTGCAGGTTATTTTCGTTTTAAGTACCTTAATATTTTTTATTAGTTGAAACAAGATCAGAAACATGCTTAAAATATTTTCCATTTCATTTTAACTTTTTAAAAGTTTATAGGAAATGTGATAAATATTTCCCAATTTTAAAATTTAAAAAGGCTAAAAAAATGTTTAAGCTTTTGCTTTTCACTTTTTCAGAGATCAAAGTTTAAAAATAAATACAACGTGCTAATAGTGTTTAAAAAGATAGGAATAATAGATTATGAACAAATTAATTTAAAATTTAATACTTCGTAAATTTCTTTATTTTACCTGCTGAATTATTTCTTTTATGTATTTTCCGGCAACAGCTTGTTCATACGACCTAAGCTCGGCAAGGTTATTGAATCTTCCTGTGTGGTAAGTAGATACGTTTTTTTCTTTTTCATTTGAACAGTTTTTTAAGCTTGAAATGCATATGGTATGCATGTGCAATCTTTGTTTCACGTGTTTTTAAACTTGAAGCGATTATTGATTTTTTTTTTTTGCGTGTGTATCTGTTAAAAATAAAATGACTAAGAAGATTGAACCATGCATTTAAAAAAAATAATGCATGAACTTGTACATGTGGGTAGATTTTTTTTTACCATTTGAAGAAATATAGTTTTTTTTTTTTTTAGTGCTTAACTTCGACGTGTCCATTATTGTATGAATTTAAAAATTCAATTCATGCGAATATACAATTTCTATGCTTTTCAAGAAAAACTTTGCACTTTAAGACAAAGGTCTATTATTGCACATAGTCAGCAACAACTAAAATACAGTTCTTGCGATCTGTGCTTTTTTATTTGTGATGGTGGTGTTAATTTATTCAACATTTTTTAATATTAAAATAAATCTTGTGGGAGGGAGAGCAGTTGTTAAACACAGTAACCTTGTGATTCAATTATTCTCCTGTTGTTCTTCCATAGAAATCACTGCCGAATTACCACATGTTGAACATTTTGTTTTTATTACAGTTATACACTGTCATTGCATCTCTGTGTCAGTCCGCCTTTTTGCGAGTAAAGAAGATTTAACTTAAAATAAATCACATATGACCCATGAAAACACTTTTTAGAGAGGATCTGTTATTCGGGATTAGTAATAATCGTAAAAAAAAAAACTAAAAGTAACGATCAGTTGTGTAAACAAGTGATGTTGTCAATGGATATTATTCCCATGTTGATGTCATTGGCAGTTAATCTGGCATCAACAGGGTAATTGAACACACACACACACACACACACACACACAAAAAAAAAAAAAAGGTTGGGAAAGAAAATACCCGACCGCTCTTTTCGCTACTTGCAGGTCTTTTAAATTTTGCGATGAAAGTGCGATCAAATTATTCTAATCTAAATCAATACAATCTTGCTCAAGTTTTAAAATTGGATTCTGTTTTGTTTTTCACTTTAACAAGGCAGAATTAAACATTTTTTTATTCATTATTAAACGATAGGTTTTTAAGAGTCGTTTTTACTCTTCTTACTGATATTTTTACTTTTAGATTCAATTCAGATATATTCTTTCGATCATTTATTGATTTTATTTTTATTTTGATTTGTTTTGTATTTTTTCTTTATAACTTTTCAAATCGTCTTCCTATGAATGTATTTAAAAATACAATAAATTTAGTTGCACAATTTTCTGGATTGCCTGAAGATAAAGGGTTCTATTTTTATGCACAGTAACTACTTCCATAGACTTCACATTGTAGTTAAGACGATTAGATTTAAAAAAGTAAAAAAAAAAAGAAAAGACAAATGTTTGTTGGGAAAAGTCATAACAACCAATATGAGATAGATAATTTTTTTGTATAAAAAAAACCTCAGTCAAATCCACCAATCTCGCCACCACAATTAAAAAACTATAATGTAATAATTATAGCCCTTACCTAATGTAAATAAATCCATACCTCCACAGATTCGTGACACCGAATGAATTTTTAATTATGAAAAATCTTTCTTGAATCTTTTATAGATTTAATTTCAAGCTAATATAGATTAAATATTTCCAATAAACAAAATACTTTGCCATGCTTCAAAACTTAAGTTTTCGTTTTGAAATTGCAGATTTTAGCCCCATTTTTAGCCATCTTTCATGACAATGTAATTCTCTTTATTAAAAAAAATCTTTCAAAAATAAAATATACTTTCTGAAACTTTATTTGAGCAAGTTGATTTAAGGTGTTATTAATCTTAAACAAATGTTACTTCTTTTTAGTTTAAAAAAAATACAGCAGAAATGCATGGCAGTTGAGTAGTAGCTGTTTAAGATTTTGACAGATGTTTATCTAATGTTTTTCCTAAGGTGGACATATCTGTAAAATTTACTAGAGAAATATAATGTGAATGCCTTTTTTTATATAATTTTTAACTACTCAGTAATCTTAAAAGTTTAGGAAAATATTCTCCATAATCTAATGTTTTATTGAATTTTAGGTACTTTGGCTTTAAAATTACTATAGTTATCACATTTATTTTCTGATAATATTGTGTATGAACGTCTGTATTTACAAAAATTGGCATGCTTATACACACAAACAAAAATTTCAAAATTCCATTTAAAATATTGGTCAATGAATTGTACTAAGCTTTTCTATTTATGATTAGTAAATATAGTTTTACTTAATAGCAGTATCACCTAACCAGGACAAAGTAATACACAAATTTAAAAGATTAAAACTTTATAAAATATTCTATTTAAAAAATGAAAAAATGAAAACATTTCTGATGGATAACAGATGTAAAAAAAACAAACTTCTTACCAACATTTGCTAAAAACATTTTTAAAATAATTTCATTCCTTTGTGAAAAAGTCCTGAAAGTTTTATTAAAATCTGACAGTTGAGTTTTGCAACAATTTCCAAATCAATGTATTTTTCACTGTCAAAAAGACATTAAAATTTCTTGCTAATCTTTAGCCCCTTGCTGAAGCAAGAAAAACAAGATTTTCAATCAAAATTTCAAATATTCTAAAAAGGATCAAAAAATATAATTTAATAAAAAATCCTTTGATCTTTCCTCTTAATAACAAAGATTTTCATGATAAAACTTTGTTTTTATTAAGTTTGGGGCATTTTTTTCATCATGATATACTAATATTTTAATGAATCAGTGGAGGTGCCTACATATATTGTATACAATACTGGTGTAAAAAAATAAATCATGTGATATTTTTAATTTTATTGTTAAATAAATCATTGAATCAAACTAAAGTATATATCATACACATACATAAGATGTCATTAAAAAGTTTAAGATTAAAAATTTTCTTCCATATCAAAGTTTTTTTTTCTATGTCAAATTACTGATACACACCTAATGAATGAATTAAAATTACAGTAAAATGGATTTTTTTGTCACATTTGCAGTTATTTCTATCTGAATTTCTTGGATGAGGAGTTATCATTATTTACACGATTTACATTGAGATTATTGTCCTCATCCAAATGTAAATAGTGTAAATATTGCAATTATTGAAATACTGATAAGGGTTAATTTAAAATTTAACCTCACAAAAATTGAATATTGGCTGAAATATTAAAAGTATTTTCTACAATAAAATCAAGTATAATTATTTATCTCGTGTATCATAACTTTCATTAACTTGAAATCTCTATATGAGATTTACATTTTTGTTTGAATGGGAATATGAATTTTTAATGATTCTGTTAAAGGAAGTTTGTTACAACTTGTTAAAGAATGAGGATGAAGACTTCCAAATTATATTATTGTTGTTGGTCACAAGTTTGTAGCAGACATTGTGAAGGGCTGTGAATTTGGATACTTGTTGTAGGAAGAGGTTAAAAACTTTCAAAACAAATGTAACATTCTCAAAAGAAATTAATTCAACATAAAGTATATGCGTTTATTTTTATAAAGGACGACATAGGTCAGAAAAGTAGAGAAAATAATATTTGGGTGCATACATAGATAAACAACTTAGAAAAAGGAAGGAAGTGTATGAGTGCACCATGTGGTTGGGTGAAATTAAGTAGCCAGCTTTCCCAAGGAAAGAAGTCTCCCTGAGACTTTTCTTGTTGCTACCACATTCTATAACAAGAAAGAGGATTTATGATTTTTTCTTTTATAGTCCTGAATACAATGTCACCTAGTGGTATCCTGACAAGTGGAGTAATCTCTACAGTTCTCTGTCAAGTTAGACAAAGGAAACCTTAATATAAGAGTAAAATAGTAATCTTATACTAATGTTTACAAGTTTTACAGTAATTATGTTCAGAAAAAAATGTTCTTACTCTTGAGTCTTCAGTCTTGCCTTATTTAAAATATATTTACATTATTTACATTATTCGGACTAATGTCGTCATATCTGTCGCCATCTTTATCACAGCATTTCGGCCATTGTACGCTCCGGCCTTCTTCAGGTGGCTGGAATTTTGAACTGAACCCTTTATTTCGCTCACTGGGGTAGACTGTTCTAGTTCCACGTGCCATGTTTGATGGATGTCAGTTATCAGTTATCTCCTGCTAATTTCCCTCTGAAAGTTCTCCACTGCCTTAACTGGGTATTGAACTCACACTCTTTGGGTCCTGTCACTGGATCTAACCAACGCCTTTATCCACTGTCCTCAAGGACACATGGCACAGTGGATCAATAGAAAAATTCTATTGATATGAAGTGAAAAAGATTCTATTGAATCAATTGCTAGGTCTGCTGCTAGGAAAGTTGGTTCACTGTGTTGTGCTAGACAATATTTTGCACCAGAATCTAACTTACACATTTATAAATCTACCATTTAGGCATGCATTGGATATTGCTGCCACATCTGGTCTGGTGCTTCTACTATGTATTTAGAGATTCTTGCTAAAATACAAGCAAGAATTTACAATGTCAATGGTCCGACCTGGCATCTCAGCTTTAGTCACTTTCCCACTGTCATTACATAGCTTCCCTGTGCCTTTTCTATAAATATTTTCATGGTAATTGTTCTGATGAACTTTCCACTATGGTACCTTGACTTTATGAATTTAAGTGCAGTACTAGATTGGTAGCAAGATCTCATTTTACACTTGAAATGGCTAGATGTAATCATAAGTTCTATGCTAACAGTTTCTTCTCTCTCACTTCTCACTTATGGAACTCTTTTCCAGTTTCTTGCTTTCCAGTCAAATTTGGCCTTCAAAAATTTAAATGCAATGTCAATCATTATCTTCTGTCTTCTTAATCACCGTTCTTTTATTGTTCTCTCTCTTTAATAATGTTTTCTTTTTCTCATATTATCTCACATTCGGTAACCCCTTACATCTTAGTGGCTATATTGCCTTGCTTGAGATGAAATGATTAAATAAAAAAGTGGATCTATTAGTATTGTAGAATATGAAGAAGCGTTGTCTTAGTTGTGATCTATATCACTCAAAAAACATCTTGTCCAAGAACTTATAATAATTTTCATTTAACTTGATACAATACTTCATTGATTTGAGTTATTCCAGGCTTTGATTAAAACTGGTGGTGAAATGAAGAGAAAAATTGAAGCCATCCAAACATTTTTCAGTTAAACCCATTCTAATATTTCATCTCAGACAAGGAAAATATTGAAAAGGAGGAGTGTTATAATGATATTTCGCATGTCAAAATTCAATCGCCCCAATAGCCAATTTCAAACACTGAAGCAATGATTATATTTAGCTGGTTGCACTTTCAAACAAAAGCTACCCTTTCAAATACATCTACTTTAATCTAGTTTCAGGTGTTAGCAGCAGAAAAAAAAATGTGAGGCCAGTTGGAAACAGATAAAAATTGATGCATTTTTTCATAAAAAATATATTGGATAAAACCTTGAACAAAGTGTTTTAAAATGTTATGTTTGAGAGAATTTAACATTTATATTATCACATTTTTTTTCTTTTTTAAAATACATCAGATTGATGTTTTGGCACACATTATCTAAGAACATCAGTGATCCTGCATGCCAAAGCATCAAACCAATCTATTTCATGAAAAAAATATGATATAAATATTAAATTTCTTTTAGAAAATTACTTTTTTCTTTGTTTCTCAATAATTTAGGAATTCCATTATTTGAATTATCGAAACATATTTTTTCGATCTCTGTCCCAAGGTGGCCAGATAATCCAAGAAGTACTGTACCAACTTTTGAGAAACATAAATTTTACTCTATTTACATTGCTTGGACTATCATCCTCATCTTTGTTGCCATATTTATCACAATGCTTTGGCTGTTGTATACTCCAGCCTTCTTCAGGTGGTTGCAATATCGAACTGAACCCTTTATTTCACTTTATTTTTACCCAGAAATTCATACACAGATGTCCTCAAGGACACATGGCACAGTGGATAAAGGCGTTAGTTAGATCCAGTGACAGGACCCAAAGAGTGTGAGTTCAATACCTGGTTAAGGCAGTGGAGAACTTGGAGAGGGGAATTAACAGAAGATAACTGACATTCATTAGACATGGCACATGGAATTAGAACAGTCTACCCCAGCGAGTGAAATCTGGTCACTGTGTCAAGCACAATGACCAGATCCATCCAATGTACCTGTACATTAATCCCTTAAAATTACTGTTGAGAAATCAGTTTTCATGTACTTATTCATCCAACTTACACATTTCTCTTTGTGATGTTTATTTAAAGGTGTGGTAATATGCTTGCTTTTATATCTTTAGCCAATGTTCTTAATATTCTATATCTTTTTTTGGGGGGTTGGGGGTTACACAAACGTTTTTTTCAAATATTTTCTTGTCAGTCAATTCACTTTCCTCACTTTAACCTTTTAATTTCTTGTTTGCTGACATTCTTAAAGCCATTTTTTCTTGTTCTTATCTTGCCAATATGTTTAGCTTCTTTTTTGATTATTATATTGTTTACTGCCATATCACATTGAAATATTGAGTCTTGTCCAATCATCGAAGTGAAGCAACAGTGAACCTGGTCATTACCTAGATGGGTGATCACTTGGGAATACTAGGTGCTGTAAGCTTGGATCAGAGAGCTGAGTTTCAATTTTAGTCATATTTTTTTTATATTCACTTATGCACAAATACCCTTGGAAAAGGTATAAATCCACTTTTCCTCCCCCTCAGCTATGGATTAATTAGTAGGACTTGCATTAGTAAATCATTATCTCCAAAAAATTCTTACAACGTAAAATATTTTCTGGCTTTAAATAACCTGCAAAATGTTAAGCCATAAAAAACAAATCCATCAATTTTCATTTTCTCACAGTCTTAAAGCCATTTTTCTTATTCATATATTGCTAATATTTTTAGTTTCCCTTCTGATTATTCTGTGATCTCTAATCAAATTTTTTGCAATTAACTTTACAATATCTTGTTTCTTTCTCAAAATTATGTCTTTCTTGAGACCAGTGACAATCTTTATAGATCTGAAATTTATTGCAACCAATGACAATCTTTATAGATCTGAAATTAAAAAAACATAAACATCAATAATGATACATATATTTATATGATGAACAACTCATGAGATGCATAATAATAAAATCTCACATAACTAAATAACTTATTAACTATTCTTAATGTAAACTGGTATTAAAAGCTAAAATTTACATTGTATATTTATCATAATTACTATAATTATGATAAATATGTGGAGTGGAGTAATGGATAGCAGCTTGGATTGAGAAATCGGAGAGCCGAGTTCGAATTCCAGTCAAATCCATTACATTCACTTGCTTCCCTTGGGAAAAGTATGAATGCTCTTTTTTTCCCTCCAGCTATGGGTAAATAGCAGGACAGACTGTTACCGCAGAGGAAAAGGCAACCTACTGAAGGAAAAAAAATGCCTCGTCAGTCATGTATCAAAAGATACAAGATTGCCTAAGCATGTATCACACATGGCACATAACTGATATCTTGAAGATTTCAACATCATTTGATTAATATCAAGTTTATTGTAAAGATATTAACTTACATGATAAAATCTGACATAAGTCATCTGACATTTCTCTACATAATCTTCTAATAATTCTGAATAAAAATAAATCATGAAAATGCTGACTGCATGATAATATCTGACATTTTCATCACCTTAATAGATGAGGTGCTTGGTTCCTTATGCAGAATCTAAGAAATATATATTTATGTACAACAATTTACTTATGAGCAGACTGAATGATGTAATATACACTGTTTAATAAATAAAAATTTTGGTATCACTTTCAAATATGAAGTATCCACTACAATAACTTTTGAAGTAATATTAGATGTGCTCAAAAGTTTCCATTTTTTTTTTTTTTTTTTTTTTTTTTTAAATTAGTTGATAATTAATAAATAAATTAGTTTATAATGAGTGCATATATTTATTAATCATCAAAATGTTTTTCTCAACTTTTGGCAATCTTCAGATGAGATAATTCTGTCTTTGACACAGTAAAGTTGTTAAGGAAAATTTGAACAATTGAAAACATCTTTAAATTGTTAACGAGATAAGGAATGTTGTATTTGTTGAAACAAACGATAACCGCTTTAAATTTGAATATGCCACATTAGAATTTTTCTTCCAGTTGTAAGTTGTAAGATTTCCTATCTCTGTTCTGTTGTTTTTTTTTTAATTTATTTTTGCTTCAATTCTAACATTCACACTTCAAAGGTGATGATTGTAACACTCTGCAGTAAGTTTCAGTAGGCTTCAGTAATTTATAATAGAAACTTTACCAAAAAAACAAAAACTATTTCCCTTGAAAGCTTCCAGTAGCAGCAACAACTAAAATGGATAGCACATGTATCTAGGAGATAAATAATGGTATAATCAAGATGTTAACTTTCGACACTAACTTGAGCAAAAGTTTAAGAAGGAAACTCCCATAGATATTAGAAAGAGCTATAATAATGTATTTGTGAAAATCTATTTTCTTGAAAAACTGTTTAAGAAAAAGATTTTATTAATTTCAACAGATGGTAATGCTACCTGTTTGGTCAATGAGTTCTGAATATTTTCTGTATGAAAATGGCTAATCTCCCCATTACCATTATATAATTCAGCATGCCTTTATTTTATCAATTTGTTTTTATTTTTTTTTTATTTATTTCACCCCAAGCAAGATAGTAAAAGCCACTAAGATACAAGTGGTTACTAGAAAGGAAAGAAACAGAAGTCAATAAAAGAAAAGGATTCAAGGTGACAGATGATGATGAATGGCATTGCATTTAAATTTTTGAGGAACATATTTGACAAGAACACAAATCAGAAGTGAGTTGCACTATTGAGAATTGCAAGAGAAGAAACTATTTGAATAGAACATCTACCAATTTCAGTCATGGAATTCTGAGACCTACTTATTGTGATCTGTCTGAAGACAGAAACACAATTGAGAGATAAAATAGTGTGCTTTAGTATAGATTGTATTGACTTTAATGGTAATGTTAAAATTAACCATTTTCCTACAGGAAACATTCAGTATTCATTTACCTCATAGTGGTTGAAATTTATAAAACCTTTTTCTTAAAGCAGTTTTTCAGGAAATTAAACTTCTCAAGTCCAATGTTATCTCTCTTTCTAGGATTGATAGGAGTTTCCATTCATACCTTTTATTTCTGGTAGTGTGGTATCCAACATCTTGAGTATATCATTATTTTCTCTTTAAATGTGCTACCCATTTATACTGTTGTTGGAAGTTTTCAAGTGATGTGTTTTTATTTGATAAAGCTGTTTGTTATTGATATAATGGAATATGCATACACCTGTGTTCCCCTCACTGGATTGATATAATGGAATATGCATACACCTCTGTTCCCCTCACTGGAATATGATTGGCTAGTGTCCGTCATAAATACTGATGGATGTGTAGGTATGACAGTAAAGAGCCTTAATCTGAGAGCTAAGTCTATAACGACGCCCATTGGACTATGCCATTGATCTACACTTCTTACCTGCGACTACGACGATTACTGCTACCATATTATACTTGGTTATAGTAGCCAAAACCACGTAGCTACTTCGTTCAAATATATCCCTTTCCAGGACATATCAGTTATTATGTAGCACCAGTCTATAGGATCTGATGAAGGATCATCTTTAAGACCTAAAGAATTCATTTGCTTAAATCCATTTTTAATCATTATCACTCATTCTAGCATTGAGGGGAGTCTCCTTCCTAACCTTTTGTTTAAGGTAGTGTGTAAAGTTAACAGCTTCATTATATCATTATTTTTCCTTCTAGTTACATGTGATATACATTTTAGTTGCTGCTGCTATTGAAAGTCCTCAAGTGATGTGGTTTCTGTTATCTGATATAGTTTTTTGATTTTGTAGCACCAGTCCACAATGTTTGAAGAATCGTCCTTTTTGAGCCCCATAGGTATCATTTGCTCAAAACCATTTTAAGTATTGATCTGAGAAAGCAGTTGTATGCAACTGGCAGTTTAGATATTTCTGAATAGATTTGGCGCGATTTAGGACATCCATATGAAAGTCTTGATCTGATGAGGCTATTTAAATACATGACTTGAGTTTTTCGCTAAATTACATCTAAGTGCAGTTTAGGTTTATCTTGAGATCTATTTCTTGGAATTCTTGGTGGAAGATGTTGATTTTTGTTTGAGATCATTCTTATCCCAGCTATGAATACCTTTATCATCAGCATATCCCCAGCCCCCACTCTCATTATTAGTGCATTGGCCTTGGGAAGAAAAGCAGGATTTACTGTCTTCTGTTAGTTGATTTGTTTGGGATATAGTATGGAATGCTTAAATGAAACCATTTTTAACCATTGATCTGAGAAAGCAGTTTTATGCAGCTGACAGTTTAGATATTTCTGAACAGATTTGGTGCTATCTTGGACATCCATATTGATATTTATTATATATTAACCTTTTGACTCAATTGAAGCATGAAGAGGAAGATTTTAAAGTCAGAATTTTCAAACATGCCTGTGTTCTTTTTCAATGATACATGAAATAAACAAAGTGGGACTTACTCTTCCGGGGAATGTTGTTGTTGGTTAGACGTCTCCCTGTGGAAATTATACTCTCTTCAATTTTGTCAAAAGGTTAATATATAATAAATATCAATTCTGTTTTTTTTTATTCTTCAAATTTTATTAACCAGCCTATTAAATCTACATACCATAAGTACACACATCAACATCTTTAAGTCATTATTTTCTCTTTGAGTTACATGTGATATCCATTTTAGTTGTTACTACTATTGAAAGTCCTCAAGTGATGTGGTTTTTGTTATTTGCATTAGGTTTTTGTGATTTTGTAGTGCCAGTTTAGGATTAATTCATTAAACCATTTTTGACCATTAATCTGAGATAATGGTTATATGACATTTCTTCTGCACTTACTGGATTATATTTCAAATTATAAACTTTTTCAGATATTGTTTAATAAGAAATTTTTATTAATTATAATGCTATTTTTAGTGAATACCAGTGTTTGAAATAGATGGCACATTTTTTATTTTAAAGAGGCATCTATTTCAAACACTATTCTCCACTAAAAATTACTATTGCAGTAATAAAAATGTCAGATTAAAAACAAATCCATTAATTCTTTAAAAAGAAATATATATTATTGGTGAAAGTACATTCCTAATTTGTTATTAAATTGCCTAAAATTATTCACCTTGGGAAATTTCAAATGATGTTGGGTGTAAGAAATATGCTTTCAATAAAACTTTATACCACCTGTGGAATAATATATGATCTACTCCAAACAATAAAATCATAGCTTAGAATTAAATCTTAATCAGTAGCACATAATAGGAAAGAAATATTTAGTCAGAAAAACAATACAAATGTAGAAGGATGTATACCTATGTTTTATAGATTATGCAAAAGCATTTGATAAAATACGTTACAAAGAACTAGTTGAACTGCTAGGAAAGCTTGATTTACTTGGGAAAGATACTAGAATAATTCATAATTTACACTGGGAGCAACCTGACTGTATATATGGATAGAAAATGATTTCAGTAAATACACAAAAAGGAAAGGGGCATAAGACAAGGATGAGTCTCCTCACTGGACCTTTAGAGTGAGGTGATCTTGAGAGAATTAGAGGTTTTACCAAGACTCATTATTAGTGGCCACAATGTTAATAACATAAGATGTGCAGATGATATAGTGTTGATAGCAGACACAGAAAGGAAAATACAGAAACTTCTACAGAAGGTATTAAAATAAAGTGAGAAGAAAGGACTAACCATCAAATGTTTGAAAACAGAATGTATGGTTGTCAGCAAAAAGAGCCCAACATGAGAATTATAAATTGCAGATGCCAAAATCAAGCAAGTGCAAAAATTTAAACATCTAGTAAGTGTTTTAACAGAAAACTGAAATTGTGACACTAAACTCTAAAGCTACATTATAATAGCAAAAGATGCCTTCCAAAAGCTATTTAAAATATTAAAAAGCAGTAACATTTTATTAGAAACAAAGAAAAGAGTACTGAACTTATATACTATTGGTCCTCCTATATGGCAATGAATGCTGGACAATTTCCTCAGATAAAGAAGGATACTGAGAATACTATAGAATGAACCTGTGAGCAACAACAAAGTTTTAGAGAAAATGGAAACATAAAGGATATTTATACTTATGTTGGTTCCAATCTTTATTGGGAATGACTACAAAACACTTTTCCCTCCCGAGTTTGTAGCCAGCAGAACACAATTGCATGCTGGGTTTTCTCCTTAGCCAATAAAATAGGCTGGTTCTCACTTTCATATGCCTCAGTCCTGGTCTGTTTTGTCTTGAAGTCAGAGCACTTCATTCATTTAATAGAATTTGCTCTTATATATCAACCCCAATTTTTAGTTTGTGAATTTTTTTATATATTACTGTTGCTTTGCCTTAGCACTGTTAATTTGCCTTGTGTATATTGTTTGCTTGCTTTATTTTATTTTTTGCCCTGTTCTTTCTTTTCTTGTTATTGTTTATTGCAAACTTAGTCAATTCTGTTTATTGGGCAGTTCAGCCATTTATTTACATTTAACCATGGCCACTCACTTTACAACTTAGAAAAAGATAATTGAAATTTCTAAGGCACATAATGAGGAAAGAGGCATAGAAAATTTGATACTCACAGGACTTTTTTTTTTTTTTTTTTTTTTACTGTAAGGTTCACCCTTTACAAGGCCCAGGGTAGAGGGTTACGTTAGGTGGCCATTTGTGCATATAGGAGTGGAAGATAACAGTTAACCCTAGCCTTGAACAAATTAAGATTGTAGTGATCAGTGAAACATCCTGTTGGGAGTCTGTTCCACAAAGCAGTGGTTCATGGGAAGAAGCTGCTTGAGTGGAACTTACATCTCACTGATGGAATCTGGAAAGAATGTGGATGGTTTGGAGAGGAATAGAGGAAAGCTATGTATAACAAGCTTGTGTAAATGGTTGGCAGAACAGGGATTAGCAAAAAGACAAAACTTATTAAAAGCTACAAAGAATAGAAACTTGTGGAGAGCTGTGATCACCTATGTTCTGACAGCTGAATAGTGTTCTGCAGCATATATTTGCATTGGGGCAAAACACAATTGAATTGAGAGCAGAAAAATCTACTTTATTTACATTATTCGGACTATTGTCCTCATCTTTGTCGCCATATTTATTACAACATTTCAGCCATTGTATGCTCTGGCCTTCTTCAGGTAGTTGGAATGTCGAACTTAACCCTTTATTTCGCTCAAGGACACATGGCACAGTGGATAAAGGCGTTAGTTAGATCCAGTGACAGGACCCAAAGAGTGTGAGTTCAATACCTGGTTAAGGCAGTGGAGAACTTTCAGAGGGAAATTAGCAGGAGATAACTGATAACTGACATCCATTAAAAACATGGCACGTAGAACTAGAATAGTCTACCCCAGTGAGTGAAATAAAGGGTTCAGTTCGACATTCCAACCACTTGAAGAAGGCTGGAGCGTACAACGGGCAAAACGTAATAAATATGGCGACAGATATGACGACATTAGTCCGAATAATGTAAATAATGTACATAACACTTCATGTCATAAATATAGACAGATACTGAAAAATATACTGTTATGAACATATACCATGTGCTATTTGTGTTTTGGTCATGTTTCCTGTTCATAGATGTAAATCAGATTGGTCTTTTGTCAGGATTTATATATAACTGCTTCAGTCTATCAAAGTGCACACTCTTTTATATTGCCAATAGTAATAAGAGTTGTAGGATTTATTTTTTTTTTTATTTTAGTTTCAAATAAACAAGTTGGCTGGAATAAAAGGGGTGGGTTGATTTTTTTTTTTTTTTTTTTTTTTTTTTAATACTATTATTCACAAAGCCCAAACGTCACTCAAGGCAGATGGTTACTGAATGAGGTTGTTGTAAGAGCATAAAGAGAGGAAGTAAGAAGCACATATGAGGATGTGTAGGATAGATAACTAGATTTTAAGAGGTTGAGATTGTAGTGCTCAGGGAAGTGTCCAATCATGATTCTACTCTACAAAGAGTTCTAAGGGACATTGTCTGTGTGAAACTTACTCCTTATAAATGAAATAGAAAAGCAATGTTATGAGGATATGAAGGATTGATAACAGTTGACACTAGACTTGAAGTGGATAATATCATAGTGATTGGGTAAGAATCCTCTCGGGAGTGTTTCACAAAGTAACAGTTCTGGGAAAAAGCTATCAGAGTGGAACTTACTCCTTACTAATGGAATATAAAAAGATGTGAAAAATAAAATAATAAATAGAAAAATAACTTTAAGGATTACATGATCTACTAATTCTTTGTTTAATGAAACAGCTTGAAGAAATTGATAAAATTGAGATTATATAAAGTACCGTGCATTTTTATCTTTTGTTGCAACAGTGAATGCTGGATGGAGATTAAAAAGCTTGAGAGTGGCGTGTTGAAAATCAGGTTATTGAAAATGATCAGCAGAATATCTGAGAGGAGGTTTTTGTAGGCGGAGGAAATTAGCAATCAAGAGACAAGGAGCAGATTAACAGTTTGGCTACTGAAGCAGACAATAGAGACACAATGAAGACTATAGGAGTATAACTTTCAGCTTGTTTATCTACAATGGAACTCATTTCCATTATCAGAATCAAACTTAGAGCAAATATCATTGCTGCTCCGGATACAAATTGATTAACTGTTTTATTATGTAGTTTACTAAATATTAGCATTGATCCAAGGAATATTGTGTATTTTGGCAGCAATCCATCTTTTATACAAGTTCCATTAAAAATGACTGACAAGATACTGTGGTTACTTTCCTTGTTGGCTGGTGGGTCATGTAATTTAGTAATTGTGGCAACCAACAAGGAAAGTAACCACAGTACCTTGTCAGTCGTTTTTTAATGAAAGTTGTGTGTGTGTGTATGCATGTATATATATGATAAAATATATTTTTAAGGTATACTATATTTATGGGTTATTAATGTGCTCAATATCAGGGATAGTGTATATAAATATAAACGTGGACATTGAAGTTTATACCAAGAGGTAACAGTCTGTTTCATACTAAATGCAATCATCATGCCATATCTTTTGATATGTCATATAGCCTAACAATTATATTATTTTATCATATATATATATATATATATATATATATATATATATATATACACATACACACACACAGAGTAAAACCTCGAATTAACAGTTCCAGATTTAACAGACAAAATACGCAGAATTGGTAGTGTCCAGCTGGAACTCAAAATGTGCATGCGTAGCAAGCAAAGTCTGTTAGTTCCAGAATTGACCACTATTGTTTACTGGCATAATCAACAGACAGAGACTGGTAATTCTGGGAATAGCTACTGTTGTTTACTTGAGCACTTGTCATGTACACGCAACATACACAACCTCTCTCTCCCTCTCTATCTGTGTGTGTGTGTGTGTTTAATTTATTTTAAGTTACTATATAGTAACTTAAAAATAAATACACATACAAATATACTGTATTTACATTTATTTACAATAATTTTATATTGTACTGGGTGTTTTTAGGCCATTACAAAAAGTGCTTCAAATTAACAAAGAAATGGCTTTAATGGATAACCGTCCTCCCTATTAGTCCGTTAAATTCCACTGTATATACACATTTTATCATATATATATATATATATATAATATATATATATATATATATATATATATATATACACACATATGCATATGTATATGCATATATATATATATATATATATATATATATATATATATATATATATATATATACACACACACTCTCAGCTGTCAGGCCATGGGTGATCATGGCTCTCCACAAGTTTCTGTCCTTTGTAGCCCTTAATAAGTGTTGTATCTTTAAAGAGGGTACAAACAGACAAAGGTTGTACTCGAATACAGAACAGCAACACGCGCATAGATGAAAAAAAAGTTTTATTGTAAAAGAGAATACACTACTGAAAGACAGGGAATTGGGTGGCAGGCTATTAGTTCCTGAAGCAATCCCCCAGGTATATTCTGTGCTCACTATATATAGCTACTGATATAGTCAGTCCACATTACATTACAACAATAAGTTTTGTCTTTTTGCTAATCCCCATTCTACCAACCATTTACACAACCTCATTAGGTATGTTATTCACTACTTTCCTCTATCCCTCTCCAAACCACCCACATTCTCTCCGTATTCCATCGATGAGAAGTAAGTTGCACTCAAGCAGCTTCTTCCTGCGAACCACTGCCCTGTGGAACAAACTCCCAACAGAATGTTTTCTTGATCACTACAATCTTAATGTGTTCAAAGCTAGGGTTAACTTTTATCTTTGATTATGTTTTGTCCCAATGTAAACATATGTTGCAGAACACAGTTTAGCTGTCAGGAAATTAAATTTATTTTTGTATTGGTAATATTCACTACAGTCTTTTTAAGACTGTCTTTAATAAAAACAATTTCTTTGATTGAATTATTAATATTACAAAATGACTGTGAATAATTGGTTTCATTCAAGACTTCAAATTAACTTTCTTCAAAATCATCTCAGAACAATCCCAAAAACCAACTTCATTTGTCCTGAAAAATTTAAAACTATCCTGAAATAATTTTTTAAAAAATTTGTGGTTAGTAATAATTGTTAGTAGCATGATGTATTTTGTAAAATACATCTATTGGATGCTTTGGTACATATCATCAGTGATGTTTCTAGCCAAGGTTCATTAGGGGTTTCGGGTCTTTCAACATCATACCCCTCTCCACGGTGACCCAGCTGATACCGATCGGGTATTGACTTGTGTACCTTCCGTTAGCTCCTTTTTTTTTTCCATCTGCATGCTACAACTCCCCTTTAAATAGCTAAAATATTAATGAATAAATATAAAAAAACAAAAAAATCTGACTTTATATTTTCCCAACAAAACTAATGCTACATAGGCAAAATGCATCACCCTTCATGCGCATATGTGAAAATTTTCATGCCGGTAGCAGCATCAGTTTCCAGCTGTCATGCCTAGAGTAAAGTCATGTAGGGCATGCTTATTGGATTTTTTTTTTTATCATACAAAATGATTGAACACATTAGTTTTGACGGGGAAAAATAAATTTGGATACTTTTTGAATGTACCTCGTATTAGTTAAATTTCACTGTAATTTTTTTTAAAAATCATGACTTTATTTTTATATAAACATTTCAATTAAATCCCCTTGAATAATTTTACATAGAAATGTTCTTATTAATTAATTTTCATACTCAGAGAAATTTGTATCTCTATCTATAAAAGGCAGGATGTGTGTGTGTGTGTAATGAATGCACGGACGCAATTTTTGACGGATTTGCACCAAAATTTACATGCACATGCTCCAAGTTAGTAGGAAGGACAAGACTGACTTTGCATTTCCCAACTCCCATCGATATTGGAAATAATCAATTTTTTTCATGCTTCTACAGCCAGAGTAGAGAGCCTGGCAAGATTCTATTGGCCAGCGTGAGAGCCAACAACTGACTGACACGAATGTTAACTAGCATGCTAGCATGCAAAAAAAATCGATAGCTGCATTCGTCACAAGTGGGAAAAATTTAAATCTGCATGGCACTTTTTACTCCAATTGGCTCATTCGCTTGCTTAAACTCAACGTTGATTCTGATTCCGCAGAACTGGGTTGATGTGAAAAATATTTGTTGTTAGCATTCTTTTTCATTTGGTTTTTCCAGTTACGAGTCCTTTTTTAAGCTGATCGTTTTGTGTTCATTTTGTTTAGTTCTTTTTCATAACAGATTTAATGTTTAGTATAGAGCTTAGAAAAAATTTGCAGTGTGAGATAGGCAAGAAGTAAGGCATGTAGCAACATCAGCACGGCAAAGGGCACTCCTTTAAAAAAAGGCAAGGAAGGGCAAATATATTTTTAAGTCAAGTGATAGCGACACTGTATGAGTCGTACGATTTTTAAATCAAGCACGGGCAACGCCGGGCCATGCTGCTAGTCATACTATAATTTAAGAATTGTGTTCTATGCATTCATTTTCTAAAAAAAGTGTATTCTTTAAGTTGTATCTCTTTAGGATGTAGGTGATTATGGCTCTCTACAATTTCCTGTCCTTTAAAGCCCTTAATAAAATTTGTCTTTTTGTTATTTCTCCTAAACTTTGTTCTGCCATCCATTTACATAAGCTCACTCAGTATGTTATGCATTGTTTTTCTCTGTCCCTCTTGCCTTCAATTTGTCCTGTGAGTATCAGATTTTTCAAGCTCTCTTTCCTTATCCTGTACCCTAGAAATTTCGACAGACTCTTCCTAATGTTAGCTTTTTGTTTCCATTTTCTCTCAAACTTTGTAGAATATTAGCACATTCCAAATATGTATTTAAAGTTCTTTATCAAAAAATGTTTATCTGCAATTATCTGTCTTGTCATGACTACATTTTTCATGTTTGTTATCATTTATTAAATTTTCTCTTGCATTTTTGATTTATGATAAGTAGATAACATGTTAGTCAAGATTTTGAACCAAAAATTGACAGAAAGCAAATGTAATTTTCTCGCTTTGTTTATTAAAGCAAGATTAGCTCTTACAATTAGATACTGACATTTTCCAAAATTTTACAATGATGCTCACCCTGTACAAGGCAGAAGAGCCACTCGAGGTAGAGGGTTACAGAATAAGAAGCACTACCCAAGTATGGTGATAATGCCACCAAGGTACAAGGGGCCAGTGGAAGAGAAGGAAAAGACTTTATAAGAAACCAGAAACCTAATCCTAAACAAGAAACAAGGGATAAACCTCTACTCCAGTTCAAAAAATCAGGGAGGAGTGTGAAGCAATTGAGAGGCAAACCTATCTACTCCTATTGAGGAAAAAAAATGTAAATAGAAAATGAAAGTTCTGAGTTTTAGATGATGACATTAGAAGTATAAAGTTGAAGTAGATATTAGAAGGAACCAGAAACCCAATCCTAAACAGGAAACAAGGGATAAACCTTTACCCGTCTATTTACCCCAAGCAAGATGATGATGCCACTAAGACGCAAGGGACTACTGGGAGTGAAAGAGAATGAGAAGACTTTAGAAGGAACCAGAAACCCAATCCTAAACAACAAACAATGAATAAACCTCTACTCTTGTTCAAAAGATCGGGGAGGAGTGTGGACCTTATTATTTAGAAATAAATAATACAAATATCTAAATTTAAAGTCTTTCAACTTTCATTTTTTCATTCAAGTTTCATTTGTTAATTTAAAAAGATGCATTTAAGTTTTGTTTGTGTCTGTTTGCTTGATTTATTAGAAAGAAGTTGGATCTTTTTTTTTATTTAAAGAAATTTGTTGCTTTTAAAATGAACATAATAGAATATTAATAAAAAATTTTGTATCATCCCAACATTTTCCCCCAAAACCTAACTAGTCATCTCTAAATAATGTTCTATTTTCCCCTGGAATGACATTAATTTCAAGCTGTGGTTTATTAAAAAAAAAAAAAAAAATGATGGATCTTGGAAAATCTCAATACAAAAAACAAAAAAAAAGCATTATAATATGAAAAATTAGATTTTTGAATATGGTTGGATTTTTAAATTTTTTTGTTTAAACGTTAATTCCTTTTCTGGAATTTTAAGTAAAGTTACTGCTATCTTTTGCTTCTTATTTTATCAGTCCTGCAGTAGTTGTTTATCTTACATACCGAGAGCTGCCCTTCCCTTAATGTTTGGGTGTTTATATAGTCTATGCTCTAGCTATGCTAATTAGGTAGTCATTTACATATCACTACAGTTGGGTTTTTTTTTTTTTTTTAATTTGTATGAAATGCTCTACAAAAATGTTTCCCATGCTGATAAAAAGATAAAAGTGAAAACCAAAAATAATTATAAGCTCATCAATAAAATATTTGAATTTGTTGCAATTCTTGTTTGTAATAAATTAAAGCTTGAAATATTTGAAGAATAATGTAAACATTAACCCATGAAATTTTGTCCTCTTCTAATGGCAAAGGACACTCCCAAAATATTGCCTCTTAACTATTTCCCCAGAGGCTACAATAGATACAGGAGGCACTTGGATAGAGCAATTTTTAAGTTCCAAAACCCTATTTTTCTATATATTCACCTCTATTGTCTATGCATTAACACTTCAAAAGTAATAACTCCTATTTATTTAATAGTTTGATAGAGCTTGTTTTCAGCTACAAAACACTATTTTTTTGTGTCATCACCACTATTGGCTACGTCTTACTGCTCCAAAAGTAATGCCTTCTATTTATTTCCATGGGAACCACAACAAATACAGTGAGCACAATAGCATTGTTGGATGGAGCAAGTTTTCAGCTAAAAAAAAACCAAAAAAATAAACATTATTTTTTCATGTAGTTCCCACCATTGGCTAAGTAGTATTGTTCCGAAAGTAATGCCTCCTATCTATGTTATAAGGAAACTACAATATATATAGGGAGCACAATAATAGTTGGATAGAGCAATTTTTCAGTTATAGAACTCTTTGTTTTTCCATATAGTCACCACCCTTCGCCATGATTTTTGAGATGCACTTCATTTTGTGAGTTGTCGGCTTTCCAGGTATGCCAAGAATATGGCATGTCATTCATATTCACAATTGCTAAAGCACATTACTCACCATCTAACTGTGCTTACATCTCTTGTTTGGTCTCTGTTTAATAAATATCAGTGAATAGCAATGGGTAGAATTTTTACCACGTATAGGAATTTGCTAAAATGTCTCTGCTTCTTATGCACTTAAATGTTAGATACTACTTTGCCAGGTTGCTATCTATAATAAAGCAAAAAAAAAAAAGTTCTACTGCAATGTCATCAGTATCTGGTAATGGTGATAGCGAAATTAGCTGTTTCCTTACAGGAAACATTTGGCATTCATTGATTGTATAGTTAGACTTCTCAATCCACTGTTATAGCAATTTCTAATATTGATGGTAGTTTCCTTCTAAACCTTCTGTTTATGGTAATGTGGAAAGTTAACCTTGTGATTATATCATTATTTTCTCTTCTACTTACATGTGCTATTCCTTTTAGTTGTTGCTGCTGTTGGAAGTGAGTGATGTGGTTTTTGCTATTTGATAAAACACTTTGTGATTTTTAGCACCAGTTTATAGGGTTTTATAAAGGATTGTACTCTTTAAGATTCTCAAGTCCACTAATGGTTATCGTTCTTTTTAGGATTGATGGGAGTTTCTTTCCAATTTGTTTTTGGTGACATGGAAAGTTAATATCTTGATTATGTCATTATTTTCTCTTCTATTTATATGTGCTATTCATTTTAGTTGTTACTGCTGTTTGAAGTCTTCCAGTGATGTGGTTTTTGTTATTTGGTAAAGCGCTTTGTGATTTTGTAGCACCAATCTATAAGGTCTGTTGAAGGATTTACTGTGTCCATTCACTTGAAGACATTTATAATCATTAATCTGAGAAAACGGATGTATACAAATAATATTTTAGACATTTAGTACCTGAACACCATGTATCTGTCAAGGCTACTTAAGAACATGACTTGAGTTTTCAGGTTAGTATTTTACTTCTGTAACATCTTACAGTACGGGACAAAAGTACCCTCTAGTACAATCTATCCTATGTTTAATGTCTTTGTCTCTTATATTTGTTACCTGCCTTTGACATTATGGAATAGGAGCAAATTCCTATACGTGGTAAAAATTCTACCCATTGCTATTCACTGATATTTATTACTTTCCACATAATACTTGTACAAATTTATAATGCATTATTTATCTTATTTCTTGATTTTCTAACAAAAATATATTCTGTTGGTCGTAAGAGAAAATTCTTGAACTCTTGAAATTTAATTTTCTGTATAAGAATTTTCTATTAGGAAATCACAATTTTATTTTGGCTTCTTTACTTCCTTATTTGTTTCTCTATATGTGGATTTTGCAATAATAATGGCTTTACTGCAGTAGCAAACTGGTTAAACCAGACTAATTACTGATTATCAATAGGTAATCATTTTAGAAGAGGCACGGTGGAGTAATGGATAGCAGCTCAAATTGAGAGTTGAATCGGAGAGCCGAGTTTGAATTCCAGTCAAATCCATCACATTCACTTGCATGCTAATACCCTTGGGAAAGATATGAATTCCCTTCTTCTCCCCCCAGCTATGGGTAAATAGCAGGACAGACCAGGTTCTATAGCCTTGGATAGCAACTGGTCTACTGCAGAAAGAAATGGCAACCTACTGTGGGAAAAAATCTGCCTCATCAGTCATGTATCAAAAGATACATGATCACCTAAGCGTGTACCCCGTATGGCACATAACTGACTGACTAAATCATTTTAGATATCTCATATTCATTTTTTCTAGTCCTGGGCATGATGATAAACTAGGCCTGGCAGCAAGGCCTCTGGTCGGGAGATTATAGATTTTGAGAAGTGTGGAACCGCCTCTAAATTGCTGTTATTTCCAGGTCCACCCTGACCTGGGGTGGTAGCATCTGTTTGGGTCCCAGCTATGAACAAAATAGTGAACCACCAAACAAAAACAAAACACTATGAAAGTATAAAAATAGATTTTTATGGTAACAATACTAACGATACATTTTTATAGTAAAATTACCAACAATACATTTTATTTGTAGTTGAAGGCATGCAATTGCATTCAAAATATTTAGATTTTGGTATTAAATAACTCATAGAGGCTGATATCCCACTAAACAAAATCAACCAACCAAACAAACAACATGAAAGAAGTCTTTCATGACATTAATCCATATATCATATCATATGATTTCTTAAAGAAATCAAACTGTATTCCAAAATATAACTTCAAAACTACAACATAAAATGCACATATCACCACCTCTAGTAATCATGTCCACACAAAAATGTATATGCACAAAAGCTGAGTATCATCTACCATGTATTCAATTGTGGAAGCAGAATAACATATATCATATTTTTATTATTTAAAAGCTCCCAAGAAAATTACATTTTGGCATTAAATGACCTATAAAGAGTTGATATGCAATTAAATAAATCAAATCATTTTTTCACTCTATCAAAACTAGCAAGAAGTTAACAAACTTCAGATATGCAAGTAAATGTTATTTGAAAGAAATTTCATTGAGGTTGCATCAGAGTCCTCAATAAATATTAAGTTTACCACATATATATGAGTGTCCTTGTTAGCATATGTTGTCAGGACAAATATTTACCCAACACTTATAATAAGAAAATAAAGATAGCTAGGGAGAATTCAAAAGAATTTTAATAAAGTTTTAAATTTCTAGAAAGAGAACATGCTAACAAAGTGTACAAATGTATTACATGCCTTCTTTCCAACCCTGAAAAAGAAAAGTAGTGGATATTACAGATGCTGTCTTTACTGTAGTGGTGACTTACCTCGGTGACCCAAAAGGGCCAGAGTCGTGTGCATATTTTGCAAGGGAGTGTGGAGATGGTGAATCGACGAGTTTTGGATGGACAGTGAATCTGACAGCACTTTGTTGTAATGATAGTGGTGGTGTTGCTTTTTATTGGTTGGTTCTGGGCGCTCATTGGCTGAGTGTTGGCTGGGTCAGGTGTATAAAAACACGATACACTCATTTAACAGGTGTTGTTCGAGACAGTGAGTGGTGTAATGGAGATCGAGGCAAGAAGTGTGGATTTGTTTTGCCTAGTGAACCTATTTGACTCATACTACCTTTCTTTCCCTGTGTGTGCTTCCAACCAAATTTTGCAACATTTACTCAAAAGTCTAGCAAGTCATTTTGCTATTGCCTGTGTCTACCCATGTGTCAAGACTGCATCTTCTTCCTCTATTTGCCGCATCCCTTCAGGACATGGTTGATCCTGGCTCTCCACATTTTCCTATCTCTTCCACCAGCCATCCATCTGCATAAGTTTGTCAGTTATCTGGCTCACTGCCTTCTCCTATCACTCTTGCCCTCAGTATGCCCTGTGAGATGTCCATGAACTGTTACAGAGGTATGTTGGGTTGCCATGGATCAAAGGTGGTGGTATATTTGCTACTGTGATTGCCACAGATCTATGATCAGTGATGTGGTATAGTGTTGTCCAAAGAGTTGGTGTCTAATGAAGAACTGTTCTCTGTACAAATTAGGCTTTACTGATTGGCTTTTTGTTTTGGCCATGCATGGTACATACTAATTTGGGGAAGAGGAAGAAACATTAACCCAACAACAGTTTATGTCAAGACAAAACCTTGTGTTGTGAAAAACTCGAATAACTGATGAATGACTAACATTTTTTGTCCAAGTTTGAAATTAGTCAAAATAAATCAAGAGGGGCACTTTGACGTGGTGCAATGGTTAGCAAGCTTGTTTTGCAAGATCATTTATGATTGAATAGTGAGATTGATTCACACAGGTTTCCCCATATTTTTGGCCTTGTGCCACCTAAGCTATGCTTAGAAAATCACCATGATTGTAGAAAAGCTGAACAGCTGTAAATCCAAGTAATATTCTCATTTTCTTTTCTTTCTTTTTCTTTTTCTTTCTCTTCATTATTTCTCTCCTTGCCATTCGTTTCTCACTCTCTCCCCACTCTTATTCTCACACTCTCCCCACTCTTATTTTCACTCTCTCCCCACTCTTATTCTCACTCTCTCCCCACTCTTATTCTCACTCTCTCCCCATTCTTTTCTCTCTCCCCACCCATTCTTTCTTGTTGGCAACCACACATCACCATTCTCATGCAAAGTGACACAACTATCATAGTAATTTGAAAGGATTTTTATTAGATATTATTTCTTATTACAATAACTGTTATTTTTAGTGGGTAGACATATTTGAGTTGTAAAGGCATGTTTTGGCTATATGGAAAAGGAGAAGCAGGTTCAATTCCTGTCAGAGGCACAATCTTTCTTTAGTAGGACTTCTCAGTCAAGTTTGGTTATTAATTTCACTGTTTAAGGAAATAAAAAATCAGGAATAGCAACTCAAATACATGTACCTGTTAAAATAACATTTATAGTAATAAGAAACAACTTCAGGACATGGGCGATTATGGCTCTCCTCAACTTTCTATCTCCTGTGGCCCTTAGCAGTTCTTTTTCCTTTTCTAAGGATTCTACCATCTGTTCCACCACTGATTCACACAAGCCATCAGTTAATTGACTCGCTGCCTTCCTCAATCACTCTTACCCTCAATTTGTCCTGTAAGTGTTAAGTTTTCCAAGCCTTCCTTTCTCATTGTGTCATGAATTTCAGCTGTCTTTTCCTGAGTAGAAGTGTTCTTTCTGTTGACATTTTCTTTAAGACTTCCTTATTGCTTACTCACTCCATCCATGAAATTTTCAGTATCCTTCAGTAATGTCATCTCCAAACAGCTAATTATTCAGGAGAAGATAACTCTTACCTACACCAGGCATATCCTTATTGAGGTCTCTCTGTCAGTATGATTCTCTTCTACAAATAGATTTAAAACTCTAAAAACTGAAGCAAAATGTAAAACAAAGAAACTGATAAATTCTATATAAGCTCTGCAATATCATAAAGTGAATATTTGAAAACTTTTTTAAAATTATTCTTCTGTGAGAATTTCATTTAACACTTATTGATCATGACTAAATACTTTATATTTCAATGTATCAATTTGGATTTTTGGTAATTTGCCATCAGAAAGTAAATCAATCCTATTTTATTGAATACAAACATTGATCTCTTATTTTGCGAACTGTCTCACCATTCTGTGTCAGCTTTCTTCTCATTATACATGTGTCTTGATCTAAGTTAGCAAAATATAATTTCTATACCTGTTTTGAAACACTTGTAGATTTTCAAACAAATTTAAACAGACTTAAAACAACTTGTATAACAATAAATGAATCTATTAGATATCACTATCATTTGCTATTAGGACAAGTCCAAATTCAAAAATAAAGTGAAGGCAATGGGAAACCATTCCATTGTCTTTCTCAAAAAGTCATAGTAATTATAACATCTTAAAGGAAAAGAAATCTATAAAGAACTACAATCAACTACATCCTAAAGAGAAAATGACATTAAAAAAATCAATGTGTTTTAATTTTGCTAATTACAAAATTTATCAAAGTACAAGCTGGAATTTTCTAGATTTGACAATTTGTAAGAAATAAAATATATTTATTTATTGGTAGAGCATAATTATCCAATCAAAAGCCAGGTAGCTCGGCCATATAATTTTTTTATTTTTAATCATTTCACCCCATGCAAGGCAATAAAGCCACTAAGTACTCCTTGTGTTTTAGTGACTTTAACAGTTAACTCTAAACATAAATGTGAATTAAATAACTGACTCCAACAAGACTTGTGTGTGGAGAGAGAGAATTTATTTAGCGACCTTCCAACCCACTTGGTGGTATCCAACTGTCCCTACCCCCGTGTTTCCGCCTCAATCGTACCTCACTCATGGAGAAGGTACAAGGGGAACAACTTCACGTTGATTAACAATTCTTCCCCTTTTTTCTTTTCTTTCTTCTTTCAGATGAACATCTGAAAAAGAGATTAAAAAAATTTTGAAATTATTAAACGGATGATTCCTTGGGCTCTGATATAAAGCCAAGGATTTTATATGATGGTACTCCTTTCTTTGTCAAGGAGTCTGCAACTTGTTCATCAGTTGGTATCCAAGAGAACTCTGCAATTTCCTTTCTGTCCAACATTTCTCTCAAAATGGCCATCTCAATGCGAAGTCTCTTGTCCAAAATCTGTGTTGATGAATGTACTGAGTCATAGAGACAGGAATTGTCAGTTTTGCATATGATCTTAATGTTCTCAGTTTCATCTTTTAGTTGCAGTAGTTCCAATAATAGTTTTCTGTAAAACAGGCAGGCTTCTGACATATCAACCATGGCTAGAGTTTCAGCAGCCAGTGTACTTTTGACCACCCTTCTAATGTGTTTGGATTGCCATGCAGTGGGCATGTATTTATTATTATTTCCTACCAAAAAGAGTATATAGCCTCCTTGTGATCCTTCATCTGTCAAATTAGCGAAAGAAGCATCACTATATGCAACAATTTTTAAATGCTTAAGGTTTTCTAAGTCAGGGATGTCTATCTGTGATTTTTCCTTTTTTGCTTTCTTAACTACTCTATTGGCTTGTTTTATACATTCTACATTTTGTTGTTTTAGAATGGAGCTTAATGCACTAACATCATAACTTAGATCAGGTCTGGTTTGGGTGGCCAGCCAGTTAAGTTGACCAATAACTTGCCTGATTTCAGTAATTTCTGTTGTGGAAATTGTGTCTTTAAGGTTCCTGCCTGCTTCTACCAGAATATATTTTAATTTCTTTACATACTCATTCTGTCCAAGTTTGATATTCTCATTATTCTTTTTTATATGTAATCCTATGTATTGGAACTCAGCAGTTTCTTCGGTTTTAACTGAAATACATGACAAAGCCTGTCTATGACTCTGCTTTGAAAGATCTCTGATCCTGCAAAGCAAAAATCATCAACATGAGCAGCAATTATACCTTGCAGTTTGTTTCCAAAATGCCATGTAAATATTGCTTGATCATATTTTGAAGCCATTGCTCCTGACTTCATTAATTCTTCCCTGAGTGTTAAGTACCAGGACCTAGAAGCATCAGTCAAGCCATATACACATTTTGAGAGTTTCCAGATATGGCCCTGAGGTACATTGGCTTCTTTATGAGGATCCAGATAAACCAGTCGATCCAACTACTTGCTCTGCAGGAATGCGGTCTTTATGTCCATTGATTTACACATCCACTGGTTAGCTGCCATTATTGCCAGTGCTATGCGTAAACCTTCTTTAGAACATGTGGGAGAATCATTCCTTATGTTGTTAGTGTCTCTATCCTAGAAGCCTCTTGCCACAAGTCTGGCTTTATAGGTTTGCTTGGCATTGGAATTTTTATTTGTGTGAATCCATCTTGTGGAAATTTTTGGTTGACCTTAGTCAGGTACTTGGGTGTACACTTTATTTTCAACCCAGCTTTTGAGCTCTTTCTTTCTTGCCTCTTCCAGTTCCAGGTCATCATTAGAGGAGGAAATCATTATATTTTCCTCGTCACAAGAAGTGTGTTCAAGTTCAGTTTCCTCAACCTCACATGTTTGCCACTCTGATACCCCATGCTCAAAGTCCAGCCAAAAAGGTTCACCCTGTTCCATAACCACATTCATCAAATGCTTGTTTTTGCCTGTTGCTTTGCCTGCCCTACTTATGACATTTAATTTTTTCCATTCTGGATCTGTGTCATTGGCAAGCTTGCATTTAATAGTTTGTCCTGGTTTAGGAAGCTCCATTTTCTTTGGAGTAAAGTCCTGCTTATGTCGTCTCTCTCTTGTTTCTACAGTCTGATGTTGCTCGACATTGTTATTTGTGGTTCCCAAATCTTCATTCATATCAAACTCTTCAGAAATTGGTACTTCTGGAGATTCTTCGAGTCTATTCTGTGAGGCACTAAGTTCCTTGATGCTGTCCTTGGAAGTGCTTCGATATGTCTCAGGGTAGGGTGTTAAGCGAGATGGATGTACCCTTACATATGTGCCACCATGTTTGACAAGCACCTGCTTATGTTCCCACCCTATAACAGTTCCTGGACCAAGCCATCTATCACACAGGTTTCTTTTATAAAGGACAGCATCGCCATTTTTGTAGGTTTGTGCTATACCTGTTCTAACTTGGTGACAAAGTGCACGTCTTAGTTTCTCCGAGGACTCACATGCTATGAATTGTTTCCTGGCAGCATGCATAGCATTTAGGTTATCTGCAACAACTTCACTGGTGGAAACACCTTCTAATGCAGGAAGTTTATCATTTAGAAAGGCAGGTAGGTTGGGATTTATGCCAAAAACAAGTTGATTGGGACTGTATCCGTGAACACTGTGAAGTGTGTTTTTTGGCACTTATGGCCCATGCAAGTGCTACCTCAAAACTACAGTTGGTATCTTCTATGGTTTTCTTTACCATTTCTCCCAATATCCCATTGTGTCTTTCATTTAACCCATTGCTCCAAGGACTTTCAGCAGCAGTAGTACGTACCACAATGTTTAAATTTTGCGCCATATCTCTAAATGACTGGTTATTAAACTCTCTGCCATTGTCAGTGAGGATAAATCCCGGGGTTCCAAAATATGCAACCCAGTGCTTGAAGATGGCATTAATGATGTCAGAACTTTCCTTACTAGGAATCCTGACTCCAACACTGTATCTTGTACCATGGTCAATTAGGTGCAGTACCTTGTTGCCGTTAATTTCTTTGATGTCCATGGCAATACTCTCATTGAAATAGGTTCCTAATGAGAATCCAACAATGGGTCTAGGTTCAGCCCTTTTGTACCTCATGCAAATTTCACATGAATTAGGAAGTTCTTGTGAAATTTTAATAAATTTAGAATCTCTTATTCCAGCATTTCTCACTAAATCACATAGCTTTTTGCTGCTGGGGTGACTGAATTGTCTATGCAACTTTGTGGCAATTTTAATTTTCTCTAGTCTATTTTTACTAGCAATTTCTTTAATAAATAAAATTTGCTTGAACTTACCTCGGTCTGGTAGAGGTCGGCTAATAGGGATGTGGTAGTGACCAGATGAAGTACACTGCATTGGGACTTTTCTCCCCAGCATGGTAACAGTGTCATTCTCAAAATTGAGGCATGTCCTGGCTCTTTTCATGGAATTTTTACTTAACAGAAGTGGTATGTCAGAGTCCACAACATCAGTTACGATACTGACTTCAACATCGGCAATGATACACGGTAGAGTGACTGTGTAGATGGATTTGAGTTTGTTTCCATCACCAAACTTATATGTTCTCACTCCATCTTGAACTTTTATATATTTTTTTGTTTTTCTGGTATGGTTTCAAGAAAACACTCGTACCATTTCTTTCCACAAACAGTCCCAGAGGCACCAGAATCCAAGACGGCCGAGCCTAGTGTTTCACCCAAAAAACGTGTTAGTGCCATCTTCCCCTTTTTGCTGACTCATCAGCACGAGGTTGGAGACAAGTATGTTTTCATTGTCTTCCTTTTTATGCGAAGTATCTTCTGTGTATGGACATTTGCGAGCCCAGTGGAATTTGCATCCACATGTGAAACATTTAGTGGTGTTTCCTTCAGGTCCTAGTGGGTTTAGATTTTTATCAGTGGAGCGTGTTGAATTCCTGTTACGACTCCTCGTGCCATTACCTCACCGACCAGAAAAGTGAGTAGTAGTTCTATTTGAACGATTGTAAAATGTCCCACTAGATTGCTCCTCCTGATTATCCATGCTGAAGGCAACATCCATTTCATTTTTCACCATGACTGGAGGAGTGGTGGGTGATGAAGCGTCGCAATATTGTCTATGCAGTATCTTCTTCAATTGTTTAGACATTTCGTTAAGACTAAGTTCCTTAACCGTGGCTTTCACCAGCCGTTCATTTTCTGGGGTGAGATTTGCACTTTTTAATGCCCTATACGTGAGAACCGGTTCGGGCAGCGATATTTTGTGTTCCTTTAATTTTGCAACATTACGATTGAAGCAGATAAGAAAATCATCAATTGAATCAGTGCTCTGTTGTGTGTATCGCTCAAAGGATTCATACGCTGTAAAAGCCGCCTGGTTTGCGTCTTCCAAGAAAAGTGTGTCCAGCTTTTGGTATAACTTTTCCATGCCATCATTGGCATTTAGGGTGGCAATGTCCAATTCTAGTACAGCTTCCCTGGCCTTTCCTTCCAAGGATAGAAGTACCACTGGGGCGTGTCTATGTATCTCCAAGCTGGTGGCAAGTTCCCACACTTGCATTTCTTTTTTCCAAGTATTGTACTTGTCCGTGTTTAAGGCAGGTGGGGAAATAAACTTCGAAGCCATTTTTTACGATCTAAATGCTCTGCTACCAATGTGAATTAAATAACTGACTCCAACAAGACTTGTGTGTGGAGAGAGAGAATTTATTTAGCGACCTTCCAACCCACGTAGTGGTATCCAACTGTCCCTACCCCCGTGTTTCCGCCTCAATTGTACCTCACTCATGGAGAAGGTACAAGGGGAACAACTTCACCTTGATTAACAATAAAGATGTTAAGTTTGTAGTGATCATGGAAGCATCCTCTTGGGAGTCTGTTCCATAAAGTGGTGGCTCTTCAGAAGAAGCAGTCCATATGGAACTTCCTTCTTAGTAACAGAATACGAGAAGAATGGGGATGATTTATACCAGTGTATCTATATGGTAGGTCTTAAAGAAATTTTCCAATGTTTTAAAAAAAAAATGGTAATCAATTAGTGACAGGTTTGAAGAACATAGGAGATGTGACAAAACTTCAAAACCTAGCATATTAAGCTTTTGCAATGTGATTTGTGTGGCATAAAGCTGAACCTTATGAAACAAAAGTAGTTCCCTTTGATTGACCAAAGCTAGTATTATAAAATAGATAATTATTTTTTTGAACAACTAAATAATTTCTTCTTACTTTGTTATAAACATTTCTTTCTAAAACAAGTTCTATAAATTTTAAATGTTAATTCAAGATAAACCTTGGCGATTTATTGATTACTATATAAGTGCTTCGGTTTGATAAATGTTCAATTTGAAATACCAATCACCTGAAGAAAGCTGGGGAATACAATGGTTGAAATGTTGTGAATATGTCAACAAAGATGAGGACAATAGTCGAATAATGCAAATAGTGTAAATAGTAGCTGTGTTGTCATGTTGGACAGTGTAATGACGGATTTAATGTTCTGTGGAGATCTTATCTGTAATACATGATTGCAGACAATGATATGATTGCATTTTTTTATATAATTCTTAAGTACTCATTAATCATAAAAATTTAGGAAAATATTCTCTATAATGCTTTACTGAATTTTAGAAATGTTTTACTTTAAATTTACGATAGTTATCATTCTTACTTTCTGATAATGTCATGTACGTTGGCCCATTCTTACAAAAATCAGCATGTTTATACACATACAAACAAAATTAAAATTCCTTTAAAAATATTGGTGTTTGATGATTTGTATTAAGCTTTTCCATTTATGATTAGTAAATATAGTTTTTACTTAGTAATATCTGAAAGGCTGAAACTTATACAGAATTTTAAAAGATTTAAAACTGAAATTTTCCTAATTAAAATTTTTAAAAAAATGAAAACAATTCTTGTAAAAATTCATTATTCATTAAAAATTTTTTTTTCTTAAGACAATAATGTCCTTAATATATCTTATAAAATCAATTAAAAGCTTTTCTAATTAAATAATTTCATAGTTTTATTGGATTTTTTATTTTATGATTCAGGGCAGATTTTCAGTAAATGGTGTTTTTTCTCAAACAAAAACAAATTGATGATTTAAATTCTCCAAGGAGTCCTGCTCTTAACTAATATCCTGGATTTTTAATTTCTCAAAATTTCTTAAAATAATTAGAGGTAACAGATCTAAAAAAAAAAAAAATTTACTAAGATTTTCTTTAAAAAAAAAATAGTTTTAAAAAATAATTTAATTCATTTGTGAATAAGTCTTGAAAGTTTCATTAAAATCTGACAATTATTTGATTTTTGCAAGAATTTTCAAAACAGTGGTTTTAACACCAAAAAAAGGAGCTATAAATTTCATCTACTAATTTTTGTCATACCAACTGATGCAAGTAAAAGAAGATTTTAACCAAAATTTTGAATGTCCTAGAAAGGAATAAAAAATTTGATAAAATAATCAAAAATACTTTGATCTTTTCTCTTAATAATGACAAACATTTTGACAATAAAATTTTGTTTTTTTTAAGTTTAGGGGCCTTTTTTCCTCATGATATGTTCTTTTTAAGACAATTTTTGGAGGTACTTAAATAACACCAACAAAAATGTTCAATAAAAACATTGGACATGCATCAGTTACTAATATAGCAAATTCATGGAGAGCAGACTGTGAATAGATATCCATTAATTGGGTTAAAAAATAAAGGATGATATATACCTTCAGAAGATCATTTTCAGTGTTATGGTCTAAACAGTAGCATATAGTTAAAGGTCTTTAACTATGAAATATTGTATTTTCATGTGAAATGGGTAAATTGTCTATTGATCAAATTAAATTGAAAAAGGTTGTCTAAATCATTGTTAGTGGCATGGTTTCTTTAAAAAAAAAAAACAGGTAATCAGTACATTTCCTGACATGACCCTAGTACCTACAACCTCTAGAATATGATCTGTTCTTTTGCCTTTTTGTACTAATTACTTACTGAAAATTTCTTGATGGTCACTTTTAATATTGTTCTTTGTGTTTTTCAGTCATTTGAACGTGTGGTGGTCCAAAATATTCTTCATGGTTTGTCTCCAAGCCTGTGTGAAGCCATCCATAGTGTGTCTCGTTGGAAAATCATTCAGTGTGCATTCCCTCATGTATTACATGCCTGCTCTGCTCTTCTCACTGAAAGAAAACAAAAGAACCCTGAAGCAAAGTTTACAAATTGCGAGACAAAAATACTTTACACTCTGCACTGGATTCTTTTGGATGCTGCTTCTGAATGTGAGGATAACTGGATGGAGAAGAACAGTGGCCGTCCAAGTGGACGCTCTTACCTACACTCTTTGGCCACCATCCAATTGTTTGTTTACCTTTTAGCACCACTTGTTCATACTTTACACAAGTCAGATTTCCAGAGTTTAAAACTTGAAAATGGACTGACCATTTGGCGACCCTTGATAGATTATAGTCTACCTGATGTACCCTGTTTTACGGCAGCAGTGAAACCACAAAGAAATATCCTCAAGGCCCATCGAGCTCAAACCAAAACCAATACCAATGCTGCTAATATATACATTGGAAAAGGTTGTTCGGAGCAGAACCTCTATTTGGGGGTAGATTTATGCGGCAGTGGAACTGGTGGTACTGGAGACAATAGTGCCAATGATCCATCATCCCCAATGGCCCCTCTTGCACACATGAGTGACATCTGTGGATTGTCGGGATCTGACAGCCAGTCAGCTAGTGTTGAAGTGGTTTGCGAATATTGCAATTCTGTTGTTCCTGTCCGATCCACAGACAACAGTAATGCCTGCAAGTGTGGAGGAAAAGATAGTGCTGTCACATTTTCCTTTGATTCCAAGCTCACAGTTCCAACCAAATTATCTGCCACTCAGTTAGACAAAGACTATCTCAATCAAAAGTTAACAAGTGCCATTACAAATGGAAGTAAAGGGCCTAGCACGACAGATCCAGATATTTTAGCATCCAGTTACTTTGATATAGCAGTTCTAAGATGCTTATTTTGCTTACATTGGCCAGAAGAAGGAATCTATTGGGCATTGAGATATATACATCGACGATTACTAGAAATTTGCGATGAATATATGCGCTTAGAACACACTGCTCGTGAACGAAGTAAGTCCTTACCAATTCCAAGCATTCAAATTCTACAAATGCAAAGCATACCAGCATCACCAATAATGAACCTACAGGATACCAGTTCTTCCACACAACATCTACACAGGAAATCTTCCACATCTTCCACACATAACTCTTCCTCCTTCATACCTCAAATTCAAACTGCCACAACCCACAAGGAACCGCCCCATAAGCGCATTCGGGTTGTTGAGCTGAAGCAATTGTTTGATGCGGCGCGCTCTAAAAAATATACGACCGAGTCCGAAGACAGCGAGGCGCACTCTCCAAGAATTAACCGTGTAGAGCCAGCACGTCTTTCTTTGAAATCCCTAAAAGAAGATTCATCAAGTTCTTGTACTCTGTCGACATTAGACACAGATTCAGATTTCCCTCGGCCATGTTCAGGACTTGCCAATTACCTTGATGTGAAAAAAGATGGCAAGTCAGATGTCATATTCTCTGATCCTGCCCGGCGTAAAAGCATGCCCTCCTTACACCAGGCGGACAAAGTTTCGTTGGAAGGGAGTGGCCAGCTCAGCAGTCAGACAACCTCTTGCTCCACACGTGTTGATTCTATGCCAGTGGGGTTGAACTTGAAACCTCAACCCCAAGAACAGCTTTTGCCCTCGCCACAGCAGCATCAGGATCACTTGCTGCACCCCATCATCACGATCACTGAGCACAGTCCGTGCGATGTCACGCCTCTTGGAGTTTCATCCGGTTCCATTTATTTCTCTGAGGGTCGGCGGCGTGGCAGCACAGAGTCGGAACGAATTCTTCAGGACTATACTCCTGTGCCATCTGTTAGCATGGCCCGTAGCATGACCGACTCCAACATTGCCTATTCAAGTGAGGACGATATACAGGAAGCTGCTGGGGCAGTCTATTATATACAACCAAATGGTCAATTTAATTACAATATAATTTTGAAAGCAGTACACTTTGTATCAATGAATGAGCACACGCCGAGAATATGTGAAGTGCTACTGAATATCTTGAACTGTCTACTTGATTTAAATGTGATTGACATGAAAAAACAGGAACCTGCCATTAATAATTTACCTTTGAACCCACCAGAGGCTAATGACAGTTCTGCAGATGCTCCCAAGCCCAAGAAGGAAGTTAAAATTGATGACGCTACAACATACTGTATAGCCATGGACAGCATTGTCAGGTAAGAGAATTTTCTATTAATCAATCATTCCGTTAAGTGTCATACATGATACATGCACATCTATTAATATTCACTGTAAAATTTGGTATTAATTATAGGCATCTAAAAAAATTATAGTTTTATAAAAGATTCAGGATTATTATGGTCTAGACCCATTAGCATCATAGCTACACCTTATTACCGCCACCATGGCAGCAGTAGTAGGCCTAGGGTAAGATAGCATGACAGATCCTAATCCTGTTCAGTTTGGTTTTAAATTGAGTGTTGTCATTCTCCTAGATTGGTTGCCACCAAAGGCTAGAGAACCTAATTTATTATTTGACATATAGATGGTGGAGAGAAGAAACAGATGCCTTTCTCAGGAGGATTTATACGAAAGTGAATGTAAGTCTAGTCTGGAATTTGAACTTGGTTGATCAGTTCCACTTTTTGTGCCAATATCCATTCCAGTTGAGTTCATTACATTCTCTTATGTGCTAATAACCCTTGGCAAAGGTATGAATCCATCTCTTCTCTCCAGCTATAGATAAGTAGCAGGATAGACTAGGTTCTAGCCTTGGATGGCAGCTAGTCTAGGAGAAGGAAAAACTCTGAATTCAAAACCTCCAACTATGCGTAAATAGTAGGGTAGAGTGGGCTCTGTAGCCAGGGTTGTCGATCAGACTAATAAAAGGACAACGCTGAATACAAATCTGGAGTCAGTCCCTAAGACAGTCCGATGTCATGTTCAATTTTGTTCTGTCAATTCCTGAAACGAAGCTGGTGCCAAGCTGTATTAGCCTCTGCCTTTCTCTTGGACAACATCCGTGGCATGGAGAGGGGAGATGTCCTGCATAGGAAATTGCCTCTCTATCATAAAAAAAGGATCTTATCCAGGCCTATGATCTGGAGAGATCATAACTCTTTGGGCACTTATCCATTGTCTTTTGAGATTGATGCCATATATATATAGTGATTTTCCAAGTGTAGCTTAGATGTGGCACAAGGCCAAAAGTGTGATGCCATATATATATATATATATATATATATATATATCCACTATACAACACATACATGCATACATATATATATATATATATATATATATATTTATATATATATATATATATAAAAGTTTCATAAAATCCAGTATTAATTATAGTTTTCCACATATAGCCCATTAATGGCCATCATCTCATTTTTGGGACAGTGACCATTAATGGGTTAATAGCTGATATATAAGCAACAATAGTGAATGTGATGTTGAATCATTTTAGTGCAAAATTGTTTCATTTTTATGACTTGCCAACCCTTTGCAGGTTATTTAAAGCCAGAAATTTTTTTTTTTTTTTTTTTTTTTTTAGATAATAATGATTTAGTGATACAATTTTTACTAACTAACCCATAGCTGGGAGAGGAGAAGCAGATTCATTCCTTTCCCATGGTTATTTGTGTGTAAGTGAATATAACGAACACTATGGGAATTGGAACATGGCTCTTTGCTTAATAATTCCAAGCCATTATCCATTTCACTACCTGCACATCCAAAATTGCAGTACCTGGTATTTCTAAAAGTGCCAAAATTTAGGTAGGGTTTGAAAAGGTAAATAATATGGAAGAAAGTGAAGTGTTATTTTATAAAAATATATTTATAATAAGAATAATAAAAATATATCTAAAATAAGTATTTTTTTCCTTTTTTAAATTCCATTTCTGGCCCTGTCGGCGGGGCTTCAGAATACGCCGACTGCACCTCTGCAGGGGGTAAAAGTCCCCCAAGGGGGCCACCTGTTTGCCGTGGGTGGCGACCCGTGATGTTTGGGGACGGGATCCTGGTGGCTGAGCAGGTCATGACCCAGGTGATAAGTGGTCATTAACTGCAACACTCCACTTTGGCCCTTACCTGAGCTAGACGGGCGGTCGGAGAGGCCCACTCCGATCAATCGGCTGGTCATGACAAGCCCTAACACTCAACCCACCCCCCCCCAAAAAAAAAAAAAAAACTTGTGTATTAGTATAATTGCCAATTTATCCTCCAAAAAAAATGACATTTATTAAAAAAAAAAAAAAATATATATATATATATATATATATATAATAATAATAAACTCCCCACATGAGTGTTGGAAGGCGGTGGCTAAGGGTCAATCGATTCTGAGGAAGAAGGCCACAACATGGCTGTATACACCCGAGAGGCATCACTGGACTTGGCCAGCGAAGCCAAGGGAATGCAGGTGCTTGTGGCTTCCACTGGATACGAGTATACCTTTCCTGTAGCCCTGATGTGCCAGGGCGAATGGGTTTCCCCCCTGGCATCTCCCATAAAATTGGACTCCGAGGTGGGTGGGGAGCAGGAATGGCGAAACAACACCAAAAAAAACAAATGTTTCCAAAGAAATCCACCAAGAGACCACATTTTGAAAGCTCTGACAGTGAGCCAGAAATAATATATCAAAACATCCCTACATATATTGTAATCCAATCAACTGAAGATATACCTATAACTAAAATATCACCTTTCAAAATCGAACAAATACTTTCTAAAAAAATAAAACCAAAAACAACAAAAAATTAACAAACGGAACAATTCTAATCGAAGTTCAAAAACACAAGTGGAAGAAATCCTAAGATGGGAAACTTTCAACAACATCAAAATTAAAACCTCCCTCCACCAAACCTTAAATTCATCCAAAGGCGTAGTGAAAAGCTCTGAATTATCACTATGCACATTAGACGAAATAAAAACAAATTTAAAAACCAAAATGTAATAGATATCAAAAGAATAAGTATAAAAAAAAATGGAGAAACTATAAACACAAACACATACATATTAAATTTTAATATCCCAAAACCCCCTAATGAAATTAATGTAGGGTACATAAAAATAAAAAGTTGAGACATACATACCGAATCCACTTAGATGTTTCAACTGTCAGAAGTTTGGACACCACCAAGATAGGTGTACTAGACCCCCAGTATCTCACGGAAGATGCGGTGAAAATAACGCAAGACACACTGACTGTCAGAAGGAGGCAAAATGCACTAACTGCAAAAAAAATCACCCCAAAATTCCAGAGATTGCGAAATCTGGAAAAAAGAAAAGGATATTTCCAAAATAAAATATACTCAAAATATTACTTTCACAGAAGCAAGGAAATTAATAAACACTGTGACATACACAGAAATATCAAAAAGACATATACCAAACCCAAACCAACAAGGACACCAAACATACGAAAATAATCAACCTATAACAAAACCTGAAGTAGTTACTCAACTTATGAACGAGATGAGAACTCTAATCCAAGAAATGAAAACCATTATAAAAACAATCACAGAAAACAAACAACTCTCCAAGGAAAACTCAAACACCAAAACATCAACAAACCAAGAGACACAAGCAAAGCCTAACAAGGAGAACCCAAAAGTACTCTCTTCTGAAGTGGCCTCTACCACTAGGCCATCACAGACTTCACCCAATAGGGAAACTACAAAGGAAAAAAACCCTGATGGGCAGGAGCATAAAAATAGATCAAGATCAACCTCAAGAACAAGAACTGCCCCAAAAATAAATAAATTTGAGGCATTGGAAATAATGGAAACGGAAGATGAGACCCCACAACTAAGCAAAAAACCCAATCAAGGAAAAAATCTAACCTCAAAACAAATCCCGCCAAAAATTAAAACATGGCTCCACAAGTAATCAAACATCAAAATACCGGAACCATGACTAATAAAATCATCCAATGGAACATAAGAGGTATGAAACCAAACATAAATGAACTACTGCTTTTAATTGGGAACCTATCTCCAATGATAATATGTTTACAGGAGACTTTTCTGAAAGAGAATGACAATGTAAAAATTCGTAATTTTACCTCATATAACTATATAAATAATAATACAGATAGAGCCTCAGGCGGCACATCCATACTAATTAATAACAAGATCCCTCAACGCAGAATAGATCTTGACACAAATCTTCAAGCTGTAGCTGCATCAGCCACTTTACATCGTACCATAACAGTATGCTCTATATACATACCCCCACATGATCAGGTTATCAACACCGAATTAGAGCAACTGTTGCAGCAACTCCCTAGGCCATTCATTTTATTGGGTGACTTTAACAGTCACAACATCATATGGGGATGCAAAGAAATAAACAAAAAAGGTAAAATCCTGGAAAGGATTGTTAACGAAAACGATCTATGCATACTCAACACGGGCACTCAAACACATATAAACCAATTTAGTGGGAATACCTCTGCCATTGATTTAACCATATGTGACCCATCTATCTATATGGACTACACTTGGCAAGTACATGATGATACTTGTGGTAGTGATCACTTCCCAATACTTCTAAATAACACAAAGCCTAATGGGGAAAAAAATGCCCCGTTGGAAACTAGACAAAGCTAACTGGGAAAAATTTGAAGAAAAATGCAAAGAAAAACTAATACACAAAGAGTCAAACAATGACACAATAGAGTATTTCACTGAAACACTGAACTCTATAGCAGTAGACAGTGTTCCCAAGACTACAACTCCAAATAAACAGAAACAGACCCTGGTTCAACAACAAATGCCAAGAAGCAATTAAACTGCGAAAAGAAGCACTAAAAAATTCCAAAAAGAACCAATAACATCCAATCTGATGGAATACAAATCAAACAGAGCAAAGGCACGAAAAGAGATAAAAGCAGCAAAAAGAGAATGCTGGCAGAATTATGTCAGCAAATTGAATTGCTCAACTAAACCAAAGGCAATTTGGGAAATGATTAAGAAAATTATGGGCAAACAAGAAATAACACCAATAAAACACCTCTCAAAAGACAACTCCATAATAACAGATAAAAAAGCTATAACAGAATTGCTAGCTGAAACCTTTGCCAAAAACTCATCCAGTCTGAATGGTACAAAAGAATTCATAACCATCAAAGATGCAGAAAAATGTAAACTAAATTTTAAATCAAAAAATCTTGAAGATTATAATAGTTTATTGACACTAAGAGAATTGAAAGACTCTATAAAAAAATCCCATAATTCTGCTGTAGGCCCGGATGAAATCCACTATGAGTTTTTAAAAAAATTACCAGAAGAATCACTAAAATTCCTTTTAAAAATATTTAACAAAATATGGACAGAAGGAAGGTTCCCAGATATATGGAGAGAGACAACAATGATACCAATTCCCAAACCAAAAAGAGATGGCTTGGACCCACAAAACTATCGACCTATCTCTTTAACCAGTTGCTTGTGTAAAACAATGGAAAGGATAATAAACAACAGGTTGATTTGACATTTGGAATCAAACAATCTTATTTCAACTTACAATGTGGGTTCCGTAGTAAAAGAGGCACAATAGACCACTTAATACGCCTTGAAACAAATATTAGAAAGCATTTATCAAAAAAAGGAACACCTTACAGCTATATTTTTTCGATCTAGAAAAGGCTTATGATACGACGTGGAAATATGGAGTAATGAGGGACTTGAGTAACCTGGGTATAAAGGGTAGATTGCCACAGTTTATTGATGGATTCTTATCTGAAAGAAAATTCAGAGTTCGTGTCGACTCTACACTTTCAGATGTGAAAAATCAGGAAGAGGGTGTCCCACAAGGCAGTATATTGTCCGTGACACTATTTAACATAAAAATAAACACTATAATCAAGGAAATACCACCAGGAACCGATGGATCACTATATGTGGATGACCTTATGATATGTTATAAATCAAAATATATCCACACAATCGAACGAAAACTGCAACAGGGTCTAAATAAAATCAGCAGATGGGCAACAACAAATGGATTCAAGTTCTCTAAAACAAAAAAAAAATGTGTCCATTTTTGTCACAAAAAAGGAAACTCCATAATGACCCTAGGCTGAAACTTGACGGTTCAGAGATCCCAGTTGTAGATGAATACAAGTTTCTGGGGGTAATATTTGACAAAAAAAAACTAACATTTATTCCCCACCTGAAATACTTAAAAACCAAATGTAACAAAACATTACAACTACTGCGGCGTGGTAGCCCACACAAAATGGGGAGCAGATCGAAACACTCTGTTATTATTGTATAGATCCCTAATTAGATCAAAATTGGATTACAGTATTTTTTATATACCGTTCAGCCAGAAAATCCTATTTAAAAATGCTTGACCCGATCTACCATGGAGGTTTGAGGTTAGTACTCAGAGCCTTTAGAACGTCTCCAGTTGAGAGCCTATATGCTGAGGCTAACGAAGCACCTGCAAATAGTAGAAGCCATAAACTGGCCCTCCAGTACTATGTCAAATTAGGGTCATGCCCAGCAAATCCTGCGTACAATAGTACCTTCTATCCAAAATACAAAGAATTATTCCAAAGGAATGAAAAAAGCCATAAAACCCTTTGGACTTCGGATGGAAACAATTATAGAAGAAGCAGATGTAGATTTGACAAAAATCCATAAAACAATCATACCAGATATCCCACCTTGGACCATAAGAACCCCAAACATAAACTTAACCCTCTGTAAATACTTCAAAAATAAAACCCACCCACTAATTTTCCAAGAGGAATTAGAGAAAGTTAAGGAGAGATATCCTAGGCACTCACATGTCTTCACAGATGGATCTAAAGTAGGAAAAATAACAGGATGTGCCGCAATATATAATAGAAAAATATTTAAAAAACATCTCCCAAATGACACCTCTATATTCAGTGCAGAAGTTTGCGCAATTAACATGGCTCTTAACCTCATCTCAGAATCAAGGAACAACAAGTTCATTATCTTTTCTGATTCACTATCAGTATTAGAATCACTAAAAAACAGGAAGTTTGATAATCCATTGATAGTGAAAATACTATGTAAATTAGAACACCTATCAAATGATAATGATATACAGATATGTTGGGTCCCAGGTCACACTGGAATCGGTGGAAATGACCAGGCAGATAAAGCAGCCAGGTCTACTCTAAATATGACCATAGAAAAAATTTCAAAATACCATATACAGACCTTAAAATGAAGATAAATAAATACATACTGCAACAAAGACAACAACGCTGGAACAGCAATAGTAATAATAAATTACTAAAAATTAAACCTGAATTGGGAGAATGGAAACAGAGCTATAGGAAAAATAGAAAAGAGGAAGTGATATTGTCCAGACTTCGAATAGGCCATACAAGGACAACACATTCCTACTTACTTGAAGCAAAGCAACAACCAATGTGTTATGCATGCCAGACCGCATACACAGTGAAACACATTCTCATTGAATGTACTGACCTAGCCCATATAAGAGAAACGCTTTATAGTGCAAGTAACATGAAGGAACTGTTCCAAAAAAAACTGACATGGATAACATAATATCGTTCCTGAAAGCAGTCAATTTGTACCAAAAAATCTAAAAACATAAAAAAGTTGGGAGTTTTCTGCAAACTTTTGCTGCAAGGAATATTTTCAACAAAATCTGATTCTTTCTGCATACCATTTCTCAAAAAGGAAGAAACTTCCCTACGATACAATTCTCTACAAAAATTTTTTTTGACAGAACCAGATTTTTTCTACAAACCATTTCATTTCTAAAAACCTTTTTCAGCATGGCAAACCTCTCCGTTTGTGGAAATGGAAGGGTCTATTATATTGGAAAATAATATTCCAATAATAACCTGATTTGACATTAAATGACTGAGGAGGTCGATATGTCGTAAAACACAAACAAACAAACAAACAAACAAACAAACAAAATTCCATTTCTCTTCTAGATGTAGATGATCATGAGTCTCCATAGATTCCATTTCTGTGAATTTCCATAAAGAAAAATATAGAAAAGATAGTGGGGCAATTTCCCATTGCCTTTTACATGATTTGAAATTCTGAGTAATCTGTGTGTGAGACTGGTGCCACCAAAGCTAGACATATTTAACCCATAACTGCAGGGGCTAGCTTAAAATCCACCCTATTGGGCAGCATTTAGATAGCTTCTCCAGCAGGCTCTTGATTGGGACTTCATCACAATTGGCAGGGAGGAGTAGATGTGATAGGCAGCAATAAACTACAGAAAAACTCAAAATTGATCGCTGCATTTAAGGATTGCATTAATATTTAAGCTTACCTTTTAAAAGTTCAATGATAATTCTTCTGCCAACACTTAATTTAAAGACAATTTGATGTCCATAGGTCCTTACTTTCCATACAAACAATTATTTTTATTTTACGGATGACTTTCACTGGATTTTGCAATTAATTTTGATTATTCCCAAATTTATTTCCAAGTTATAAAAGTTGTTATTGAACAAAAAAATTTGTTGCAAAAAATTATGTAAAAAACGCCAAAAACAAATGCAGTAATGAAAAGGCTTATACTTAACATCAGGAAGAGGCAGCTGAAGTTTCTGGGACACATAATGAAGGAGGGCCTGGAGAATCTGATACTCACGGGTCGAATAGGAGGAAAAGAAAGACAAAGGAAAACAATGCATAACATTCCTAGTGGCTTTAAGCAAGTGGATGACAGAATGTGGTCTGGGGAAGGTAGCAGAGGGAAGGAACTTGTTGAGAGCTGCAAGGGATAGAGGGAGATGGAGAGCCATGATCGCCTATGTCCTGAAAGGACACGGTACATAGAAAACCCCATGTGAATTAATATCCTAATATTAATGGCTTAGTACTACCATTCTTTTTATAGCAATATTAACAGGCACCAACATATAAAAGTAAGCCATTGCAATTTGGAAAGATTTGATTATCATTGTCTAATAATTATAGTTTGTCATGTACTATTATATTTATTATGCATGTTCAGGTAGTGTAAAGGATATCAGTGCAAATATAAAGTCATCTGTATAATAAATGCAAATATCAGTGTGTCACACTTTTTCAACTTTAATCTTAGAGGCTTTAGCCCAACATATCATACCATTTTGGAATCAAGTTGACTCCCTAAGCAAATTAAAACATTCTGGGCTGGATCCAGACCCGCAATCCCCAAATTTTGGATTCTCAAGTTTTCATTACTGCATTTGTTTTTGGCGTTTTTTACATAATTTTTTGCAACAAATTTTTTTGTTCAATAACAACTTTTATAACTTGGAAATAAATTTGGGAATAATCAAAATTAATTGCAAAATCCAGTGAAAGTCATCCGTAAAATAAAAATAATTGTTTGCAATCTCTCTAAGACCTCATCGTTGCTCACACACTTGGTCCATAATATCCTTAGCATCCTTCTGTAGAACTACATCTCTGTCGCCTTGAGTCTCTTCTTCATCTTTGAGGAAATTGTCCAACATTCGCTGCCATAAAGAAGGATATCATGTAACAGCTCAGTACTCTTTTCTTCGTTACCAAAGAAATCCTTCTGTCTCGTAATACTCTGCCCAGCTTTTGAAATGTATCTTTGGCCATCCCAATATGTCTATGGATCTCAGTGCCGCATTTACCGTCCTCTGTCAGAATGCTTCCCAGATATTTAAACTGCTGAGTCTGCTTGATTCTAGTGTTCCCTGCCTGCAAATTGCATTTCGGGCTCATCCTTTTACTGATGACCATGCATTCTGTTTTCTTGTAGTTTATGCTTAGTTCCTTCTTCACATGTGGGGTAAACTCCCTAAAAAAATATTTTTCTGCTTCCACAATTTTTAACACTATCCCCACTACTCAAAAAGCAATTTTCTTTTCTTTGAGAGTTCTTTCTCCCTAGGGAGAGGTAATCTCTTAAAATAATTTATATTTATTATTTAAAGAGAGAGATAGAATATCCTTAATAGTGCATATTTATTTTAAGCTTAAGTCATCTAAATTTATGCATGTGCATTTAATATTTGAAATTTTAATTGGTGTTCTTTATATTTAACTCTTTAAAGTTATAATTAAAATTTCAAAACATTTTAATTTTTTGATGTAAACATTTGTTCTTCATTTTTTTTTTAAATTTCAGAATATATAAAGCCCTTGGATGCCCACAAGGATGTGGTGATGGTGTCAGAGGAGTGAATGGGGAACATTTACGTTTAAAGGGACAGAATTGTTTACAGAGACTACAAAGGGGAAACCCATCTTTATTTCGGAAGTTTCTACGGGATTCTGTATGCAGACATTCAGTCCAAGATACTGTGGACTTTATGCATGCCGTACTTGGCTTCTGTATAGAATCAGGTAGTTTTGTTCAGTCTCCAACAGGTAAGTTACTTTTCATTACTTAACTTTACATCAAACTAGAATGGAGATAACACTCTAAAAAGCTAATGTTTACATAATTATTGAAGTTTGCCACATCTATCAAGAGGATCAGACCTCTTATCGTAAAAAATTCATTCTGTAAATAAAATCAGAGACAGTTATAGAAATTGGTTTGTTTTATTTTGTTTTACAGCATATCAACCATAATGGGTTTTTAATACTGTTGTGTCAGAAACCTACCACCCCTCTTGAAGATGAACTTGTCTGCGAACAAAGACTTTAAATAGTGGCATGTCAGTTGACATGGGGAAGACAGATAGACAGAGAAGTTCTTAGCTGAGCTAGTTATTGACTACTCAGGCGATTTCTGTACCTTTTTACCAACCTATTAAAACCCTTTTTATTGTTACGTGTTATTTGGCGTTTGTCTCTACTAACCCCAAATCAACATCATAACAAATACCAATGAAATTTTTAGGATAGGTTTATATGAATAGAATATATATTCTTTGTAAGATCTAATGTTTGTAGATCAGGTTTAATTTTTTTTTTTTTTCAAAAAATGTGTTGCTGGTATTTTTACTATAAAAATCTATTTTTATACTTTCATAGTGTTTTGACCCCAGTCTGAGGGTTAACTATTTGCCTGTAAGTGGGACCCTAACAGGTGATATCACACTGAGTCAGGGTGGACCTGGGAACAACAGCTATTAAAAGGTGGTTACATGCTCTTCAAAACCTCTCGATCAGAGACCTTGCTGTCATTTATCGTCATACCCAGGATGCTACAGAGATTGTAAATTGGAATATTTTACTGTCACAGAGTATCTGAATAAACAATAGACTTTTAGACTTTTTAGTCTAAAATAGTTGTAAATTTATTTGAATTTTTTGAGATGGGAAATTATTGTTTTCATATGTTGATCTTTTAATCAATTAATAAATGTTCTAAAGACTTGGCACAATCCAGAGTTTTGTGTAACACTGCTCATCAGGCTCAGTGTGTCTGAGGAATCTATTGAATAAGTAAATAGTAGAAAAGATTGGGTCCTATGGCCTTGGGTGGCAATCAGTCTAGGTGAAGGACAACTCTGAATTCAAAACCTCCAACTCTGGGTTAAATAGCCTCACCAACCATCAATTGGCGAAACATGGGGAATACAGCTACACCTCTGAAGGCATGGTTAATCAGGAAGGGGTTCCTCCAACAGGAATGAAAAGGCTCTAGATTTGGATTTGGCTTGTTTATCTAATATTGATTATTTAATATTGATCTATTCAAATGATATCAGTGTATGATTAATATGTAAATAAATTCTGGTTATTGCCAATTAGTATACATAATTAATCAGAAAGCTGATAAATACTTTACCTAAATCATTAGTGATTCTTGCAATAAGATATATTGGATTTAGAATTCAGCCCAGTCCAAAAAACAATATATAAAAAATTTGGTAATTTCCAAGATGGAATTTGTGAAAAACAGTTTTTCTTTTACTTCTACGTACCATGTCCTTTCAGGATGTTGGTGATTATGGCTCTTCACAACTTCCAGTCCTTTGTAGTTCTTAATAAATTTTGTCTTTTTGTTATCTCTCCTAAAGTTTATTCTGCCACCCATTTAAAACTCAAGTTTGCTTGATAGATTATGCATTGTTTTCCTTAGTACCACTTGCATTCAGTATATCTTGTGAGTATCAAATTTTACAAGTCCTCTTTCCTCATTATGTGCTCTAGAAATTGTCTCTTCCTGATGTTAAGTATAAGTGTCCTTTTTGTTTTTTTAAAACTTTGTTGTTGCTCACATGTTCGATCCATGGTATTTTCAGCATCCTTTTGTAGAACCACATTTCTGCTACTTTATGTCTCTTCTTCATCTTTGAGGAGATTGTCCAGCATTCACTACTATATAGGACAACAGGCATCATGTAATAGTTCAGTATTTTTTTCTTTGTTTCTTAAGTGTAGTTGGGCTTGGCACAAGTCTTTACCACTATAATCAAATCATATGTATGAGTCGTCTGACAACTGTTCTATGAACTGAATTGCTGTACCTGCATACATTGAAAACAACAGGAGAGTGCAATCAGTATATATATATATATATATATATATATATATATATATATATATATATATAAAATCAACACGTTTATACACACATAAAATAAATCCAAAATTCTTCTTAAAATATTGGTGTTCTTTTGTGGTGGGTTTTTTCATTTATGAGTAGTAAATACAGTTTTAATTTAATAACAATATCGCTTGACTGCTAAAAATTAATACAAAATTTTAAAAGTTTATAAATTATTCTAATTAAAATTTTAAAAAAATGAAAACAATTGTAAAAATTCTTTATTCATCAAAAAATTTTTTTCTTAAGACAATAGTGTCCATAATATATTTCATACATAAAAACAATTAAAAGCTTATCTAATAAAATAATGTCTTAGTTTTATTGTATTTTTTATTTTACAAGTCACAGCCAATTTTCTGTAACTGGGGGTCCTGTTTGACCATAAAAATTTAATGATTTAAATTCTTTGAGGATTTGTCTGTATAATCACTCTTAGCATTATAAAAAAGAATTTCTTGAAATTTCATTGTGGAGTTAACAGGTGTAAATAAAAAATATTTTTAGCAAGATTTTTTAAAAAGTAAACATTTCAAAAATAATTTCCTTCATTTGTGAATAAGGCCTGAAAGTTTCCTTAAAATCCAACAATTATTTGATTTTTGCAAGAATTTCCAAATCGGTGTGTTTTACACTGCAAAAAGACACTGACAATTTCCTATACTAATTTATAGTCCCCCACTGATGCAAGAAAAACAAATTTTTAACCAAAATTTCAAACATTCTAAAAAAGGGTCAAAAAATATAATTTAATAACCAAAAAATCCTCTTAATAATAACAGATTTTGATGATAAAATTTTGTTTATATTAATTTTGGGGCATTTTTTCATTATGTGTGCTCAGCGAATCTATAGGAGGTACCTATATATAGGATATACACCAGCCATGTGCAAAAAGGCATGCATTGTTTAGATCATTTGATTTTGAAACTATTGTCTGGTGCTACAGAATCTTAAACTGTACCAAATAACAGAAACCACATCATTTGAGGACTTTCAATGACAACAACAACAACTAAAATGGTTAGCACATGTAACTCAAGAAAATAATGACATAATCAAGATATTGATGTTCCACACAACTTCAATCAAAACATTAAGAAGGAAGTCCCCATCAATACTAGAAATACCAATAACAGTTACTGTATGTTAAGAAACTTATTTTATAAATTTCAACTGACAGTAGCATTGAATACTCATCAATGAATGCCAAATGTTTCGTTACCATTAGAGACTGGAAGAACAAACACTACACTTTGATCCTAGCTGATAGCCAAGGAGTGAAGAAAAGTGTAACTGAAGTAGCACTGGCTGCTCAGTTTATAAATACCAAATGTTTTCACATAAGGAAACTGCTAATATTACCATTACAATACACAGCTAAATTCAAATAGAGTGTAATTAATTAAGCAAGAGAGCATAGAAGTAGAATTGCTGAAAGACATTTTGGTTCTCCACCAACAGAAAAAAATAATTTATTGTTGGTGTAATCGTGAAGAATTGAAAATGATTAAAAGTGATAAATGCAATTTCTAAGGGGATAAATTGCAAAATTTCAAGATCTTGAAAATAAACTTTGAGTAGTATGTAGGTTAGAGAAGGCAAAAATTATCTGTTTCTTCAAATATGATAAATTTTAAGAGAATATTGCTGCCACATTTGGTCTGGTGCTTCTCTTATATATTTAGCAATTCTTGATAAAATTCAAAGAATCAGCAATATTATTGGCATCTTGGCTTCAGTCACTTTCTCGCCACTGTAAAGTTACTTCTCTGTGCCTTTTCTATAAATACTTTCATGGTAAGTGTTCAGATAAGTTTTTCACTATGGTACCTAGACTTTATGAATTTAAGTGCAGTACTAGATTGGCAGTTAGGTTTCATCAATTTACAGTTGAATTGGCATAAGTTTTATGCTAACAGTTTCTTTTTCTCTCTTTTTGGAACTCTCTCCTGGCTCCTTGCTTTCCAGTCAACTTTGATCTTCGAAAATTCAAATGCAATGTCAATCGATATCTACTGTTTTGATTAGTCTTCTATTGTTCTCACTCCTTAATAATGTTTTTCTTTTTTCGTATTCTTTCACACTCAGTAACTTCGTGGCTTTACTACCTTGCATGGGATTAAATGATTAAAAAAGCAAAAGCAAAATGGATTATATGTGATAATAATTTACAAGATTTTACTGTTCATGTATCACAATGTTATCTGTTGACAAAGTTATGAGCAACGCAAAGTTATGAGAACTAAAATGAAAATTGCTCAAAGGATGCCTGATGGAAATTTGTGCTTTTCACAAGTGTACCTATACAGTTAAGAAAATCTCCATTTGTACCATCTCAAACATGGATGAAAGTATTTAAAGTATCAGTTTGAATTTTTGGCAAACTTGGAACTTCATGTCTGCAAAAAACACTGTGTCAAAAGGATGGTCTTTCCCTTGACACCACTATTATTTTAAGTAGCTTCACTCCTCGGCAGTGTTTATACCCCGCCCACAGGACATAAGCAATCATGGCTCTCCACAATTTCCTATGCTTCGTAGCTCTTAAAAAATTTTGTCTTTTTCTTATTTCTCCTAAACTTTGTTCTGCCATCCATTTTTGCAAGCTCACTGAGCATGTTATGTGTTGTTTCCCTTTGTCCCTCTTGCCTTCACTATATCCTGTGAGTATCAGATTTTCCAAGCCCTCTTTCCTCATTATGTACCCTAAAAATTTCACCTCCGTCTTCTTGATGTTAGGTATAATTTTGCTTTTAGTTTCCATTTTCTTTAAAACTTCATTGTTGCTCACATATTACGTCCATGATATCGTCTGCATCCTTCTGTAGAACCATATTTCTGTTGCTTCAAGTCTCTTCTTCATCTTTGAGGAGATTGTCCAGCATTCACTGTCATATAGGAGGACTGATATGTAACAGTTCAATACTCTTTTCTTTCTTTCCAACAAAGTTTTTCTGTTTCTTAATACTCTGCTCAGCTTTTGGAAGGCATCTTTGGCTATCCAAATGCACCTTTGGATTTCAGTATTCCACTTTCCATCCTCTGTTAAAACACTTCCCAGATATTTAAATTTTTGTACTTGTTTGATTTTTGGTATCTCCAATTTGTAATTTGCACTGTGGGCTCATCCTTTTGCTCACAATCATGTATTCTGTCTTGCATTTGATGTTTAATCCTTTCTTCTAGCTTTCTTTCACTACCTTCTGTAGGAGTTTTTGTAGTTTTCTTTCCATGTCTGCTATCAAAACTGTGTCATCTGCATATCTTATATTGTAAAGATTGTGGCCACAAATAATGGATCCTGGTAGAACTTCTAATTCTCTCAGAATTGCCTCAATGTACAGGTTGAACAAGTCCAGTGAGAAGACACATCCTTGTCTTACGCCTCTTTCTAATTTTGTATATCTGCTGAACTCATTTTCTCTCTGTATGCAGGCAGTTTACTCTTGATTATTCTAATATCCTTCCCCAATATGTCAAGGTTGCTAAGCAGTTCCAACAGATTATTGTGATGTATATTATCAAATGTCTTTGCATAATCTATAAAACCTGTGTACATGCCTGCCTTCTGCATTTGTATTGCTGTTTCTGATACTGTCTTGGGTTCTTTAAATTTTTCCACTGCAGTTGTTGGGACAAGACATTAATGATGAGATGTTACCAGTATTTTTACTGATTCCAATACAATACCCAATACTGTTCTAAATTTCCGATTCCAATACCAAGAATGATTAAAATTCATTATTTTCAGGCCCTACAGTTGGTTTGGGAAACTTAATGAGCAAAGTACATTTATTAATAAAACTTTTAGTAGAAAAATGAATACAAAAGCTTATAAAATAAAGTTAAATATCCTTTTTATTTAAAAAATTGAGTAAGAGTAACAATAAAGAGAACAATTTCTGTACATAAATCATTAAAGTTAGCTACAATTGACATTGCTTTATTTTAGTTATCATCAGAAATCTTAAAAAAACTTCCAAACTACACTTTTCTGCTTGGTATTGGATACACTTACCATAATTGTGATCTGAAAATAATAAATATCAGTTAAAATTATTTTTGTTAAAAAGTGTAAAAGTGAAACAATACAGTAAAAACACATTTCTTGATTATTTTTTTAAAAGAGATATAAACAATTTTAACAAACTTTATAATAAATTTAAGAAAAATATTAGGAAGTTGAAAGCTAAATAACACTGATATCCCACTTGGTCATTTTATAAGGTATGAGATTCATTTGTTATAAAGCATTAAAATAAAAATAAGATTAAAATCTTCATTATGATGAGAACAACTGTAAATGTGTATTTTTTTTTTTTTGCATGGATTGATTTTTTTCAGTTATTTATTAGATTATTAGAAGATGAAATTTTATTAGTTTTATTTTAAAGATATTAAAATAAAACATGTTAAAAGTGGCAAAAACTATAGCTTAATCACACCAGATAAAAATACTCATTTTAACTTTTTTATACACTTCTACTTATAAAACTTGCATCTCGTTTGGCTCCATGGAGGAATAAATGAGAAAAAAGTTAAAAATATTTTTAATGCCATAATAATTTAACACAGGAAAGTTCAATAAAATTAGATACAATTTTCGATGGAAATTAAATTTTAGGTTTTTTAATACAAACTTTTGTGTGAAAAAAATTTTTTTCAGGAAACTTCAAATAAAAGTTTATTATTTTAAAGTAAATAAAGATGAAAATCTATTTTGAAAGCTATAAAATTTTAAGAAATACATAAATTTCATAGAAACAAATTTAACTTTCATGAAAAGAATGTTTACTTTTTTAAGTTTCGGTTATTGAAAAGAATATTTATTTTTGTTTACATAGCATACTCTGTAAACAAAAATAACTTTTCAATAACCGAGACTAAAAATGATTTTATGGATTAAAACTGTTATAAAAACAAATTGTTGTAATTTAATTGCCTCACCACAAAGACAATTTGTGACATAGTCAATATTTCATGTGAAGAAATTAAATGTGACATTGGTGGAAATTCCATGTATTCATTTTTTTTCTCTTTTATATATTAAAAAAAAAATAATAAAAATTGTTTTAAGAGAGCCCAGCAGAACAACATGAATTCATTTGTGTTTATAGTACATAATTTTGATTATAATTATTAAATTAATAATTTATTTTAAATGGGTGAATTAACAATGTTTAAAAAGAACTTAAAAATAAAAATTTTATTTCGAACTGAAACAGACTTTAAACTAGCAAATTTTATGGAAGGTTTGAAAACTGAGTAGAAACTTACACATTTAATTTTTTTTTTTTTTACACAAGAAAAATAAATTTACATTTTCCTTAAGTATTATTATAATTTGTAGATTTTAGTATTACTGATAGTTTAAAATCAGTAAATATTTATCTTTTTATCATTAGTAGCAGGAATAGAAAATTAAGTTTTAAACAAAACAAAATCCAAAGAATCATTTTTGGCATCAGAAATTAGGTTAAAACTTCTCTGATTCTGATACCCCAAAACTTCCGATATTTCCGATTCTTGATTCCAATTCTGATTAATTGTCCTAACACTACAAAACATAACTGTCCTATTTTGGTTTTGTTAATCATCACTGAGCTTGTTCCAGAAGTAGGACACCTTTCTTGATCTTCATTTGCAAAGACAACAGTTTATTTTGTTTTACGGCATATCAACCTCAATGGGTTATTTAATACCGACAACATTTTTAGGATAGATTCATATGAATAGAATATGTATTCTTTGGTTTAGATTGGTTTGGTTTATTTTGTTTTACGGCATATCAACCTCAGTGGGTTATTTAATGCTGACAACATATTTAGGATAGATTCGTATGAATAGAATATGTATTCGTTGGTTTAGATTGGTTTGGTTTATTTTGTTTTATGGCATATCAACTTCAAAGGGTAATTTAATGCTGACAACATTTTTAGGATAGATTCGTATGAATAGAATATATATTCTTTGGTTTAGAAAAAAAAAAAATGTCTGTGAAAAGGATGGTTATTCCCTTGACACTGCTATTACTTTATACAATGAAAACTCCCTTGACAATGTTTATTTACAAGATTATAAAAATATCTGACCCAAGTACAATGTGATATTTATTATACCAATAAATTTGAAAAGAAATCTTTTTATTCAATAATTTATAAAAAGAAATAACAAAATTATCAAAATATGTAAACTATCTACAAGTGCAATATTTATTATTTACTATTTTTTTTTTGTTCATAATTTTCTAAAAATACCAATGAGCTATAGAATGAAAAAAAATTGAATAAACATGATTTTCTAGACATTATACATTTTCTTCTCAGGTTATTTTATATCTCAAATTATTTTTTATTTTAATTTTCCAATTTTTTTTATAATCATGATCTAGGATTAAGGATAATTAATCAATAGAAACTCAAGGCATTATCGGTTACTTGCCTTCCTACTCTTTTAAAAAAATTTTTTTGTAAAACATAATTTTGAAAATGTTTTAAAATTGTTGCTAATTTTAAAAAATAAATAAATACGTAATCTAATAAATAATGTTTAACATTTTTGTTACCAATTCTCAAGAATAAAGAAAATGTATAAATCTGCTTTTGTATGTTTGGGTTTTATTAACATTCTAATCATTGCTTTTTAAAACAATGGGAGTGAAAGTAGTATAAAATGATAGTGGTGTCAAAGGAAAAACTTCTTTTGGCACAGTTGTTTTTGTGACCATGAAAGTTAAACATTACCAAATTAACAAAATTATTGCAACTGTTATACAAAGATATAGATCTTATATTTTCTGTGATTCAGTTGGCTGGTCATGGTAATATATTTATGTATGTATATCGTGTATAGGCTGTGAGAGAACAAGCTTACCAAACTTTGAGAATTATTAATTCCAGTTTCCTAATTTTCTGTTTAATACAATCCTTTATTATTATTATTATTATTCCAGTATTGGTTCTACTCCTCCATTTTAACTCCTCCTCCTTATCATCACCACCACTGTGGCACTTATTTTTAAAAGAAGATTGCTATTATTATTATTATTTCTAGTTTTCCTGATTTTCTGTTTGATATAATCTATTATTATTATTACTATTATTTCCAATATTGGTTCTCCCCACTCCATTTTAACTCATCATCATCACTGTGACACTTATTATTTTTGTAAGATTGCTAAGATTATTATTATTATTCTTTCCAGTTTTCTTGATTTTCTGTTTCATACAATCCTTTATTATTATTATTATTATTATTATATTTTCAATATTGGTCCTCCCCCCCCATTTTAACCCCTCATCATCATGATCACCACTGTGGCACTTTTTTCTTTTCTTCTTATTATCGATTACTATTTTTTTTTTTAGTTTTCTTGCCTTGCTGTTTGATAGAATCCTTTATTATTATTATTATTATTATTATTATATTTCCAATATTGGTTCTTTTCCCTCCATTTTAACTCTTTTCTTTATTATCACCACTTTTCTTCATTATCAATGCCTCCACTTTATCATGTTAGCACTTCTATTTTTTTTGTTGAAGCATTCCCAATGTGCTATTGATATGGGTGACATTTTCTGTCTCCATGCCACATAGCCTGCACTTGTCCAAATCCACTTGTCCCTAGATGTTCTTCTGGACAGAATTAGTATTTAGGACATTTAAATCCTTAAAACAAATGAAGATAGTTAAATATACAAATTACTAACTTCTGATCCCAGGGAATGAACACAATGAGAAGAGAGTTCCATAAGATTTATACTAATCTGTATTGGTTGATTTGGCTGTATTAGAATTTATTTATGATTCTATACTGACAGGAATTCTAGTTATTACTAATGACTAATAACTGAAGCCATCACTTATAATTAAGGCTGTAATTGTTTTCAATACTTCATAAATATGGCAAATTGTTTAAGAAAGCAATTATTGGTCATTGTCTTTATGCTTTTTTTCTTTGTTCAAAATTGTTCTCTTTTATGCTTAAAGCTTTTCCTTCAGTAAACATTTTAAGTATAGAAATCTGTTCAATTAGAAAACAAATTCTTATACTGTCTTTGGTAGAAGGGAAGATCAGTATCTTTGTATCTTGTTCCATAGTGTGGAAATAGATGCTGCAAAGTTACATCTAATCACTTTCTTGCCATTTCTTTGTCCAGTACTTATGTTCTCTTTGTAGCATTGATTTCCATGAGATCTATCTGTCTATATATATATATATATATATATCTTCTTAGAGATATACAATGTAACCCGGATATAAGAGAGTTGTCGGGACCGGAGAAGAAGTCTCTTATATCCGGGTTTCTCTTATATCCGGGTTTGGTCTATTTTGTTTAGGTAAGTATGGGAACACTTTGGGACCAGAGAAAATTTCTCTTATATCCGAGTTTCTCTTATATCCGGGTCTCTTATATCCGGGTTACACTGTATCTTATATTCTCTTCATAGTATTGCTTTCTGTGAGATCTGTTGATCTATGTATCTAACTTACAGGTATGTCTTATATTCTCTTCATAGCATTGCTTTCCATGAGATTCGTCGATCTATGTATATATCTTACAGGTATGTCTTATATTCTCTTCAAAGTATAGCTTTCTGTGAGATCTGTCAGTGTATATATAATCGATATACAGGCAACCCCCTGATTAATGTGCATTTGATTAGTGCGCTAAAATTTTTATCTACAAAAATTCGATTAGTGCATACATAATACTCAATTAATACGGTAAAACATTCTTCAATTTAACCGTAGTAATTGAAATTTAATTTTTTATAGTTACTAATGCACACATTAAGTGCACTAATCAAGGGATTTCTGTATCTTATATCCTCTTTATAGCATTGCTTTCCTAGAAATCTATGTATATATTTATCTGGTAGATAAAACTTGTATACTGTTTTTAGCATTGTTTTCCTAAGAATCTGTCTCTATATATCTTATAGATATATCTTATATACTCTTTTTAGGATTGCTTTCCTAGAGATCTATTTAGAAGTTTAATCTCAGAGAATTATTTAAATATCAAATTTTATGTTTGATGTTTCAGTTTTCTTTCTGAATTTCTGGAGTGAGAAGTTATCTTTGTTTACATTATTTTCAACCCAGCATAAACTATTGCTTGGAATTCAGAATCCTCCCAACTTTTATCTCGATGCAATGTTTATTTAAAAAAAAAAATAGCCAGTTTTGTCTTGTTAACTTTCCTTGCATTTCTTTTCTATAAAGATATGGGTATTTCCTCCTTCATGTTCTATATCTTTTCGGGATGTGAGCAATCATGGCTCTCCTCAACTTCCTATCCTTTGTAGCTTTAAGTAATGTTTGTCTCTTACTATCTATGTTATACTATCCATTTACAGAAGCTCATTAAATAGGTTAATTGTTGTTTCAATGTGGGTGTCCAATTCTCCAAGCCTTCTTACTCTTGAGTAATTTCACGTCTACTTATCATCTCTCAGTTGCTTCTCTGTCTTTGGACAGACCGTGCTCAGGGGCTTCTCTGTCAAAGGACAGAGGGGCAACTAAGGAAAATAATACTGAGAGGTGCCAAGCCCTGGGGAACAGCTGCTTGAGGCCACGCACTCCCATTGCACCAGAGGGAGGGATCGGTGCTCGCACCAAGGCCAATACAACCATTGGTTGTGGGGGCTGAGAGGAATTTTTGTTCCTGTCCCAGGTGTACATACTTGGGTCCCCACCTAAAAATAGACCTTGTGTCACATCTCGTCCTAGTGGGGGGGACAGAGTAAATACCACCTTCTTTTCTTATTTATTGCCCCCAAAATTTCAACTGTTTCTTATTTTATTTATGTGACCTTTTTTTTCCATTTTCCTTAAAACAACCATGTGGCTCACATTTTCTGTCCATGGTATTCTTGGGATCTTTCAAGTTTCCTCTTCATCTGTGAAGAAATTATCTAGCATTCACTGTTTTACAGGAGGGTTGATATCACATAACAGTTCATCACATTTCTTTGTTTATAATAAATATTTCTTGTTTCTTAATACTTTGCTTAACTTTTGGAAGGCACCTTTTACTATTCTGATTTTCTTTGGATTTTGTGTCACATTTTCTGTTGTCTTGTTAGAACTCTTGCTTTTATTTATTTATTTATTTATTTTTTTTATGCTTTCAATTTGTGGCTTAAATCTTGGGTTGTCCCTCTTGCTAACAATGATATATTATGTCTTACAATTAATGGTTGTTTTTTCTTTACTAGTTTGTCTAGGATTTCCTGCATTTTTTTTCTATGTCTGTCATCAGCACACTGTCATCTGCATGTTTTATGTTGTTCCTCCAAAAACTGGTAGGATTTTTATTACTCTTGGGATTGCCAAGCTGTAAAGGTCAAATAAATCTGCTTAGAAGATGTATCCTTATCTTATGCCACTTTCTGTTTTTTGAGTACTTGCTCAATTTATTTCCTATCTGTATTCAAGCAGTTTGTTCCCAGTAAATTTTCTGAATTATCTCTGATCTTTCTTAAATAAATCAAGTTATATAGTTAAAGAGTGGATTGTTCTCTGAAGATGCTTCCTGAACCTCTTCAATCACTTGAAACGTTTTCGACAAGATATATTTAGTACTTTTATGCAACAAATACTTGCTCTCAATTTATAATAAGCTTAAATGGATGCCATCTGACTTGTAATCATCATAGCTGTGTTTTTTTTTGCTTTTTGTTTTTGTGTATCAGGGCCAGGATTAATCATGCACAATGCAAGGGTCCTGCCTGACAGAGAATATCTTGTCAAAATGTTTTGAGGCAAGGTTTTACCAGGTCAGACGTTATTCCAGATACTCACAGTAGTCTAAGTACATCAAGTGTTTTTATTGAGACACCATCTCAAGGAAGGTTGGCATTCAAAGCTTGATCCATCTTAGCCTTATACACACACACACACACACTTCTATATTTCTATCTCTCTCTCTCTCTAATATATATATATATATATATATATATATATATATATATATAAATTGTGCATTTGAGCAGAAATCCCTCTTTTATACATGTTTCATTAAAGGCAGCTGAAAAAGGTACTTGATTAAAATTTAATTTTCTTGTAATACAAGTATTAATTTTTCTGGATTTGTCCAAAAGTTCTGTATATCTGAGTGCTTCTGGCTATTCTTTTAGCCATTATCAAGGGTGATTTTTATTTTTAATTGAATGTCTGGGATTTTTATGTATATGTCTGAAGTTATGGGAATGTCTTATTTTCCAAACATGGTCAGCACATTGTGACCTTGTTCATAGTTAATTCTATTGAGTGTTGGCTTTTCCTTCTTTTTTTTATTAGGACTTCCATTAGTTTTTAATTTTTTACATGTAGATGAGGCTATTACACTTATATTTTCTACTAGCATGTTATGAATGGAGTTTGGTCGTTTTTTGTATGTTTAAATGAGTTCTAATTGAACTATGGTTGGGTAGGTGTAACATGAGTTGTGTAGATAGGCATGTATTAGTGTGACCAATGTAATTATTTATTAGTTTGGTTTGATTAGGAACATAGTTCCTTAAGAGGCATTTGAACTTGTAAATAATGTTGATTCTTTATAGTTTTGTTTTTGTGGGTGTGTTGTTATTTTTGATGATAACGTTAGCTGTTTTAATTTTTTGTAATAGATAATTAATTTAATTTTTTTGTTCAGATCAACTGGGGTTTTGTATTTGTTTATGATATTTCTAAGAGAAAATTTGTCTTGCTTATAGTTAATATGTATTTGGCTTTTGTAGAAGATGTTAATGTTATTTTTTTTTATCTGTATGTTCAGTATTGCTATTAGTTACTTTAGAAAGAAATAGTCTAATCTGGTGGTTGATGAGCTAGTTAGAAAAACCATTGTTACCTAGCATCTGTTTTACATTATTAAGTTCTTTAAGGAAAAAGGGGATGAGAGAATGAATTCTAGTGTGCTCACTTCTGGAAATTCTTTTATAACTAGTATTTTATATCTAGATGGGCATTCACTCTTAAAATTGAGGTGACAAGTGTTTCTGCTAGTGGGTTTTATATAATGAAATGGTGATTGTGTTGTTACTAATTCTACGAGAACATCTAAGGTTGGGAGTTTACTTTTTGGGGAAAATTGTGAAAATGGCCTACCTCGAAACGCGTTCGAATCATATAAACACTATACTGTAAAAAAGAAAACCAAAATGGCGGCGCCCCTTGTTTTATGCCGAGTGGTCTCGGTCAGTTAACGGAAATTATATATATATATAAAGCAGGCTCGTATATATAGGTTGGATATATACCAGTTGAATTGTTGATTTGACATTTCGGCAATGGACAAGTTCGATCTAAAGTTGATCCCAGAATTAAAACCCCCCACGGGCCCGAACATCGTTGAATGGTTTGAAAAGGCGAACGTGTTTGCAGGGTGTCCAAAATAAAAACCTGCACTAGTCATCCCACTGAACTAGCGGAGGAAAAACGCCCTAAAATAGATCCATTCATCGCATAAAAACAGTTAAAATCTTGATTCTGCGAAGGCTGGCAAGTACCGTTTGGCGGAGCAACGGAGCAATAAAAAAAAACACACTGGGAATTGACGAATTGCTAAAAAAGGACACGGAACAGATCGCGGCAGCCGGCGCCTGAGACACCGTTTAGGGAGGGCCCAAAGTAACAAGTTTACCAAACCATTTCTCTAGGGACTCAATGCCTAGATTCGCTGCAAAGAGTTAAGCCATAGACAGGATTGCTCGAATGAAGTCCGGGGACAAAACCCCTTGCCCCTCTCGGTCAGTAAATGCGGCATTGCCTGTTATCAACGTGGCACCTGAGGGTAAATATTCGGGCGCCGTTGACACTTGTTTCCCGATATCGTTAAGCGCGATTATATGATATGGAACAGTCAACAAATCGAGATTCGGACGATTGACGGGGTGTCCCGGCCTGTTGTGGTGTCGGGACTGTGTCAGTCCTAACAGACGGAGGGAGTCATGCCAAAGTCGACGTTTTGGTGGCACGTCAAAGGCCCTCGGTACAACCTGCTACTTGGGATTGATGCGATCCGAATTTCAATGATCACGTGTGGAACTGGGTGAAAGAAGAAAGGTGTTGCAGCCCTTTGCGTTAGAGCATTTCGAAAAAATTCCGGGATTAGTTACCGCCAGGTGGAAATGGGTCCAAAAAGGCCATTTTTTTAAACAAGGTCGCTGAGTACAAAGTTCCAGACAGCATCAGAGGAAAATACGAGAAAGAGCTTCATGGATTGTGAACGGTTGGCTGATTCCGTATTTATATAAAGACTGGGACCCCAAAGGGTCTGATTCCCTTGATGGCAGTCGTGCAGGAGCAGAAACAGAAGGTCTATACTTTGTGGATGCTTTCACTGCCGATGCAGAAGTTTATATATATAAGCCATTATTTGGGAGTCAAATAAATTAAAATTACTGTTTTTATATATATATATATATATATATATATATATATATATATATATATATATATATATATATATATAGATAATATTGTGGTAAATATACATATACATATGCAAAATATATAAATATATATACATAGGTTACACAAACATGTATATTTTTTGAATAAAAATTCCAAGAGGATAGAATCCAGGTAGAACTCAATATCCAGGACAGAGTAAAGATTTAATAAAAAGGCTTAAACACTAATATTCCATGGTCATATATATATATATATATATATATATATATATATATATATACACACACACATACACATATTAAAGGAAAACCAAAACTGTTGATAGAACTAGCAGACAATTTGTCAAAAGACCTAAATACCCTTAAACAAGATAAAATCTTGAACAAGTACAGCAATAAAAAAAAAAAGAAAAAACCTAAAGGCAAACACCTACCAACCCAGTAAAGTGCTCAATGCCTAGATTACCTAGACAGAGTAAAAAACACTTGATAACATTAAATCTTATGAAAGGATGGCCCTAGTCATAACCCGAGTTTCATGCTCACTCAATTTTCAAGTCGTCTGAAGATTGAGTGAGCATGAAACTTGAGTTACAACTAAGGCCATCCTTTTATATATACACACACATGTTGGCCATTGGCGTCTATAAGAAGCCCATCTGCCCTTTTGACAGATTGTTTTTTGTCCTGTGGTATGACATGCCACCTTTCTCACCAACCGAAAAGCTAATGGGGGGGGAGGTAGATTAGACGCTTGTCCATGTGACAGGTTGTACTGGATTACATCATACCAGTAGTTGGCCTAACCTTGACCTGACATATAGCAATGATAATTCTGATTGATTTTCTGAGGCAATCACAACCTTTGTAACTTGTAAAAACTGATGCATTTTCTATAGATTTTAGTCTACAGAAATATTAAATTTCAACTTTGATCTTTTCCATGCAATTCTACTTTATTTCTGTTTTTTTTTTTTTTTTTTTTTAATTCTTAGTACATTTAATTCTATATTCTAGTGCTATTTTCATTCAATTTTTTTTTTTAGTACTTTTTCTTTGCTGACCAGGTCTTTGTTTCATATTTATCTTTAATCAGTTTTATCCTTTATAGTCATAATAAATATTTGAATAACTAAAATAAAATAATACAAAGAATCTTTAAAAAAAAAAAAAGAAATATTCTTCCATTGCAATTTTTCTCATCATAATTTATCTTACATATTTATAAGTCTATCATTCATCCTTGCATTGGATAATGATGCCAGATCTGGTCTGTTGCTTCTGCTATGTAGAGACTTTTGATAAAATACAAAGAATCTGCAATGTTATTGTTCCTAACATGGCATCTCAGTTTCAGTCACTTTCCCACCACCAGAATAGTTTCACTGTGCCTTTTCTATAAATACTTTTCTGGTAATTGTTCCATGGTACCTAGACTTTATGAATTTAAACATACTACTAGATTGGCAGCAAAGTCTCATCATTTTACAGTTGAAATGGAAGATGTAACTGTAAATTCTATACTAACAGTTTCTTCAATATCTGCCTATATCTCTGAGATGAGGTATTATGATTACCTGTATTATTTACATTATTCGGACTGTTATCCTCATCTTCATTGCCATATTCACAATGTTTAGGCCATTGTATGCTCCGGCCTTCTTCAGGTAATTAGAATTTCGAACTGAACCCTTTTTGTCCACTGGGATAGATTGTTCTAGTTCCACGTGCCATGCCTCTTCTGGATGTCTCAGTTATTTCTCTTTAACTCAACTCTCCATGTTTTGGTTCACCACTGATGTGGCCTGGTATTGAACCCACAACTCTGGGTCTAGTCACTGGATCTAACCAATGTCTTTATCCATTGCGCCATGTGTCCTCAATCACCTGAAGAAGGCCGGAGCGTACAATGGCCAAAACGTTGTGATGGGGATAACAGTCCAAATAATGTAAATGATACAAGTAACAGTTTCTTCTCTTGCACTTCTCACTTGTGGAGCACTCTTCCAGCTTCTTGCTTTCCAGTCAACTTTGATCTTCAAAAATTTTGATGTAATGTTAATTGTTATCTTCAGTCTTCTTAATTCCTGTTCTTTTATTGTTCTCTCTTCTTAATAATTTTTTTCTCATATTCTCTCACAGTCAGTAACTCCTTGCATCTCAATGGTTTTATTGCCTTGCTTGGAGTGAAATGATTAAAAAAAATCCATTTATTGTGATTTTGAAAGATGAATTATTTTATTTGCTAATTCATGTTTCAGATAAGGAATTATTATAATTTGAAATTTGGAGATGAGGAATTATCGTCGCCTCCCTCTGTCTTTTCTACAAATACTTTCATGGTAACTGCTCTGACAAGCTACTTTTGCTAGTTCCCAAACTGCATGAATTTAAATGTGCTACTAGGTTGGCATCTCAGTCCTACCCTTTCACTGTTGAAACTGTTAAATGTAGTCCTCTCTTCTACTCCAATAGCTTCATGTCTCACACTTCCCATCTGTGGAACTCCCTTCCTCTTACTTGCTTCCCTAATAGGTTTAATCTCCAACTATTCAAATGCAATGTCAATCGACATCTCCAGATGCCTTGATCTATTCCCTTCATCCTTTCCTCTATCACGCCTTTTAACTCTTGCTCCCACTCTCTGTAAGCCCTTGCATGCTAGTGGCACTCCCGTCTTGTCTGGGATGAAAAGCTTAAAAAAAGTTAAAAATGGATAGGAGGAATTATCATTAGTTAATAATGTCAAATTTGGAGATGAGGAATTATGATTATATGCTTTTTAATTCAGACCAATATTGTGACAGAAATATTTAGTGCATAGATGAATGGTAGTTATATAAATGTTATTTATTTAAAATAAATAACATTATAGATAACAAGATTAAAATAAAAATTGTATAGAAAAAAAACCTTCATTATTCAGAAATATAAATGATTCAAAAGGACTTTGAGAACAGTAAGAAAATTTTATAAATGAAAAAATAATAACACAATACTTCTGTCTATCAAAAATATAAGAGTTAGTATTATATTCTAATTTAGACATGCACATAATGTAGCGGTTATCAGCAGGGAAAGTAGATTGGCATATTGAGTTCAAATTGTAATGAGGTTGTTGCATTTGCTTTTATACAAATGCATATTGGAAAGATATGAATCTATCTCCTATCAACTAAGGGTTAATAACAGGACAGACTGAGCTTTCTAGCTTTGGTTGGCAACCAGTCTAGGAGAATTCAAAACCAGTTGGGCATGGGCCAATCATCTCCTCCTTGCAAAAAGTAAGTTGCTATTGAAGCTACAGTAGAATTACTTAGCATGATAAGGCTGTGGTCCTAACATGGTGAGCCTGTATTTCTATGCTCTGTGTATGTGGCGGGGGGGGATTACAGGGTTAGCATCTTACTTATTATAAAACGCAGATTCTGTGTGTATGTGTGTGTGTGTGTCTGTACGTTTATATATTGGATCGAATTCCCTACATTTTTCAACTGATTTCAACAAAACTTCACAAGACTATGTAAAATTACCTTGCGGTGGTTCTGACAGCGACAAAAATTGGAAAAACAATTGCTTTTGCACGAAATCAATTTGAAAACACGATTAAGAGTCATCGCGAGAATGAAAGGGGGACAACTCATATCGAGTTATACTTAATATAAAACCCAGGTTGTGTGTGTGTGTGTTCGTTTATATATGGGATTGGATTTCCTACATTTTTCAACCGATTTCAACAAAACTTCACTTTTTTTTTGGCAGTTAGTGTTTCTTATTGTCTTGCACACTTTTTTTCTTTATTTTTATATTCAGAATGCTTTAAAAATTCCATTTACAAGACAATTGTTTATAATAAAATTCTATTTAATCGGTAGACTCATAACGATTGAAAACAATGTTTTTGTTTGAGTTTGGGTTTGACCAATTCGTAAAAAAAAAAAAAAAACAAGACATGCGTGTCCGTCAACCTTAAACAATAATCTTTGTCAATTTTATTTTTCAGACTTTATGATGGTCGATACTTGATCTATCTCTTACTGTTACATCCCCGGGCAACGCCGGGCTCTACTGCTAGTATATTATATTCTAGCCTCTCTATTAAATGTAAACATGTAAAAGCATTGACTCAGTATAAACTTAGACTTATCATTCTTTCCAAAAAAGAATCAGTTCAAAATTCTTAATTCAATATAAACTTAGGCATTATAATTCTTCCCAAAAGCTAAGAACTATTTCATAAAAAAAACAATTTTATATAGACTCTATATTTATGTACTTACATAATTCTATGTGGGTGGAGGAGTATTTCCTATTGGCTAGCGTGCTGATGAGTGCAAATTGGTACCATAATTGTTCCGTTATTACTGGCTGAATTAATGCAATGCAATGAAGGTTAAACATAGTTTGTTGGGATGTACATTCTTGTGCAATCAGTGCTAACGAGGTCAGTCAGGTGAGATGATATGATGTTGAAATACCCAAAACTATCAATGAAGCTAGTAAAATCATCACTGATGATGCAGTTTAGTGTTTCTTTACAATGTATATTGTGAAAGGAGATAATCACTTCTTTATCTTTTTTAACGTGGATGAAACAACACTATTATATACAGTCCATCTGAAGTTATTATGCAAATCACATAAACCTCAATAACTCAAATTTGCTTTGAACAATTTTTGTCAGATTTTAAATGATTTTGACATCAATACAATTCAATAACTTTAATAAACATGTTGAAATTATCTAAAAATTTAATTCAAGTTTTGTTTTGACATCTAAATTAATCGTTTAAAATTCGACAAAAATTCCTGTTATTGAGTTTCATGTTATTTGCATAATAACTTCAGACAGATTGTATATTTTTGTTATATGTTTCTCCTTTGTTAGCAAAACCTTTATTTTCTGTTTTGATTTTCTTTTCTAGCAAAGACTCAGACAGTATCTTTACTGGGAACTCATTGTATATTTTTAAATTTTGCATTGTCTAAAAGGGATAGAATTAATTCACCTTATTTACTGTGGTGTAATATTAATCTCAGATTTATTTAAGGGTATATTTGGATTAACAAACTACTAATATAATTTTTTTTTACTTTATAGGTCATAGAAAAGGACCTTCCTCTGAAAGTAACAATCATGGCTTTTCTACCAACTTTGGCCATAATATTGGAGGTGCCGGACACCGTGGTGTTGAAGGAGTCATTGTGGCTAGTGTTCTGAAACCATTAGTTTCTAAATGTGTAGATTGTATCAAGGAATTGAGTAGCCAAGAAAATATTGTAAGTATTAATAAATGTTTTATTTACTTTTGTTATATATAGATAATTCCTTTATTTGATTTTATCAAAATTTTTATGAATCCTTGTTCAATATATACCATTAGTCTTCTAAAGTTCAAAACACAGAATAAATTACATCCTTGAATGTAATACAACCCCTTAGTACAGCCAACCCTAGGTAAATTTTTTTTGTAAAAGAGTTACCATATTATCCATTAAAACCTCAATGTTGTACATATATTTCACTAAAATATTTAATTTTTCTTCAATATTAAAGAACACAAATGAACCAAATATTTAAAAATTGCATGTTCCTTCTCCTAATTTCCATTTCAAAACTTATTTTCTAATTTTTAGGGAAAGGTACTAACTAAACATATCTTAAAAGCTACAATAATTAATGTGTGTGTGTGTATTATTGACTTAATATTTTTCGACCATCTTATGGAAATAATTTTTTATTCAAACTTTAAAAAATAAACTTCATTGTTTTTTGGTTTGTAACTTACATAAAAAACTGAATAATTTCCAATTAAGTTCTATAAAAGCAAAAACTATAATGAGTTTTATTTTTTGGAGTTTTTTGCTTTAATAAAAGTTAACTGAAAATTATTTACTCTTTTATGTTAGTTACAAATCATAAAAACAATGAAGTTTTTTTAAAGATTGAATAAAAAATATTTTCCATAAGATGGCCAAGAAATATTAATAAGTCAATAATACACACACATGTTAATTATTGTAATTTTTAAGTTTTAGCTGGACACATACAATTGAATATTTTAATAAATAAATATTAAACTTTTTGACAAATAATTTTATTTAATATTCTTCTTTTAAATTTACTTTTTTGTTTTAATATTCATTTTTTTAAAGTTACACTTTTATTTACTATAGATGTGATAATAAATTCAAGAAAATAGAAATTTTAAAAATACATACTTGCATAGTGTTTAGAAAAAAAAAGTAAAAACAAACGGTAATTAATTTAAGAATAAAAATTCTCATTTGTTTTTACTTTTTAATTCTGAGAATTTTGAATGCATTTTAATTTTAAAATATCTTTGTAAATAAAAATCATACAATATTTTTTTTTTTTTTACAAAAAGCTGGCTAGGGTGATAATGAGTCTGTATATAAATTTATTTTGTCATGAAGTACTATAGTTTTTAGTTTTAGGTAGGCACAGATACACACATACAGACAACTGCCCTTTATATATGTATAGATAGTTTCTTTTTTCGCCTGTGAAACTTCCTTCCAATTTCTTGCTTCCCTGTTACTTAGAATCTTCAAAAATTTAAATATGTCAATCACCATCTTCTCTCTTCCTGAACCCTGTTCCTTTATTGTCTTTTTCCTCACTTTTCCTTACTAAAGTCTTTTCATTCTCTTTCACATGCTGTAACACCCTAGTGTCATTATCATCTTGTTTCGTTAAAAAGATGATTAAAAGAAAAAAGAAAAAGTTAATCTTATATATAAAAAGTCAGAATGAAAATACAACAAATGCTGATTGGATTATACACTAAAATATTAAAGAAACAAAGGCATTTAGCTTTACATTTAAATTTTGTCATTTGATGTATCTAGCTGTTTAACTTAGTCTTGTTCAGTTTTTCTCACTTTTGTTAATTGTCGTACATCAGCAGTAGAAAAAGGAGAGATGTTGTTTGATCCTAGACATAAATTAATACATTTTTCAATATAGTGTGGGTGGAAAGAAACTCCTTATTTAAAATTGTTAATAACTCTGTTAATTATTGGTCTGGATGTGTGGTGTGGTACAATGCATAATGATTTCAAATGAGAAATCAATGAGCTGAGCTCAAATTCTAGTCATGATCATTAGCTTTCACTTACGCACAAATAGCCTTGGAAAAGGTATGAATCTATTTCTTCTCACCACCCCTCCTCAGTTATGGGTTGAATAGCAAGTCAGAGTGGGTTCTATAGCCTTGGTTGGCAACCAGTCTAATACAGAAAGAAACGGTAACATACTGTGAGAAAATCTTCTGCCTAGTCTGTCATGAATCGAAAGAGACATGATCACCTAAGCATGTATATATTCTTGACAAAATCCGAAGAAGCATCTGTAACATAACTGATCCTGACCTGGCATCTTGACTTCAGTTACTTTCTCACCAACATGACATCGTTTCCTTATGTCTTTTCTACAAATATTTTCAAGGCAACTGCTCAAATGAGCTTCTTCTTCTCCGGTGGTCTAATTACATAAATTTAAATATGCTGCTAAATTAGCATCTAGGTCTTACTCGTTTACTGTTGAAATAGCTAGATGCAACTGCTACTTCACTCTAACTGTTTTTTTCTCGCACTTCTCTCCTGTAAAACTCCTTTCCTTTTTTTTGCTTCCCTGATAACTACAGTTTTCAAAAATTTAAATGTAATGTATGTCCTTATCTTATATCTTCTTGAATCCCATTAATCTTTTGTCCTTTTATCAATCCTCCCTATTCTCAGTCTTCTCTTTCACTTTCACTCCCTGTAATCCCCTGTTTATTAGTGTCATTCTCATCTTACTTGGGGTGAAATGATTAAAAAATATTATTAGGTCAGTAGACAGAATAGAGGCACAATGAAAAAATGTTTAAAATAGGAATTTTTAGACACTGCTGTGTCCTTTCTCAAAGTAAAATAAACTGAAGTTGAACTTTGAAAAAATATTTTATTGCATGTGTGTAGATTTGTTGCAGGACTTTTAGGTGTTTATTTTATCTTCTTAACTAAATCAATTTAAATTTAGGATCTTATACATGTTTCTGCTTTTGATAAAGAAATAGTAGAATTATGAATTTTATAGAATTTTAAAATTATGCCATAATATAGCTCCCATGTTCTTAAGTTTTATGTAAAATTAATTAAAGGCTAAATTTATTTACAGAGCTTATTCTGTGATGTGCGTCAACTAATATCCTATGTTAAAGATGTACATGGAGGTACCTTGCGTCGTGTGGCACTTAGTGGACTGCTAGACTCTTTTGAAAGATTAAGGAAGAAAAAAATACCAGAAAAAGAAAAACCAAGTGATAAGGGAATCAAGGGAACTCCATTATCTGTAAGGTAAGTCAGAGGAAAATTTGATATGTGTGTTATAGAATGCTAAGGATATAATAAAAATCCTAGGCATGCTCTCAAAAAAACAGTGTCAAAAGGATGATTTTTCCTTGCCACTGCTATTATTTTAACTACCTTCACTCCTTGCCAATGTTTATTGTTTTTAAAAGTGATGATTTGTGACACTATTTGGCTTGCTAAAATGAAAGAAAAAAAAAAAAGAAAGGCGAGAATTAAATTTCGGTGATAAGAAGCCATCACGAAAAGGACACTAAGCGGTGTTATTTTTCTGACAAGGAAAAGTGGTAAGATTTTTATTTCCATTGTCAAGAAGGTAAAACACAGAATTAATCTGATTTATGTTACGGGGGCGGCGGGTAAGATATGTCCACTCTGCCCATGGCAATGGAAAAGGGAATTTTTAAGTTGGACAAGTTACCTCCCGCAGAATTCCAAAGAGATAAAAATGAAAATTAATTAAGCACGCACTGTCCGAAAAAAAAAAAAAAAAAAAAAAAATGCCCGCTGACCACCATGAAGGAAAGCTTAAGCCTTTGTCTATAGGCAGAAATCATTGAGAGGAGCATCTGTTTATCGTCACAGCGGGCTATGATAGCGAAACTATTTTATCGGATTGATTTCATCTGCCTAAGATCAATTCATAACATGGGTAATGTTAGACTGGAAATCAAAGCAGTTACTTTGGTAACCAGACGTTGGAGGTGAGCTGGGAATGACAAGGCTGATACCGAATCTAACCAGATTCCCATCCGAATCACCAAAAGGTTAGAACGCCACATTTGGTGCCGCAACCAATACCAAGCCAGTTGATCGTCACAGGACAGGATAGCACGACGGACACAGCCAGGCAGACGTCACATTTGGCGCAGCGACACCAGGGGGGATGTCACAATTAGAAATGTAATAAAACCAAATCATATGATGAAAGTAAAATGATAAGTTTTTTGTTGTTCTTGAGAATTTACAACAAAAATATTAAACATTATTTATTTATTAAATTGTTCATTTTTAAAAATAATTTTATATTTACTACATTCTGAAAACTAATAAAATGCAATATTTATCATTTACCAATTTATAAAGAAATAAATATGAAAATTTCTATTCATAAATTTATAAACATTTACTAAATTATCAAAATATGTGAACCAGCTATGAGGAAATCTTTATTATTTACCATTTTATAAAGTTTGAATCAATTGGCAATTAGCTGCTGTTTTACCAACCATTCCAATAAACAATATAATAAATAAATTGTGTAAACTAGCAGCATGGCCCGGCATTGCCCGTGCTTGATTCAAAAATCGTACGACTCATACAGCAATCGCTATCACTTGACTTAAAATATTTTTGCCCTTCCTTGCCTTTAAAGGAGTGCCCTTTGCCGTGCTGATGTTGCTACATGCCTTACTTCTTGCCTATCTCACACTGCTAAATTTCTTCTAAGCTCTATACTAAACATTAAATCTGTTATGAAAAAAGAACTAAACAAAATGAACACAAAACGATCAGCTTTAAAAAAGGACTCGTAACTGGAAAAGCCGAATGAAAAAAGAATGTTAACAACAAATACTTTTTCACACCCAACCCAGTTCTGCGGAATCAGAATCAATGTTGAGTTTAAGCAAGCGAATGAGCCAATTGGAGTAAAGTGCCATGCAGATTTAAATTTTTCCCACTTGTGACGAATGCAGCTATCGATATTTTTTGCATGCTAGCATGCTAGTTAACATTCTTGTCAGTCAGCTGTTGGCTCTCACACTGGCCAATAGAATCTCTCTGCTTATTCATGGCAGCCAGCTATAAGCTCTCACTCTGGCCAGTACAAAATGGCCGCAAACTACATGAAAACTGCCGTAGAAGCATGAAAAAATTGATTATTTCCACTATTGATGGGAGTTGGGAAATGCAAAGTTGGTCTTGGCCTTCCCACTAACTTGGAGCATGTGCATGTAAATTTTGGTGCAAATCCGTCAAAAATTGCGGCCGTGCATTTGTTACACACACACACATCCTGCCTTTTATAGATAGATAAACAATCTAATAAATAGTTTATTATTTTTGTTGTCAATTTTCAAGAAAAGTTTTAGACATTTTTAAAGCATTCTCATGTTTACTTGTCACTCATTGGTTCATCGAACTGCCATTCAGTCAATTATGTGCCATGCATGATACACGCTTAGGCAATCAGGTATCTTTTGATACATGACTGACAAGGCAGATTTTTTCCTGCAGTAAGTTGCCGTTTCTTTCTGCAGTAGACCAGTTGCCATTCAAGGCTATAGAACCCGATTTGTCCTGCTATTTACCCATAGCTGGGAGGAGAATTAGAGGATTCATGCCTTTCCCAAGGGTATTAGCACGCAAGTGAATGTAATGGATTTGACTGGAATTCAAACTCGGCTCTCTGATTCCTCAATCTGAGCTGCTATCCATTACTCCACCGTGCCTCCTTGAACTTTCATTAGAGATTTTAAAGTAATACATTATGAAAACAATGTTTATTTAACTGTGAGCTGTCATCAAGGTTATAGGTCAGGAACAGGAGTTTTCTACTGCCATTTAATGACATTTTTTTATTATCTTTGTTAATTTTTCTTTTAAAAAATCTGTTACTGTCTTTCATCTTAAATATGATCAATTTCATTTTCTCTGTTGCAGACGTACTACGTCGGGCACATCTGATAGTGGAGATGAAAAAGACTGGCATAAGTCTTCCAGTATGAGTGCTCATGAAGACCTGGTTCCAGTTATGAAGTCACGACGCTCGATATTTAGAAAGAAAGTTAAAAAAGTAAGGCATACAACATATTTTCAAATACGTTTTGAAAATTTCTTCTATATGCTGTATCCCTTCAAGATATTAGAGATCATGTCTCTCTACAGTTCACTGTCTTTTCTAATTCTTAATAAATTTTGTCTTTTTGTAATCATTCTTAAACCTTCAGTATCTGTCTATATTTCTGAGATGAGGTATTATGTACACTATTTACATTATTCGAAATATTGTCCTCATCTTTGTCGCCATATTTATAACAACGTTTCAGCCTCTCAGTATCTGTCTATATTTCTGAGATGAGGTATTATGTACACTATTTACATTATTCGGATTATTGTCCTCATCTTTGTCGCCATATATATTACAACATTTCAGCCATTCAGTATCTGTCTATATTTCTGAGATGAGGTATTATGTACACTATTTACATTATTCGGACTATTGTCCTCATCTTTGTTGTCATATTTATTACAACGTTTCGGCCTTTCAGTATCTGTCTATATTTCTGAGATGAGGTATTATGTACACTATTTACATTATTTGGACTATTGTCCTCATCTTTGTCGCCATATTTATTACAACGTTTCGGCTGTTTTATGCTCCAGCCTTCTTCAGGTGGTTGGAATGTCGAACTGAACCCTTTATTTTGCTCACTGGGGTAGACTGTTCTAGTTCCATGTGCCATGTTTAATCAGTGAGCGAAATAAAGGGTTCAGTTCGACATTCCAACCACCTAAAGAAGACCGAAGCGTACAACAGCTGAAATGTTGTAATAAATATGGCAACAAAGATGAGGACAATAGTCCGAATAATGTAAATAGTGTATTTCTAAACCTTGTTCTACTATCCATTTACTCAAGCTCTCTAGGTAGGTTATGCATTGTTTTCCTCTGTCCCACTTTCATTCAATATGCCATGTGAGTATCAAATTTTTCAAGTCCACTTTCCTCATTATGTGCTCTAGAAATTTCAGCTGTCTCTTTCTAATGTTAAATATGTGTCCTTTTTGTTTCCATTTAATTTAAAACTTTGTTGTTGCTGACATGTTTGATCTGTGGTATTCTCACAATACTTCTTTTTTTTTTTTTTGAGAATTTAATAAAAGTATTATTTCAGTATTAAACATTATGAAGTTGTCTATTCAATATTCATTTGTTGTCACTTTTGATACAAGACAAACGAATTGTGAAACATTTTAATAAAAATATGACTGCTCTTAAAAATGTTTCATATACATTATTGTAAACTTTTTAATTTATTTAATAAATGCTGTGATTCATCATCTTCTATGTACCATGATCATGGCTCTCCACAAATTCCTGTCGAGAGACATTGTGGAGAGCCATGATTGCCACTGTCCTGAAGGGACATAGCACATAGATGAAGAATCATAGCTTTTATTAAATAAATTAAAAAGTTAGCAATAATATGCATTATTAAATATTATTTGTTAATATATTTTTTATTCCATAATCTCTTACAATATTAACTTGTATTAAGAAAATGTTATACAAGGTTTTTTTTTTGGTTTTTTTTTTTGTTTTTTTAATCAATTTACCCCTGAATCAAGGAGATAATGCTACTATAATGCAAGCGGTTACTGAAAGTAAAAGAGAATAAAAAAAACTTTAGAAGGAACTGGAAACCCAATCCTGAACAGAGGAAACAAGGGATAAACCTCTACTCCTGTTCAAATGACTGGAGAGAAATGTGAACTGGATGATATGTTTTGTTATTGAATTTTATTTTTAAGGCCATATTCCTTACTTTTAGATATCTAATACAAAGAAGGGGTCTTAAGAATTGGTCAGAATTTTTCTCAATATGCAGTAAATGAGAAGGTTCTTAATAAAAGGGGTTGTTAACAAGTCAAAAATTAAGAAATTAATAAATGGTTTAGTTTTAATAAGCTGATGTAGGTTAAAAAAATTTCCTCAGAAAAAACAAATATTCCCTCTTCTTTGATTAGGCACCTAAGAATAAGGGTGTAGGTGATCATGGCTCTCCACATATTCCATTTATTTATTACCTGTGAATTCCTATGATTTTCTGGGAGAACTATTTTGAATTCAAAACTATCAGGTTTTGAATTCAGAGTGGTTCTTCTATACTGGCTGCCACCAAAGGCTAGATAGAGATCCCAGTCTACTCTACTATTTAACCCACAGCTGGAGAAGAGATGGATTCATACCTTTCTCAAGAGCATTTGTGAAAAAGTGAATGCATTAGTCTAGACTGAAATTTGAACTCTGCTTGCCAATTCCACTTTCCATACATATAACCACTACACTACCCATGCATTCATTTAATATTATTCAATATTAATGCAATAATCTTCTCAGAGGAGAAATACTTTCTGGTGAAGGATCAGTTGCAGTGAGGCAAGGAATACACTTCTTACACTTCACAGAATGTGAGTACCCAACCAGTTTGAATTTAGAGTTTTTTTTCTCCTAGACTGGCTACCACACAAGGCTAATGAGCCCAGTCTTTCTGTTATTTAACTCATTGCTGAGGGAGAGAACTGATGGATTCCTTCCTTTCTCAAGAGTGTTAGTAGAAAACAGATGCAAAAAACTCTGACAGAATTTGAACCTGGCTTGCTGACATCCTTTTCTTGGCCAATAACCATTAAGCTACCTGCACATCCAAATAAGACTATAACTATAGCTAAGTGTTGTGGCTCTATTAAAAAGTATTTAATTATTTAGCTTTTTTAATCATTTCACCCCAAGCAAGGCGATAATGCTGCTAGGATGCAAGGAGCTACTGGGAGTGAAAGACAATGAGAAAACTTTAGGGCGGAGAATGGACCATAAAAGAATATGATTCATGAAAATAGAAGATGGTGCTTGGTGTTGCATTTAGATTTTTGAAAATTGTAGTTGGCAGGAAGCAAGAAATTGGAAAGGAGTTCCACAGGCAAGAAGTGCGGTTGTATCTAGCTAGTTCAACAGTAAAATGGTGAAACCTAATTGACAATTTAGTAGCCCATTTAAATTCATGAAGTTGAGGCATCAAGAAGGAAAGCTCATCAGAACAATTGCTATGAAAGTATTTGTAGAAAAGACAGAAGGAAATTATGTCACAACAGTGGGAAAGTGACTGAAGTTCAGTACTGGTCAAGATTATAGATCCTTCTTTAAATTTTGTCAAGAAACTCAAGATATATAGTAGGAGCACCAAACAAGATATGTCAGCAATAATTTTGGTAAATATTTTCTAAAGACAGTTTATAATATTCTGTCTTTAAACAAAAATATTTTATTTTTTTGTTGTTTTTTTTTCTTAAATAGACACCATTTGATAAACTTAATATATTGATAACAAATTGTGTTTTTTTGTTATTTTGGTGAGTGTTCTTTGTTTAACTTACAGCCATTGGTGATACCCTATTCGACTGCAAGTGATTCTGAAATCATTGAAGACAGTTCCCTTGGAAAACAAGGATCCCGATTGAGTATGTCTGCAAGTGAAGATGATCCTCCATCAGGAACCAATACACCCAAGCGAAGATTCAGCCGCTTTCAGTTAGGTATAAATTGAATTGTTTTGTTAGCTTTTCTCCTCCTTTTTTTTCTTTTCTTTTTCTTTTCTTCTTCAGTGAGTATTTCTATTCAAATATTTCCTTATTCAAACACAAGTATATATTGTCTTGTTTTTTTACTTAACCATTGTTCATTGAATTATGAACTTTCTTTTTAGTTTACAATCTTTTATTTCACTTACTTTTTGTTTTGTAGAAGCTGCAAAAGGTTCATATGTTATTTTCTTCATTTATTTATTCTCTTAAGGAAACTTGCTCAAAGCAACTTCAGCAGAACACCATATTGGATCACAACATATTCTAACTTTCAGGTTTCTTATTTTGAGAAAAGAATATTACAAGTTTTATGCTTAATAATTTGTAACTCTCAGTTATACTAATTATTAGTTATACTCTATATTATTTTATGCAATAAAGTACTGTATATACTCGTGTATAAACCTAGTTCATGCATAGTACAACTCCTGAATTATTTTGTGAAAAAACCTGATTTATTCATGTAGCTCATCATATAATGCAACCCCAGCTTCTGAGCAATACTAGTAGGCCTACCATAGTCAAATATTGCCATACTGGGTATCATCCTGGATGTATTTTATAGTAAATAAATAGTCTTCAGTAAAAGAACTATTTCCTTTTTTTTGTATTGTAAATAATTTAGTTAATAAATGTTCAGTAAAAAAACTATTTTCTTCGATGTATCGTAAATAATTTGTTCCTGTAGCATGTACCGTAATACTTTGTATATAATTTATATACAAATAGCGGGATATGCTTTTATAATGCTCTTCAATTTTGTTGATTCCTATTGATAATATTACTGTATACTATAAATAAAGCTACTAGAATTAAAATTCATTTGGTACTTCACCCTGTGCAATCATCATTAACCATATAATGTAGTGTATCTTGACAAATATCTTAAGAATATATAACAGAGAATTTTAATATAAAATAATACCAGCACATGTAAAGAACATAATATATAAATATAAATAAACAGAGGAAGACAGAATAAGGAAGACAACTGAAACATATTTTGGTATATATATATATATATATATATCAGACAAATGGAGTGCCGTTGGAAAAGCAGTATCTCAAACACATGCAAATGAAGATGAACGCAAATTGGAGAAAGAAAACAAAGATATTCTTAATTTTTCATTTATATAGTGATTTGTTAAGCGAAGCTTAGATGTGGCACAAGGCTGAAACTATGGAGCACATAGTGTGGATTGGACTCACTACTCACTAGAATATGTAATAGGGAATTATAAGATAAAATAATCCCAGAATATAATAAATAAAAATAAATATAAATAAACAGAGGAATGCAGAATAAGGAACACAACTGAATGGTACCCTGAAAATGTAGATCTACCAAGTGGGTTACACTCATTGAAAATGCATGAATTTTAACCCCTCCAGAAAAAAATTTACTTCTGTAAAATGCAACCAGTCACTGAAAATGCATGATTTTTTACCTCTTCAAAAAAAAAATACCTCTGTATAATATGACCCCCCCCACCATGTTTTGTGTAAAAAGCTGATCATAAAAACTTGTACTATATTCGAGTACATATGGTATATTTATTTAAGCTTTGATGTTTGACCTGTAGTAATTTTCATATGATCTTAAAATAACAAGTATGGACAAATACAGTATCTTTAATATCATTTTTATTTTTCTAACTTTTATTTGGAAGGTTGAAGAATATATAAGTTCTTAATAATATTAATATGTAATCTAAATAAAGCATTTGCTTTTGATTAGAACTATATCGAAAGATGAAATAATTTACATCTTTGCTGAAAGCCAGTCATAAACTTTAATCTTTTCACTTTTGCCCTTATTTCAGATATTAAATATATTGTTGTATTCTCAAAAACAAATTCAAGTTATTTTATTTAATTACAGACTATTGTCCTTATCTTTGTTGTTGTTGTTATCATAATATTTCAGCCGTTGTGCCCTCTGGTCTTCATCATGTGATTATTGATCTGGGTAACCTTCAGGAAATTTCAAACTGAACACTTTATTTAATTTTAAGGCTAGATTTTTCTCTGTTATGGTAATTTACCCATGCATGCATGGACTCTCCCAGCTATAAATAGGAGCAGGTACTGCCTTTTAGACAGGGAAGTTTCCAGCAGTCAGATCGAGCATTCTTGCTGTAACACTCTCGTTTGTATATGTTTGTATTACTGTTTTCTGTTAATATATTTGTTTAACTAAATTCCTCTCTTTGTGTCTTTATTTCTGGCCCTAACAAGGCCACAACCTTCTCATGTCTAGTCTTGTCTAGTTCAGTTATTGTTTGCCCTGTTTCCACCAAGTCCAAGTACATATTGTCTGGCCCAGGGATTGAACTTGCAATTATGATATTACCAAATTCACAAACCAATGCTTTAATCTACTAGACTATAACAGTTTGAAATTCTCTAAAGGTTATCCAGATCAACAATCACTTGACGACCAGAGGGCATAACTGAGAAAACATTTTGATATCAAAAACAAAGATGGGGACCATAGTCTGTATGCAAATAATATATACAGGGTGGTACAGCAAAAACACCCTCCCACATAATGGTAAGTCGTTAGTGGCGATGGTGTCTTCATTGAGCTAATGTCTTACCATTATGTGGGAGGTATTTCTGACACACCCTGTATAATGATAACTCCTGCTCTCAGAAATCATTCAAGATAGTTACAAATAACAAATTCTAAAGAATGGTGATTTTTCTAAATGTAGCTTAGATGTTGCACAAAGCCAAAAGTTTGGGGCACTTAGTGAGGATCAAAGTAAACAAATTCTAAAGAATGGCTGGCATTTAAATACCTTGGTTAATGTTTGTTTAGGTATTTTATAGGAAGGAGTAATGAAATTTTCTTGGCCTGACCAACAAGCTCTTTCAAAAAAGAAATTCTGATTTTTGGTCCCTTGTTCATATTTTGGGAAGTGTTTGGCACCACCCCTCCATACTAATACAACTAGTTTTTGTTTTTAAATTTTTTTATTCTTCATTTCTGAAATAATATTTTTTTGTTCATTAATTGGTAAAAAAAAAAAAAAAAAAATTTAGAAAAAGCATGAAGACACATATTTTATTATCTGAATACTGGAATAAGTTTTCTTAACTGCCATATAGTTTTGTTAAAATAAATACCATGGAACTATTTCAGATATTCTTAAATCAAAAATTTCTATTATGTTTTCTTTTTTGCATTTTACCAGGTTTGTTTGTTTTTTTTTTTTCTTTTTTTTTTCTATGGAAACAAAATAATTTCATTTGAAATTAATTCCTTTTAATGTTTAATACATTTTTAAATTGAAGCAGTATTTTGATTCTAACATGTAGTTTGTGTTTTTGTTTTTATGTGAATTAAACTTTAAATTTTTCTTTAAATTGATTATTTTTTTTATTTTTGATCAATTGGTTTTGAATAAAATGTTTATGGTAATCATTTTACGATTTAATATTAATTTGGATGAGTGATTTTTTTTTTTAAATTAGAATATTTAAACAAATTTCTCCTTGTCTCTGTATATGTTGTATCTCATTCTTTGCTCTACTTATAGAATATTTCTTGTAAATATGTGTTAAATTCAATCAGACAGAAATAATCTCTACTTGTGTGTGATTGTACATTCTTGCTGGAATTACAACATTCCATACGAAAACTTATTTGTAAACTTAAGTAACACCTATGTAAATGTGTTTTGTTAGCTTCTTATGTGTATGCATATATTTTTTGTTTAACAACACGTCTATACTAAATTATTTGTATAAAATCACATGCCTTGGTTAAATTCCTACCAATCAAATGGTAGATTTTGATAGTCATTTTCAACTTTAAAATACATACAGCAGAAAATTTAGAGGTACTAAAAGAAAGGATTTTCTTATAGACTCAGTCAATACCAAAATCTGAAGTGGAATAGCAAAAGATGCTTTCCAAAAGTGAAGAAAAGTATTAAGAAACAGAATACTGAACTGTTATGTAATATTGGTCCTCTGATGTGATAGTGAATGCTGGATAATCTCATAGATGAAGAAGAAACTAGAGCTAATAGAAATGTCTCTACAGAAGGATGCTGAGAATATCATGGACTGAATATGTGAGCAACAACAAAGTTTTAGAAAAAATGGAAACAAAAAGGACTTAGAATCAGAAAAGGACAAAACTTCTAGAGTATTTAATGAGGAAAGGTTTAGAAAATCTAATGCTCACAGGACATTGACAGTAAGAGAGACAGATGAAAGCAGCACATGACCCCTAACAAGCTTCTGTAAATACTTGGCATAACAAAGATTAGTAGAGATAGCAAAAAGACAAACTTTATTAAAAGCTACAAAGGACAGGAACCTGTGGAGAGCTATGATCATTCACATCTCAAAGAGACAGGGCTCATAGAAGAAGGTTTTATATTTTTTTCATTCACGAAATAATGATAAATAGAAAATTAGATGTAGATCCAACATTGATCTATTTTGTCTAATATATGACAAAAAAATCTTTATAAATTAAATGTTAAAATTTATGGTTTGCAATTAAGTGCAATGTAAGCCAAAATTCTTAGTGATCATTTCCAAAAGATAGAGGGAACGATATAACAAACTCAGATGTAAAATAGGGACTGGTTAAGGAGGATGGTGGTCTCCTACTCATTGCATCATTTTTTTTATTTTTATTAATAGCATATTCTTTCAAATAAAAGGTTAATCACTACTGGAAAGAGCAATAACAGCTAGTGGACTTGAACTTATTTTCCTGTAAAAATGTTTTAAGAGAAAGATGTTGATATTCCACACTGCTTCAAACAAAAGGTTAGGAAGGAAACCCCCATCAATATTGGAAAGGGTGATAACAGTTGAGAACTTGAGAAACGTAATTTCCTAAAAAATTATTTTGATATAAAATTTTTTTATAAATTTCAACTGAAAGTAGCACTTGCTTTTCAGTCAGAAATGTTGCAGAATGTTTCCTTATATGGAAACAGCTTATATTACCATTACTATTCAGGATCTAGGTAATCGTGGCTCTCCACAGATTATATTTCTTTATTATTTGTGAATTGCTATCTATGACCTATTAGGAAAGATATTGGAGTGTTTGCCATTGCCACAGTTTTGAAGTTCAATTTTTTTTTTGCCACCCAAGGCTAGAGAGCCCAGTCTACCCTGCCATTTAACCCATGGCTGAGGTGAGAAGAGATTGATTATTACCTTTCCCAAAGGCATGTATGTGAAAGTGAAAGTAACAGACTGGGCTGCAATTTGAACTCAGCTGTCTGATTCTACTTTCTGTGCTGATAACCTTTAAGCTACTAGCATATCTACTGTTAGCATCCTAACAATGAGACCCAGTTTCAAATCTCACCATGGGCACTTGGTCAAAAAGTTACTTTCTTGAGAATATAATTCTGGGAAGATGATCTCAGTGTACAGCACCATTGACATGTGCCTGAAAACCATACCACAGATTGGTTGAAGCTTTGTGAAATCGGATAGACAAAACTGTTCCAAAGCCATCACTAGTTGCACTGGTACATATTCACAAATCCTCAGTTAATGGGCAGAAAGAAAAAGAGCTTCTTTCTTTAGCATATGATCTTGAGATGGTGTCTTCATCCAACTGAAATCATTGAACTGAAAAATGCACAATGACTAAAATTCTTTTAACAAATAAAAATGTCATATGCTTTTGCAGTTTTCTGTAGGCAGAAATAGTACAACATTATTTGTTTTTAAGATGGTATTTAATAGAGCACTCATGTCGCTACCTGAAATGACACAAGGTTTAACAGGTTTAACGTCAATACCGTGGAAAAAATGCCTAAGCCCCTTCAGCACTTTCCCTTGTGGAGATGCCTCAGGCTCTGGGCAATGAGACCAGCCCTCTCCCAAAGGAGAACTACTGTCCTGTCCTGGGGCTTGACAATATTATTTGAAATGACCCCTTATTAGTTTTTACGATAATTATAAAAATACTATTTTGCTGCTAAGAAAACATCAAGATTTGTTTTTAACTTGAAGCATAATTTATTTATTATAGCCAATTTTGCTAGATTATCATAAATAACCTGTTCTGTTTTTAAACTCTAAATTAGCATTAATAGGTAACAGTCTTTAATTTACTTTATGATAGATAAAATTTTAGTAAAGCCCAAACATGAAAGTGGAATTGACAACAAAAATATTGAACACTATTTATTTATTAGATTGTTTATTTACAAGAATAATTTTATATTTACAAGATTATAAAAATATGTGAATCAACTATAATAAAATATTTATTTACCATTTTGTAAAGAAAGAAATATGAAAAATATTTTTAATCCTTAAATTTATAAAAATACCTGAATAAGAAAATTTAAATACATAACAACGGTTAAGTGTAATTCTAAATTTTCCAGGCATTTCCTTCATTTGGTCTTACCACATAAATTCACTAAAACAGATTGAGAACATGTCTTCCTCTTACATATTTTGATAAATTTGTAATTTTTTATAAATTTTTGAATTAAACGATTTCTTTTTGAATTACTTTCTTTAATAAAATGCTAAATAATAAATATCGCATTGTAATTGGTTCACATATTTTTATAAGCTTGAAAATAAACATTGCCAAGGGAGTGAAGCGTATAAAGTAATAGTAGTGTCAAGGGAATAACTGGCCTTTTTTGTCGTCATGAAGGTTATACTTTAATCTTTTTATCTATACAAAAGTTGTTTAGTACATCTTTGAAAAAGTACTTTTTAGAAGATATCTTCTAAAAAGTATCTTCTTTTAAACTAAAGTTTTTTGTTTGATCCAGAACAATTGTTAAATTGCTGAATTTGTGAGAATATTCTGCTTTCTGCTGGTAGTAATTTAAAAGCATTTTAAAGTTGAAAAAGAAAAATTAGTCATGCACCTACAATCAACAGTCAAAAAGAGATGTATTATTTTGTTAGTCAAGACATTTTTGTTGTTAATGTGAAGCTCCCTAGGTTAATGTCATAAAAGCATTTATCTAAATTGTCTAAAACCGTCCACTGTGTTTTTTTGTTTAATTTTTTTTTTTTTTTATTACTACTGGATATTGATGAACCAGTCACAAAGTACATTTTGGATTTCATGTTGTAGATATCAAAATCCCTGTGTTGTATAACTTATTCAAATGAAATAATTTTCATCGTAAACTTTATTATACATTCATATATACAAACAAACAAGCACACATACACAAGTGGGCACTGATATCAATACCAAGTGGCAATAGTTTGTTTTTATGCATAAATGCAATCTTCAGGCCATGTGTGTTGTTTTGGCTCTATTATATATATATTTGCTGGTCAGTGTTGTATATTGGGTAGCAAGGTCTATTGTATGATCTTAATGGTTATTAGCTAGGTGGTAACAGTTATATTTCAAATTATTCTAGAGGATATTAGGTAGAAATAATTGTGGATCTGAATGTGATTATTTGTAGTTATTTTATATAGTGTTGTTTGTTAATTGTTTATTCTTTATTTATTACAAACAAGTTCTGTCCATCAAATTTTTTATTAAATCTTTCAAATTTATGAATCGATAGACAAAACTTGTCCATATTATTTAACAAAACATGTTTGAGAGAATTCTTGCTACTAAAATATATATATATTAGGATATTATATCAAAAACCTGTCAAAATCACTACACAATTGCAGTCATGGTTTGATGTGTATCAATGCATCTCATCAGGCAATTGTAAATTACTGGCAATGAACAATTTAGATTTAAAAGCAAAATACAATCTCCTTTTACGAAAAAAAGAAAAATGGTTGGGTTATAAGTTTTGTAGGCTTTACCCTGATCAACCAATCAAATATGACCTACATTAAATTTAAACTAAGTGAAGAAGCAAAAATTAAGAAATTATTTTTCATAAATGACTCATGACCTGTAGATTGGTAGTCAATGACATTAAACAGGCGTGGATGTTAATGGATGCATATTATACACACCAGACAATGTCATATCCTAAAAAAAAAAAATGAGGTGGAGTGGTAATTTAACAAAATGCTAAACAAGTTATATGCTTTCGGAGTTTCCTACATAAAATTATTTTTATAGTTGATAAATAAATAGCTTCTTTAAGAAACCAGTAAATAATTTGAATGTATAGAATTACTTGGTAAATTACTATACAACTGTTGACTAAAGATTCTTTATATAAGATGTTAATAACAATAACCAATAAATGCAAAATGTCAAAAATACCAACCAAATACCAATACATCCATACAAGATGTTACTAATACTACCAGGAGATTAATACAAAATTATATTAAATCCAAATTAATCTTACAAATAGAAAGATAAGCCATATATGGTGCAACACAGTTCAACTAAAATCTAAGAAAAAAGCACTGTCAAATTCTAACTGAATTGTAAAGTAAAAGGTAGACTTTGTAAAAGATTTTGTTTTAAAAATAAGTCCATTAATTCCTTATATATATATATATATATATAGTTTTATGGTATGCTATATTTATAAGGTAAAAGTGCTCAGTATCTAGGATAGAGCCTGTCTCTTTCATGTTTGAATGCAATCTTCAGACCTGAAAATTACATTCAAGCATTATTTTTAGTAGGCGTGTGTGTGTGTATATATATATATATATATATATATATAGTTGGTTGGATAGATGTGAGTTTGTGACCCTGGGTTTCACGCTTTAGCAATCGTCAGACAAACTGATTAATTTTTTTAAATTTTGGGTTTACACACACTTTTCACACATATATAATATATATATATACACACACACTGATATATATATATATATATATATATATATATATATATATATATATATATATATATATTGCTGTTTAAAAGCCTGTTTACTCTTCATGGAATCCTTAATCCCTCATCAACCCTCAAGAATGTACCAATAATAATTATTTCCTTATTTAAGTGTAGGAATTCCTTTGTCCCTTTTTCTTTATTATTGTTTCACGATCAGATTCATTTTAGTATTATGTTTTCTTATTTGTTCGGTTTCTATTTCTCATTTTATATTAAACATGTTTGTTTCAATAATAATAATAATAATAATTTTTTAAAATGATTATGATATGAATATCATCCAGAAGGAGTGACAGAATGACAGACACAAAATATTATGGGATTTCTCTGCCCAGAAAGTTCATTTCATTGAAACACAAAAACCTAACTTTATTGTAATAAATAAGGAAATTAGCAATTATCAAATTATTTTTGTATCATGTAGAAATATGATACAAGAATAAACTCTAAAGAAGGAAAAAGACTGAAAAATATCAGGACCTGGTTAGGGAGTTGAAGAAATTATGGAACATGACTGTTGAAGTAATTCCAGTAGTAATAGGTGTACTTGGAACACCAATTAGAAACTTAAAAGAGCACTTAGTGAGAATTAGAATTGAGACGACAATTGTAGAGGTCCAGAAAATCATTTACTCTGCAAGTATTCTCTGAAAGGTTCTTGAGTTGTGAGGAGTTTTGTTGACACCATGCCTCAAGAAAAGAAATTCCATTTACTAGAACAATGTCTGACACCAACATAATAATATTAATAATAATGAGGAAAATTTCATAGATAATAAAGGTAATAATAAACATATTAAAAATAAATTAATATACCTTTTTATTGACATCATTAATTGGAAGGATGTGTTTGATGAACTATCAAGGATATTGATAGAAAATTGGTGATCTTTGGTTGTAAGTTTGAATGTTTTATTTATCAAGCCACTTTTGACTCTCAGGCATTTATTGACCCACTTTTGACCCCTCGGATATTCACATCAACTCCTTTGGTGATTTGGCTAACTTTAGCACAAGCATTGGCACGTTGAAAGTAAAAGAAAATCAATAACAATAGCTTGTAAGACTAGTCTGTGTATCATTATATCATAACAATTGTTCTTTTTGTATATATATATATATATATATATATATATATATATATATATATATATATATATATATATATATATAAGATATTTTGTGGGTACAAAATTTAATGATTGAAATAAAAGTATAAAATTTAATATTACAAGACATATTAAAACAATATTAAATAATATAAAAAAAAACACAACAACAAGGGGGGGAAGCAACTGGTTTCGCTCCTGCTCTTCAGGCTTCCACGGGAGATTCAAAATTAAAACAGAGAAATGTACAATAAGAATAGGTGGAAAAATATATATATATATATATATATTTGTATATATATAAATATATTTATTAAGGAGACATGGTGGAGTCGTTGGTAGTGGCACAGACTGAGGGATTGGAGAGCCAAATTTGAATTCCAGTCAAATCCATTACATTCACTTACATGCTAATATCCTTGGGAAAGGTATGAATTCTCCTCTTCTCCCTCCCGCTATGAGTAAATAGCAGGACAGACTGTGTTCTATAGCCTTGGATGGCAACTGTTCTAGAAGAAGGACAACTCTGAATTTAAAACCTGTGAAAGGTTGTTTGGGGCACATAGTGCACCAGGTCTCTGTATTCGGCCTTTCAAAAAGTGTGGATGGTTCTGAACAAAGCCTTCACCAATATAATCAAATCATATGTGCTTGTGTCTGGCTGTCGGTTCCTAGGAACTGAGTTGCTGACCCTCATATGTTGAATATGAGGAGAAAGTCCACCATATATATAATTCACTTACAATTCATTTGCAAAAATAGTGTATGAACTTCTTCACTTTAGATTTTGAAACTGAAGAATCATTTAGATATTCATGATATCACTTTCACTGTAATTAGCTGCTTTGTGGAACAAACTCCCATGAGGATGCTTCCCCAATCACTACAGTCTTAATTTGTTTTAGTTTAGGGTCAACATTTATCTTCTCCACATGTCCCCATAAACTCTGCCTCTTACTCTAACATGACAGTGCCTTATCTAAAATTACTGGATTATTAGTATTCATTCACATACATTGTTTGAATGAAGCATCATGTTGATTAATTTCTTTTGATTCAAACTTCTGTTTATTTTGCATCTGTCAGCATTTATTCCTGTGTACACTTCATTTCATATATAAATATATATGATAAAGAATATAGTTTTAAGGTATGCTATATTTATAGATAAAAGTGCTCACTATCAGGGATAGAGCATATATAAATATAAGAGCAAGTTCAGAGGAAAACACAAAGTGGTGACAATCTGTTTCATACTTGAAAGCAATGTTCAGGCCCTCTTTAAGCATAAAAACAGACTGTCACCACTCAGTGTTGACCTCAGTGTTCACTCTTATATATTTTCATTAAATATTACCAAATAAAACACAAACTGCCTACTCTGTTGGCTGTTGCTCATCAGTATCCATTGCAGCATGTCTTTTACTTAGTTAAATAACACTATATATATATATATATATATATATATATATATATATATATATATATATATATATATATATATAGTGTGTGTTTTTTTTTTTTTTTTTTTTTTTCTCTGTCTGTTTCTTTTTTCCTATTTCTGTCAACAGGTGTGCTGTTTAGAATGACTGGAAATATCCTTTATATCACCTTTAACCTCTCCCCTCCAAGTTTGGAGCTGGTATTGTTTGTTTATTTAAAGCTTTTCTTTAACCAAAAAAAAAAAAAAAAATTACCAAGTGATTTTTAAAGAAGAAATTAAAACTTGGAGAATAAATTTAAATCAACTATTTCTACTTTCATTCAACCAATTTAAACATCTTTTTTCTTTTTTAATTATGGATTCAGCATTTTAAAAAAATTTAGTATTTTTAATATATAATTAATATATAACGGAACATTTCAAGCCTTGCTAATCAGTTCGCTACTCTTAATTTTTATAGTGAATAAATAAATAGTTAACCTTTTTATTGTTACTTTAAAGTACTTTTATCTTAAAAAAAAAAAAAGAAAATCTGAATGATTGAAGCTTTTTTTAAAATTTCTCTCCAAAAGTTACCTGAATCTACTTGCATTATTATTTACCCTATTTACATTCTGATTATTATCCTCATCTTTGTTGTTATCACAACTTTTCAGCTGTTGTGCCCTCCAGCCTTCATCAGGTGTATATCCATGTAACCTACAGGGAATTCCAAACTGAACCATTTACTTAATCTATGAGGGTAGAATGCCCTCATTCCACTGTCCATGTTTAAAAATATCTTATTTTTAGTACTGCTTAGTTATCACTCACCCTGTTTCTACTGAGTCTAAGTACACACTGCCTGGCACAGGGCTTGAACTTACAATTACTATGTTATTGTTGTAACCTAGGGAAGGTTATTGAATAGAATAATCAAACGAAAGTTGGTAATGAACAATAATACTTAGGACACGAACAACAAATATAAGATTCGCCAGCAGTGCATAGAAGAAGTAGTCAACTGCTACAAGTGAGTCAAGTGAATTCCACAATGAATCTTCAACTGCAAACCAACATACAGTATTTACTACTATATTTATGTGAATGAGGACATACCCATTATCGTCTGTAGGTATGCTACAACAGTTATCTTCCCCACATAAAACAATGGTTTCATCCACTAGGCTATTTTCCTGTAGGACAATAGCCTAGTTGAATAAAATGAAAAAAGAACTGTTTACCCTTGTAGATTAAATAAAAGGTACAGTTAGAAAAAAAAACCTGCATCAATATGCACCTGATGAAGGCCAGAGGGACAATAGTTGAAACACTGTAATAAAAACAACAAAATGAGGATAATAGTCTGAAAGTAAATAGTATAAATAGTAACTCCTCATCCCGGAAATTCAGACAGAAAATACTTGCATTATGTTACATGTATCCATTACATAAATGCTATGTGTGAGTTTCTCATTTTGCTGAAAAGAAACTACATTGATATTTTCAAACATGCATCTTCAAGATTCAAATCTTGGCTTTCAAATTAGTAATTTCTTTCAAGATGATAAAACTGAGTCTATTAAATGTTATTATTTAACCTTTAAAATAAATTTTTTTTTTTTTCATCAAAATTGTATTGTAGTTTTTTGGGTCTTTTTTTTTTTTTCTCGCAGTATCAAAAGTATGCAATTATACAGATATTTCATTATATTTCATTTACAGATGTCTGTAATTTTCAGTCTTTTACTTTATTGTATAACTAGCAGGGCTACCCGACATTGTCCATGTATTAAAATAATGTCTGTCATTTTATTGTAATATATACAATGAAATTGCAATATTTTTAATATATTAAAGTCACTTTAACCATAACCATTTTCACCTCAACAACAATTTCATTTTATTTTAAAAACACAGTAATTCTTATTTAAATGAATAAAGTGTTAGGCAATATGATGTTGTTCCTTGGGGAATATCCTTGCCTAATTAATTACCAGAATAAAATATATTTTCTATTGCAAATCACGCAAAAACATATTTTCACCAAAGCAAAAAAAAAAAAAGCAATATGAAAGCAATAATTGTTAGAGTTCATTATGTTTAAACTCCTTGAATCTTTATCCACATCTGAATAGTCAATACTTCTTTAAAAAGCCTCATTCTTTTGATTTAAATAGAGAGAGATCCTGTTAATCTTCAACAAGGAAACTATTTGACTGCAAATTAAAAATAGTTTTTTTGTTGTGTTTTTTTAAACAAACTAAAATTTACAATTTTTTTTCTGTAGATATGTTACTTCGATTTGGTTTAGTACTGCTATTTCTAACAACAGTGACTGTTATTTTCTTATCAGAAGATCAGACATTTTCAGTGTCATTGTTGTTGCATACATGTTATATGGTTTGATTAAGATACAGTTAGAGTATGAGGTTTGAAATCTCAGTCCTAAGCAATAAAGTCTTTCTCATTTTTTAACTAAACATGATTTACTTTATTTGACATTACCTGAGGACTAACTAAAATAATAATGAAGAATAATATTTAATTTAAAAGATAACCTTTTATAATATTAATATTTTGGTTTGAAATTTACTTGCAAATTAAGCCATATCATTTTTCATATATTTTGCTGGAATCTGTATCCTGCAATTTTTAGCTTAAATTTCTGTTTAATTCATCATAATTTAGTTCTTGTAATCACTTTTTCTTATAGTTCTAACTATTTGCATATATTAGATATTAGAATCTCTGGTGATAGGTAAGTAGATTTTTAACATGAGATGTTAGGATTTATAAGCATTGAAAGAAAAAAAATGATTATTCTGACTTTTTACTTAATCTGTCCTACATTTAGATTATATAAGTGTATGCATAATATATATATATATATATATATATTGTGTAGACTGATAAATATATATTATAAAAGTTTTAATGTATGTGATATTTTGGGTAAAAGTGCTCAATATCTGAGATAGTGGGTGCTGGCATTCACTCATATATATGTGTGTGTGTGTGTATATATATATATATATATATATATATATATATATATATATATGTGTGTGTGTGTGGTAAAAAATGTATGACAAAGTAGAAAAAAGTTATTGTTCTTTATATATCATTCTCTCTCTCTCTCTATATATATATATATATACACACACACGTCTTAGGCTTGCATCTTTTGAAATCTTTATAAGCTGAAAATCATCTTTCATTTTTCACAACTGCTTATGGTGGCGATGTTTTGATATTTTAGAATATTTTTCAATAACTATTCATTTTTGTAGTCCCATGTGCTTTTTATGTTATCAACTAAATCCTATCATTTGCAGGTTTTAAAATTAACAACTAAATTATTACATTTTTTTTTCCGATGTGATACAGAAACTTAGTCATGATTCCTTCAAGATTATCATTTCATTAAACATTGTTTTACTTTCTTTCTTTTTTTTTCATTTTTAAATTTTTCTATTGTTCTTTTCTCCCAAACAGTTACCAAATTCCATTAATCCAATTTTATTCTTTTATTATTCTGTGTTGATTTTTTGTAAACCTCATCTTCATTCTCCTGCTTTCATTCCATATCTCAAAGGCAGTTTTGTGTAAATCTGTGACCATTGATACTAGCTTTACTACTGTCACCACTGTTTGCTGTTGTTTTAATTATCTGAACCAGTACTGTTTATTTTTAATACTTCAACTGCCATTATGATTACTGCTACTACACCCCATGATACCATAAAAGCTTCAAAACAACAATTTTACTGTTGTGCTAAAATTGGGGTGCACTTATTTCTTTTCACTTGCCTCTCTTCTGTTTTCCATTTTATTTCTTCAAATTTTGATGTGGACATGTCAAAATCCAGTAGCCTTGCTTTTTTCATTGAAGCCCTTTGTTGTGCTTGCCAGCTTCGAAAGAAATATTTGGTCCTACAATATATTTTATTTAGGCTACAAGCGCCATGTGAAATCAGACCAGGAAGAAGATATCGCATATGATACCCCAGTATTAGATCGCAGGGGAAGTCGAAGCGAGACTCACTGCAACCGAGTCAAAGGTAAAATGTCCTTCAGAGCTGCAAGCCATGCTACGTTGACATTCCTAAGTGCCAGGAAGAGAATAGAAGATGGTATTAAGACCCTGGGCAGACGAATGAGCCGCCGAAGCAGTGTAGATGGTAATACATTGAACAGTTTCTAGAAAGTTACAAGTTATGACTAAATCTGCTTTTGTTTTCCTAAGCGCCAATGGTTGTATCTTGTAACTGCTTCTTTAGGCCAAATATTATATATTGGTGCTTTAGTTGATTTTTCTCTGCGAATGGAATCCTTGACGCTTTAGATCTGTGTTAGATTGCGTTTTATAGCTATTTCTTAACTGCAAGAAAATAGTGGCTGAATGCAGTAAGTAGAAAGGAATCAAGGGTGAATGTTTTCAAGTAGTCAAGAATGCTTTGTGGTCAAAGACCAGGCTGTTCCAGTTGAAAGCAATTTGATTCTGGAATAACTTTGCATCATTCTGCACCTTTACGATCTCACTTATGCATCTTCATTCATCTATACACATAGCCATTTATCTGTTCAGACACATAGTGTTTGTTGAAATTTGTGTGCTTCTCCAAACAGAGCACAGAAGCAATGCAAGTTTTTTTCATAAGATCTGCCTGTAACAATATTCATTAATAGATTCTTTTTATAAGGCTTTTGTCTTGCTGAAATGTTCACTTTCATTGAATGTACAGACATCTGTAAAACAGATGCTAGACTGGTTGGAAAGTAATATTGCATTTTAACCATTAAATGCTGGGAAATGTTTGCATGAATATGCACGCTAAACAGGTAAAAAAATGAGAAAATTCAAAACAGTTTGCCTCTAACCATATTCATTAATAGATTAATTCTATAATAATATATAATTATAATATAATTTTATACTGAAATGCTCAGCTTCATTGAATGTACAAACACCTTTAAAATAGATAATAGATTGTTTTTAGAGACTTTCGCTTTCAATAGAGAACAATACATCCATTGAGAATTTTAAAATGCACACTTAATTTGTGCAGATGATGTAATTGATAGCAGCTTGAAATGAGAAATCAGAGACCTGTGTTCTAATTCCAGTTAAGTTCATTACATTAACTTACATGAAAATACTCTTATGAAAGGCATGAATCCATTTATTTTTCACCCCAGCTGTGAGTTAAATAGCTGGTTAGACTGGATACTATAACCATAGTTGACAATCTAGATTGTTTGGAAAGTAATATTGCATTTTAACCCTTAAATAGTGGTAAAAGTTTGCATGAAAATGCATGTCTAACAGGTAACAAAAAACACTGAGAAAATACATTTTTTATGGGTAGTTTTCATGCTTTTTTTAAAATTATATAAAAAATCTATAAAAATGAAATTTTAATCCTTTTGGCTCATAAAAATAAAGAAAAAATGGAAATAAGATAAATGTTAGGTTCCTAAAATATTAATGTTTTTAACAGTGTGATATTCTTTGAACCATTCCATGCACAATGGAGTTGTGAATTCTTTGTACCAAGTTCTCACCATTATTCATGTTTTTTTTTTCTTCGATAAGTATACATGCAGACATAGCACTGGTTTTGGCTTGTTCTTCAAGCTTTATTTACAGGCAAATATTTCCGGAAATAACATTACTTTATGAATCCTAGTAAATAGTAATTTTCTGGATCATGGAGTTGCCAATTAGTCATTTAAATTTAAATCATTAATGAAAAATGCCTGTATCATTGGAAAAGCTTTTTAATCATAAATTGATGATACCTGCCAAATTTCAATGAGACATCAATTGATGATGTCTGCTATTTAAGGGTTAACAGTTAAGAGCTGATTGAAATGTAATTAAATTGAATAATGATGTAATTTTTGACATCAACAATTACAGTAGCTCAATATATAGTATTTTTTTCCATTTCTGGCTGATAAAATTCTAGGATTTGATAAATTGATGTTTTATTTATTTCTGAATATTTTGACTAAGACAATATTTCTGTGATCAAAATAGGATATGAAAATGTGAGTTCTAATATGTGTGAAGGATAAAATAAAATTACCCACCTAATGACTTTATTTCCCCTTGGGTTTATTTTTATGTGTAAGGCTTTATACTGTCTTACTGGAAGATGGCTGTTTCTGTTCACAAATACACACTTTTTTTGTCATGTGCACCATTAGCAGACTTGAACTGTTGACAGTAAAAGTCTACAATGTTGGTTTATCCAGGACCTTGCAATCTATTGTGTTGGACAGTACTTGTCATATTACAGCAAATTGTAAATGTTTTTCCATTTTTGAAAAAAATCAAACTGATCTCTATAAATATTCTGATACAAATTTCTTTCATGAAAAATTGTCTTATGCATTTTTATTCTGAATTTTTATATTTCACAAAAATGCACTTATGCCCTTTTAGCATCTCACCATTAACAATGTCTTCATTTTATGTCTCCTGTGACAGTTCATTGAAGGATAGAGTTTTTTTTTTTGTTTTTTTTTTAAATTCCTTGTTGAAAGGTTTTCATTCCTTCTTGACTTCAGTGTGAGATCATGAATGACTCAAATTTCCTAATTAGATATATTTTCAATTTGTTTAGAGATGAATCAGATGCAATGTGCCTTTTGTTAATTCTCTGTTGCTTTGACAAGCGTCAGCTTCAAAGATACTTTCAGAAGATCTTTCTTCAAACTAAGTTGCTCTTTCAGAGTGAGGCTTCTTAGAAAGTTCAGACACCTTTTTTTAATTTGTTAGACCATTGCTGGTATTTAGATATGGTCATTGCATTTAGATACGCAACAGAAACATTCTTCATTATCAGATTAATTCAGCATAAACATGGTACATTAAACTCTTTGTATCCCATGAAATTAAATGTTTAATCTAAACAATGATAGACATACACTACTGATTTTCTGGCATGCTTGGTCTGGAATCATGTCTGATTAACCATTGTGTCAGAACAACAGAAGACATGTAATAAGAATTCAATAATTGACCTCTGACCCATTAATTATATCTCTTGTATCTCTACAGCTTCATTGACTTTTAGAAACTTATATTAAACTATTATTAACTCAATGGACCTGCACAAAGCCATCGGTGTAAACAAGTAATCATACATTGTACACAATGCTACCTGTGGCTGCATAGTGACTTAGTTTAGCAATTGTATAAAATTTAAATGCTTACATGTAATTTTTTTCAGGATTAAAATAGATGCTAGACAAATTTGCTGGACTCTGATCGGGAAATTGGAGGTTTTGAGGAGCATAGAACCACCTCTTAATTGCTGTTGTTACCAAGTCCACTCTGATCTGGTGTAGTAGCACCTGTTAGGGTCCCAACTATGGGCAAATAGTGAATCTACTCAAACAAAAATCAAAACACTAGGAAAGTATAAAAATAGATTTTTATAGTAAAAATGCCAGAATTACATTTTTGTGAAAAAATTACCAACAATACATTTTTTTTTATCATCTAGAAACTATATATCTAAAAAATTATATGTTTACTCTGAAAGCAAAAAATTATGTACAAAATATCTATAGTTGAAGGCATTATTTAGATTATAGCTTTAAATAGTCCATAGATGTTGATATGCTGTTAAACAAAATCAACCAAACTGGTTTGCTGGAATATTGGTGGTGTACTGATTGTTATGAATAATCAAGCGTGGTCTCCCCTTGTTTTGTTACTCTCCTCTTTGAGAGAGCTATTTCTGTTTACTGGGACTATAAAAGGACACTATATGCAAACCTTGTATTCTCAGTTGAATAAAGCTTTCTTAAAGCCTACACCTACATATTTTTGTCATTACACTGATATAAGAGGATTTAACTACATCTATGTGTTTAGCGTTTAACCCAATTTCTAAAGTAGTTGGTTGATTCCATATTTGTCTACTTTAAATGCAATATTACTTTCCAAACAACTTAGTTTTTTTTTCTTTGTGTATGCATAAATATGGAAATGGTTCTCTTACTCTACTGGTAAAGATATTAATCCTTTAACATAAAACTTTAGCCAATTGGCTCAGTCATTGAGCCTAAATGTATGCATCTAAACTCTAGATAAGTCTTTCCAAAGTTTTGCACTACCAACAGTTAAAACCTATACAAGGTATGTGACATAGATATTATATTATTGGATTTTTAATTTTAGGAAGCCTTGTCATTTTAGATTTATTATGAGAAGCATGGGGAGAAATCTCACTACACATATGCATCAAATTCTGTCACTTAAATTTTCTATTTTATTTAATTGAATTAAGAATATTCTTTTAATGCAGAGTGTCTCAAAAATGGTAAAATATGAGATGTATTCATTTGAAAGTTTATGAAGCTTATTACTTTAGAAAACGTAGTGATTATTTTCTTTTTTGCTTTTGTAGTTGTTCCATAAATGACAGTTTTTCTTGTCTAGTCAGTAGTGACATCTAGAAGGTAGTTTTTATTGAATTTTCATTTTTACTAATGGCTTTCTCATATATGCTTCTCATTCTAGATATTCCTTCTCTGCAGATGAAATATTATGGGATATTTTTAGTAAAAATCAATTTATGTATCACTGATTTTGATTTCATTTTGGGTGAAATAGAAAGAAAGTTACACAAATTAAAGACAGTTGAGGTTTGACCTGAATTTTGAAGTTTGCATAAGCTGAGTAATAAGATTTTAACTGGTATCCTCCTGGCATCAGTTTAAACTGACACCTTTTTTTGTTTTGTTCTTTCATTTATCTAAACTATAATTATAAACTATAAATTTTGGAAGGTGAAAATTTTATTCAAATACTTGGCAAAATTCCCAAGTTCTCATCTCAATCAAAAACGAGCAAAATGGTCACAATATATGGAAAAAAGGTGTCAGTTTAAACTGATGCCAAGAGGAGATGCATAAAAATGTGAACAAAACAAAAGCATGTGCTACATAGGCTAATAAAAAATATTATTAGATGGTCATTGGATTGATTAATTGTAATGAAGTAAATATAGACCCAAATAGCAACAGATGCTAATATTACTTTCCAAATCTAAGATCTAAACTTGTTATAAATGTTTTGACTAATCTTTTAAAAGTACTTCTCATCAAATATTTTGAGGCACTCTGTATTTTCTTTATTATATTGACTAAAGCTCCAAAATGTATCAACATATACACAAGTTTTTCTTTATTTCTTTATTATTTGTGTATACTAAAAAATAAACTTTGACTAATATCCCTTTAAAAATTTACATCTTTCTCCATTGCTTACCTCTCTCCTGTAAAACTTTTTTGTGAATGTGTATTAAACTTAAAATATTAGTCAAAGTTGATGTTTTCCATAACTTGATGCATGGCAAACAATATGGCTGCTTGCTTGCTGAACTTAACAATCTTAAATGTAATTTTTTTCTATGGCTTGTATAACATATGCATTGCAGTTTATATTTTCTGTCTTTACTATTGACTATTCAGCTTCTGATCTATGCTGTATCTTAGCTTGTTTAAAATGTTTTGTTGTCATGATTTGCTATTTCTCTGTTCATTCATATAATACATATTTTAATCCCTAAATTTTAACTAGTATTTTACCTCTTTAATTTTACATTTTAAAATAAAGACACAATTAGAAAATATTTGATAACAATTCTGCTTGCTAATAAATGTATTATCCCAAATAGTAATATAACCTGAGTAATACACTATCAATTTTATTACAAGTAATATTAAATGTGTCATTAAATTTTTTAGGAAAATATTTTAAATATTTAGTCTGTTACGCATGGTTTTGTATGGATTTATTTATCTTTTGATGTTGATTTTTTAAAAAATCTAAAACAATAATGATCATAATGGTATAAATTTCATGGAAAAGATTAAATGTCATGATTAGTGAAACATATTTGAAAAACAAGTTTCAGTTTTGCAGTTTTCTAAAGAAATTTTTAAATAGGAAAATTTAGTTAAAAATAGCACCCTTAAAAATTTCAAGAATATTTTGCTTTGTGTATTTCTTGGTTTTGTCTATAAATATTTTAATCTATGGAAAAAAAATCAGCATTTTTGAAAATTAGTTATTTTAGAAATTCATTCTCATTTAATTTATAATTACGCTGTAATCTTTTTAAGCTGAGAAAATATTTTAATTCATGATTTTTGGGATAGTTAAAATGCACATTGATCTGTAGACGTAATAAATGGAAACAGAAAGTAGTTTAAATTCTGACCAAGTCTGTTATGTTCACTTCGCACTAATGCTGTTGGGAAAGGCATGAATCCTCCCCAGCTATAGTTTAAATAGGACAATTCCAAATTCAAATCTGTAGAGAAACAACTATCTTATGAAGTCATGTTAATTTACAGATGTTCTTGTAAATATGTTTTTAATAAGTAAAAAAAGAAATTATTGGATTTAGTTTTAATATATAATGTAAAATAATCCCAATAAAAATAAACACTTTGTATATATTTTAACTCTTCCAAAAGTTAATGTTAATATTTGAGTTTAGTATTTTGTCCAGTAATTAACACTGTTTACAATAATGTGTCTTTTTACACATTTTCAATATTTATTATATTAACTGCATCTTTCACTCAGGTACCCTTGGAAAGGGTATAAATCCATCACTTCTTCTCCCCTCTCCACCAGCTAATGAAAAATAGTAGGGTAGACTGTCCCCCGTAGCTGTGGTTAGTAACCAGTCTAGGAGAAAGACAACTGTGAATTTAAAACTCAGCCACCAGAATCTGTATAAAGATGTTTAGACATAGATGCAGAATATATATTTAAAAGAAAACATGATAAATTTCAACAACTATGGATAACCCCATTGGAGAGGGATTACCCAGAATGCTATTGATACCAATGGGAATGAGGCCCAAAGAAGATTGATGACTATGATATTAGACTTTATGTATGAAATCATACTTAAAATCTACTATGGTAACAATTTTTAATAAACATATATTGTGAATTTTACTTAGTTTGAAGACAACTTATTTTATGAAAATACTGAAGGTTTTTTTTCTATATTAATACTCTAAGCCAGAGCTTATGCATCATGGTTCTTTGTGTTGCCACAGCCAGTCCTCAGGAGCCCCAGTAAGATAATTGAAAAAGTTAATATATTCCAACACCAAAACCACTTTTATTGGGGAAAATAATGAATTCTCTCTAAAGTAGGTGATCAGTTTACAATGTACATATATTGTAAAACTGGACCCTTAGTTTGTGGCCCACTCTGTGACACCTGATGTTGATTTTACAATGTAATATCTGCTAAACTGGACCCTTACATTTGTAGATTGATCATACACTTTAGAACTGATTCAATTGCTTCTACTATAAAAGTTGCTTTTTTTCTCAAAAGAATAAAACAATTTCTAGGAGGAATGAAGGTTGAATGTAGTTAAAGTTGTTTAAATAAATAGAAAAAAAATTTTTTTTCATAAGTTTTTATTTACATGTACTTAATTTGTTTCTAAGCCAATTAGGAGGTGACTAGACTACCCATAAACTCCTTGGGTTTCTTTTAAAAACAATTCATGATACAAAATGATGAGGTAACAATATTGCCAATTTTATTATTAATTACATATTTTAATTTGTATTTAAAGATGTTAAAGGTTTATTGTTCCACTGGATTTCATTGTTATCACATTGTATGAAAATATGGAGTAATAGCTTAAAACAGGTATAGTCTTTTTCAAAATAATAAGTATATTTTTTGTTAATCATTAGTTAATAAGTAAAAAAAAAAAAATTCCAGTCTGAAAACAAATGAAAAGCACCCAAAATGCCTTCATGCAAACATATCCTGATTTAAAGTATGAAAATAAATTATTTTATGATATCAATAGATATATTTTACTTCTTTACATTAAAAGAGAAATTTCCTCTATAAGATGTATTTTGAATACAAAATTATTAAGTAATACTAAAGATGGCAAAAGAAGGTTTATTGTTCCACTGGGTGTATGGTAGAAAATAAAACTGTATGAAACTGGCTGCTAAAAGTGGAAGCAACAAATGAATGAAAAACATCCAAAACACCTTAATGATTTAAAATATGAAAATAAATTATTTTATGATATCAGTAGATATATGTTTTACTTCTTTTGATTGATAAAATAATGTGTATTGAAAATAAATACTGAATTTCCTATTAAAAAAACTCTGTAAAAATAGAAAAACATTTCTAGCTCAAGCAGTCCTTGTCTAATTTTAATGAAATTCAGCACTGCACTCAGCAGAAGTTTAAAGTACAATATTCTCCTAAACTGGTTGGGGCATTATGTATCTTTTAAGCTGTATCTTGGGTACACACATACATACAAGATTATAGTTTTTGTATTATATAGATTACTTATTGCAATAGTGTCAGGACCAGTTTAGATGCAACGTTGGAAATTTGTCCTGGTTTTTCCACATGAAAAGTTAAAGGTGACAGAATCAATAAAAGCAATAATGGCTTGAAAGTTTAGAATGAAGAATTCTCTCTTTTAAGTGGACAAATAAAGACTCAAATTCCTGCTAGGGGTGTAACAATAGAAGAAAATATTTATTTACATATACATAAAAAAGGTAAAGGGAGGGTATATATATATATATATACCTTTATTTTTTTTTGTGTGTGTATATATATATATATATATATATATATATATATATATTTATTCACACACACAAAGTATGAGAGAAAGAAAGGAAGAAGAAAATTCCTTTAAAGAAAAAGTGTTCCATGTAAAGGCTTGCTCAAAAATATTTCTCTGGGAACCTAAAAGTTTTTTAAATAAATAAATTATTCTTAAGGGGTTAACACTAACATAAGATTTCTTCAGAGCTCTTGTTGAGGGAGAAACAATTGGAAGATACATAGTTTGTATTTGAGTCAGTTCATCGGCTGATGACAGGAATTTTCAGGTCCTAGGAAGCAGATCTCGAGTAGTAGAGGGTCGACATTATGTCTTTAGGGACCAACATGTAGATTTCTTCCTTGAAACAGGTTCCGAAGATGAGTGGTGTTACTGTTGCCGACCTGATGTTATCACAGATGATGTCAAATACTCACTGCCAAAGAGGCACATATTCTTGGTATTTATCAAGATTAGAAGGCTCAAAAATATTGGTAACTTTCCCTCCAAAATTACTTGTACACTTTCCCTGGCCCTCTTATTTGTCAGAAAATATATTCTTATCACTGATAAGAATCAAAGGTTTGGGAGCTGGTTTTGGAAGCAGGGGTGTATGTCTGGGCAAACATCAGAAAAGAGGCTAGAACGTGAGCTTGTAAAACATTGCAGTAGTTGTTCTCAAATTAAATTCTGATTGCAAATGGATGAATAACTATTTAAACTTTGTAAAAGTCTCTCCAAATTAAATATAGACTGGAATCTATGGTATTAGTTTTATTATTTACCTCTTATCAAATTGTTATCCAGAGTATCTGTATAAAAAATGTCATATATTGCATATTTTTGCATCCAGAATAGATTGGCTAGGTGGGCTATTGTTTAATTTTTTTTTTTTTCACCAACCTTACCACTGTCATTCCAGACCCATCCCGTTTATATTATTTTCCACTTACTTCCAACCTATCTGTTTATTCCAACTTCCTATTACTCCTTTTTTATTCCAAAAACAAATGAGTTTTCCACTTTACCCTTTTATTTCAACCTCATCTCCCATTTTTTCGTTCCCTCTCCAAAATTAATTTTAAATGAATTTTCCAATCTACCCTTTTATTCTGACCCCCACCTTTCAGAAAAAAAAATTCTAGTGTAATATAGGACATTTTAGAAAAAAAATAAGGAAATGAAGAATAAAATGATTTTTGTCAAATTCTCAATCTTTATTTGTTCATAAAACAAATAAAATTGTTGACATAATGCTTGTTTTTTTTTTATGTGAAATAAATCTCTTAAGAAAAGGCAATTAATAAATAAATGCAGATAGCACAATTATGAAAATGAGATATCAAGGAAACATGTGTGAGAATATTGGATTTTTCTGCCTTGTATTTTACATTAAAAAGATTTCACAGCTTTTATTTTTATTTTCTCTTCTTGATTTCTTTACATTTTGGTTGAAGGTGCATGCTTTGCACTTCTTGTTTCAAAAAAAGAGTACAGTAAGGCTACTGAAAAGGTGCTTCTCATTTTTAGGACAGGCATTATAATTAAGATGTATTTGATTAATTAATGTAAAGGAAAATATTTTTGATTGAAACTTAATTTGTGTATATTTATCCCTTCATAATTCATCTTGTGGAACTATTCCCTGTCTATTTTATGATAATGTGCAACAGTTACTTTTTTAATGGTAACATTCACTTACTATTATAATCATTTGAGAACTCCAACCTAAATGTAAAAATTAACTAAATAAGTAAAATAAGCAAGTGTTACTTGCTTTACTTTGTACAATTTGCTTGTCCATTTATAGAAACACCTTTTATTTTTTGGGTTATTCTATATATCATTCCTTAATAATTCCTTCTAATTTTCATTAGTATTTACATTTTCTTATTAAACTCCAATTTTTTTAAATTTTTTTTTATTTGCTTGCTTTAGCGTTTAGGCACTTCTGCTAGTTGCCTTGGCATTAGCGTTGTTTGATAGAACATCATTGTCCATTGTCTCTATCTGATAAGATTAGATAGAAAGCTTTACAGGTGGCCTGCTCTATGTTGTTGCAATCATCATCCTCATCATAATCATCATTTTTTGTTCATTTTAAAGTAACATTGATTTCTCTACAGAGCAGAAACATCAAGACAGAAAGTTAGACTGACTTTTCATATGTTCTTATTACTGGTATCCGGTATTTGGTAACATGATAACTTCTCTTTACAGATCAGACGTGGCTAGATAGGCTAACTGCTGCCATTATCATCGCTGTCCATTTTATAGCATGCCTGACTCTTGCAAATTAACAATGTCAAGATAGAAAGATAGTCTCTTGTGTGCTATTACCTCTGTTTACAATATAGCAACATTGACCGTTTACACACACAGTCAGATGGAAAGTTGAACTAACATCTGTGTTCTCATTCTTATTTGTAACATCATGTATTCTTTCCATAAAACAGATAAGCTCTATGGAAGGTTAAACAGACCACTTCTACTTTATTATTACAATCTTTTCATTGTTTTCTTATATTCAGCATTATTTACACTCTTGTATGTTGGTTAAATTTTTTTATTTAATTCTACTTCTATGTGCCATGTCCCTTCAGGTTGTAAGCAATCATGGCTCTCCACATTTTCCTGTCTTTTGTAGCTCTTCATAAATTTTGTCTTTTTGTTATCTCTCCTAAACCTTGCTTCACCATATATCAAACTTGGTAGGTAGGTTATGTATTGTTTTCCTCTGTCCCTCTTGTCTTTGATATGTCCTGTGAGTATCACATTTTGCAAGTCCTCTTTCCTCTAGAATTTTCAACTGTATCTTTCTTATATTAAGTTTAAGTGTCCTTTTTGTTTCCATATTCTCTAAAACTTTGTTGTTGCTCACAGGTTCCATACATGGTATTCTCACTATCCTTCTGTAGAACCATATTTCTGATGCTTTAAGTCACTTTTTCATCTGTGAGAAGATTGTCCAGCATTGACTGCCATATAAGAGGACTGATATTACATAATAATTCAGTACTCTTTACTTTGTTTCTAACAAAATCTTTCTATTTCTTAATACTTTGCTTAGCTTTTGGGAGGCATCTTTCACTGTGCCAATGTGACTTTGGATTTTGGTGTTGTACTTTCTGTCCTCTGTTAAAACACTTCCCAGGTATTTAAATTGTTGTACTTGTTTGATTTAGAAGTAATTTTTGGGTAGTGTGTATAGTGTAAATTGACTTTGTGATACATTTGTGGTTAATAAATTTAATTAAAATCTATTGTATATAAGTAATATATATAAGTTATGATAAAGTGGAAAAGCTGTCCATACAACACGTTTTGTCTATTTATGGTAGGCATCTTCAGGTTGGAATGATAGACAAGCTCATATGTAAGCATTAGAATTTTGAGTTAGAGTTAATAAATATCTTTCTAAGATGTTATGACCAGAAAAAATCTTTTTGTTTCTTCTTTTTGTATTGAAGTCATTAATGTCTACTAAATTTGAAATTAGCCCACTCCAAGTAGATATGTTCTTTTTGTCTCTCCTAGAAATCTTTCTATTACGCTATACTCGTTTTTTCTCTACTAGGGATCATCCAATCACCAAAGTTAAGCAATGTTGAGCCTGGTCAATACCTAGATGAGTAACTGATGGGGAATACCAGGTGCTGTAAGCTTGGATGTGTGGGTGGTGTAATGGATAAAGGCTTGGAATTGTTAATCAGGGCCCCAAGTTCCAATTCTAATTGGGTTCATTATATTCACTTACATGCAAATACCATTGGGAAAAGAATAATCTACCTCTTCTCCTCCCAGCTATGGGTTAAATGGTAGGACTTGCATCAGTAAATAATTATTAAAAAAAATTCTTACAATCTAAAAATATTTTCTATCTGAAAAAGGTTGATAATCTATAAAAAAAAACGAATCTATCTAGGGATCACTCTCTATTAGAGAACGGATCAGAGATCTACTTGGCTTATGGCCACATCATGTTAAAACATTGGTTCCTGTATGATCACCGAAGTTAAGCAATGTTGAGCTTGGTTAGTACCTAGATGAGTGACTGTTTGTGAATACCATGTGCTGTAAGCTTGGATGTGCAGATGGTGTAATGGATAATGGTTTGAAATTGTTAATCAGAGAGTTGAGTTTGAATCCACTCTTCTCCCCCAGCTATGGATTAATTAGTAAGACTTGACTATCATTATTATCTTACAATTATTCTTACAATCTAAAAAGTTAATAAGCTGTAAAAAAAAAAATAAAAATCAATCACTCGAGATCTACTCAGTGGGCTAATTTGAAATTGACTTTCCCAGACACCATAGCTCAAGACTCAGAGGTGGGCATTTGGGATCTGGGGACAGCAATATAGGACTGAAGAGTGTGGAAAGGGATTGTCAATGGAGTTCCGACCAACCCTAGGGAGGTCGAAGGATGATGATGGCGAGGAATAGCTTCAATATGGAAACAAGAAAAGAAACACAACTTTTGGGCCATAGCACCAGATAAAGATATCTATTACTTCTTCCTCAGATTCCAACAGTTACATATGGGTTTATCTCTCATTCCACCCTGAAGACGTCTGCTATAATGAGGCAAATTTTCTACTTTGTCATTTTATCTCCACTTTTATTCCACAGCTTACTAACATGCATTAGTTACAGTAATTTCTGTCTTGTTATTTTAAATAATTTTGTTTATAATTATTTATTTTAAAATATTGGTTTTAACTTAATGTCCAGTAAGATCTAATACAACCTTTTCTTTCTTTCCTCACCCGATATAAATTTCTAAATTTTTTATATTTAAAGAAAATTATAGTTTTTATACAGCTAACATTATCCTCACAATAATTTAATAAGTTTTTGAATTCTTTGTTTTACATTTAAATTGACATTAATAAATATATAATATATATAATTACATAAATATTATTTGTACAAAAATGGTTTCAAATACCAAGTTTTCTTGTATAGTTTAAAATACATCTAATCTGTGCTTTGAATAGAAATTATTTACATGTGGACTATTGTCCTCATCGTTATTGATGTTATCACATTTTGGCTGTTGTACCCTCTGACCTTCTTTATGTGTATATTAGTTCAGGTAACTAAGCTATAGCCTAATGAGTTCCAGAATTTGGTGACATAGTAATTGTGAGTGAGTTCAATCCCTGGGCCAGGCAGTATGTACTTGAACTCTGTGAAATCAGTGTGTGCAATAACTGGGCAGTACTAAAAATAAAAACTAGTCAAGATATCTCTAGACATGGACGGTAGAACAAGAACAGTCTACCTCCGTAGATTAAATGGTTCAGTTTGGAATTTTCTATATATATGTTATCTGAATCAATATATACCTGATGAGAGCCAGTGAGCACAATGGTCGAAACATTGTGATGAAAACAACAAAGATGAGGACAATAGTCTGCATGTAAATAGTGTAAATAATTTCTCATTCCTGAAATTCAGACAGAAATTAATAGAAATATCAAGTTGTCATGAAATCATCCATGCTTAAATTATTTTCACAATCATGAACAATAACTTTACTGTTTTACAAAGAAGGATTTTAATCATAGTTATTATATCAATATCGTATTCATATGATTTTAACCCTTTAGCATTCACCCCTCCCCCAGGTATTGGCTTTCACTGTCCAACTTGCTGTAACCTGCCCCATGTATACTCTGCCATAATATATGGCAATGCTTTTTTTTTTTTTATAATTGATTCATCCCAGGCAAGGTGATAATGCTACTAAGACACAATGGGCTACTTGGAATGAAAGAGTATGAATACATTTTAGAAGGAACTGGAAAGCCAATCCTAAATAGGGAACAGGGAATAAAACCTCTACGCCTGTTCAAAAGATCAAAGAGGAGTTTGGACTGGATGATAGGCAGATTTATCTACTCCTATTGAAATAGATAGTGAATAAAATTTCAGAGTTTAGGTGGAGATGTTAGAAGTATAGAGTTGAAGTAGACTTTAGAAGGAACTGGAAACCTAATCCTAAACAGGAAACGACAGATAAACTCTATTCAAAAGTCTGGGAGGAATGTGAACCAGATGATAGGCAAACCTATTTACTCCTATTATTGCATTGCAAATAACACAGGAAATCATGCAAACAATGAGACGTTTAGAGCTGATATTTATGGAATGGGTTTGAGTGTGTTGGATTCTGAAGGGTTAATCGTATTTATATATTAATATCAATATTTATCATGTGTATCTGTAGCAAGGTATAAAAAGAAGTCGGCCTGCTCTCTGCATAAAATAGTTTACTGAAGCAATTTGATCAGGGTTTGTACATTTTTATGTTAAAAATCAATAAAACCTATTCATTGATTATCTATAAAAAACATCAGATTATTTTTGTTTTTATTGATAAATGATCCATCTCATATCTTAAATTTATGAAGTTCTTATTCCCAAAGTTTAATATGATTAGAAATGTGATGAAGGATCAAATGTATGGTGTTTTTTCTCAGCATAGTTTAGATGTGACACAAAGCTGGGAGTATGGTGCACCCAGTGAGGACTGAACTCACTATTCAGTCGTAAATGATCTAGCAAGACAAGCTTGCTAACCATTACACCATGTCAGCTGAAAAGTTCATAGGATGACCAAGATACTCTCATGTAATGTGACCAAATGAGTTATATTTTTCGACATAGTCCCCCTTGTGGTCTACACACTTCTTCTCTCTGTGTTGCAGTGCTTGGAAGAAGTGTGTGGGCCACAAGGAGGACTATGTTGAAAAATATACCTCATTTGGACACATTCCATGAGAGTATCTTGGTCATCCTATGAACTTTTCCGCCAACCCATATATTAATGTCAGAAATGTTAATATTCAATTCATGTTGCATTTCTTTTAGTTTTTTTCATTTTTTTTCCTTGAATTCTAGAATAATCTGGACTGTATATCTCTCAAAGGATTCCTCTGAATCACGAGATTCCATTTTGTTGAGATGCTTGATTTCCCGTTAAAAAAAGGTCATAAAACTAGTGTTTTCTTTGCTAATTGAATGGCAGAAGTAGCACATGGTCAAAGTCTCACTGTGTGACTTGCTGTGTTATTTGCAATGATATATTATGCCAGAATATACATGGGGTTGATTATGGTGGGTTGAACATTGAGAATTGATATTTACAAGGTGGGTTTGAGTGTGTTGAATGCTAAAGAGTTAAATTATACAAAAAAATCTGATTTTTAGTTTAAATGATTTCAAATGTCAATAAATAAAAAAAAAAAATTGGTTCAAAATATGGTACTTCCTTGATTATGTCTACCATGATTTTACCTGGATTATCTGGACATGAAATGGACTGATGAATCAAAAGTTGTCTGTCTGGATCATATTGGGATTACCAGTTAATAGTAATTTCTGGAAAGACAATATTTTCTGTTCCAGTTCCCCATCATACACATTAGTTTATCTGTGATATAGTAGTACCTTAATACAATGGAAGGAAGGACCTGGATGGTTGAAAGTAATGAATGCTAAATACAGATTATTCTCAAAGAAATTTTATATACTGTTGTACAAGAAATTCTAAAAAAAATATGCATATACCTGTTACTATTTGTCCCACACAGAGTAACTATAACATGCATGGATAAAACAAGCAGTGTGAATGTGGAAAAAAACTTTTGCCAAGCTTGTAGAAGAAAGGGAGGTATCTTTTTTTTCCAACAGCCCACAACAACCAAGAACATAACTTGTAATGAATGTTTGAACATTAAAGTTTCCTTGAAGTCAATAGTTGACTCTGCAAGATATTGGTCATTTCAGAGATTCAAAGTAATATCCACTGCAAAGATTTTCTTATCAGAAAATATTTAAACAGTGTACATATTATTGTTGATTTACATGTGCACTTTCCATCCTCTTGTTCTTCATAAATTCAATTAGCAGATGTCTTGTTGTCCTGGTGCACAACAGCTCTGATAGTTTTGGGTTCACTTTTACTTCAGCAGCTGTCTTATGCATAGATGTTGTTGGGTCATTTGCATTTTTTGTCTGAATTGTATTAATAATTTCCTGGTTGTACTTCTTGTTAGTTCTGTTGCTGTCTTGCTTCTACAGGATACAGTTACCAATGTTTGTGATCTTCTTGATATTACAGTGTGCAATGGCATACCAAATATATGTGGGATGCTTTTAGGGTTTATTTGTATACAAAGTAAGTGTAAGACTCGTTGTGGTTTGTCCTTCTGTGAAGGCATTTTCTATGTTTTTTTTTATGAAAAATAGGTTGTGTATTAATAGCTGATGTTAAACTCTTTATTCTGCATTTGATTTCATATCATTTAGTGTAGTTGTATTTTTAATCATCTTACCCTAAGCAAGGTGATAAAGTCACTAAGGTGAAGAGTTGAATATTTTGTGCATTTCCAGTTGCCAAGTCTGCAGAAATTATTTGCAATTTAGAAAAGATGATTAAATTTAATAGACAAAGAATGTCTATACTTTTCAATAAAACAAGGTCTTGACATAGTTTGTGCAGCATTGTGCACTGTCTACAATGTTAAGAATGCTTCTCGGATTGATTTCTGTATAAAGCAAGTTTGATATTATTCAGTTTGTCCTTCTGTGAAGCCATTTTCCATGCTTTTTTCTGAAAAATAGGTTGCATATTGATAACTGACACTATCGTCTTTATTCTGCATTCGGTTTCACATCATTTGGTGTAGGTGTTGAAAGAGAAAATTGCAATCAAATTTTACTGCAAGCTTTACTTCCACATTCTGTATTATATAGGGAACAACTTGATAAATATATTGTCATAAAGTACACAAATTTCGATATTGCTGTGACAATTTTATGTTGGTATGAAATTTTTCTCATTTTTTTGTCCTGTTGTGATGAAAAAAAAATTTTACTTTTTTTCTTTGTTCATATAACTGATTAAAATTTATCATATCTGTTCTGCCATATAAATTTTGTATTTTAAAAAAAAAAAACACTGTGGCAGAATATTGATTTACCCTCAGAACAAACATGTCAAACAGGAAGTCAATGCTTTGTGAGATAAGCAAAAAAAAATCAAATAGATAAACTCATCTACTTTCTTAAAGTTAATATTTCCACATTTCTATACAGGGTTTTACAGGTATTCATTGTGAGCACTACAGGTTAAATGACACACATCCAAACAATAATCCAATTCTTGTCAAATGCAACCAAGTGTAGCATTGTCAATGGTTGTCAAGACTTCAGTTATTCACGTCTTCAGATCATCCATATCTCTAGGAAGGGGAGGTACATACACATCGTTGTTTTTTTTTAATCTATGGTAGAGAAAATTTTTTCTAAGATGTCATATCTTATCAAATATATTAAATGGAACTAGTATGTAACAATTTTTTATATAAAACAAAAAAAATTTGTTAAATGATTTATGTTCATAATTATAAAATTAAAAACTATACACTACTAGCAACTAATAAAAATTCAGTGAATATTATATCCAAAAAAAGTTATTTCATCTGAAGAACTATTTGAATATTAATGACCCTTTTCAAAACTATAGAAAATACCAAAATATTTATTGTTTACAGGGATATTTTTAAAATAATTTTCAATGTGCCTCGCTTCTTTGTCGTTCACTGCACTGGTGATGACATCCAGGGTCAACTGTGTCTGCATATACACCTGACTCACTATGTTCACAGATTTGTCTTCTTAGCTGTGATTGTATTCAACAAAAAATAATGACAAATGCTTTTCAAGACACTGGTAAGGAAATAGCAACAATACAAATTCTCACTTAGCTGTCTATGTTTTCCTTTAGCTGAACTGCTATCTCCCTAACTTTCAGCCATGGTAAATGGACCCTTACATTCACTGACCATCTAGGCGACTACTGATTTCTCACTGCTCTCTTCCTCTTCTCTGACTGCTGGTCCCTTCGTCACTGGTCACTTACTTACTGCCAGACACCTATTGACTTCCTGCCTCACTTTGTTTATATGGATACTGGCTGGAGTCTGACCACCCCTATCCATCCCTTTGTATTATGGAACAAGTGACCACCCATTGGGTTTTTTTCTTTTCTTCAAAGGACTATTTTTATGCTTATCTAAAATCATTGACAAAATTTTATGTTTGCCAATTCAAAGGCAGTTGGAAACAGAAATCCTGAAAACTCTGGCACTTAAGTTGACTCAAAGATGGACTGGACAAATTTCCTAAGAAACTCAGATAATTAGGAATCTATCTACTTATCTTCTAAGGATGTGTGAGAAATCATATTGTTACAAAGGTAACCCAGAAAAGAAAATCGATTTCTTTTTCCATATACTGTAACCATTTTGCTTAAAGTTTCATATTTTTTGATTTCAGATGAAAACTTGAAAATTTTCCAATATACAGGGTGTTTCAAAAGTCTGTCACATTACAACACTACATCTTAAGTATTGAGGATATCGAAACACAATTTATATTTCCTTAAAGTTAATATTTCCACATTTCTATACAGGTTTTTACAGGTATTCATTGTGAGCACTACAGGTTACACGACACACATCCAAACAATAATCCAATTCTTGTCAAATTCAACCAAGTGTAGCATTGTCAATGGTTGTCAAGGCTTCAGTTATTCACGTCTTCAGATCATCCATATCTCTAGGAAGGGGAGGTACATACACATTACACAAGGCCTTTCACATACCCCTTGAGGAAGAAGTCACATGGTGTGAGGTCTGGAGCTCTAGGTGGCCAGGTGGCCATCACAAGAACATGCAATCAGTCTGTCTGGAACATCCAACATATCTGTCAGGTAGAATGGGGTTCAGATACTGTCTAGTTTAAAAACAAAAATTAAATTTAATTAAATTAACAGAAGAAAACTTGACACTTTTAGCTTTTAAATGGTATCTGGTCCATCACGTATGTCATTTGTAGTTCAAGAGTTAGAATGAGACATAGACTTTTGAAACACCCTGAAGACTTCTTAGAATGAGACATAGACTTTGAAACTGAAGACTTCTTAGAATGAGACATAGACTTTTGAAACACCCTGAAGAGTTCTTAGGAGACATAGACTTTTGAAACACCCTGAAGAGTTCTAGAATGAGACATAGACTTTTGAAACACCCTGAAGAGTTCTTAAAAACATAGACTTTGAAACAAATGAGACATAGACTTTTGAAACACCCTTTCTTAGAATGAGACATTTTTGAAACACCCTGAAGAGTAATGAATAGACTTTTGAAACAGAAGACTTCTTAGAATGAGACATAGACTTTTGAAACACCCTTTCTTAAATGGACATATTTTGAAACACCCTGAAGGTTCCTAGAATGAGACATAGACTTTTGAAACACCCTGAAGACTGTTATGAGACATAGACTTTTTGAAACACCCTGAAAGTTCTTAGGAATGAGACATAGACTTTTTGAAACACCCTGTTCTTAAATGAGACATAATTAGAATGAGACATAGACTTTTGAAACACCCTGAAGACTTCTTAGAATGAGACATAGACTTTTTGAAACACCCTGAAGAGTTCTTAGAATGGGACTTTTTAAAACACCCTGAAGAGTTCTTAGAATGACATAGACTTTTGAAACACCCTTGAAGACTTCTTAGAATGAGACATAGACTTTTGAAACACCCTGAAGAGTTCTTAGAATGATAGACTTTGAAACACCCTGAAGAGTTCTTAGAATGAGACATAGACTTTTGAAACACCCTGAAACACCCTGAAGACTTCTTAGAATGAGACATAGACTTTTGGAAACACCTGAAGAGTTCTTAGAATGAGACATAGACTTTTGAAACACCCTGAAGAGTTCTTCTTAAGAGTTCTTTGAATGAAGAGTTCTTAGAATGAGACTTTTTGAAACACCCTTGAAGAGTTCTTAGAATGAGACATAGACTTTTGAAGAGTTCTTAGAATGAACATAGACTTTTGAAACCCCTGAAGAGTTCTTAGAATGAGACATAGACTTTTGAAACACCCTGAATGAGAGACATAGACTTTTGAAACACCCTGAAGAGTTCTTAGAATGAGACATAGACTTTGAAACACCCTGAAGAGTTCTTAGAATGAGACATAGACTTTTGAAACATAAGACTTTGAGACATAGACTTTTGAAACACCCTGAAGAGTTCCTAGAATGAGACATGGACTTTTGAAACACCCTTAGAGACATAGACTTTTGACATGAAGACTTTGAGACATAGACTTTTGAAACACCCTGAAGAGTTCCTAGAATGAGACATAGACTTTTGAAACACCCTGAAGAGTTCTTAGAATGAGACATAGACTTTTGAAACACCCTGAAGAGTTCCTAGAATGAGACATAGACTTTTGAAACACCCTGAAGACTTCTTAGAATGAGACATAGACTTTTGAAACACCCTGAAGAGTTCTTAGAATGAGACATAGACTTTTGAAACACCCTGAAGGTTCTTAGAATGAGACATTTTTTAAACAACACCCTGAAGACTTCTTAGAATGAGACATAGACTTTGAAAACACCCTGAAGAGTTCTTAGAATGAGACATAGACTTTTGAAACACCTGAAGAGTTCTTAGAATGGGACATAGACTTTTGAAACACCCTTCTTAGAATGAGACATAGACTTTTGAAACACCCTTTCTTAGAATGAGACATAGACTTTTGAAACACCCTGAAGAGTTCTTAGAATGAGACATAGACTTTTGAAACTGAAGAGTTCTTAGAATGAGACATAGACTTTTGGAAACACCCTGAAGACTTAGAATGAGACATAGACTTTTGAAACACCCTGAATCGTTCTTTAGAGACATGAACTTTTGAAACACCCTGAAGAATTAGAATGAGACATAGACTTTTGAAACACCCTGAAGACTTCTTAGAATGAGACATAGACTTTTGAAACACCCTGAAGACTTCTTAGAATGAGACTTTTGAAACACCCTGAAGAGTTCTTAGAATGAGACATAGACTTTTGAAACACCCTGAAGAGTTCTTAGAATGAGACATAGACTTTTGAAACACCCTGAAGAGTTCTTAGAATGAGACATAGACTTTTGAAACACCCTGAAGAGTTCTTAGAATGAGACATAGACTTTTAGACTTTTAGAAACACCCTGAAACAGTTCCTAGAATGAACATAGACTTTTGAAACTTAATGAGACATAGACTTTAAAACACATTTCTTAGAATGAGACATAGACTTTGAAACACCCTGAAGAGTTCTTAGAATGAGACATAGACTTTTGAAACACCCTGAAGAGTTCTTAGAATGAGACATAGAAGAGTTCTTAGAATGAGACATAGACTTTTGAAACACCCTGAAGAGTTCTTAGAATGAGACATTCTTTAGAATGAGACATAGACTTTTTGAAATGAAAGAGTTCCTAGAATGAGACATAGACTTTTTGAAACACCCTGAAGAGTTCTTAGAATGAGACATAGACTTTTGAAACACCCTGAAGAGTTCTTAGAATGAGACAATTTTGAAACACCCTGAAGAGTTCTTAGAATGAGACATAGACTTTTGAAACACCCTGAAGAGTTCTTGGAATGGGAGACATGAACTTTTGAAACACCTGAAGAGTTCTAGAATGAGACATAGACTTTTGAAACACCCTGAAGAGTTCTTAGAATGAGACATAGACTTTTGAAACACCCTGTATTTCAGTGAAATTTTCAATTTCTAAAATTATACTTTAGTTTAGAAATATGTTTAAACTGATGCCAGGCAGATACGAGTTTATCAGTTATCTTCTTAATGTAGATTAAAGAAAAACAGATTTCTATTTTGTAGAGATTAAATCCAAGAGGAAAGAGGTTTAATTAGCTGAAGTTTCTTAGATTTGAATATTCAATAAAATGGAAAACACATCAAACATTTAGTATTTGACATGAATTCCTCTTTCAGTTGTTTTACCAAAAAATACAATTTTGGGGGGAACTTATTAATTTTCATATTGATCAATATTCTGATGCTTGGTTATTGAAATACTGATTTTGAAAAATGGGGTGGGCTGAGAATTTTTTTCCACATCCCTCATATAAGAAATCTGTTATTTATGAATATTGTTCATATTATTTACAGTTGAACTAATGTCCTTATTCTTGTTGTTATTATTATGTTTTGGCCATTATGCCCACTGGCCATCTTCAGGTGTCTGAGTTGAATCATAGTGATATGAAGAACAAAGATCAGGATATTAATCAGACTATAGATAATAACTCCTCAATTTAAAAATTCAGTATGAATATGGGTTGGTTATTAATGTACCATCTTTTGAAGTACATATAACTCTTCCCTGTACTTCAGGATTTTTTGGTGTCATCGCCCACTTTCATATAGGAAAATTTTCCACTGCCTGCTGGTATAGTAAATATTCAAAATCATATCAAAATTGTTTGGTAAAAGTTTGTTACTGGATCATAAACTGAGTTTATGATACCAAAGGGAGACAACAAATAACATTGTCATGCAGCAGGTATTGAACTCACACTCTTTGTGTTCTGTCACTGGATCTGAGTTCAATACCCGGATAAGGCAGTGGAGAACTTTCAGAGGGAAAATTAACAGGAGATAACTGATAACTGACATCCATTAAACATGGCACGTGGAACTAGAACAGTCTACCCCATAAAGGGTTCAGTTTGACATTCCAACCACCTGAAGAAGGCTGAAGTTGGCAATGGCCGAAACGTAATAAATATGGCGACAAAGATGAGGACAATAGTCCGAATAATGTAAATAATGTACATAATACCTCATCTCAGAAATATAGACAGAAAGGCCAACCGTAATTTCATTTCGCTCTTTTCATCATCTTTATTTGTTTTCAATGGACTTCATTTTTATTCTTCTTTCACCCATTTTTAAATATTTAAAAGTATTTTTGAATACATTATTCACTTGTCAATTTACTATCTATCCTTTCGTTTTACACTCACACATGCTTATACAAGCACACAATTATGTTCCGGATTATTTCACTTATCATCAATCTATATCACAGTTGCTTGCATCTTATTTCTGTTCATTCATATGTACAATTGGTTAGAGTACCGTTTACTGGTCATACTGCAAGATGGCAGTAGGAAAGCTGTAGGATTCAAGAGAGAGGATATTTATCATCAGCTGATTATTGTTTTATGAAAAGCAAAGATAATCTTTTATATTTAATCCTTGTCGTTCTCTTTGTTTCCAACAATCCAGACATTCACAGCTAGGACCCACCATGCAAAATACTCAGGGTCAAATCATCGTCATTCCCTCCACATTCCATTGGTAAGAAGGAAGTTCCATTTGAACAGCTTCTTCTCAAGAGCTGCTGCATTGTAGAACAAACTTCAGTTTCACATTATTCGGTGTAGTATTTCTTCACATTTCTTCCTAATTTAGATTTGTCACATTTCTTCCTTATTTAGGTTTATTTCTTTGCATTTCTTCCTTATTTAGGTTTATTTCTTTACATTTCTTCCTTATTTAGGTTTATTTCTTCACATTTCTTCCTTATTTAGGTTTATTTCTTTTACATTTCTTCCTTATTTAGGTTTTATTTCTTTACATTTCTTCCTTATTTAGGTTTATTTCTTCACATTTCTTCCTTATTTAGGTTTATTTCTTTGCATTTCTTCCTTATTTAGGTTTATTTCTTCACATTTCTTCCTTATTTAGGTTTATTTCTTTACATTTCTTCCTTATTTAGGTTTATTTCTTTACATTTCTTCCTTATTTAGGTTTATTTCTTCACATTTCTTCCTTATTTAGGTTTATTTCTTTGCATTTCTTCCTTATTTAGGTTTATTTCTTTACATTTCTTCCTTATTTAGGTTTATTTCTTTGCATTTCTTCCTTATTTAGGTTTATTTCTTTGCATTTCTTCCTTATTTAGGTTTATTTCTTTACATTTCTTCCTTATTTAGGTTTATTTCTTTACATTTCTTCCTTATTTAGGTTTATTTCTTCACATTTCTTCCTTATTTAGGTTTATTTCTTTGCATTTCTTCCTTATTTAGGTTTATTTCTTTTACATTTCTTCCTTTATTTAGGTTTATTTCTTTACATTTCTTCCTTATTTAGGTTTATTTCTTTACATTTCTTCCTTATTTAGGTTTATTTCTTCACATTTCTTCCTTATTTAGGTTTATTTCTTCACATTTCTTCCTTATTTAGGTTTATTTCTTTGCATTTCTTCCTTATTTAGGTTTATTTCTTTACATTTCTTCCTTATTTAGGTTTATTTTTTCACATTTCTTCCTTATTTAGGTTTATTTCTTTGCATTTCTTCCTTATTTAGGTTTATTTCTTCACATTTCTTCCTTATTTAGGTTTATTTCTTTACATTTCTTCCTTATTTAGGTTTTATTTCTTTACATTTCTTCCTTATTTAGGTTTATTTGTATACAAACCAAGTCTGGGATTGATTGTTGTTTCTTCTTCTCTGAAGCTATTTTCCATGCCACTCCTGAAAATGATGATGTGTATTAATAGCTGACATTACACTCTTTGTTCTGAATTCAGTTTCACATTATTCAGTGTAGTAGTTGATGGGGAAATTCCATTCAAATCTGCATATAACCTATCTTATCAGTTCTCTAACTTAAAGCCAACAAATTAATAATGATCTGCTTCTACAAATTTTATAGACATTGTTATACACTTTTCATACTGCTTGCACCATGTCTGGTAAATGAAACTCTAGTTGCAGTGATGCACGATATTGCTCACTTATGCACCCATTGCAATACAAAAAAATGAGACGGTATCTTATTTTTTATTTATTGATTTATTCTTTTTTCATTTGTCTTAATTATAGACTACAATTTTATAGAAAAAACAATTTAATTGTTAACTGGCATATTTCAACTGACAACATTATTTCATTAAGCAGCATGTTAATTAACTGCAAGTTATTTAGTACATGCCTTTCACAAGGGCTTGCCTCTTCTAACAATACATATTGATCAAAAATTTCTTACTCTTTAGATAAGCTAACAGGAATTTAAAACGGGCATTGATATGCTGAAATTCCTATCTCAGACATTTGTTTTCACAAACTGATGAAAAATAAAGAAATTGTCATAGACATTTCACTGTATTAATTGTATAGCTTACTATAGCAACACTTAAGACTAAATGGTATGCATTTTTTTTTAATTAGTAAATGCATTGTATGGTGAATATATCAGTCTGTTAATTAAAATAATATTAGAGATATAGAGGCATATATGATTATACAGATCAATAAATAACTGGCAACATATCTGGGCTGGGACTGCCCCCTCTTAACTTTCTTCCTGCCTTTGATAAAGTTCAAAAGTGTCTATATGGCCTACACAAACTGAAGAAAAGATTTGCATCTGAGCATCAGGATTGTCATCCTCTCTCCCCCTATTCCTTTTCTCTCCCCTGGTGGCGGTGACAGAGATGGCTGGGAATCAAAGAGTCTGACAAGGCCATTCACATGAATATGATTTTGGTGGACAACTCTGTGTAATAGATAAGCCCACACACTTGGCCAGAAGCACCTCTTTTGTGACTCAAAGGGAATTGAGATAGATGAGAACTGGCAAGCCAGGCAAAAGATAAATAAAAAAAAAAAGACTTTTAAACATGGAACTTTCTTTGGTATTCAACCAAACTTGTACATACACATTCACACACACAGACATATATTTTTATTACTTAAACATTAATTTTAGCAGATACACATATTTGAGTAAATACTCTGTATATTTATTAAACAATATATTTATTTTCATCTACTGGCTTTACTGTTCAATCTTAATATCATATTAAAGAAAATATATGCTCTCCAGTAGGATTCAAACCTGCATCCCCTTTGGCAGGGAAAACTGTCATTACATCCAATATGCTTTAGACCATCTTGGCCATGATGTGCATTGATGATCAAGCAAAGTTGAAAAGTGTCTTATGGACACAAATCTTTCTCAGACCCTTGAATCATTCATATCTGCTCAGTTTTATACCCTAATGTAAACAAAGCAATTTTTAAAGAAGTGGTGGATTTTTAAAAAAATATACTGTTTAATAAATAAACAGAGCATCTACTCAAATATGGGTAATGATTAAAAAAAAAAATATATATATATATATATATATATATATATATATATATATATATATATATATATATATATATATACAACAGCAGGCAATGTAAGCTTTATAATGATGTATACATTTATCCACAGTAGGGTAAGTGTTAATAATACTCTATTTCTAGCAAAACTATGATCGGAGATGTTTTTAAAAAAAAAATGGCCATTTTTATTTAGTGGCCATTTTGAATTCAAAATTTAAGTTGTTTTATATGTTGGGAGATATACTTCAAAATAAAGTAAATAGAAAGAAAAGAGTGCTGCATTACTATTTAATATAAATCCTTCCATATGGCTGGCAATTTCCTCACAGATGAAGAGGGGACTTGAAGCAGTAGAGATGTATTTCTATGGAAGGATGCTGAAAATGCTATGGACTGAACAAGTGAGTAACAAAGAAGTTTTAGGGAAAATAGAAACAAAAAGAATACTTATATTAAAAATCAGAAAAATAAAGTTTAAATTTCTGGACACATAATGAGGAAAGAGGGCATGGAGAATATGGCATTCACAGGACATATTGTACGCAAGTGGGACAGAGGGAAACTGTGATTAACCTGTGTAAATGAATGGTAGAACATATACTAGGAAGGATAGTAAAAAGGCATAAGTGCTACCACAGATGGGAAGTTGTGGAGAGTCTTGATTGCCCATGTCTTCAAGGAACATGGCACATAAAAGAATTGCAGCTGATATCACCTTGCATTTAAGAACTACAGTCCGTCTGAAGTTATTATGCAAATAACATAAACCTCAATAACTTGAAATTTGTTATCAAATTTCAAACGATTAATTTAGATGTCAAAACAAAGCTTCAGTTAAGATTCAACGTTATTGAATTTATTATAAAAACTCTGAAGTTATATAGATTAAACTAATTATATTTAACTTTTTTTTTCCAGAAATATTCTAGGATTAAAAGAAAATTTCAGAAAATCAATTAATGTATTGCATTTTGATAAACATGAATTTAAAAATCTTTCTTGATTTAATATTTGAAAAAAAGTTTTTCCATAAATGATCAGTAAATAGAGAATAAAGAGTATTTCTTGAATTAATTTCTCTGTATTTAGTGTCAGTGCTTATGGCACCCAATGCTTTTGAAAAATCACTTCTTTCATTTCATTATACCATTTTTTTTTCAAGTATTTACTTACAGTTTTAGCTACAAAAAAATACTCAGTAACAGAATAAAAAGTGCATATGGAGTAAATATTTTTCTTTTTATACAGTAATTCAGATGTCTTTCAAGTGTGCACACTTTCCAATTTTAAAAAAGTATTTTTCAGACAAATTAATTTGCAGAATTAAAGTATAAAAGATGCTCTTAAGTTTTTATAAAATTTGGTATCTGGATTACGTTTTTATTAAATTTGGTATTTTGGATTACATTTGAGGGAAAAGCATATAAAATATAATTTCTTAATATAAATAAGTGCAACAGAAATTATTCAGAAATAATTCATATGTAATTAACAAACAAGAAAATAATTGAGTATTGATATTAACTACAAGTATGATTTTTAGATTTTTATCTTTATTGTTGTAGAATTGTCTGTTGGCCAAGATTTTTAGTATATTTTTTTTACTTTGAGAGAAAAAAAAGTAGTTGTTTCTGTCTTATTGGAACAGAAAAAAAGAAATAAAAATTTTTTTAGATATTTAGTCCTGTTTTTTTTTTTTGCTGTTTTTTTTTTTTAGATTATTAAAAACTTGAAGTAACAATACTAACTTGATACATTTTGAAATAAAATTTTTCTTTATCTACTGCAAATTGTTTTTTATCACCATTTTAAGGAGTTTAAAGCATAAACATAAGAATATAGAAAATTTTATTCTTGTCAACTATTTTTGCTTTAGTTTCAAAGCTTCATATACAGAACAAGCTTTATATTTTTTTAATTAGAATTCATACAACATAATTTTTTGTTTGCTATGTTTAAATACTGATATACACATGCACTAGAAGAGATTTTCATTCAAATTTTTTCTGAAAGTTTGCATTGTATTTGTTGTTTGCATTAGCTTGATAAACTACAACAGAAAATTGCCTTGTAAAAATAATTTTATTTCAAATTAGCATGATTTTTATTTTATTTTAATTTTTCTGAGTGTTTTAAAATGAATTATGAATATTCAAAGTTGATATAAGCATATTTTTTAAGCTGTTTCTTTTGTGCATTATATATATATATATATATATATATATATATATATATATAATTTTATATAGTTAATTCAGTCAAGTATTTTGTGGAGAAAAGCGAATTTGTAAACTGTGACTATTACTGCTGATAATACAAGACTCTCCAGCTGGATTGAGTTCTCTAGGTCACTGGCATGTTTATGAAAAAATAAATATGCAAAAATTCACCTTTCTCTCTGACTGATGCTAAATCAATCGGGTTTTGGCCCCGGCTTGAAACAAGTGGATGTCTAGTCACACTGATGAGCTATGATACAGTGAAACAGTCTCTGTGGATGATGATATATATATGAACTGAAAATATTAAATTAGATTATTTTCTTTATAACTTTTATGTTTGTAGTGATATGTAAATAACTGCCTAATTAGCATAGCCAAGACATAGAGACACTATAAGTGCCCAAGAAGTAAGGGGTGGGGCAGAATATAGTACACAAGATTAATGACTACTGCTGGAAGGAAATCGCACTTCATAACAATGATATTCAAATATTTTGTTCTTTAAATATTCATTTTTTTTTTAAATACATTTTCATTATCTAAATGTATTAGTTTAAAAATATAATTTAAGCAGAAACCCTTCATTTAGACATGTTTTCTTTAATAAAATGGACTGGGAATGTTTTTAATGATACAAGCTATTTGCCAGGAACTGATTTTAACACCAGTAGAAACTCTCCAAAAGATACTCCCTGTCTGTTCTATATAATAATAGAATATATATAACATGTATATACACTTAATTATTTATTTTCAGAAATACAGGTACAGCAATTTCATTTTCAATTTATCCTTAAATCTTTTAATTAATTTTACCTGTCTCCTCTCCAAGCAACACGCTGTATAAAAACATTTAACAGAAATCCATGGCGTCTGCTAATTACCATCAGATAATGGTCAACAATACAACCATACTTTACCAATCCAACTGCAAAAAAAAAAAAAAAATTACAAATTTTGGAGGCTCTTTACATCATAAGACAGTCACTGTCAATAAAATTTGTTTTAACAATAGTATGCACATGTTAAAATACCTTCAAACTGTTAGATTCATTTCAGTCATTTGACACTAAAATCTATTTTAACAGTCATAGCATGTAAATCCACATTCATTTCAAACTCCTGACCTACATAGCAACATAAACACTCCACTGACTCTCTCAATTTCTACCTTCTCTCTTTGAAAATGAGCAACAATGGTTGAAAGTACTTGGAACATTACACACAATTTTGGCAAGTAACTTTACATGTTTTCTCCCAACATCAATTTACTTGTTTTGACACCAAGAGAAACTCACCAATTTTTAGCCCATTCTATTTAATAAAACATGTATAAACAAAGGATTGCTGCCTGAATATACTTTGTTTAAAATATATAACAATAATGTGATACAGCATATTGGACCACATTGTAAAAATTAAGATATATTCTTATATTTTTATCTTAAATCATCAGTTACTATTTACAATAATTATTAAAATGATCAAGTTATTTCTTTTTCTTAATTATTTAGTATTGTTTACTTATACAATACTTAGAAATTTACAATAATGTTATAATTTTATATATATATTTAATAGGCTGGTTAACAATTAACAAAATTTGAAGAATAAAAAGCCAACAAAATGATACCAATATTGTTAATAAAATTGATATTTATTATATATTCACTAAAATTAAATCTTGTGATGCTTATAGCAAAACTCTAGCATGTTAAGACATTTCAAATTTGAAAATTAGAAATCGCATTCATTATAAAAGAGTATAAATACAAGATCTATTAATAAGTTCTGGCCCTGATGAGCATTTCCACTCAAAACTCATGAGTTGGCGAAGCAAATAAGTCACTCAAGGAAATTCCAAGTATCTTGTTATAAAAATTAATTTAAGTCTTACTAATACACTAACTTATTACTCTTTTAACTGGAACCAATGAAATCCTATAAACAACAACTGATTTAAGGAAGTTCTACAGTTATAAAAATTTAAACTTCCGAAGGCAATCCTGTGGAATAATGTATTATTCCATCTACAACATTTATGTGGGGCCAAGTGAAGTTTCCTCCCTTTCCTCCACACTTTCGCATGTCTTGTGGCGCCGTTTGACACCCCTTCCTGTCTGTTTCAGTCAAATACAGTAGTAAACTGGTTTTTTCGTCAGTCAAGCGACCTGCTATTCCTTCTTATGCAAATTAGATTTTTGAAATCTTCCCGCGAAATTTCTGTGACGTCACGGACAAACTAGTGTTTCAAAAGTTAGTTGTGATCCAGACTCGGACCTAAGCAGAGACTCATTTATCCCTGTCGTTATTTAAGGTTAAGAGACGAGGGATATCTTACGATGTTATCACCAAATATTAATTCTTCATCCCTTTTGGCTCGTCGCACAAAAATCCTTCTTCGAGGCGATGCAAACACCAAATATTAATTCTTCGCCCTTCTGGACTCGCCATAATTAACTTCTCATAGACGATGCGACTGACCACAACTAGCTCTTCGTCCTTTTGGCTAGACGTCCACAGAAATTTCGCGGGAAGATTTCAAAAATCTAATTTGCATAAGAAGGAATAGCAGGTCGCTTGACTGACGACAAAACCAGTTTACTACTGTATTTGACTGAAACAGACAGGAAGGGGTGTCAAACGCGCGCGCAAACACGCGAGTGTGGAGGAAAGGGAGGAAACTCGCGCGCGCGTAAAATGTTGTAGATGGAATAATACATTATTCCACACAATTACGTTGGCAAAGTTGCCAATCTTATTGCGTGTTCAATTCACGTCTCGGGTCACCAAACTTGTTGCAGGCCACTTCGTAATAAACCAGCACTGCACCCTACCGGGCCTGCAACAATCCCAATGTTTTTTATTTTTTGCTATTGTGTGTCTGAGTGTGTGTATGTATGATTATATTTATATAACATTATTTCATTCTACTGTCTATATGTATAGTTAATTTTGCATGCATTTGCCAAATTTTGCTTTTATATTTATTTATATCTTGTGCAATGTGTGTGGCTATTTTGAAATATGTTATAAATATGTTCTGTGTTGGTAAACATGTTTGGTGGATCTATGTTTGTTGCTATGGCAACAGAGTATGAATGAAACGATGTCATTGTGAAATATCAATAATACTGTTAAAATATGCTTTTGTTATGAAGATCTTTTTTGAATTTTATTCCTTTTCTGTTTTTCATTTCTACGTCTGAAAATATAACGCTCAGTATCAATCAATCAATCAGTCAAAGGATTATTATCATATCTTACTGTCAAAATCTATTCAGAACCAGGAGCTAATAAATTATGCCAGCAAATTTTCTTGTTTATTGCCTTCTTCATTTTACCATTTTTAATAATATTAAAAGCATTCTCCTGAGCAGCTTTTTGTTGGAAACTTTCTATTTTAAGCAGACCTAATTTTGGTATTTAAAAAGAAAAAAAAACAATAAAACAATTACATAGATATGTAATTTCTTTTTAATGTATACTTTAATTATATATTTTCATATTTCTTTTCTGATGGAGATTTCAATCATTAAAATCTTATAGACATAATTTTAAAAATTAAAATCTAAATAGACATCATTTTAAAATTTCTTGGAATAGTGGTAATTTTATCTTAAAATTATTTTTTAATCTTTTTCTTTTCTGTTCATGTGTTAATGTTTCCATAAACTACTGTATATTTCCATGTATAACACAACCTTTAAATCACAAAAATCACCCTTAAAATTTTGGGGTCGTCTCATACTACAATTCTAAAAAAGAAACCTTAAATTCTGAGTGGTGTTTGTCAGTAGGCTAACCTCGGCCTCAGTGAGATAACCAATAATGTACATGAAAAGATTCGCATTATCAAATAAACAGAAAATATAAGTAATAAAACCAATCTACCCTATATATCATTGGCATAGCTTCATAATAAATTGCCTATTTGAAGAATAATTCCATGTCAATGAAATCAACTTGTATCCATACAAGTTAAGCTGAGAAAATGTAAGCATCAAGTTATGATTGCATTCACAGCAATGGAATGTACTATTATCGTAATACTATATTATATTAATATTATATGTAGTATTTTGTTTTTGTCAATGAAGTATAAGTAAATGGCCATTAGTACACTAGGTGGTTTGTGTAATATAGGAAAAGAATCAGTATTTGTAAGAGATCACATAATGAAACATATGCAAAACAATGATTTCCCTTTTAGGGGACATGTGTAAGAAAAACATGATATAGAATCAGTTTTGTTATTTTGTTTATTTTGAATTTCTACAGATACATTAAGTGACAACATTTCCAATAATATCATCTTTATATAATCAATAAGCTGTCATTTTATACTACAGGTATAGGATAAATTCATGAAAATTTGCTATGTTTTTTTAGCTTGTCTTAGCTAAAGGTCACCTTATATGTGGAAATATACAGTAATCACTTAGTTTCATTGATTTTCATTTATAAACTTGAAACAAACTTTTTTATTTCAAAGAAAATAAATATCTTGAGAGTAAAGTTAGAATTACTAATTCATCTGTTAACATTAGATGCATAAACTCATATATTAAAAATAAAAAAAGAAAAATGTTTATATTGCATCCTTGTATGATGATTTGGTTTTGTACTATAGATACGCGGACTGCTGGCTCCAATGATTCTACAGAACTTCAGGGTAAAGACTTTTTCATTAAAAAAGAAAAGAAACTGGTTGACCAGTATATCATAAAATCAGGCATGTTGAGATTCTCCTTTTTGTTGGAGTGTTGCACTCCAGGTTCTTTACCAGATCCTCAGTTAGTAGCAGCTATGTTAGTACTTGTAAGTACATATAACACTTTTATATTATTTATTTTTATGACTCTCTCACTAAATAACATTGTACAGTACTTGTATATAAAAATGTATTTGGATTGATCAATTTTTCCAAAATCTTTTGCTTTTGCAGATTAAGTGGTACTTTAATTTTTAGGGATTTGAAACTTTTTTTCCATAATTTTCACCCATTAAAAACACTTGAAATTCAGAATTTTAATTCTAAGGTTCTATTCAGAATCAGATGTGTTTGTAAAGTGCCTAGTTTAATTTATAAGAGTATAAACTTTTAGATAGTGACTTTTTAAACTAGTTTGTAAGAGAATAATCTTTTAGATGGTAACTTTTTTAGATGATAACTTGTAAAAGAATAATCTTAGACAGTAACTTTTTTAAACAGTAATTTGTCAGAGAATAATCTTGTAGATGGTAACTTTTTCCTAATCCTCAAACACTGTTTACATTTTCACTTTTTAACTGAAAAATGCATGAAAAGTTTTACTTTTACATTTTATAGTAACATTTAGTACACTACTAATGAAAAACAAAAATCGAACACTTGCAAAAGTTTTGATCCTTCGTTTCCTTGCAAAACATCATTTTAGAACTTGTTTTTTATTTTATTTCATTTTTACTCTAAACAGATCGTTTTTTTCTCTTTTATCTTTAATTTTTCATTTGCTAACTTTTAAAATTTGTTATAGTTTAATTCTCTTATTAAGACATCAGTTTTAGGGTGTTTACTTTTGGGAGTTCAGAGAATTCATTCTTGATTTTTTTTACCTACAAAATTCTTCAAATACCTTAATTCTCTGTATTTAAACAAGAAGTGAAAAAAAAAAAAAAATTAATTTCTTCTAATATGCATGTTAAAATGCTTGATTTTTGGATACATCAGTAATTTCACAAACTGATGATGAAAAAAATATTTCTTTTCATCAACAAATATGTAAATTTTTCCTCAACAAATACTTAATTTTCAACGTAATTTCCTTCATTGTTAATGCACTTAATTCAATGGTGAATATTAATCTCATGGATTATACACTGAAAATTAATATCATCATAATATTTTTTGTTTTATTCTAGCTTTTGAAGAAATCCAAACTTTTTTCTTTTTGTCAAATTTTGTTTAACATTTAAAATGTGTTGCAATTTAACAAGAGAAACAAATTGTAATACATTTTCAATGTTAACAAATGTTTGACAATGAAGCAAGGGAATGATTAGTTTTGACTTTTTCAAATGCTAAAAACAACACAAAGCAGTTAATTTTCCAAAGAGTTGAGTTTTAGGCTATTCCTGTTAGAAGTTTAGAAATGTAATTTCTAATAGTTTTACCTACAAAATTCTTCAAATACCTTTATTCTCAGTATTTAAACAAGAAGTAAAAAACAACAAAGAAAAAAAAAAATTCCGTTTCTTCTTACTATTCTACATATTAACATGCATGACTTTTTTTTTCTTTGAGGTAATTAAGTAGTGCAAGATTCAATCTATTTTAAGCTTTGGTGACCCTCACTAAAGAAAGTAGGCAGGGAAAGGATCTCATTTTAAGAAAGCCAGATTCAGAAACATCAAGCTGGGGAAAAAGAACTGGATATTCCATTGTTGGCAATGTTTAACCTTTGTGCCCACAAAAAAAACAGTGTTTCAAAAGGGTGGTTATTCCCTTGACTCCACAATTATTGTATACACTTTTGACTCCTTCTTTATTATTTTAAAAAGCAATGATTAGACTGTCCTGGATATGACAATAAACTACATCCAATAGCAAAGCCTCTGATCAGATTTTGAGGAGTGTGGAACCACCTCTTAATTTCTGGTGTTCCCAGGCCCACTCTGACCTGGGATGGTAGGGTTAGGGTCCCACTTATGGGCAAATAGTTAAACCACAAACTGGGGTCAAAACACTATGAAAGTGTAAAAATATGTTTTAATACCAGAAATACTTTGTAAAAAAATTATTACCAGCAATAAATTTTTGAAGAAAAAAATTATTACCAGCAATACATTTTGAAAAAAAAAAAAAAAATTATCAGCTATACATTTTTGAAAAAAATATTATCATTGATACATTTTTGAAGAAAAATATTACCAGCAATAGATTTTGAAGAAAAAAATATTACCAGGAATAGATTTTTGAAAAAAAAAAATATTACCAGCAATAAAAATTTTGTTGGCATTAAATAACCCATTGAGGTTGATATGCCATAAAACAGAACAAACCAAAGCAATGATTAGAATTTTAATAAAACCAAAACACATGAAAGATGATTTATATCTTTCCTTTTTTCATGAGAAATGACAACAAAGATATTAAACATTATTTATTAGGTTGCTTATTTACAAGAATAATTTTTGGTGAGACAGAAAAGTACTAGAAAGAGGAAAAAAGTCAGTTATGTCCTGACCTCAAAAAGAAGAGGTATTGAGCAAAATTTCATGGGAAAAATTAGCTCAGGAGAGGTGTTGTAATGGGATGTCCCACACTTCCTATCACCTGTATGGACTGACTATATCAGTAGATATATATAGTAAGAACAGGATATACTTGGTGGACTTGCTTTGGGAATTACTAACTTGCCAACCGATTCCCTGTCTTTCAGTAGTGTATTCTCTTTTACGATAAACCTCTCTTTCTTTCATCTATGCCTATGTTGCTGTTCCTTTCACTTGAGTACCACCTTTGTCTGTTTGTAACCTTCTTTAAGGATACAACAATTTTATATTAACAAGATTATAAAAATATGTGAATCAACTATAATAAAATTATTATTTTACATTTTATAAAGAAATAAATATGAAGAGAATTTTTTTTTATTTATAAAAATGTTTGAACAAGAAAATTTAAATAAGCATATAATGAGTAACTATAATTATAAATTTTGAAAAAATGCATTTTTCAGGTATTTCCTTCATTTGCTCTTGCCACATAAATTCATTAAAATAAATTGAGAGAGCATCATTTTTCTCTTACATATTTCGATCATTTTGTAATTTTTATAAATTTTTAAACAAATCTATTTCTTTATTTACATTATTCGGACTATTGTCCTCATCTTTGTCGCCATATTTATCACAACGTTTCGGCCGTTGTACACTCCGGCCTTCTTCAGGTGGTTGGAATGTCAAACTGAACCCTTTATTTCAATCACTGGGGTAGACTGTTCTAGTTCCACGTGTATCCACTGTGCCATGTGTCCTTGAGGACACATGGCACAGTGGATAAAGGTGTTGGTTAGATCCAGTGACAGGACACAAAGAGTGTGAGTTCAATACCCGGTTAAGGCAGTGGAGAACTTTTAGAGGGAAATTAACAGGAGATAACTGATAACTGACATCCATCAAACGTGGCACATGGAACTAGAACAGTCTACCCCAGTGAGCGAAATAAAGGGTTCAGTTTGACATTCCAACCACCTGAAGAAGGCCAGAGTATAGAACGGACGAAACGTTGTGATAAATATATTGACAAAGATGACAATAGTCCGAATAATGTAAATAATGTATATAATACCTCATCTCAGAAATATAGACACAAATCTATTTCTTTAATAATGGATCTTTGTAAAAAGGTAAATAATAAATATCATATTTTGCTCAGTTCTTATATTTTTATAATCTTGCAAATAAATATTGCCAAGGGAAGATAAAGTGTATACATTAATAGTAGTGTCAAGGAAATAACCAACCTTTTAACATACGGATTTTTTAAAGCTGTGAATGTTAAACGTTATCCCATCAACTGCCACAGAACTATACACTGCAATGAAGAAAAAAGATTGTTGAAAAGAGAAGTTGAATCTGGAAGAAAATAAGGCACTCAGTTGAAGAAACAAGTGAAAAATGTCCAAAAAGTCATTTACTGACAGGAATTGCAGAATCATTTTTTTCGTTCAAGAATTTTATTCCCAATCCAGATAAAAGTATCTACATACAAATTATCAGAATATCTCTCAAAGAACTTGACACTTCCAGCAAAGTTTGGACAAGAAAGCCTCAGCAAAATCAAAACTTTTACAAGTGTTCAGTTTTATTTTTTTCTTTGATCATGAATACATACTGCATCTGTGATTTAATGCTCCATGTATTAGACTATCTTAAATAAACATTAATAAAAAGTTGTCTCTTGTATTCTAAAACTGTATTAATCTATTTGAAGGAAGCACCAATAGTGGCTCGAGCAGCATTGTTGTTGGAATGTGGACATTTCATCCATCGGTGTAATCGAGGCGATTGGCCAAATTGGATGAAATTGAATTTACCAACTTTTCGTCAGTCAACAGCTGCTTTACATAGCCGTGGGCAACCATCAGGTTACCGACGTAGCTTAATACTGCAAAGATCTGCTGGAAGAATGTTCTACCAATGGGCTGAGGTGAGTTAATTTCTATAGCCTCTTTTGTGAGATGTTTCTTCTCCTATGTGTCATGTCTCTTCAGGACATAGATGATCATCACTCTCCACACTTTCCTGTTCTTTGTAGCTTTTAATACATTTAATCTTTTTGTTATCTCTCCTAAACCTTGTTCCACAATCCATTCACTCAAGCTCACTAGGTAGGTTATGTGTTGCCTACCTCTGTCCCTCTTGCCTGCAATCCTGCAAGTATAAAATTTTCCAAGCCCCCCTTTATGCATTATATACCCAAGAAACTTCAACTATCTTTTCTTGATGTTAACTATAAATGTCCTTTTTGTTTCTAATTTCTTCAAACCTTCATCATTGCTCACATGTTGGGTCCATAAACTGTTATGTAATACCAGTCTTCCTATATGACAGTGAATGCTGGACAGTTTCCTTACAGATGAAGAATAGACTTGAAGCAAAAGAAATGTGGTTCTACAGAAGGATGCTGAGAATACCATGGACTGAATATGTGAGCAACAACAAAGTTCTAGCGGCAATGGCAACAAAAAGGACACTTCTTATTTAACATCATGAAGAGATAGTTGAAATTACTAGGGCACATAATGAGAGGAAAGAGGAAAATTTGATACTCACAAGACATATTGAAGGTAAGAGAGATAGGAAAATAACGCATGACCTACCTGCTCACCTTGAGTGAATGGATGGCAGAGCAGAGTTTGGGAGAGATGGCAAAAAAATAAAAGTTATTAAGAGCTACAAAGGATAGGAAGTTGTGGAGAGTCATTGAAGAAGATTCAGACTAGTATTTTTACATGTGTTGTTTGTATCACAAGTATTCTTTGTTTTATTTTATGTTTTTTAATGTATAGTTTATCTTTGGTGATTTTATATATTAGGTTGGTGCAAAAATATTGTCGTTTTTTTGCGTTAAGTTGAACGCGTCAAAAACGACAATATTTTTGCACCAACCTAATATATATTTTAAAAATATTTCTATGTCAGGGTGAAAGAGATTTGTGTATGCAAAAGGAATTCAATAAACAGTCTTTTTTTTTTTTTTTTTTTTTTTTTAATCATTTCACCCCAAGCAAGGCAGTAAAGCCATTAAGACACAAGAATTTACTGAGTGTGGAATAATAAGAAAAGGAGAAACAGAGTTCTACGAGCAAGAAGAAACTATTAGCATACAACTTACAATTACGTATATCCAATTCAACTTTAAATTGATGAGACTGTTGCCAATCTAGTACTGCACCTATATTGATAATATCTAGGTACCATAATGGAAAGTAATATTTATTTTGTTTTAATACAGAAATGTGACACAAGGCCAAAAGCGGGGATAGGGGAAGGCTGGTCTTCAATCTGTCTTATCTTAAATTTACCTATAATTACTGACCTAAACATACCACAATATTTCTTACACCAAAACAACACATTCTTAGAATCCTTACTACAGCCACCATAATACCTCAAAGTCTCTATGCAGTCCTAACTGGTTCCCAAATGTACAATTTGTCTGGCAGGGGTGGGAATAAAATAATATTTAAAAATGAAACCCCAATTAATATTTACAAAGAATACAATTTATATACAGGAAACTAAGCAAAATAGTGTTTGTAATAAAACCTCTCACAATTTTTATCTCAATGCTAGGCATACCCAGACCACCTTCAGAAGGGTGGAGGTAACAGATCTAATTAAACTCATTAGTGTGATACACGGGAGTGGAGGCATGGAAACATGGTAAAGGAGAATTGGGTAAATGTGTGAGGTACATACTTCCGCCCTCCCCTTTAAGGAAAGATTCCTCCGAGATCACAGATGAAATGTGATCTCAGCTTTCTCCCAAACTTTTGACCAATTCATTTCCAAGAGGAGATTGGGATCAAACCAGATGCTGGCCTGTCCGTCCAGAGGAAAGGCTCGGGAAGAGAAACTCTCTTCCACGTACCAAACTGCAAGCCAAGAGACTTATTGTGGTTGATCTTGGCTCCTATTACAGTCTCATACCCTCTGATCTCTTTGCCAACTTCGTCACTCTCGGCTTTGATTGACATAAGAAATGTCATTGGCATAGGCCTGGTCAAGGTGGTAGCACCAGGTAAGGAAATTCTGCGTAGAACTGTATTTGTCTTTAACTTAAGGAAAGATTCCAATGCAAGAACGTACAGCAAAGGCAAAAACAGACAACCTTGACAAATGGAGCAATACAACATGAAAGGTTCCAATTGTGCTCGGTTCACTTCCACCAGTGCATAAGTAGTTGCATACAGAAGTCAGATGCAAGTGTGAAAGTACTGCCTGAAACCATCAGCTGCAAGAACAACTGCAAAAAATTGATGGTCAACCCTATCAATGCTTTGGACTGATCTAAATTGATCAGTGCAGCTTCACTATCGACTTGCTCAATGATCAAGCGTACCGAAAAAAAGGTTGTCCTGAATAGTACTGCCCTTCACAACACAAGACTGTTTAGAGACAATCAGACAAGAGAGGACAGCCTGTAAATGGTTTGCTAAGATCTTGGTTAAAATCTTCAGTGCTGTATTAAACATCATCAAAAGCTGAAAGTTAGCTATCCCATCCCTGCTGTTTTTGTCCTTTCATAGTAAATTGATCACACCCTTGGTGAAGCATTGAGGTATAGACCTCTGTTTCATCAAGTTGTTGTAATTCAGTTCCAGCAGAGGAAAAAGAATGGGCGACTGCCTCAAGTACATTTTGTAAGGAAGACTATCTAATCCTGGAGTTTTGTCCCAACCAACCAGCTTCAGAACTTCCCAGATTTCTGACTCTGTGATGGGAACCTAGCACACAGCTGTTTCAGCCACCTCAAGGCAATGAAAGTCAGCCAAATAGGCGTCAAACTGAGCAGAGCTCAGATCAGGCGCCATGGTGAACAGGTCCTGAAAATAGTCATGAAAAGCCTCACATATGCCTGCATTTGCTGCCATAGTTCATTTATTCGGCAATGTGATGTACATGATATGTCTATTCAATGCATTTCTAACTTCCTCTGTACACAATTCAGTGGTCATATTCATCGCCATGGATGAAAATCTTTTTAACCTAGCCTTAATTACCACAGCTTGATCCTTCTTGTTAAGCAAGGAGACCAACTCTGCCCTAGCTAAGGCTAGTTCCCCACTATCACAGGTTTTAATCGCCCAATTGACTTTTTCCTCAGATGGCTGTTTGGAATGCTAATCTAACTAGTTGAGTCAATGACTATAATAAGCAGCAAAAAAACCTAATTTTTTATTTTAATTTATCCAACCATATATTGCCAACCACAGTCTCTGTCAATTCCTACTGTAGCATTAGTAGCAGCTGGTCTTGGAAATCTTGCTTGCTCACCAAACAATGATGCATTCAATTTCCAGTAGCCAGCCATCTTAATCTTAGTCTTATCTAAGTTTACACAAATCTGGATGAGCTTCTGATCTGTGTAAAATATCAAATGAAAACTTGGACAACCTAAGAGCCCTACATTGACTCACTTGAGTAAAACTCAGTTGATGTAACTAGAACACACCACTGAAGCCGAATGGTGCTTATTAGTCAAAATCTACACTACCTTCAGGGGATGCACATTACGATACTTATTGACAAGATCAAACTTGTCAATAAAATCCTAAAATGGTTTCACATCCAGGTTGTTAGTACCTGATCTTTCCCCTGTACACTCTATATCAGGATCAAGGACGTCGTTCTAATCCCCCAGCTAAAACTACCCAATGAGATTTTGTTAAAAAAGGGTCGATCCACCAAAACAAATCTGGCTGCTCAGCATGGTCACTGGGCACATAAACCCCAATGAGACAAAGAGACTTATCCTTTATGGTAACATCTAGTACACAAAGCTTGCCTGCCCAATCTGCGAAGACAAAAGCACAGGCTACATTCAAAGACTTGGTCACTAGTCAGTATACACCTCTCAAGCATCCATCAAAACATACTGAATAGGGAACAAACCTTTTAGATAGAATGTATTCACAGTCACGAGTTGAAAACCAGGTCTCCTGTACACAACATACATTCACCCTGAGACACTGAAGATTGTAAGCAAGCCTTACACTGTGGGATTTCAACTTCAGGCTCTGGGTATTTATACTAGCTAACCAGAGTGCCATGATCAGTCCAATTAGAATTGATCATCAGATTTGAACATGGACTGGATAAGGACACCGACAGCCTGTCCCATCTCATTCTTGATGGTACCATCAGGAGACAGACCATTAATATCCTAGAGGAAAGTGAGTTTTAAAGCTCTATACAGACAGGGGTGAATGAAAAGCAGGAGCCTCCCAGGACAATGTTGTTTTAAACTTTTAACATTTTTTTCATCGAAGAAAGCCAGAGGTGGATAAACATCAAAGGTGGCATTCTGTCATCACCCATATTTTGGAGGGCACCCTGGCCTGATCCTACTACCATCAGAATCCTCTTTGCTTTTTTTTTTTATTTTCTACATCCATATTCACTTCTTTGATGTTTAGGAGGAATTTAATGTTTTTATTTTTTGGGACTTCATTAAAGCTTTATCAGCCTGTTCTTTGGACACCCAGCACACATCTCCTATAAATGGATTTAGATTTGATTTTTTTTTTGATATGAGTTCTGTTGAATCTGACTGAGGGGCTTTGATGCCATTTTTTTGATATTTAGCTTTTTTCTTTGGTGAATTGATTGGGGTCTGTGCAGGGGATGGATTGGGAGTTATAGTTGGTGTGGATTTTTTGGATGGAGATTTGGGAATGGGTGACATTTTGAGGGTGGTCATTTTGGAAGGGGTGGGATTTAATGATTTTGTCATTGGAGGAGCCATGGGCTATTTTGGGGCTGATGAGGAAGACAGTACTAAGGAGGAAGAGCCAATTGTACAAATAGATGATGTTTGTTTTCTTTTCTCCTTTAGGGCTTCACTAAGTTTTTTGTGCTTCTTGAATTTTTTAAAGCTAAGCTTGTGTCTTACAATGAGTGGCATTTTCTGGCTTTCTTCATCCAGACGGTTGGGGACAGAGATAAAGGCTCTGTGACCTAACACAATCTTGAAGCTTCATTCCCCATTCTGGTCATTGGAAGTAGCACCAAGTATCTGTCCAAATTGAACCAGATAAACAGCCAAGTTCTCCCCTAAAACTAGAGAAGGGACCTCGATTACTGAAATGTTGGTCCTTCACCTGCCCTCATATTCAGTTCTTAATGAGTTCTTTCATTATCAGATCCCAACTCGATGCTTCCACACAGGTCTTTTGGGGAGCAACAAATTTTGTTCAAATGCTTGTCAACCACAAAGACTGACACAATTCTTTTTTCAATCTTCTGTAACACCTCAGTATCTACCAAGAGCCCATCTTCTTTGATAAGATGTACATAGCTCTTGACTCTTGAGGAACTTCATAATGTTGATGATGCACTTCGGTGAGGACTTCCAGCATGAGGGTGATCGCTACTACAGTGTTTATCCTTTTTGTTGTTATTTGTCGCAGTTGACAACCCTTTTACTTTGTTTTCAATTTAGTCATTCTTGGCCTCCATACTTTTTCTTGTATCTAACTGGTCTTCATCATTTTTTGTAATGGCTACTTTCTCAGTAGTCACTGTTGCCTGAGGTTTAGTCTTTTTATTGGAGGAAGTGGGGGTCTTTCTTTTTCAACCCGAACATTTCTTTTTTAATCAACCAATGTATGTCAGCCATTTTGGTAACTTTTTAAATTTTTTAAAAAGGAATTTAAGAAAAAAAAAAATTAAAAAACAAATAAACAAAAAGGTAATAATCTTAACCTTTATTTAGCTGGAGGCAAAATTGTCGCTGTAGAATTCTTTACCCTTTCCCGATCTAGTCGCATTCTGTCGACTTGAGGGGGTTGCTATAAATAAACTTGTCAACTGTTGTTTCTGGTATTTTAAGCTGGAAATAGCCTGCGACCACTTGGAATGAGGCTAAACTTTGTTTTCCAACACCATTTTGAATTCTTCTACATGTTACATGAGGTGTAACATCAGTTAAACCCATGTTAATTTTGTCATAATTTTAAACAAAAATGGCTACATCAACATCCAACAAAGCCTTTATTCGGGAGTATTTTTTTTTGATTTGGACTCTGATGACAATTTTGAACGTTTTACTCAGTGGATATTGACGGTGAAATGGTCGGAGATAAGAGATGATAACAATGCCAAGTGGCTACTATCATTCATACTTGACTAATTTTATGGAAGATACTGGTCCCATGGATGTACCTGACAGCCTTTCTGAAAGTGAATTATTTTGTCGATTTATAAACGATGAAATAATAACTTTATTTGTCAACGATACAAATAAATATGCTAATCAGGTGAAAGAAAGTGCAAACAAATGCTGGTGTCTGCTTGTATGTAAACACATTGAAGGAAGTCACTTTTGAAGAAATGAAAGCCTTCTTAGTCATTTTGCTATTTATTACACCCAGGACTCCACAAGGAGTAATAAAAATTAAATTATGCTAAATTGTTAATGTATTTTTTTATTTAGTGTTTTAGTGTCAAAGCATGCATACAAAACATAATGCATTACATAAAAATCTATGCACACAATAAAAAGAAAGTCATAACAATTTTAAAACAGTAGGGGCTTATGTGTTTTACACCCTAAAAAAAATTGCAGTGGCAGGGAGAACAATTCTAGAAAGAATTTGGTGAGGTAAACAAAAACATACACAAAATGAAGAACAAATTTAACAAAAACAAATGAAAATTAAAATAACATGACTGACACAAGCTAGCTTACCAAAAAGGTTTAACATGAAAACTAAAAAGTTAACTTAAAATATATACAAATTAAACAAAGTCTTCCTATAAAGAGAAGGGAAAAAATAACAAATTTAACAATGTAGAAACAAGAACAAAATGGACAAAAAAAAGGGTTTGATGTGTAAACTAAAAAAATAAGTTTACTCAAATGACACAAATAACAAACAACATAAAAGGGTTTTTTTCTTTTTTATAATTAGAAAACCAAAATAAAACAAATTATGAAAAAATACTACAAAAGGAAAAATAAAAAGTTGACATATATATAAAAAAAATGAAAATGAAAAATCTTGCTAATGAAACAATTGGCCATTGTGACACGAAAATAAAATAAAAAGAAACAGATTAAGCAATAAACAAATGGAAAAGCAAAATATTTATAATGAGTGGGAGTTAACAAAAAATGAATTGCGTAGCTAACAAAACAAAAAAGATTAAGTAAATCAAAAGGAAAGTTATACTTAAAAAATAGTTTGGCAGTTGAATAAAGGATTGCAAACAAAACAAAGTGGATGAAGCAACATGTAAAAGATTAAACCAAAAAAATTAAACAAAAATTAAAATGCAAGGGAAATCTTTAGTGGTTAAAGAAAAACATAATTAGAAAAAGTGACAAAAAAGATTAAACAAAAGGATTAAGCAAAAAATTTTAAAATTATACTACAAAAATAATGAATTTAATAATAAATAAAGGAAATAAAATTGAAAAAGAAAATTAAAAAAACTCTCACAAAATAGTAAAAAAACAAAAACATAAGAAAAATTAAGGCAAACTTAACTGAAAAATTAAAGCAAACTTAACAATTCTTTGTGGACAGAAAATAAAAAAGTGGATTCTCAGTAGCACAAAAAAAAATGTCTGGCACATGGGAAGATTACAACTGGTGTGTGAAAATGAAACAATCCTATTATGAAAGTACCATAGTGGAAAGTTCATCAAAACAATTATCATAAAAGTATTTATAGAAAAGGCACAAGTAAACTACATTACAGCAGTTGGAAAGTGAAGCCAAGATAAAATTACAACTGAACTTACTAAGCAGAGCAAAATGTATATTAAATTATAATAGATATAATGTCCTATTTGATAGGAATTTAAAATTTAGTTTTAGCCACATTCTCTGAGACTTTTAATGAATTTGTAAAATTGAAGCAATAACATGAAAATTGCTGTTGAGTTAATTGGCCATGATTAAATATAACTGGCAGAAATGACTGTCACCCCCAAACCCCTCCTTGGTCGTCCAAGATGTCCAACACCCGCAGCTGATCAAATAGGTGATTGCTTTGATCCAGGTCTTGCCCCATCCCACCTTGTGATTTGCTTTGATCATAAGGCAGGCCAAGATCAAATCGCTGTCAGCCTGTATTTTTAGCTGTAGGTCATCCATCAAGTGTCAAAATATTTGCCATATGACCTGTTGTAGTTGAATGTTGTTTTCTTTGCTAACCGTCTGGTTCTTGGCCTTTTAAAAAATAAAATTTTCAATCTTTCCCATGATGGTCTTTGCTATATTGTTCCTTCTATCCAAAAAGCCTTATTATTTACCAGGAATCTGTCAGTATATCATACCTTCTATCCAAAAACCCTTCTTGTTATTTACCAGTAACAGTGTCACATCCAAACAGAATTGTTAAAGTTTTTAATAAACAATAACAAGAGAAAGGAAAGAACAGGGCCAAAAATATTAAGCAAGCAAACAATATATGCAAAGCAAAGCAACAGTAATAAAGCAAAAAGTTCACAAGCTAAGGTTAGGTTTGGTTTATTTTGTTTTACGGCATATCAACTTCAATGGGTTATTTAATGCCGACAACATTTTTTATTGATGGTAATGTTTTGTTTTGTTAAAAATCTGTTTCTGGTAATATTTTTCCTTCAAAATTTTATTGCTGGTAATAGTTAACTATTTGCCCATAGCTGGGACCCTAACAAGTGCTACCACCCTGGGTTAGGGTGGACCTGGGAACACCAGCAATTAAGAGGTGGTTCCACGCTCTTCAAAACCTCCTGATCAGAGGCCTTGCTGCTGGATGTAGTTTATCGTCTTACCCAGGACACTCTCAAGCTAATGATTGGTGTTGACACACAAAATGGGATATGAACAAGTAAGTGATCCTAGCATTCCGGCTTCAAGACAAGACCAGAACTGAGTCAAATGAGACTGGGAAATGAACTTATTGTTTATGAAAAAATCCTAGCATGTGTGGGTTTGTCTATAAATTTGGGTGGGGGAAGTATTTTGCAGTCATTCCAATGCTGTATATTTTTGTAAAAAAAAAAAAAGCAAAAAAAAAGACAGTTTGTATATTATCAAATATTTATGTCATGGGGATTTTAGGATCCCAACAAATATGCAGTATTGTAGTATATGTTGGATTAAATGGTGATGAGTGAGTTCTTGTGGTGATAGAGTAAATTGTAATGATTGAATGGGTTGCAAATAAGATTAGCTAGGTTTAGGATAGTCAGTGTTGACAAGCCTCACCCCCACCTCTCCTTTAACCTTGTGCCAAAATTGCAATTATATTGCAATAAATAATCATTTCAAGTTTAGCATTGAAACAAGAACTGCCATGTGAACATATTCTTAATGTATTGATTTATGTTGCTTTAAAATTTTGTTTATTTTCTTTGACAGAACCTTGGTAGTCAACTGGAATATATAATGGCTAAAGAACATACAGACAGACTGGCTGTTATTGATGAAATCAAAGATGAAGTTCGTAAAAGAGAATTACGGGCAGAAGATGAAAATGAAAACTTTTTAGATGAAGGTATTTATATGATTAAATCTTTTCATTGGTACATCTTGATATCCTTACTGTACTGTAGTGTTACTGACTCATGGGAAGTAGTATACACTCAACTGCCTCATGAGTAATAGCTGTAGCTACTTATAGTCACCTCACTTACATATACAACTTCCACTATATACTAATTTCAGAGTTTTCCACTGTAAATTTATGTTTAGGAACATACAACATCTCCTTTCTTAACAAAATTACTACTATTACCATGTGGGTTAGTTAAAGACAATAGCAATAAAAACAAAAGTAATAAAAAACCAAATAAGCTTTGCATACAATCTAGATACATCATATGCCAAAAATTTTAAATTTAAGTGTACTTATATCTTCCGTGTTTTCTCATTGTAGAATTACTTACTAAATTTTCCCCTCCCCCATATATATATATATCAGTCATGGCAAGAGGGGGGCAGTGCTGGGCCTCAAAACCTGAGGAGCCTCAAGAAAATACCTTTAGGGGTTTAGTGGTGTGGGGGCTTTTTTACAAAAAGTAGAAAGCAAAACTATGAATCAGTATATTATTGAAAAAATATGAAAACTAAAACCAGTTCCAAAACAGCTTAAAAGTGCATTTTTCAAACTTTCATTGAAGCAGAATGAATGATGAGTTCCTCAAAGTCTAATTCTCATGCCAAATCACACTCGATCGCAAGGGTTGCCAAATTGGTAAAGTGGTCTTGAAGCATTGTTGTGTGTTAATAGTTCTTTGTTTTAAGTTCATATTTGTCACAAAAAATACAAATAAAGACCTTAATAGAAAAATGATATTTAACATATCGCAACTCTACCAGACAGACATGTTTACAGTCTTGTAAGATTGAGTTTAAATAAGTCAGAAAAGGAGATCCTGGGACAAACAAACTGCCACAATATAATCTGAGTGCCAGACCTCAGAAATTCTCTCCCCAGTACTTATATTTGTTGCTTATAAACAGTAATTTGGACTTTGCTTCTTTGTAGCTGAATGATTAACAGCACATCAGATCAAACGACAATTCTCATTGGGGTTACAGGTTCGATTCCTGTCAGAGAAGCACATATTTTCTACAAAATGTAATTAATACTGTTTGCTTAAAAAATAAAAAAAAACAGCATTTACTTAAATAAATTGTATCTATTAAAATAACGTATAAACATAAACAGGTGGTGTAATGTTTAGCAAGTGTGTCTCGCTAGAACAATTATGACTGAGTAGTGAGTTCGATCCTCACTGGGTGCCCCATACTTTCGGCCTTGTGCTGCATCTAAGCTACGCTTGTAAAATCACTATATATATATATATATATATATGATTCTGTCAATAAAAACATTATTAGTATGAAGAAGTCTTTTCTCTTGATGAAATGCACAACAAGATTTTTTTCCATTTCATTATTCAATTACTCACTATTAACTGTGCCAAATATACAGAAACTACATCACTTGAGGACTTTCAACAGAAGCAACAACTAAAATGGAAAGCATATATAACTTGAAGAGAATGACATAATCAATATGCTGTTCCACACTACTTTGAATGAAAGGTTAGTAAGTAATTAATACTGGAAAGAGTGATAAAAGTTACTGGACTTGAGAAACCTATTTTCCTGAAAAATTGCTTTAATAGAAAGATTTTATAAATTTCAACCAAAAGTACCATTGACGGTTCAGTCAATCAATGGTGAATATTTTGCTATAAGGAAACTGCTAATATTACCATTTCTATATTGTATCTTCCAAATATAAATATGTAAATGGTTCTATATTTTCCATTTTTTTTCCCTCCTGTCTTTATCATAATAAATTTGTCTTCAGCTCTGATTTTGATACAAACATTTTCCTGAAATCAATTTTTGTCTATATATATATCCACGCACTGACTGCCAAGAAAAGAGTTCATCAGACGGCTAAAAAAAAAAAAAGATTAAAAAATCATTAGCACCAACCAGTTTTCATTTTTGCTTCTGCATTCTGTTTGCAGATTATCATATTTGTCTAACTCATAATCACAAAGCAAGTTTTTTTTTTTTTTTTTTGAACAAACAAATGATATTGACTTTTTTTTTTGGAATTGAGCTATCAAATATCAATGTCCTTTTTTGGAATTGAGCTATCAAATATCAATGTCCTTTTTTGGAATTGAGCTATCAAATATCAATGTCCTTTTTTGGAATTGAGCTATCAAATATCAATGTCCTTTTTTGGAATTGAGCAACCAAATGACAATGACCTTTTCTGGGATTGAACAAACAAATGACATTGATCTTTTTGGGAATTGAGCTATCAAATATCAATGTCCTTTTTTGAAATTGAGCTATCAAATATCAATGTCCTTTTTTGGAATTGAGTAACCAAATGACAATGACCTTTTCTGGAATTGAACAACCCAACATCAATGTCCAGTTACTGAACAATCAATATTCCTTGCCTACCATAATTTTTATGTCCTTATGATAATCCTTACTATCAATGTATTACAAGTCATGGGCTTTGGAACCAATTCTGTGGGATTGTAATTCCAGACCCCATGCCGCATAAATCACTAACAAATCTAACTTAAACGAAAACTTTTTAGGTCATGCTCCATCTTCACCTATAAGACCCGCAACAAACTATTAGCTTTGCAAGCCTTTTGAGTTTTTCATCTTTAATGACACATTCAGCAAGCCAAGCCAATTATTTTGACTTAAAATCAAGAGTTTTATAAAAATGGGATGTTTTCTTTAGTAACACATTGTGAAAAGGTTATAGAATTAAATGAAGTATATTTTAAATAGAACATATAACAGGAAATATTTGAAAATGTAATATTTTATTTTCCTATTTATAATCAACCATTTCATTTGAGACATCTTCATATGTTATTATTAATTTATTACTAGTTTTACTCTATATTATTATTGTTTTTCATCAGTACTCCAGGTTAATGGAAAACAGATTGTGAAGTGTGAGATGTGAGTTCAAATCTCATCAGAGACTATTTCTCTCTGATTTTTCAACTTACTTTAATAGTACCAGACATATATTAACCTAGTAAGTTAAAAAAAGTGACGATAATTAGATGGATTAAAACCAGATTAACTTAAAAATAGCAAAAATGCTTTACTTAAAAATAAAAAAAAATAAAAATAATATATGCTTATAAACATCTTGTGGCAGAAACTAATAACAGTACCTATCCCTGTTGGTCAAAGAGACAATACTTAGTGTGTTGTCTCTGTCAAAAAAAGTAAATGGCTGCCCTGCCGGAACATAGCCAGTGCGAACCCCTGGGATATCTGGTTATGAAGAAAGTGTAGAAAGAAAATAGTCAGGATGATGAGCTGAGCGGTGTTGGCTATGCAAATAGTTCCTCCATAAAAGCAGGCACATTTTCTAGAAAGCAGTTTGCCATGTTGATCCTATAACAGGATTGGCGTGTGTTACCAAGGATTTTTGTTCATGTTACCTAACATCATTTCAGATTTGTTCATCTTTGTATTTCTGGTGTCTTGTCTGCGTTCATCCTGTATGTATGGGGCTCCTGTGTGGAATTCTTGTTTGTGTCCTGCTTGTCGTGGTCCAGTGTTTCATTCTGGTGCTGCTGATTTTTCTGTTCCTCTTCAATGGCAGACACCCAACCAATAAGAAGAAAATCCTTTTATTTTGGTCTTGGCTTTATAAAGATCTGTAAAGGCATTTCAGTTTTGGTGCAGACCTGCAAGGTTAATAAAAGACAAGCATGTTCTGCCGTAGTGGCTGAAGAAGTTAGTTTGAAAGGTATGATGAGAATTGATTTTTACTGAAACGGAGATTTTGTATCTGATAATGGGTTCTATGTTGTTTTTTTTTTTTTCTTGAAAAGGGAGATAATCTAGAACATTGTTTACCATGCTTGGATATGAGTTTCTGATATTAAGTTCAATGTGCATTTAGACTACTGGTCTAAAAGGTTTCATCTTAGATAAGGTCACAATTGGTTGGTAGAGGAAGATTTGAAGAGAAGAGTTGATCTGTTAATCTGAAATCATGGTAGAAGTTGTCCCAAATGTTACCTACCTACCCACCCACCCAGTTGGAACAAGTGAAATTTTTTGGTATCTGATGTGTCTATGCACAAACACTCAGCCAATTTCATTAAGTTTCCCAATACTTTTGTTTTTGTTTTTATCACTATTTTTTTTAAATATTTCATGCTATGACAACAGAAGATTTGAAAAGTGAAATGTTGTATGAACCAAACTCAGAAGTCAGTGCACTTTCTATACATTTTCACCTTAGTAAATTGTTTTTTTTAATTGATTTTTAATTTTGGATGCCAGAAAATTTTTAAACTTAACATCCCTACATCTTCAGTATTTCTTCTTGTTGTGTATTTATAACATTTTTGTATATATTTTCCCGCCTCCTACTAAATTATATAAAATTCTATCAATAAGAACATTAGTCTGAAGTCCTTTTAAAGGACGAAATGAGTTACCCATTTTTTTTTTTCATTTTGTCATTCTATTACTTAAGCATAGTTGTGCATTTTAATTACCAACAACTATACTGCCTAGAGAAAGTACTTCCTACCAGTACAGAAATGCTCATGTATATGCCTCATAAGTATTAAATTCTGTTACATTTTTATTTCTTTTACTTTCTGTTCTTTTTTTATAGCAACTGTGAATTTTAGTGGTTCTGATTGTCCTTATGCCCTAAAGATGATTGCGTGTTTGGTGTTGTTGGAAATCACAACATTTATGAGGGAAACGTACCAGTACTTGCCGAAATCTCGCACGGGCAAGAGAGATGCTGTGTGGGAACGATCTGCTAGTACCAGTCGTCGATGGAGCAGTGGTGTGGGCAGCCCAGGACATTCAGAAAAAAGCATAGAATCCAATACTGGCGATTTGCCACAAACTATGCAATCTGCTTCAACAAGTAAGTTTTATTCCTCTTCTCACTTTTCTCAGTGAAATATACGTCTGTTTCATCTGCTCTCTAGTCAAACATGAAATTTCATTTAATTTTTAAAAAATTGTTGTGGCCTGTTAGGGGCCAGAAAGAAAGACACAGAAAGAAGAAAATAGGTTGAACAAGTGTATTAAAATAACAGAACATATATACAACATAAGAGTGTTATCAGTCAGCAGATAGAAGTGTCCGTCCAAACTATCAGGTTACACTGCGTCCCGACTGCCTCCTTAGGAAGTCTTGCAGGTTAGTATTTATGAAGAAGGAAGAGTTCATTCTAATGTAGATAGGTCACCATAACAAAAATAAAACCCACTTAATTGATTTAGGATTAGGATATTTTTTTAAATGTTGCATCTGATTAAAGTTATAATAGTAACACTTTAACTGCTGCATTGTTATCACATTGTTGCCTGACTGTGCTGGCCCATTTGGAGATTAAGAAATTGACATTTACTGAAAATAAACAATAAAGATGCTGGTTGCCATTTTGGTTTTGAAAGAATAATCTGCAGGCAGATTAAGCTAAATGACATTCTCAATGTAAAGTAATAAAAATACATAATAAAACAGGTTTTATTGTACACTACTGTATAACATTGTTGCCTGGCAGTGCTGTCCTCTTTTGGAGATAATTAGGAAATTGGCATTTACTGAAAATAAATGATAAAGACGCTGATACCAATTTTTCATGGGCTTTGTCATTTTGGTTTGAATAGGATAATCTGCAGTACAGACTAATCACTGGTTTGAAAAATGGCATTAAATGATAATTTATAACACAAATGCTAAGGACCGACATTTCACAGTGTTTTAAAAATGTGTATATATGTTGATGTCAGGCAATGTAAGTTTCTTAAAGACCTATAAGTCCATCCACAGCTGTGAAAGTGTTCTTTTTCTTCTATGTATGATGTCCCTTGAGGACATTGGCAATCATGGCTCTCCACAATTTCCTTTCCTTTGTAGCTCTTAAACATTTTTCTTTTTGTTATCACTCCTAAACCTTGTTCCACCATCCATTTATTTGAGCTCACTAGGTAGGTTATACATTATTTTCCTCTGTCCATCTTGCCTTCTTGTGAGTGTCAAATTTTGCAAGCTCTCTTTCCTCATTATGAGCTCTAGAAATTTTAACTGTCTCTTCATGATGTGAAGTATAAAGTGTCTGTTTTGTTTCCATTTTCTTTAAAACTTTGTTGTTGCTCACATGTTCGGTCCATGATTTTCACAGCATCCTTCTGTAGAATTATATTTCTGTTGCTTTAAATCTCTTCTTCATCTATGAGGAGATTGTCCAGCATTCACTGCCATATAGAAGAACTGATATTACACAAATTCAGTACTCTTTTCTTTACTTTCTCACAATATTTTTCTGTTTTTTAATACAGTGTGTTTACAAAAAGTTGATATCATTTAGGAGTAACTACATAGTCTAGGCCAGTGGTTCCCAAATGGTGCGGCACACCTCATAGGCATGGCAGAAGAAGATAGCAGGTGAGGCCGAATTATTGAAAGACAATCAAAGATTTAGAAACAGTTTAAAAAAATTCATATACCAAAAAAAAATTTGATTTCAAAATTTAAAATATTATTATGGATTACTTGTAATTGCATGCACGAGTCCCAGTATAAATATTTATAAATAATTATTGACCAATTTTATCATTGTGATATTTTTGCATTATATCAAGCATTAAGAATATAGTAATAAAGTTCTGCAAATTGGGGGAGAGAGTTATCAATGATAATGTTCTGGCTTTGAATCAGCAGTTATCTCCCTTTTAACCCTCTCTGTTTTTTTTATTTTTAGATGTACTTTTTATCACATAAAATTTGGTAAAGTGCAAGCAAATTTTCATTTCGAAAATGTGGGCCACAGTAAAAAAAAAAGTTTTGGAATCACTGTTCTAGGAATATGAATTTAAACAGGTTTATTGTTGATCAAAATAAGATTTATTAATTAAAATTTGTATGAGAAATTCAAAGGTATGTGGATTTCATGAATGATTTCACAAGTTTTCAATATGCACATCAAGTTAGTAGTCCAGCTTCTTGGAATTTTCTTTGTCTTAAATGTGATTTTTATGCTTGTTGACTTTGCTATTCGTATGAAATGTGATCTCATCACTTAAAACAAGATGTTCTTCAAGCTTCTCTTGCATATTGACACAGAATTGCTTGTGCTTTTGATTGACATTTATCTTTAAGGCTTGAATGAGCTTCAGCTTGCAGGGTTTCATTCACAACTGTTTCCTTGTGACATGCCAAATTGTCGTTGAAGGAGTCTGAATTTCCAGACTTGCTCTTCTTATGGACTTCTGTGGCATCACAAAATTGTTTCCCAAACCCGCTTGACAATCTCTTCAGATACTTCTTCCTTTTTCCCCTGCACAGACTTCATCTTTGAGCTTTTTTGTTTCATGTCCAAATCTGTATTGCAGTTGGTGCATTTTAAGGGAATTCACTCACAAATGCATGCACAACAGCCTTATTTGACTCTGAGCATGCTCTAATATACAAACCCCTTTTCTTTTCCACTGAATGGCATTTCTATAACTGAAAAGAAAAAAATATAAAACATTAAACAGAATTTTGAGTTGTTTCTACACACTGTGTTAAAATTTTAGCTCATTTGAACGAGAATTGATCAAGTTATTAAATTACAAAATGATATCAATTTTTCTGAAACACCCTGTATTTTGCTTAGCTTTTGGAAGGTATTTTTCATAACATAACCACAATTATATTATTGTGTAATGAAAAATATTTAACTGGCAGAAATTTAAAAATTCTTTATCAAAACTGACAGTATTAATTTTTTTTCATTGACTTCTAAACATGTTCCCATGAAATGATTTTACTGATATATCATTGTTTCTTTCAGCTGTTGGTAGTCCAACAGAAAGAAAAATAAGTTTTGCAGTCCAGGCCGAGCGATCAGATTCAATCCACAGTAGTAATACATCACTTTCTGTGATTGAGGGAACAGAAGAAAAGAAAGGTAAAACATATCTAACTTCTATATTATCCTTATTAAAAGGTTTGTCTTCCAAAAATTCAATTTGTATATTTTTAGTAATCCATTTGTTTTTTATAAACAGTTGACTACAAGTTGAGTAATAATCTTGAATAAAATCACCTGATGTGAAATGAATGCTTTTATAGCTTGTCATGTTGTCACAGTCACTTTCCATGCCCTTGACATGGTTGAATCAAATTTACAGTTTCCTTTTTTTTTATTATTTTGAAAAGATAATTAACCAGTTACTATCATCAGAACTGTTGTTTTTTTTTTTGCATGTGTTTTTTATAACTCATAACCAAGATATTGTCCTTTCAAAGCCATTCATTCACTTCTTAAAATAACTTTAGATAGCTGGTTGCATGACCACAAATATTTTGAAAAAATTGATTCTTCAAAATTATATTTCTTTTAACTTCATAAAAAGTGTTTGCAATTGGGAAAAATTCATTCTATTAAGAAGTAACTTAGATGAACGATGAATATCGCTCAAGCAGTGCATGTGGTTTATTTTCTCTACAAATATCACTTGGACAACTATATTGACAATTATTGCATGACATCTTGACAGATTCATTTTCAAATATGTTGGCAAAAATGTAGGCCCATCAACTGCAATATCTAAAATTATTCTCTATTAATTCTCTTTATTGGTATTGTTCAAGGAGGATCTGCATGTGGTGTAATGGATAGTGGCTTGGAATGAGAAATTGAAGAGCTGAGTTCAAATTCCAGTTGTGTTCATTACATTCACTTATGTGCAAATATGATTAGGAAAGGTATCTCCTCCTCCAAGATATAGGTTAAATAGTAGGACTTGTATCTGGAAAAACTATTTTTATTCTTAAAAAATTGTTAATGCAATATTAACTCACAAAAAAGAATTATTCTTACACTCCAAAATATGTTTGGCTTTAAATAATCCACAGAAGGTTGATAAGCCATAAAAAGTATCAAATTGTTCAAGGAATTCAACGAAAACTATTTTTTACAAATTTTCATTTGCAAAAGGAAATTATTGCTGATTTAACATTCAGCATTCTTAAGAACTTATTTAATTAAATCTACAAAGTTACATACATACATACGCACACACACACACACACACACATATATATATATAAGATTTTAATTATCCATTTCGAATGGATAAACAAAGTCTCCATCTTATTATCATTATAATGCTCTGTAGTCTACATTAAGCTCTCCCTGGATTTATATCCTCCACAGAATTATCTCTTTCAGTCATAAACTGATAAGGTGTTTGTGTGTGTGTGTGTATATATATATATATATATATATATATATAGAGAGAGATCTTTTTCTATTGGGGATCATATATTGAAGTGTGAATTATTAAAAAAAAAAAAAGAAAATTAAAAAAACACATACAAAAATCCAGCTTCACTGTTTAAATGATGTCATTTGTTCCAGCTAACCTGGAATCATAGAAATTAACCAGAAACAGTTACATAAACATACACAAAACTCAATCCTTGGAAACGAATGTAGGAACTTTGGAAAGTACTCAGTGGGTTGGGGGATATAAATAAATATGAACTTTTGTAAATTTACCAATTGTATAAAACGACTTATTTGGAAATTTGAAAAAGTTAAAATATTCGATAGACAGAACTTGTTAATGTTATTCAGCCAAACATGTTTGTAAGATTATAGAAAAAATCTATAAAATTTAAAGTTCTGAAATTTCTTTTTCCTATTTTTCCTGCTTAAGGAGTTATGAGTATATAAAATTCATTATTTCTTTTAAGTAATTGAATCATTTTAAGCTAAAAAAAATTCTTAACTTCTTGAAGACTTAAATTTAATTAGAAAATAAGATTAAATATTCTAAGAAACAAAAATAGAAATTAGAATTTCATTTTTTAAAGTTATTTTGACTTGATAGTGATAAAAAAAGTTTTGATGATATCACATGGTCAATTGTACGTCTCTTTATGATATCACATGGTCAATTGATATCACATAGTCTCTTCTGTGCTAAAATGATGGTAAAAGGAAATACAGACATGGTGATCTAAAAATAAATATTTTTTTCTTTTAATCATTTTGGAAATATTAAATACCAGTTTTTATGAGTGAGTGTTAAATTATTTTGCCTATTCAAGAACATTCTTTTATTAGTACACTCCATTTTACTAACAACTTATAATAATAATAATAAGACAAAAATTGTTCTCTTTTTTGCATTGCCCACCATCATCAGTTGTGGTTTTTTTTTTACTATAAAAAAATTGTATTGACCTGTATTCTTATTCTAACCAGGAAATATATAGTACTTGAGAAAGCAGTATTCACGGTCAGTTTATTGGTAAAGTATGTTGATATACATATCTTATTAAAATAGAAGTTAAGCAGCCTTTCTGTGCATGTTTTTTTCTCATCAAAATTATTTGTCAACGCACTTACTTTCTTATTTCAAATTCTCTTTACACCTTTCCTCCAAAAGCAACCTTTTTATTGTTTGATGGTACATATCTTCATCACTATCCCAAAGTAGTACATTTATTTTATTTTATTGAGTTTTTATAAGCAGCAGTTTTGCTTTATGCCTGTTATAGGCTTTTCTTAGCTTCAAAAGCACATAGCACAGTTTGTGTCAGCTGTTTATAATTTTGAAACATTCAACTAGAATTGTTACTTTTTACATTTTACTTTATAAGTAGCATCTCTATTTGAAAATATAAAATACTAAAGCTGAAAATATATTTGATTACAAATGTGTAGTTGGTTTGGTTACTATTTCAATGTTTCTTCAAACAGTTGTTCTGGAAACTATTTGGATTATTGGATCTTTCTTTCATGAAGAATTTGAGAACAAACAAATTTTAGAAGTATTTGTCAGTTGTTTATGGAATAGATATGTAATTCTATCTCTAATAACCAATATAAATTAAAAGCATATACAATTAAAAAAAAGAAACCATTCTTAAAAAGAATTTAGTAATGTAAAAAGTAAATAATATAGTAATATAAAAAATTATAGTAATGTAAAAAGTTTGAAATTCCAATCACCTGAAGATGGCTGGTACATACACCAGCCAAAATGTCATGAATATCGCAGTAAAGATGAGTACAACAGTTTGAACAATGTAAATAATGTAAATATGTAAAAAGTAAGTAAACAAAGTCATATTTTACTTATTTTTAAACTTTAGTTTAAAATTATAAAATTAGTTTTTGACTAAAATAATAAAACTATTTATCTCTCTTGGAAAGAACCATTATCATCAGTCTTGTAATTGGGTGTGGTCATAAAGTTGCTGTACAGCTGAGCTCTTGACCAGCAACCTCCATATACCTCAGTTGCATACCAATACCCAAAACCCTGTGAAGGATCTTCCAGTTCACTTAGTGATGACATCAATCCATTGTTTTCCTCTGTCTGCCACTTCTTCTTTTACCTAATCTAGTGCCTTTTAGGAAGGAAGTGGAAACATTGTTGGCTTTTATGACAAGTCCATACCATTTTCAACTTCTTGACCATGGTTATAAGGTCTTCCAAACAGACATGCTTCTAGTCTGATGGTATCATGCACTTGTTATACAGTCTAGCTAGGAGATTCTTAAGATGGTTCTGTAGGATCTCATTTTTAGTTCTTGAATTCTATGCTGTAGTTCTCCTGTTAATGTCCAAGATTTGCAGGCATAGAGAAAGACTGACAAGGCCAATGCATGCAACAGTCTGATCTTTGATTCCATCCAGAGGTTCTTGTTTTTCCAGATGGTTCTCTGGAGCCCTCTTCACCAATAATCTTAATAATTCATAATTTGAATTGGCTCTCTATTTTAAGTTCCTCACCACCAAATTTTGTCTTGGTTGAAATTCTTTCTGATTATTCATCATGAGGTTTAATTATTTTTTTTTTTTTTATTAATATCTTGGAAGATGTTCCATCCAGGTTTTTCTCCAGACTGACGAGTTCTACCAAAAGTTCTTCTTTTAATAACTTAAATAAAGAAAAATCCCCCTCCAGTTCCTTGGAAAGAAAATATGATTAAAAATGTTTATAAATTAAATTCGTTGTACTTAATTAATATGAATCATTCACATTTATAATAACAGTCTGAGCAATCATTACTTTGGACTTTTATTTCTTATTCTTGTTTTGGATCTCTGGTATATTGGCTCAAGCAAGTACTGTGGATATGAATTCAAATTACTGCTTCTTGTAATAAAAGTGATGTTTCTCTTTGTCAAAATTTATATGCTTCACAATTTATTCAGAATTGTTATCCATATTTGTTCATATTTTAAGTTCAAATAAATTATTGTACAGAAGGGAAATTTTCCTATCTCCGTTTCTGTTTATTTCAATATTTCATAAAATAAATCAATCACCTCAATGTCTTTCCACTTTTATTTGAGATATCAACAAATTAATTTTTAGGCTGTAACACAATCTTTGAACCAATATAAAGTGCACCTAATGTTTGAAAAGAAAATTGTGATATTGAACACTAAGTTTAAAAACTATCATTTTCGGCTGGTCTATTTGTTTGCTTATTTTTTTTAAGATAAGCATTCAATTAACTATACATTAATCTATTTATTTTTTAAGATAAGCATTCAATTAAGTATACATCAATCTATTGAACAACAGGTCATCAACTTGGTTGTTGTAGTGTTAATTTTATTTTTGAAATACTAGGTTGGCCAGAAAGTTCTGACTCACTTAGGAAGCAGAAAGACGACAACAAATCTTGATCTCTGTCTGGTGAAATTTCCAAAGAGTATTGCATTTTGAGCTTGTTCCACACAGCTGCACCATCAATGCTAAACTGTATTGCCAGTAGCTAGACTGTATATGAAAAACTAAAGAAGGAATATCCTGCTTTGGTCAATCGAGGTCAAGACAATGTGAGGCCTCACACTGCCAGGTTGACTAAGGAGAAGTTCAAACAGATGGATGGTGTTGAGATTCTTCCACATCCACCATTCAGTCCTGATGCTGCTCTGAGTGACTATGGCCTATTCCACTCAATGGCACACTTCCTCCATGACCAGCGATCTGACACATTTGATGGAGTGAAGGAAGCTTGTTTACAATTTTTGATTCGAAGCCAGCGAACTGATATCTAGGACAAATTCGGATGCTGGCTGATCACTGGCAGAAGATTGTCAAGAATAAATGTTGGCGTTTCTCCATAAAATTTTCTTGTTTTCTTTTCATTTCTTAAGTGATTCAGGACTTTCTGGCCAACCTAATAATATAGTTTAACTTGTTAATACTCACTGTAAAGTCAAATATTAATTATAAAAAATAGAATTAACAAATCGCCATAACTATTAGGGAGATGTGTTAAAATATTCTTTCATGTTTAAAAAAAAAAAATTTATTCAATATTATTATTGTTTATGTAATAAGTATTATAACATAGCACAAATAGCTATATTGTGGAAAAAGGGAATTTTCAACAATATATGCATTTTTTATATATTTATGGATTTTTTTCAACTTTTATCAAAAATGACATTTTTGTACATGTAGTTATGGATAATATTATACATTAATTACCATTTTTTTAATTAATAACTATTTGTGCTCATTTGTTGACATTAGTAGCTATCTGTTGATGTATTCAAATTTTGGAAAAATGTGTTAAAATTTTGGAATAATGCAATAATAAAAATTTAAATTTCATCTGAATGATGGCACAATCTGTAAAATCGTATGGATTATAGGTTTTTAAAAAAAATTCTATAATAGGTTTCAAAAATCCATTATTAATTATAGGTTTCTGAAAAAAAAATAATATTAATAGGTTTATAGAAATCTGATTCTAATTATATTTCTATCTATAACATATTAATGCTAACCATCATATTTTGGGGGATGGAGACATTAATGGGTTAAATAAGAAAAGTTATTTTGTATATATAATAGTAAATATAAATTCATGATAGCAGATACTTACTAATTATTATTAATTCAGATTTTTTACATTAACTGTATTTTTTTTTTCTAATCTTATTTAAGAAATGTGTGCAAATATGTCCATCAAATCCTGCTCCCTTCTTTTCAATATCAATATTAATAACAACATTTTAATCTTCCCTTATTTTCATAACTGCTTCAAAATCTTTTCAGTCTTAAACTCTAATTATTTATTATTATAATTCTAGATTACTCTTTTGTAAAGATTTTTAAAACACAAATATGAGATCTGATCAATAAGTATCGGGACTGGTGCTATAAAAAGAAAACTACAACACATATCAATTCAGCATTTAATCTCCTTTGGAGTAGTCCCTTTCTGAAGCTACATTCTTTATCCAGCATCATCTCCATTGATTGGAAGCATTCCTGGAACTCCTTTTTTGGTATAGCAAAGAGGTAACTCATCACATTCTCTTGGATGTCCTTGAGGTCTTGAAATCTTGTTCTCTTCAAGTGAGATTTGATTTTTGAAAAGGAAAAAGTTGCAAGGGATGGGATCTGGGAAATATAGCAGCTGTCAGACCTGGGGAATGTTGTTCTTGGCCAAAAACTGCTGCACAAGCCATGGTTAGTAATGGAAACTCTGTGGTGTGGTGAGACAACCACACTCCACACACTTTCTTTCCAATCACTGCTATAAACAACAGAGGTGAACAAGAACATTATAACTTAGTTTGTATGTGTGATAGAGTTCAAGGTCAATCTGTACCAAGCAGCTTCATTCTGTGTACTTTAGCTCTGTTACCATAGCAACAGTCCCAATACTTTTTGATCAGACCTTGTATAATCAACTTTCAGGATCTATCTTAACATTTCTGTTGGTTATAATGTTCATTTAAAAATTAATGGCATATCTATCTAATAATTTTGAAATAGAATTGATGTGATAAAAATCTAAAAAGAATTATTAGTTCATATATATTTTCTTTCTGTTGTGTTCCTTTCATTTTACAGGTCTGTATATGAAAAATGGACTCTGAATTTAAAATTCTTTTCAACTGTAAATATTTAGCTCTCTTAAGAAGTTAAAAATGCATTTATCAATCATTAGCAAAATAAAAAAATTCCTTCTTATATTTCATTTTTTCACTGCAATGAGAACAAATAAAAGAAATAATACTCAACATTTGAAATAACATTCATATAATTATATTAACATTATTTAATTATATATGAATTGTTAAGGACTTTTGAATTTTTTGGAAGACTTCTTTATTTTCCTTTTGTTTTTATTTTTCTTTTACTTCATCTATTTAATGTTATATTTTAGCTTAGGAAAAAAATACCGTTTTATTGATTAACTGATTAAAATCATAACTTAACCCTTTAGAATTCAACATGCTCAAAGCTGCCCCCAAAATATAGCATACCTTAAAACTATATTTCTTCATATATATATATATATATATATATATATATATATATATATATATATATAAAATATAGTTTTAAGGTGTGCTATATTTATGGGATAAAGTGCTCAATATCAGAGATAGAGCATATGTAAATATAAAAGTGAACACTGAAGTCAACACTCAGAGGCTCTCTGAGATATATATAGGCTCTCAGGGTTTCACTGTTTATGGTCAAAGACTCACTGTTTCTGTGAATTCCTGTGTTATTTACAATGATGTCATATATTACGGCAGTTTATACTTGGGGCAGGTTACAGTGGGTTGGACATTGGGAGCTGATTTTTAACAGGTGAGTTTAGGCAGGTTGAATGCTAAAGGGTTAAAGTGTATACATTACTGAAAGTTTCTTTACACGAAATGCATGAATTATCCTCTCATTGTCCACTTGAAATGAATATTGAAAAACAGCAAGAAATTGAACATTTTAATTTTGAAAAGAAAATATTTCCTTTGAATCATTTTTGTTTCTCTACAATAAAAGTACATTCTATTTTCTTTTATTTCAAAGCACAAAATGTTATTTGAAACAACCTTATTGTTTTTAACTGGCACAATGTTGTAAATTTTATTTGATTAGAAAACCTCATGTCCCAATCATGTCCTAAAGAACTCTAGAGCAGACAGTCACAACTTCTTTTCAATAAAAACCAGAAGATATATTCTGAAGCTTAGCTTATATCAAGTGTAACTGATACCATGTAGCCCAGTACGACCTGCTGCATGGTTGGGCCATTCATGATTAAACCAGTTCCCTCTCAACAGTTTTTTCTGGTAGGGAGGGTGGTTAGGTACTCAACCAGATTAAAAACAAAATCTATCAAAGGGTGGGTGAACCTTCTTGTAGCAGCAATGGCCATCTAACTCAATAGGTTAAACTGGGCTCCATAGCTATGTACATAGTCAATGTGGTTATGACATACCATCACTGGGTAGAGGGTTTCCTAGACTGAAGTCAACAGCCAGAACAGCGAGTACTCTTGATGGACTGTGTGCGACTTCTGTCAAACTCTCTGCTTTGGCAGAGGGAACTTCGGACAAAGCTATGCCAAATGGCAGAGTTTCATCCAGGGAGGTAGACAGACCCAAACTCGTTTATGCGGGTTCTGTGGGGATATTTTTGGCCAAGCCTACGGGCTCAGAGAACCCATTGTAAACTCGGCCTTGTGCCACATACATCCCACGTGTGGGGGGGACTGTTAAATATCAACTCAGTGATCATGTGTCCATGACCAAGGCAAGTTTTAGAGGACATCAGCTGTGGTTTGACCTGGAGAAGGATGGGCTCTGCCAGGTCTATTTGCCTAAGACATGTTATGCATGAATGAATATCTCTCTGGCTTTTAGACCAGATATATGGAGGAAATTGGTCAGATGCTCATTTGCACAGCAACCTTATGACCACACCTGATCATACGAGGCTCATGATGATGATGATTTTGTAATGAATATGAATATTTAAAATTTAATAAAACTTTATCACTCAGGATATTTAAATGAAAAAGTACTTAATTAAAAATAATATCGTAATAATCATAATTTAAATGATATTTTTTTTTGCTTTTTTTATAATCATATTCCTGACAATAGAATTTGAGAAATGTCACATGTAAGCTTCTTGTAAATTTTATTTCTATTTTAACATTTCACTTTTATATCTACATATTTGTGACAATATTAATATATCCAATCTTTGAAAAAAATTCTGGTTAAAAAATTCAATGAACTGCTTAGAATGACATTTTCAAAATCACACCAAAATTTTCCATTTTAAAAATATTTTTTGGAAGTTTATCTATATTCATACCTGAAGAAGTATCAAATTGCTAAAAAATAAATCTTTTTTAATCGTGTATCTGTAAAATTGGAAACTTGAATTCAAATAACAATAAGACATTTCAGGATTTTATTTCTCTACAACATAAAAAAACAAATAGTTTTAATTTTGATGTCATTTCCATTTCATTTTTGATGTATGTCTTTCATATAGGATTATAAGTTTGCAAACAGAATTTACCAAATAACTGAATAACTTGTAAAAATAGTATTAGGCATTCTTCATTTTTAGGAGATTACAGGGTCTATTAAGGTGATTAGCTAATCCCCATTGTAGACACCTAATCAGGCACGTTTGTGTTATTCTGTAAAAGTTGTAAGTTTCCAAAACTATATCTCATAAGCAGTTATAGTAAGAAGAAGAATTTTGGCACCGTTTGAAAGAGAAATCAATTTACTTTCCTATTAAGTCAATTTGTAAGACTTGATTTTCAACCATCTTTGAGATATATCAATTTAATTGTATTAACATTACTTATTCAGATTTTGCAACAATTTAGTTAGGACTCCACTCTTATTTTCTTGGAAAGTGTAATAACTATTTAATAATATTGTCTTGATTACTGATTAGTAATTTTTAAATAATGGTGTATTTATTTTTAATTTCTCACAAATCATGAATAATCAGTAAGTTTAGATTAGCTGACTTAATCAGGTTCTTAGACTAGTATGTTACTGACTCTCTTCATTAGTTCATTAGTAGATGATGATTGGTACAGTTGATCGTGGTTTTTAATTTTTTTAAAAATGAGTAATTTCATAAAATTCACTTTTTATATTTGTTTAAATTCCCTAAGTTTCATTTTTTTTATTTGCTGAGTATTTGTGCTTAAACAAAGAAATTCTCACATCTAAAGATTAAATTTTTTCTTTTAATAGATTTGTTATACAAGTATCAGTTTATCAAAAAAAAAAAACAAAAAAAAACACTGCTTTATGAAGTAAAGTTCATTGTTATTTTAGATATTTGTATTTGAAAGATTTTATTTTTTTCTCACACACACACACACACATATATATATATATAGATATATATAGGAATCAAATATGGATTAAAATCCGACAGAAGAATAAAATAAGGAACAAAGGTGAAATGTTAATAAATTTAACTTGTTCTGTTTTTATTTAAGCCTTATCAGCAATATTTGAAAATGAGTTATGGAAGAGAAAGCACCAACTAGCATCCAAATGCACACACTAATACCACAAGACAAAGACACCTGAAGTCTGCCTGATGAATAAAAAACAAACAAAACAGAACTCAAAGTATCGGAGCTTTCTCTCCCATAACACATTTCCAAAAATTTCTGAAGAAGCTTAAATAAAAGCAAAACATATTAAACATCTCCTATTTGTTCCTTATTCTATTGTATATATAAAATGTGTGTGTGTGTTTGGTTAAACATCAACAAAAGTTCTTTGTTAAGGATTTTTTAAAAATTTATTTTTTCTACTTTTCATATTGTTTTCTTGATTTCAGGTACATATTTAGAAATAAATTGTCAAAATGAAGAAACCAATAACATAGCATCAAAAGACAAAAGCCTTTGACAATGGCTAATGATAGCCAAAAGTACTCAGCCATTAAACAATTTGTCTAAATATGTATCTGAAACTAAAATGATCCAAAATGTAGGAAAAAATTTTTCTTAATAAAGAACTTTCATTGGGATTTAATCAAACTAGCCATTTTGTTTCAACACTTCTGATGTCTTCTCAAGTGATGGTGTTGAATGTATTCTACATTCAACACCATCACTTGAGAAAACACCACAAGTGTTGAAACAAAATGGCTACTTTTGTAGTGATGTTATAAAATGTTTATGTTATCATTTTTGAATAAATATTTGCTCTACTCTGTATTGAGCACTCTTAAGAACAGTATTTTTGGTTACTGGAATTTATTCCATCTACACCAATCCTATACTTGTGTGTGCGCATATATATATATATATATATATATATATATATATATATATATATACACATAGAGAGAGAGCAACAAATAAAATTAAATGTTCAACTTATCTGTCCCTACTCAGTTTCATGGATATAGTATTCACTAATCAAGGGGTTAATATTATTTTATTTACAGAAACTATATTGAAGAATAATCATATGAATTCTGCAAATAAATTCAGTTTTACTATCACTGACAGATACCATACCTCTTAAACTCTGAGTAGAAAGAGATAAGTTGAACATATAATTACATTTGTTGCTATTTATGCTCTATTACATGATATTATATTGAGCACTTTAATTACAAAGACTGCTTGTCTTAAAAGTGTAATCTTCCAAAAATACACTCATTGACCATCTTATATTTTATGATGCACAATCTTGGTTTTCTCTCTTTCTCTCTTTCTATATATATATATATATATATATATATATATATATATATATATAATAGACAATGAATGTCTATTATGTTTGATCATAAGCCATTCTAATGTTCGAATGCTTGCTTTAATTTCTGGTGAAAATAAAGACAAAAATTGTCTAACATTTGGATGCTTTTTATTAAGTTAGTCCTATATATATATATATATATATATATATATATATATATATAGCTATAGAACTCAACACTGCATGGTGACTAGCTGTAATTTCATACCTTGAACAGTCATCTGACTATGAAACTACCAATCGCCATGCAGTATTGATTTCTATGTCCCCACTGTTTATATCTATATCCACTTTATTGGCATTCTTCCTGCATTTATTTTGAAAATTTTAAACAGTATAATTTTATATAAATTCATATTTTCATTTTATTATTCTCTTTTTTATAAACACTCATAATTTTAATTGCCTTCTTCCAGAATCTACACCATTTGGTTTATTTATATCTATTTACTTATTTGTATCTTGAAAGAATAGGTTTTTTTGTTATCCTTTAAAAAAAAATTGTATATTTTCATGTTTTTCTCTCTTCTTTTTAATCAGCAGTTCTATGGCTGTACATTTGATGTCTGCTATACCTTGTTTCATTTCTTAATAGATTCCATCTACCTGTTTGTTTTTGACATTTTGAACATTAACATTTCCACCAAACTAATTTTTGTTTTTAAAACAATATCTCATTACCAATTACTTGAATTATATGGGAAAACAATAAATAATTCATTTCATTTCACTCTCTCATTATTGATTTTATTAATTTTAATCAATACTTTAAATTAATCGATTATCTAGCCACTAAAACCTCAAGATTATGACTACTGCTATTATTCATAATTTTCCATCAAATTATTTTGTCTTTCATTGCATTTTTTGTCCTCCGATGCATTTTTTTTTTTTTTTTTTTGGGTCCTTCAAATGCATTTTTTACTTTACCCTCCTAATGCATTTTTTTTTTTTTTTTTTCTAAATGCAATATTTTTTGGGCCCTCCAAATGCAAATTCTTTTACAAGAATCTCATGTTTCTTTCTTTCTTTGTCCTTTTTTTTTTTTTTTTTAACTTTTTTCGATTTCTTCAAATTTTAAATTGCAAGGTAGGTAGAATATAAGTAATTTGTCACTTTCCTTCATATTTTCTCTTATTAATAATTTGCAGAAATCTATCACCATTTTCACCACAGTTTCAATAATTAATGCACTTACACCAACTGAAAAAAAATAAGCTCAAATATTAAAAGATGTTTGTTAAACACATCACAAAAAATTGTATGTCACATTTAAGAATGAACATTTCTCAATTTTTTCTCTGAATATTTAATTAGTTTTTATTTATTTTATTATTTTTTTTTAAATGATTCTAAATGTGCCTTTCACTTTTTATCTGTGTGGGTGTATGTGTGTAAGTTTCTATCACTGGTGATCGTTCTGTTTGCAACAGCCAAATCTCCATTTCATTCCAGAACCACTGGTGGATCAAAACGCTTCGGCTGCTCACTCAGCCTGTGAGTTTTTTTTCTGCTGCCTTCTGCTTGACTATATACTGTTTGTCTTCATTCGACTTATCTTGTAGGCTCACCATACATTGCACCAGGCCGACAGTGCTCACTCACTCACAAACTTGGATGTTACGTCATTATGTTTAGTCTGCACCTTAGTTTTTCAGCCAGTACATGTCGTGTTCAGAATCATATTATGACTGATGGTTCAAACAGCCCAGTTCTTTGAATGGATGGAAATATGCAGATCACACAAATATATTTTTAAATATATATATATATATATATATATATATATATATATATATATATATATATAATGAAATACAACAGCTACAGTGTTTGTCACATTTACTATTTTATTTTTATTTCATTTTTCACTTCTAATCTTTTTCTTTTTTTTCTTTTTTTTTTTCACTTTTTCAATAACTTTTTTCTTCTTTTTCTTTGGACCTCTTTGCCTTCAGAAGTTTAAAACATTTTTAGATTTGGGTATTATCTCAAATCACAGCAATTTTCTTCCTAATATAATTAATGATTTACAATAAATGACTTTGAAATCCCTTCACAGCATAAGTTCTTATTTATCCATAAAATGTTCTGCACATTGAAATATCCTCTCAAGGATCAACTTTCACATTTCCTTTATAAAAGAAATTATATGACAAAAGGAATATAATTTCCATATTGCAAAGGAATGTACAAATAAACATATTCAGTGTATTAATCATAAATTATTTCATCATCTCCATATAAATCTTGACTTTACCTTCATAAACAAAAATATTTTTTAATTTTTCTCTGCTAAAAGATGATTGGTTTGATAATGCCAAAACCACTGTAAGCTATTGAATATTGCTACTTAATATGTGTCTATATATCTGCACAATGTTAACTTTTTTCAGGGGGATATATTTGCACAACCAATAAATGAAATTAGTTTTGTTCTAAACACTCTTTACATCAACTCTACCAGATGCTAATGTTAACTAATTTTTTATTCTTTAATGTTCTAGTTTTTTTAATTGGGTTAAAGAAATTTATCTGGATTTGTTAAAGTTGTTCTTAAAAGTATAAAAAGATAACAATCCTTTTAAGTGAGATATTATAAAAATTTGCTGAAAAGGGAGTAAAATTAGAATTTGTGTGAATTGGGAAAGTGTATCTCCTACTTGTCAGTATCCTGACCAGCAGGGCAAGGGTATCATGGATCCACACAGAATCTATGATATGCACCCTGAATCTGTGATATGGGGCTCCCTACTCTACTACATTTATAAGGTAGTATTCATATAAAATACAAATTTTATTCTAACCTAATTATGTACAATAATGGATCATATGCAATATAGGTAAACAATTCAACTAGAAAAATTAAAAATAAATTCAATGTATCTAAATACAATGTAGAAACATGTCTTAACAGATCATTTCATCTTAAATAAATCAATGTTTTGCAGCAATTTTTAACATCAACTTGATGTTTTTCTTGTTAAAAAGTTGAATAATTTTATAACATTATGGATAAAAAAATAGTGAATTTTATATTGTGCTTTTTTCAAGAGTTAGCATGAGCAAAACAAATTCACGTATTTGGACAACGAAAACAACACAAAACAGAATTACATGAAAATTTGTGAAAACTTTTCATTCTTTTAATAGTCAGTTGTCCGTAGTTTAATTTGTAATGTATATAAATATAGGTAGAAAAATAGCAGATGTTGATAAGATATTGAGGGTCACAAAGCACTACCTAGGGCTCCCTGGGCCAGCATGTTTGGGGCTAGTATGCACCAGCCCTCTGCTAACCAGTTATTACAAACGTGTACTATTATTGTTCAATGCACTAAAGGTTATACATAGATTGCTACTGGGTTTCAAACTTTTGCATGATGGGGTCAGCTGGGTGCGATGGTATGATGTTGGAAGACCAAAAACTATCAATAAACCCAGTATTAACATCACTGATGATACCCCCTCCACCCAGTGCATCTTTGCAATATATATTAAGTAGCATTATATTATTTATTATATATTAAGTAGCATTAAATTAGCATAGTTATTCAATTAAGGAATAGTAAAACTTTCTTCATGCATTAATATAAAACAGTTCTCAATAAAATACTTGTTTTACTATATGTTAGACTTGTGATTCCCCAAAGTGGGTGTTACCTCCCCACTGGGGGGTTAGAAAGTGGGGCAGTGAAGAAAATGGTTCTATAGTGGGCAGTTTTTAGAACCAAATAAATTTGTTTTTGTTTTTTTTACAAAATTTATATGAATAAATCTCAGTCACTTACACTTAAGAAATATGTATGTTTTATAAAGAATAAAATTAACAGTTATGAACAAATGTATGGTTTTATTTTACTTTGTTAAATATCTGAATGTTTGTTTGTATTTTGCTGACGTTATCTGGATAGAATGCACCACACACCAGCTACATCTGGCAGCCGATGTCTGCAAGAGTCATTGCTCTAGGCTTGTAGGTATAGCAATATAGCCATTGATGTTCTTCTGGCAACATCTTATTTTAATGGCATCTAAAAGAATATGATAAGCATATGTGTGTTTACAGTGTTAGATAAACTGGTATTTTGAATTTGCAGTATACATAGTTTCAAGAAAAATGGATCTTCATATAAGGCACTAGGTAAGGGAATGGCAGCTAAAAAAAATTTGGAAACCACTGTATTAGATAATGTTCTTTATTAACGGACAGAGCCTGCAATGTGGTATTCTTAAATACTGTATTAGATAATGTTCTTTATTAACTGACAGAGCCTGCAATGTGGTATTCTTAAATACTGTTTTAAAACTCTTAGAATTTTCTTTTTCCAGTCTATATTTGATCCATATATACACATCGAACATTAATGACATTTTGTTTCCAACTGTTCCCCGAGTTGCATAAATTATCTTAACAAAACCAGTTTCAAAGTTCTAAAGATGAAGAGGTCACCATTTTATCAACTTTGCAAGCTTAACAAATATTGGATAAACTTTGGTCAATTATTTTTATTTTTTTAATTTTTTTTTTTGCCTTTTTTATCTTCTGTTGTTTCTATTTTGTATTTGTGATAGCTTGTAGAAGTAAATTATGATATAAAATATTAAAGGACCCTCAAAAACATTCATCCTGTGATGAATTGATTGCTGTGATAATTCTAATATACCTTTTAACCTTATTTTTGATTGGTTATAATGACATCCAGCCATGTAAATCCATGGCTCACATACCGAAAGCAGTAACATATTAAAACTGCTTGAAATGTTGATTTAAACATTGCACATAACTTTATTTTGTGCTTGCATTTAATATATATTTTGGGGATATCTGTGACTAAGCAGAAAAGGTTTTTGTGTGATGTGTTTCGTCCTTTAGGACTTCATCAGAGTAAAGTGATGTTTACATTGATGTGACTTTGTATGCACATGAAATAGAGGGTACGTGAGCATGTGCAGTTGCATCAATTTAAATGTCACTTTATTTTGATGAACTTCTAAATGTGTCACACAAAACCTTTTTCCATTTTGTATTAGATTTCCCTAAAATTGTTCTTGATATATAAAAATTTATATATTGTTTATCCCATAAATATTTTTCGTTTGAGTTGTACAGTAAACACTGCAACTAGAAATAATCATTTTTTTATCAATTTTTTGCCGTATTTCTATTGATTAAACACTCCTGACCACAAGTTTTTTTTTGTTTTTTTTTTTTTTATTAAAGTTGAATATAACACATAATATCTTAAAATTTAAAAAGTCTAAATTTGTAATCTGGAAGGCTTCTTTTCATGTTCTACTATTAATTATGCATTCTAGATAATGATATTGAGAAAAAATATTTTTTAAATTGTAAGAAATCATTTGGTATATTTACATATTGTTTTCACTAACATAGAAGGAAGGGATCAATTTACAATAAATTTACAAGGCAAAATGAATTCATCTATTAACTTTTATAAAATTTAATAATAAATTATTCATATTCATATTCATGGTATGGCATGCTTAATCTACAGCAGTGTTTCTCAACCTTTTTTTTTTTTTTTTTTTTTAACTTTGGGGTGCACTTGTAGAATAACTAAACCTCTGGGGCACACTTTAAATTTTAATAAGGAAAACTTAGTCATAAAATTTGAAAATATGAAATTTTGGTTTAGCATTCCCAAAGAAGATTAGTGTTACATTTTTTATTTAAAGAGATTTATAATGACTGATTTAAATCCCTTGATGAAGGCTCAAAGTGAAGGGATTATCCTCTCCTTAAAGATTAAGGAATTTAGCATCCAGTTTCAAATATCAAATGACAAAGACTTTGCTACTATTTTTTCATTTTAACAATTTATATAAAAACTTTTATTTTATATTAGAAAGTCAATCCTTCAACCTAGTGTTTCTCAATCCTTTTACTTCTGGGGCAGTTGTAGAATAACTAAAGCTGTTGGCTTCACTTTAAATTTTAATAAGGAAATATATATTCCTTATTAAAATTTAAATGGAATTTTGGTTTAGTATTCCCAAAGATTAGCGGTACAGTTTTCATTTAAAATGATTCATGAAGAATCTTTTTAGTTAGAGGTTGATAATGACTGATTTAAATTGCTTAAGGAAGGTAAAAGGGAAAGGATCATCCACTCATTAAAGATTAAAGAATTTACCATCCAGTTTAAAATATCAAATGACAAAAACTTGATTTAGACATGGAAGCCATGTACTTAGTTTCTCTAGCTTTTTAAAATTAAAGATTTTTTTTTTAAAATATAAAAATAATACATAAAATAGTCTTCTGTTAACTTTGGTTGCATCTGACTACTTTTCATAGCCTGTTAGTGTGCCCAGGCACACTAGTTGAGAAATACAAATCTTCAGTAATATAAAAAAAAAAAAATGATTATTTCAAGTTGTAGGGCCTATTGTACAACTCCACTCCAAAATATTTATGGGAAAATAAAATATAAATGATATTTTTAACTTTTAATACTTTTGAAAATATTTTCATTTTATTTATTTATTTATTTATTTATTTTCTGAACTAAGCTATTAATCAAAATTGAAAAGAAAAAAAAAAAAAAACATTTAAAATTTTTTCCTAAACTATTTTGAAGATTTAAAATGTACATATATTCCACAAAGAATATTATTTTGGTCAGAGCTGTTATATTTTATTTAGTATAAATTTGGTACTGGCTCCATAGATTTAAGCATTTATTGTGATTTTTTTTTTTTTTTTTTTTTTTTTTTCTTATTCTTTTATTTACTTATTTTACTCATGAAACAACTGTCAATGTTTGTATGAGAGTGACAAACAAAGTTTGCCAGTTCTACTGACTGCGCTTTTGCCAGGCTTACTCAATGTTCTCCCAAAAATCACATCTTAACCTTTCACCTCTCTCTTTACAACCACCCTGTTTTTCCTCTTTCCTCTGTGCTTACTGTCCAAATATTTTAGCCCCTTCATTAAACATAACTCAATAATAACTTTTGTTGTAAGTTTAAAAGCTATATATATATATATATATATATATATATATAGTAGGAATGTGCCATATAGGTAGGCAAGGTAGGCAGGGCCTACCCTGAACAAAATAGATCAGCAGAGACATTTTCATTCTGTGGCACAATATGCACCTAATCCAACAAAATTGTGAAGATAACTCTGATTATTATGCATGAAATATTTTTTTTTTTTTGTAGATTTAATACATAAAGGTCACAAACTGGGTACCCTGAGTAATTAGTGACAGCACATACCTGATATATATATATATATATATATATATATATATATATATATATATATATATAATATATAATAGCAAAAATAAAAATGTACCAGAGACTGAAATTGCAGTTTATGCATGGAGGAGAAACTACAACTTATCGAATTTAAGAATGTGAATAATCAATAAATGCTAGGAATTAAATTATTTTGAACTGTCTACATGCTGACACATTCCTTTTGAAAAATATGAGAAGAACAATAAATCTTGGAAACATTGTTAATGGATAAATAAAACAAAAATGTTATTTTTATGCTTATTTAAAAGTTATTTCAAAAGAATTTTAAAATAGAGTATAAGAAAAGGAATATACAGATTTTTATTTTCACTTTGAAAATTTAATTAGAAATTATCTGAAGAATTAAAAAAAAGAATTCTAAAATTAAAATATATATATATATTAATTTTAGAATTCTTTTTTTAAATCTTCAGATTAAATTAAAAACATTAAAAAAAGAATTCTAAAATTAAATATATATATATATATATATTAATTTTAGAATTCTTTTTTTAATTCTTCAGATAATTTCTAATTAAAATTTCAAAGTGAAAATAAAATTCTTTATTGCTTGTAATGGGCCATGTACTCAATTTTTTATTTATTTCAACGATCAAATAACAATAAAGGTTATCTAAATTAGTTTTATTACTAATCTCTAACTACAATGTTATAAACAATAAAATGATGAATGTTTCAACAGATAACTTGTTTTCTGGTAAAAATGAAACTTCTGCATGTATTTATATTTATTGTACTTTAAACCAAAATGAAGTTAGTGTTAACAGATATCCCTGTATTCCTTGTATGTAAAGATAAAAACCTGATAACTTATTTCTGTCTGAATTTCTCGGATGAGGATTTCATTATATACATTCAGACTATTATCCTCATCTTTGTCATTGTTATAACAATCTTTTGGCTGTTGTGCCCTCCAGCCTTCATATGGTTTATATCAATCTACAAGGAATTCTGAACTGAACCTTTCATTTAATCTATGTGGGTAGAATGTCCTTGTTCCACTGTACATGTTTAGGGGTATCTTGTCGCATTCTTAGTTTTAGTAATGCTCAGTTAATACTTACCAAGTAGACACAGTGAAAACAGGGTGAACAATAACTGAACAGTACTAAAAATAAGAACTAGACTAGATATCCCTAGATATAGAACTAAACCAAAAAAAAAATCTTTTGTTGGTATTACATAACCTTTCGAGGTTGATATGCCATAAAACGAAGAAAACCAAACCGACGTGGACAGTGGAACAAGAACAGTCTATCACCATAGATTGAATAAAGGGTTCAGTTTGAGATTCTCTGTAGGTTATCTGGATCAATATACACCTGATGAGGACAATGATCCAAAGGTAAATAGTGTAAATGATGATAACTGATATCAGATATCAAAATTAAATACTTCATTCAGGATTATCAAAGTTCAGTTTTCAACATGAAATTGAAATACTAAATGCTTCTTGGAAAATATACTTAAACTCTTTTCTTTTATATCTGTCTATATTTCCAAGATGTGGTATTGTAACTATTTACATTTTTTGGAATGTTGTCCTCATCTTTATTGTCATATTCATAACATTTCAGCCATTGTACGCTCTGGCCTTCTTCAGGTGAGATTTGTTGGAATTTCGAATCAAATCCTTTATTTATTCCACGGGGGTAGATTAACTAAATGATCTACCCCCTGTGGAAAAAATAAAGGATTCAATTCAAAATTCCAACAAATATCACCTGAAGAAGGCTGGAGTTTACAACAGCCGAAATGTTATGAATATAATAATAAAGATGAGGACAACAGTCCAAGTGACGTAAATAGTTACAATGCCTCATCTCAGAAATGTAGACAGATATAAACAAAAAGAGTTGTCCAGAACCATTTAGTATTTCAATTCCAAGTTGAAAACTAAACATTGATAATCCTGAATGAAGTATTTAAATAAATAATGTATATATCTTTTCTTTTTCTCTATCAATAATTTCAAAATACAGAAATCTGTTTATTTAACTTCACTTAAAACAGGAGTGAGCAAACATTTTTTTTTTCTTTTTTGGGTGGGTGGGTGGAGAGATGTGTTGTTTAATAGGTTCATGGCAGCCTGTAGGTAGCAAAAAATAATCAGTAACTGATATGTAGGAAGTGATGAAAAACATGACTCTTTATGTATTATACAGTAAACTGAATACACCGATCGGCTAGTACAAAATTAACTAGTAACCTAGTTGTCTTTACAAATTTGGTTATTTTTCATGAAGATACAATGAAATTAATAAATTGTCATAGACTTGACATTTAATTCCATTGGAAATTAAAATTGAAAAAAAAAGTACAACAAAAATCGAATAATGCACAAAAAATCTTTTTGAAATGCCTCTGCACAATGCACTCAAACCTACTGTGGGCTGCAGTTTGCCTACCACTGACTTAGAAGATTAATTATGGAAAACTACTAAAGAATTTCCAAGTTGGCAATTTATCAGGTAGCTACATTTTTATATTGCAAAATTAGAATGAAATGCCTATTTTAGAATTTGATTAATCAAGCTGGAAAGGTAGTTTTGGTTTTTTGTACTGTTTCCTTTATTATGTTGTATTAGATGTGATCTTGAGATATATATATCTTGAAAAAAGATTTTTAATAAACTGAAAAGTCTGTGTCATTATTATTATTAGTCTAAATAATACATAATTAATAAATCTGCCTGTTAACTGCAATTTTGAACATTATCCAAATTACCAACTGTGATTTGAATTCTAATCATTAAATGTATTCTACACTTCTTCACTTGACATAAATTACTGTACATAGTAATCGTATCTGTTTTTAGAACTTTTCTTTTCCTTAACCATTTTTACTATGGATTTTCCAAAGGAAATTACATTCAGCAGCTTCTTTGATAAATGAGCTTCTCTATATTCTTCTGTTGTACCATTTCTAAAGCATCATGGAATTTTAAAAGGGAAGGCATATATTAAGTGCCACCCATCAAATATTCCATTTTAGCAAGAAGAATTATGGTATGCTTTTTTTCTTATTCTTAAGATTTCTACTTAGTAAATGTTATATAATGCATAATAATTTATGTATCTATGTATATATATGTGTGTGTCTATATGCATGCATGTGTGTGTGTGTATATATATATATATATATATATATATATATATATATATATATATATATACACTTGAATCTCCTGTCGAATCCAACATATGAGGGTCAAGCAGATCAGTTCCTAGGAACTGACAGCCTGACACCAGCATATGAGATTTGATTATAGTGGTGAAGGTTTTGTGCAGAACCATCCACTCTTTTTGAAGGGCCCAATACAGCGACCTGGTGCACTATGTGCCACAAGGTCCCCAGACGAGTCTCCGAAGGTTTTGAATTCAGAGTTGTCCTTCTCCTAGACCAGTTGCCATACAAGGCTATAGAACCCAGTCTGTCCTGCTATTTTATTTACTCATAGCTGTAGGGAGAATAAGAGGATTCATACTTTTACAGTTGAATCCATTAAATTCACTTACGTACTAGTATATATATATATATATATATATATATATATATATATATATATATAATATATATATATATATATATATATATAATTATGCAAAAAAAATCTTTTGTCTCTTAGCTGATTGATGTTGGCTTCAGCAACCTGACTCCAGAGTTTTGTAGACGGACCCTCCAGGGATCACTCCGTCCACCCACTCGTGAGGGGATATCAGCAATTGACTGCTTATACTTCTCAATTTTTATATAGATATATTCACTTTTCATTGGTGCAAGGTTGATTTGTTTGTTATTTTTTATAGTGTACATGCATGTGTGTACATGTCAGATGTCATTATTTGTTCTTTTCATCATTTTTTTTCACTTTACACTTGCTCCTTATTGGTCATATATATATATATATATATTATAAGGGAACATTGAAGTCAACACTCAGATCCTCTGAGTGTTGACTTCAATGTTCACTTTTATATTTATATTTACTCTATCTCTGATATTGAGCACTTTATCCCATAAATATAGCCCACTTTAAAACTATATTTCTTCATATATATATATATAGATAGATAGATATAATTTAACATTTACACAAAAAGTTCACATATGAAAGAAATAAGTGCTCAGTGTAAAATGTAAAACACAAAATAAAGTGACTTAAATGTAAAAATTTAATATATGTTTCTGCCCTCTTATCTCTCCATTACTGTCAGTATAGCATTCCTTTGGTGGCAAAGGAAGGAACTAGTTTCATACACTTTGTTTGTCTTCAGGCAACAAAAGAAGGCACTATACACATAGAGTGTTCTATATGCATAGTTTTTCCTTTGCTACTTGATGATTGCAGTAATAGAGGGATAAGAGAACAGAAACACACACACATATATATATATATATGTAAAATTGAGCTATGGTTAAAGCATCAAAGAACAACCCTACCAAAGCTAAGGCCTTCCAAAGGAAAAAACATTAAAAGATAAAGGAAAAACCTAGAAAACAAAGGGAAAAAAAGACAAGGAAAAAGAAAAATGTAACTACCTCTGCAAAAAAAAAAATCTAAAGTGCTCAATACCACTATAAATGATATTAAGGCAGAACAGTAACACTAACAAACCAAACAAAACTTAGTGACTCCGATCAAAATTGTAAGTCTGAGTTTCATGCTATGCTGATCATCAGATAGCAAGAGTAGTACTTATCATCTGATGATCACATTGCATGAAAATTGGAATTATGATTTGGATCTGAGTGCTGTTTTGTTTGTTAGTGTGTATATATATATATATATATATATATATATATATATATATATATATATATATAAGTATATATAAAATAACTTGTGGCCTGACAATCTGTTTCATGCATCTAGCATGAAACAGACTGTCACCTCTAAACAGACTGTGACTTCTATGTTCACTTTTAGATTTACACACTCTATCTCTGATATTGAGCACTTTATCCCATAAATATAGCTTAAGACATCTTCAATATATATATTTATATATATATATATATATATATATAGATATATATAGATATGATAGATTAGAAGAAAGGGTCCACGTTTACTTATAGTATGTAAGATAGGTTAGTTAATAAAACGAGGACAAACGAAAGGGTACCAATATAATCAGTATGATAAACATTTATTGAATATTAATTATTAAGCATAAATGAATCACAGAAATGAATCACAGTAAGAAAGGTTCTATGTCCAGAATATGTCTTTAGAATATGAATAGGAGTGATTTGCATGCATTTTTATAAGTGTAATTTGGAAAGCATAGCATAAATATGAAAATTTTTAGTGATATAAGTTTTACAATTTTTTTTTAATCATTTCACCCCAAGCAAGACAATAAATCCACTAAGATACAAGAAAATGAGAATATTAGTGAAGAGAAATGGCAATAAAAGTACAGGTTTGAAAAAGGCAGATGATGATTGATATTGCATTTGAATTTTTGAATATAGTCATTGACAAGAAAACAAGAAGCTGGAAGATATTTCCATAGGCAACATGTGCGAGAGAAAAAACTATTAGAATGGAACTTAGGTTATATCTAACTGTTTCGGCAATAAAATGAGATCAGTACTAACAATAGAGACTTACTTGAAACACGATAAGTTGGAGCGAGAAAGCAATGTTCAATGAAGTTAAAATGGTGGTCATGCTGCCGAGTGATGGGCTATTTTCAAAGGAATATTTTATTGGAAAATGGAGCTGATGCTTCTAGGGATAAATTCTGATAAGAAAAAAATACTAATTAGAACATTAAAATTACTTTTGTGAAGTGGGTAGCTATGTTCACATGCAAAATAAATAACAGAACTGTCAAAATATCAAGCAAACAATATATGCAAGGCAAATTAACAGTAATAAGGCAAAAAGTTCACAAACTTAAACTTGGCATTGACACACAAAAGCAAGTTCAGACAAGTGAATGTAGTGTTCTGACTTCAAGACAAACCAGGACTGTGCCATATAAAACTGCAAACTGGTCTATTTTATTGGCTAAGAACTTTTTTCCTAGCATGCATTTGTGGGCTTCTGCCTATAAAAGGGGAGCAGCAAGTGTTTTGCAGTCATTCCTAAGTCGTGAAATCAATGTCTTTAATCATTACTACTGATACTAGTCATTAGTTATACCATTCTTCTTTTGTTTGTTTCATTTAAAACAGTTATTATATTTAATTAATTCTAGCATTGTTATAGTCACACTCCTTTACTAAGGTCTGTTACAGTATCTAATATTTATACTTGCTCTGTATGTACTTAGAAGTCTCTATGAAACTTATATTTATATTAAAAAATGACCAAAAATACATATAGTAAAATGGCCAACGATTCATTTTATCTGTATTTGAGAGCATACAACTTTGTTCAAAATATTTAGATTTCAGCAATAAATAACCATTGGAAATTAATATGCTGCTAAATAAAACCAAGCCACCACCAAGTTGTTGTTTGATCCATTTTAACAAGTCTAGCACATTTTGCAGTTTCCAAATTATTTATGCAATAATATTTAGATTCTTTTACTATTTATGTATCTCTTATCTTTCTTACTTTCTTGGAAAATATGAATTAAACAAAAGTTTTATTTAAAAAAAAATAAATAAAACTATTTTGACCATTTCATAATTCTCAAAAAAATCATTGGCTTCAATTTACTTGAAATTTGAGGTAATTTTCTTTCGTAATTTAACCATATTTTAAATGTGATCTTTACTGTTTCTGTCTTAAAGAACTGGCAATCTTGTTCATAGCACTTTCTTAGACGTCCAATTTAGTTGTAGTCTTGGCTGCCATTTCACTGTTTAATGTTTTATTTTTTTTATATAATTATTTTTCCTATCATATAATTATTAATTTTCAGTACCCTACCCCAATGCACCTTGTTATTGTTCTTTTTCTTCAAATACAACCTTCATAATTCCATTTCTTTTCCTTTCATTTTCCCGCTCTTTCTATTATTGATTCTGCCATTGTCTTGCTTTTGATGTTCAAGTAGGAAAAAAAAATGTGGCATTTTCCCTTCTTTTGTTTTTAAAAATTTTATTTTACCTTCTTCCTTTTCCTAATCTTGTTCAAATATGTCAACTTCAATTTTGTCCTCTTCCCTTAGATCATGGCATGTTTTGCATAACACTAAGACTAAGACTTTCTTAGTTCATATTGCTTTCCAGCATTATTCCTGCCATATGTGCTTTTTGTATACATATATATGATGACTTTGGTAGTGTGTATAAAAGAGACATGTATTTGTGTCTGTCCAAATGTGTGTGTCTGGAAGTTGATCAGTATTTTGAGTGTTAAAACTGACAAAGATATTTATGAATAAATATTTTGACTATTGATATATTGGCCAGCATTAGTTTTATAAATAAGTATGCACAATTTAATCCAACTTCACAAAGTTATTCCTTTGGTATTTGCTTGTCCAACATTAATTTGGATTGAAGTTGAACTTCATATTCATTGGTATAGAAAGGAATTTGGTTCATATTCCTTGTGTATTATATAATGTTTATTACTTCAGAACACTAATGTTGTTCATCTTTGTATTTTAAATATATATATATATATATATATATATATATATATATAAAAAACATTATTTATCAACATTATAATAATGGAAATATTTATGACACAAGTAAGTTTAACAGGTTCGCTTAAAAAAAAACAGGAAAGAATTTTTGTAAATTAGCATTTGTTATATCTTTCCCTACCTGTGATATTTGTCAAAAATAAAACAAAAAATTTTTTTTTAGCATTTTAGAAGGTGGGGGTCCTGTTCATGATATAAATACAATCTCAAATCAATCCCTGACTTCTTAAAAAGTTATCTATACTTTGTTTTTATTTATAAATGTCAAACATTGAAATGAAACACTGGTTTCCATATCATCACCTGTTAAGCAACATCGAGCCTGGTCAGTGTCTAGGTGGGTAACCACTTGGAAATACCAGGTGCTTTAAGCTTGGATATGTGGGTGTTGTAATGGATAATGGCTTGGAACTGTTAATCAGAGAGCTGAGGTCCAATTCCAGTTGAGGTCATTATATTTGCTTACGCGCAAATAGCCTTGGGAAAGTCATGAATCCACTTCATCTTCTCTCAGCTATAGAATAATTAGTAAGATTTGTATCACTAAATCATTATTATCTTCAAAAAGAAAAAAAAATTCTTACAATCTAAAAAATTCTGGCTTTAAATAACCTGAAAAGCATTGACAATAAAAAAAAATGAATCAATCAATTAATCAGTATATAAATGTCAAGTTTATTTCATTGATAACTGAATACCATTATAAATTGGGGTGGGGGAAAACATCAGAAGTAAGCAATTATCAATAAGGTAAGCACAATTTCAAACTTGACATTTGTAGATAAAAACAAAGTACAGATAACTCTTTAAGAAATCAGATATCGATAAGAACCTCTCCTACTTCCAAAATGATAAAAAAATAGCAATATTTTTTGATTTTGACAAATGTGGGTTGATGAAAGTCTAATGAATATTAATCTATAAAAATTATTTGCAAAATTTTTCCCTATTTTTTTATAAATGGTCCAGTTAATTCTAAGTAGTGCTTTACTAATAATAATGTTCTTTTTCAGAGACTGTTTCACTGTGCTCATAATGATTGTAAAGCAAGGGAATATAAAGGGAAAATTAATGCAACACTTATGTCTCTGCTATTAAATTATAATGCCTTTGACAACAAATATGTTACAATATAAACCAATAAAAAAAACATTGTTCTTGATATATATGTAATGATTAGATAATATTAATAATAATCTGCAATTGATTTCTCAAATAAACTCTATAGAGATTCTATATTTTAATCATTGTAGTCACTATAATTTTTCATAGTTTATAATCTCTGGTCGGCAATCTTTAATCTTCATGCCTGCAAAAAATGGTATGTCAAAAGGATGTTTTTTCCTTAACACCACTATTATCTTAACTACCTTCACTCCTCAGTGATTTTCATTGGTTTAAAAAGCAACAATTAGGATTTTAATAAAACCTAAACATGAAAGTGAATTTATACATTTTCTTTGTTCTTGAGAATTTATAACTAAAATAATAAACAGTATTTCCTCTGGTTTTATGATGTTGCTGAGAAGGAAGGCAATTGATGCCAAGGACTGTGTTCATATGGAGTATGCCACTCAAATGATTATTTTAAAAAAATCTGAAACAGGCTGCTAAAAGATTATTTTTTCATGATAAAACTAATAATTTTGCTTGTACTTGTTGGGAGATTTTATTCACAAATATATTACATTTTTATTTTTGCTATGAGATATTTTCTTTACCTTTGAATACTTCCTTTCAGTTTGAGTATTAATTCCACACAGTTATTGATTTTCTTGTCTTCAAACAGATTTTGTGATACATGTGAAAACTGTCTACTTAGCTCAGATCAAACAGTTTTTCTATCTTCATAAAATAAAGGGAATGAAAAATTTAAATATTTTTGCAAGGGTACAAAATTTAATTAAAGCAATTAAAAAGAAAATGGCCATGTTAAAATAAGAAGAAAAATTAACAAGCAAAGAGGTAACATAAAAAGATAACATTACTATAAAGTGGTAATATTGAAACCTGATTAACAAGAATGCAGCTAAACCAGCTAAAACTACTTTGTTAATCATTTTTCAATATTACCACTTTATGGTAATGTTTATTTTTGTTTTGTTTTTTGTTTTTGTTTTTACCACTTTATGGTAATGTTTTGTTACCATTTTATGGTAATGTATTTTTATGTTACCTTTTTTTTTAAATTTTTCTTGTTTTAGCATTTCAATTTTTAATGAAATAAAATTATTTAGTTCTTAACAAAATATAGAAACTTCTTTACTTACACAGAGAATGTTCCTGAAATTTGTCTGTAAATTTTAGAAGCACATTACTGTACTTACTCTGTTAATGAGGAAAGAGGGTTTGGAGAATCTGAAACTAACAGGACATATTGAAGACAAGAGGAACAACACATAACCTACCTAACAAGCTTTTGTAAAGGTTGGCAGAAGAGAGATCAGAAGAGATAGCAAAAAGACAAACTTTGCTAACAGCTACAAAGGACAGGATGTTCAATCAAGCATTTTTACATAATAATTTCTATGCCTTTAAAGAACTTATCAAACTTGAACCATTTCACAGAAGAACAAGAGGCTCAGACATATCTCACAAAATAAAATCTTAGAAAATCTACAATTCTAGAAAAGACATCAGTATTTGTAATAACAAAACACCATCAATGATAGGTAAAGCCACTAGAACTATGACTTTGCCAGAAAATATTTGAGGTTGTCTTCTGCAAAAGAATCACTGTATTACCGTATTTTCTGGTGTATAATGTGAGAAAATTTGAAAGAAAATTAAAGGCAAGAAAGTGGAAGATCATATACACAGGTACAAGTTTTCAGAATGTTTTACTCTGCTTAAAAAACCCTCCTATTTGAAACAGCAAGATTGCAAATACATTCAGCACAATAGATAATAAAATACAAAATAAGCAAGAGTTGATAACAATTGCTTACAAAAGGTATTTCATATGTCAGCAATATTTGTTTCTTTCTTCATTCTTAATCAAAGACAATATTTTATTTTCATATTTTATTAATATATAGAAATATAATTAAGTCCTGTCAAACAGAAAAGTATGATAGATTAATTAACACCTTAAAGTGGATTACCCTATATATGTCTAGTTAGCACTTTTGAAAGTAAGTCTTGGAATGGAAATTAGAAGGAACACCCAGTGACTAAACACCTGGTTCATTTCTATTCTTTAATATTGTGGAAATCTAAATATTTTAATGAAATATATGTGCAACATTGAGATTTTAATGGATAATGTAGTACAACTTTAAAAAAAAAAATTACATAACCAAGGCTTTACTATAGGGTCGTATTATAAACAAACAGAAATTTAAGGTAAAAAAGGGGGTCATATTATACACAAGTACACATTTTTCGAAATTAATACTCAACTTAAAAACCTTATTTGAAACTACACTCAGCATAATAGATAACAAAAGAGAGTAGGCAGGTGTTGATAACAATTGTGTACAAAAGGTATTTGATATGTTGATAATATTTGATCCTATCTTCATTCTTAATAAATGACAATATTTTATTTTCATAGTTTATTAATATATAGCAATATAATAAAGTCATATCAAACAGAAAAGTATGACAGATTAATTACCACCTTAAAACAAATTACTGGGTATGTCTTAGCACTTTTCCTGGAAAATCCAAAAATAAGTTTTGAAACGGAAATTAGAAGAAACCTGCAATTTTCTAATATTTTATGTTATAAGTATTATTATATATTATATATTTTAAGTATTATATAATTATTTCTTTTTAAATCGATTTCACAAAGCCAGTAAAGCTACTTAGACATAGGTTGCTTGGCATGAAAGAGTTAGAAACAGAAACATTGCTAATGAGCAAGAATAAAAGATGAGTAATCAGGAAGACAATAGTGATTTGTATTGCATTTAAATTTTTGACGATTAAAGTTTGCTGGGAAGCATAGAGCCGGAAGGGAATTCCACAAGTTAGAAGTGTGCGAAAAGAAACTGTTAGCATAGAACTTACAGTTACATCTATCCAACAAAACGATAAATTGATAAGACCATGTCGCTAGTCTAGTATTGCGCTTAAATTCAAAGAGTCAAGGCACCATAGTATAAAGAGCTCACCTGAACAGTTACCATGAAAGTATTTATGGAATAGGCACATGAAAGCAACCTTATTGGGAAAGATATTTGAAGTATTCTTACGTATTATATAAGTATCCTTATCACCAGCCACTATTATTGGTCTTAGTTTCAAATATGGATTGTATTTTGTTAAAATTATACACTTCATCATTTCAATTTTAAAAATGAAGAAACCATTAGTTTAAACTATAGAGAATGAAAGAAAGAGAAAGTGTGTGTGTGTGCACATATACATGCATATACATACATACATACATGAGTTTCTTTAAAAATGACTGGGATGGTACTGCAGATAAGTTTTTTTTTATTTAATTTTCTTTGTTCTCTTGTGTTCTTATTCTTTTCTGGACATAAATTATGTAGAAAAATGAAACTGAAGTACCTTGTCAGTCATTTTAATGAAACTTGTATAAAAGAGGGATTCCTTCCCAAATGCACAATTTTATATATATATATATACATGTACATATATATAGATATATGAAAGGGGGTCAATAAGTCTGTAGCCTGAAATATAATTTTTAGCAGAATTTTGTTCTGAAATTTGCACAGTATAATGTTCAGTTTTTGATTTGTGATTCAATATCAACACTGAATTAAGTGCATTGACAAAGTAGATTATTTCAAAAAATATTTGACTAAAACAGATTTTTTGTTTTCATTATTAATGAACTTATTGATGTACCTATATATATATATATATAAAGTATATATTATGTATGTGTATATTTAAAAAAAAATTAATATGTATGAATATGTTTGAATGTGCAAATGGTTATTTTTTTGTCTGTATAAATGAATGTTAATCTGAAAACCTAAACTTTAACAAAAAGGTTATTCAGTGACATTGAATCAGCATTTATTGGTTGTGTTTTGTTCTTGATGTCAATACCATTGTATTTGTGATATATTTGATTAATATATATGTCTTATTCTCTTGCACTTGTCTACCTCTGCTTCACACTGATACTATCCTTTTTACCTTTCTCTCACTTTGATGTAATTTGTATTATACTCTTATTCACCTTCATGGCCATCTACACTAGAATCATGAAATCAATAAGCTTTCTAGAATGTTCTTTCTACTGAAATCATTTCTTTTTTAACCTTATTCTCTAGCAATTGAACTGTTTTTACTTATTTTGACTCAAGTTTTGCTAAATTTTCTCTTTCTAAATTACATTGACAATATTCATTTTACAGCTTTTGTCTCATGTTAAAATTTTCATATTGTTTTCAATTTAAAAAGCATCTTAACATTTTTCTATTTTTGCAGGCAGAAATTTTTATTTAAATTTGATGTTGTTGTTTTTTCATATTTTGATAACTTTTATAAAATGAAAAGAAAAAAAGATGTAAATTTTGTACTATATGTACAAAACGTCTTTGAAAGGAATACTTGTGTATAATTTGTTTTACACAACAACAAAAATGATTTCTTATGATTTTATTTTCCTCTTGAAATCTGACATTTTTAGACTTTTTTCCAACATCAACACAATCTTCATTATCATAGAAGTAACATATCTAGAATTTTTTCTGGCTCTGTTATTTTCAGAATTGTTTACAATATTGTACATGATTTAATTTTCAGAAAACTCATTTCATCTTTTCTTTATTTTCTTGTCGATACCATTTGAAAGGAAAATATATTTAAGTCAACCATTCAGTCGTACTTACTTGAAAGCACATTTTTAGAAATGTTTTCATGTTTTGGGGTGATTAACTTTTATGTATATATGTATTTTTTATTGCTATAAATGCTATATTCATTAGACACATGTTTCAGTCGACATACTTGTTTTTAAACATTACAATTTGGCATTTGATAGTTTTAATAAAGAAAATGTACCTTTCAGAAGTGTTTGAACCTGCATCCCCCCTTATGTTGGGGAAACTACCTTTGTCAGAGTTGCTTTAGACAGCAAAGTCTTTCATGGCTGAGTGGTTTAAAGCACACCTAACGAATGAATTATAATGTTTAAAAAACAGGGGTGTCTACTCAAACATGTGTAACCATTAAATATATTGTTTATAGTAAAAAGAAATAATATCAGATTGTAAATAAAAAGCCAATATATATGTATACGTGGCTAAGATGGGATATATATATATATATATATATATATATAAATAATATTTTATCATAGCAAAAATTTTTTTTTAAGTTTAGCTGAAATTGTAACTTGTTTTTCAAGCTTGGAAAATGTTTTTTCAGTTTAAATTACAAATCTTTTTTCTTTTTTTTTTTTAACAAGTATATTGCAGATATTATTGGTTTTTATGTGGATTTGAAAAGTTTAAACTGTTTTTAAATTATAAAAGTTTAAGTTTTTGCCTCTAAATAGATGTGAATAAGCTATTTTCTAATCAGTAGACTTTTGGTATTGTTCAAAAGCTTTTTGCATAACTTTTAAAACTATATATTTTAATACCAAGTATATCTGGGAATTCATTTAGGAAATCTAAAACTTTTATAGGATGAAGACTTATATTTAACATTTTTACAACAAAAAATTTCGGTGTATACTTGAGGATTTTATTTTTATCTTATTTGTTATTTATTATTATTGAATGAGAGAGCAGCAAGCCAACACTGGGGTCATCATCTAATCCCTTAAATGTCCATTCAGAATGTAGACGATCAGGACTCTCCACAGCTTCCTTTTGTTTATCATCTGTGAATTGCTATGCATTCTTTGGATAGATAGTGGAGTGGTCTCCTGTTATCTCCTTCAGTTTCGAATTCATCCAACCAACAGCAAAATCTCTAAAATCATACCAAAGATGCAAATAAAAATAAAATAGTTGCTAAGCAACTGTGATAAAAAGTAATAAGTTAAGAAAAGACTAGTCACAAGTTTTCCTTTTAGACTGCTTGCCATCCAAGGCTAAAAAGTCAAGTTTACCCTGCTATTTAACACATCAAGAGCAGAAGAGACAGATTCATACTTTTCCCAGGGACATTAGTATGAAAGTGAATGCAACAGGCTCAGTCATAATTTGAACTTGGATCACCAATTCCACTACCTGCACATTAACTGGGGTACAAATACAGGATGTTCAATAATTACCATTACAAATTTTTTTGTCCATCTTTATTAAACGAAAAAATTTGTATATATTTTACAAAGTGGAAACAAAAACTAAATGTCCATAAACTTATTTGATACATTATCTATTCAATATGGCCGCCTTCTGCATCAATAACTTGCTAACTTGGTGAATGACTTGCATGAAGCATAGATAACACATGGGAGAGTTTGTCTCATTTCTTCAAGATTTTTGCCTTCAGAGACTCAAAACTGTGGTGGGCTGTAACAGAAACTTTGCTTTCTAAGATAACCAGATGCTGTTATTCAAGAGGATTCAGGTCTGGGGATGATGATTATTATTATTTTGGATTTAAATTTTAAGATAAAACACTTTCATTATCAATTTGTGACTAGTCTTTTCTCAACCTATAGTTTTTATCACAGTTTCTTAGCAACCAATTTATTTTTATTTACATCTTTGATATGATTTCAAATTTAGAGATTGGGCTGGGTGAATCCTTGTCAGCCATTATTATTACTCTTTGACTCATATTTACTGCCATCTTATTTTCAGTTGCTTTTTATTACAACTTTACTAAAGCTGTCACTTCTATAGCAGTGAGTAGACAGCACAGACTAATCTACCATGAGGCAGAAAGAATTTGAGTTCAAATCTCACCAAGAGCTTATATTTTGCTTTCAATATATGTTGTCTACTTCATTTTTTTTTTTTTTTTTTTTTTTTTTTTGTTAAGCATATCACCTACAGGTTAAGGGAAAAAATATGTAAATTATATGTTAGTATGTAGCAAAGCACTGTATGTACTTTACTACAAACTAACACATAACTTATTAAGCAGTTAAGTAATAATGTTTTTGTATTTCATTTCCTTTTCTTAATATTAGAATTCACTCAGTACAAGGCTCGAGAGTAACTCAAGGTTAAGGGTTAATGTTAAAATTGTAATGATGAATGAGGAGTGTGATTTAAATAGGAGAAGTGTTAGGAAGTGCAGATTATGAGGATAAGGAGGATAGATAATGATTGACCATTGAGTTGAAGAGGTTAACATTGTGTGAACTTTCTTCTTACCTTTGGGCTGGATGAATCCTTGTCAGCCATTATTATTATTCTTTGATTTATTATTATCTTTTGTTTTCAATTCATGCTCTCTATATTTATTTACTTTTTCTTAATGTCAAGCTTCATCTAATACAAGACTCAAGAGACAATCAAGGTAGAGAGTTTCTGTTAAAATCATAAAGAGAGGTATGTGATATAAATAAAAAAAATTTCTACTAATTGAACATTAATATATTATAAGGAGGATAGATAAATATTGATCCTTGACTTGAAGAGGTTCAAGTTGTAGGATTCGCGGAAGTTCCCACCTGAGAGTCTGTTCAATAAAGGGAAAAAATTGCCTGATTGGAACTTTCTTCTTACCTTTGGAGCATGGAGGAAATGAGGGTAACTCAGCTCTGTGGAAGTAGCATAGCATGTCCTAGCTGTAAAGGTTTAATTGTTTCATTATTTAAAAAATAATTATTAGTATTGCTAAAGAATGGAGTTTATCACAGCATTTGCTATGGAAATCTCAACAAAGTAGCAACAGGTTTATAATGTTGTGTCTGGGAAAGAGGCTGCAGAGTGAAGAGTAGGTCTTATCCCACAAAACTACATCAGCACTTTCAAACTCTGTAAAAGTGAAGATTGAGCAGCTTCAGCCCAGATATAGCAGCATGATGTAATAAATATGCATACACCTGGGTTCCCCCTCACAGTAATATGATTGGCTGATGTCAGCCATAAATACAGACTGATGTGGAGGTACAAGACGACGCCTATTGGCTACGCCAATTGTCTTCACCTATTGTCTACTCCTATTACCTACCACTACGATGAGGACCTGTCCATTACGGTTACCTGCTAGATTGTCCTACTCAGTTACAGTAGTCCAAAACCACTTTGCTACTTTGAACAAATATATCCCTTTCAGGGACATATCACAGCAATAATTCCTTTTTAGTTTAATCTGACTCTTGTAAAGATAAAGCATGGCAGGAGGCTAAATATAGAGATGAATACAATATGGAAACCAGTAATGCATAGAGCTAGAAAAAAACAGCAATAAAAAAATTGTAAATTGAGTTCTGTTAAAAAAAATGGATTATTGAGGCATTAGGTTTATAAGTCCCAAAAATTCACTCCCATGGATGAAAGTTTTGGCTGATTGATCCAAAAGTGACTTGACCTAAAGAGTTGTGAGTTCAATACCTGGCCACAGCATAGGCAACAAAAATTTGCAGAGTTGAGTTATGAAAGGTATGGAACATTGAATTAGAACACTCTATCCATGTGGACTAAATAAAGGGTTTGTTTCAAAATTCCAACAAATATCACCTGAAGAAGGCCGGAGTGTACAACAGCTGAAATGTTATGAATGTGACAATAAAGATGAGGACAACAGTCCCAACAATATAAATGGAAGACGGAGTCAAGTACTTTCTGGAGCAATAGAGTGAGACAGCTATTTTTCAAGCATCTACTATAGAATTGGTGGCCCGAGTAAAGTTGTAACAAAAAGCAGGCAGAAATTTTAAAAAAATTAAATACTAGTTAAAAATTAATGCTTCATAATTAAATCTCATTTAACTCTTACATTAAGCAGCATTATATAGGAATAAAGTTGCTTCCAGCAGGACTTGAATTTGCATCCTGTAACGAGGAATGAGGGCTTGGAAAATTAGATACTCACAGGACAGCTTGAAGGCAGTACATAACTTACCTAATGAGCTTGTGTAAATGGTTTGCAGGACAGGGATTAGGAGAGATAGCAAACAAAACAACTTTACTAAGAGCTACAAAAAACAGGAAGTTGTGGAGAACTATGATTGCCTATGTACTGGAGATGGCATATAGAAGAATAATCCTAGGAGCTTATCATTCATGAACAATACCATAATTCAATCAAGAAATTTGTGATAAAAATCAACAATAAAGTGAAGAAAAGATGAACCAAAAGAGTGCATCCACGCATTATTGATATTTTATACCAAGCAAGGTAATAGAGCCACTAAGATGCAAGGAATTACTGAGTGTGAAAGAATATGAGAAAAAGAAAAACATTATAAAGAAGAGACAACGATAAAAGAACAATTAAGAAAACAAAAGATAAGGATTGACATTGCATTTAAAGATCAAAGTTGACTGGAAAGTGGGAAGTGTGAGAGAAGAAACTGTCAGCAAAGTACTTATGGTTACATCTAGCAATTTCAACTGTAAAATGATGAGACCTAACTGCCAATCTAGTACTGCACTTGAATTCATAAAGTTGAGGTACTAAAAAGTAAAGGTCATTAGAACAATTACCATGAAAATATTTATAGAAAAGGTACAGGGAAGCAACATTATGGCAGTGGGAAAGTGGCTGAAGCTGAGGTACCAGGTCAAGATCAATAACATGGTAGATTCTTTGGATTTATCAAGAATCTCTAAGTACATAGCAGAACCACCAGACAAGATATGGCAGGAATATTCAATGCATTAAAAATACTTATAAATGTGCAAAATAGACAAATTTCCTCAACAGAATCTATCATGACATAGTGAATCAATTTTCTTAGCAGCAGATCTAGCAATTGATTCAATATAATCTTTCCTCTTCATGTCAATGGAAATCATTAGCCCAAGAAGACACAATGAATCACTCTCCAGGAGATTAGCATCAGCCATGCAAAAAAGGAAGGCAAAAAAGGTTCTCTGAGAAAGTTAAAAGAGAGCAGTTTTGTTTTCTCACATATTTTATTACAACTAAATAGGCATATTTTTTTCTTCTATGCACCATGTCATTTGTAGCTCTTAATAAATTTGTCTTTTTGTTATCTCTCCTGAACCTTGTTCTGAGATCCATTCACTCAAGCTTGCTAGGTAGGTTATGCACTGCTTTCCTCTGTCCCTCTTGCCTTCAATCTGTCTTGTGGGTATCAAATTTTCCAAGCCCTCTTTCCTCATTATGTACCCTAGAAATTTTAACTGCCTCTTTCTGATGTGTCCTTTTTGTTTTCATTTTCTCTAAAAATTTGTTGTTGCTCTCATGTCTGGTTCATGATATTCTCTGCATCCTTCTGTAGAACTACATTTCTATGGCTTCAAGTCTCTTTTTCATCTGTGAAAAGATTGTCCAGCATTAACTGTCCTATAGGAGTACTAATATTACATAAAAGTTCAGTACTCTTTTCTTTGTAACAGTTTCTTTCTGTTTCTTTATACTTTGCTTAGGTTTTGGAAGGCTTCTTTTTCTATCTCAATACACCTTTTAACAAACAATTAAGTATATTGAGATGCAAAAAGCAATTACTTTAGCAGATTCCCTTTATTTGATAAATACCATATTATCACTGTATTTCACAAGTGAAAACTTTTGACTGCACCCTAACTCTATTTCACAGTTTCAGTTTCTTTATTCCCTAGCTAGCCTATGGTTATCAGGTTGCAGAAATATGGTATTGATAAAAGAGACAGCAGGTGAAAATGTCATCTATCTGAAGTGAAATATTTACTTCTGTTCAAACTCTACATATAATTGTGATAAATCATAATATGGAAGCATTTGCAAGTGAATTACAGTTGAAAATTAAATGACCCATAAGGTCTTGATAAACAATTAACCAAACCAAACCAAACCCAAATATATTTCTATGCAATTATGCTGGTTGGACAACTTGTTGATTGATATCCTTTTGCCATAATCTCATTATTTGTGACAACTAAATAATATTTCTATATCATCATTTTCACTATAATAAAATGAAGCAAATAGAAATTTTAATTGCACAATGTGTTAATGTTCCTATGTTTAGAAAATTTGAATCAGTAAATAAAATGTTGCCAATTAACACTTGGAATTTTATTTGGTATATTTATGTTTATGCTATTTAACAAATTCATAAATTAATTTCTAAGAAACGATTTAACAGAGACTTAAAGCAAAAGTAAATGCATTGGGTTACAAAACAAAATATCTATAGGACTGTTGTAGCATACCAACGGACGATAGTGGGTATGCCCCCATTCACATAAATACAGTAGTAAATAATGTATGTTGGTCTGCAATTGGAGATTCATCTCCAGCTGTGCTGGTCAAACTCTCTGCATCCGAGCAGAGACGATCCCTAGACGAGGCTGTTGAAGGGCAGAGTCTCGTCTTGGGAAACAGCTACCCGACCCTATTCTCTACATGGTCTATGGGGAATTTTTGGCAGTGCCTATGGGCTCTGATACCCCACATTAAATTCGACCTTGTGGCACATCTGACTGTGTGAGGTGGTTGGTAGATATTCTACAGTTGGAGATTTGTCTCCAGCTGTGCTGGTCAAATTCTCTGCCCAAAGGCAGAGAGGATCCCCACATGAGGCTATGTCGTAGGGCAGAGTCTAGTCTTGGGAAACAGTTACCAGTCCCCGTTTTATATGGGGTCTACAGGGAATTTTTGGCTGAGCCTATGGGCTTGGATACCCCACATTAAATTCGGCCTTGTGCCACTTTTGACTGCATGGGGCAGTTGGTAGATATCCTGCAGTTGGAGATTCATTGCGGAATTCACTTGACTTACTTCTAGCAGTTGACTAATTCTTCTATGCGTTGTTGGCAAATCTTATATATGTTGTTCTTGTCCTAAGTATTATCATTCATTACCAGCCTTTGTGTGATTATTCTGTTCACTAACCTTCCCTAGGTTACAACATAACTGAATTTTGGATTTTTTCTTCACAAATATGCTAATTAGATCGCCTGTACGGATTACTTTTGTAGTAAAGAGCAGATACACACCTGGTATTTTTGTGTTTATATTGTTTGGATGCAAATTGAATTATGCAAAAATTTAAGGTATATCTGATAGATTTATGATTCCTGCAATCAGATAACATCCAGAAATTCTCCTGGAAAAATCCTCTTATTTAGGATTAAATCTAGGAATTCAGTTAATAGTTAAGTTAATAGTTAAGCAACTAAATACCATATTCCCTCGATTATTTGGACATGAAAGTAAGATAAAAATTGAAATAATTTGAACATTTTTCAATTATCTGAACTGAACCCATTCTAATATTTAATCTCAGACAACCGTTTTGAGAATTTAGAATACCATACACAACATTTGATAAAAAACACTGACAAAAATTAGTTCAATTAATTCTTGTTAATTTCTTCCTTTTCATATATAGAACATATTTTAAGCTGGAAACAGACAAAAATTTATGACTTTCCATAAAAATAAACTGAGCAAAACGTTGAACAAATCATTTGAAAATGTTATTTGATGATATATTAAATTTCTTTCAGAAAATTACTATTTTTTCCTTTTTTTTTTTTCACTCTTTTTTGATAATTTAGTCTTTCAATTAGCCAGAATTTGAATTATCTGAAATTATTTTTTAACCCCTGTCCCAAGGTCTCCAGATAATTGATGAAGTACTGTACTTGATGAGTTACATAACAATAAAACTTATTACATTAAAAGATTTATAATAAAGCAATTTCATTCTTCTTCTAACAGGAAAAGAATTCAAAATGAAAAAAACATAGAAGCAAATATAAACTTATAAATAGAAATCATATAAATAAATGTTATACAAATTATATCTGTATGTCAGAGTATATCTGTAAAAGGGCAATATAAATAAAGGCAAAAGGAAAACTTAGCTGATGCATTTTGTCCTCTCAGGAACTTTATCAAGGTAAATGCAAGGATTTTATTTTGTCACAAGTATTTATATACAAGAGCAATGTTATTGGTTTTTCAAAATTTTTAAATTCAAGAACACTTATATTTGTCAGTTGGTCAAAATGTCATAAGCTATGGAGGACACAGTGACACAATTCAATGTTTAAATTCAAAAACATCACTTACTATTATTTATTAGACATTGAATTGTGTCATTTATGTATGAATGTCAAAAAGTCTTGAATAATAAAAATTGTAAAACATGTAAAAATGGTGGGTTTCTTTACAACTCTTTACAAAAAGGCAAAAACTTAAAATTTTTCTGATTTGAAAACATTACAGATATTTTTTAAAATCATTTTTCAACCTTCATTTCTGCAGTTGTAAACTGTTTACATATTTCTTTTTTAAATCAATTCACCCCAAGCAAGGTGATAATACCACTAAGATGCAAGGGGCTACTGGGAGTGAAAGAGAATGAAAAGACTTTAGAAGGAACTGGAAACCCAATCCTAAACAGGAAACAAGGGATAAACCTCTACTCCCTGTTCAAAAGATCAGGGAGGGTGTAAACTGGATGATTGACAAATTACGGCTTTAAAAATGAATATTTTAAAAGAGTATATATTTACATAATATATACAAATATATTAAAACAGAGGAGGATGTGTGAGGATAAAAAATTTACTAACCGTAAAGTGGTGAATCAGAAAATATAACAAAAGAGAAAACTGCAATAAAATAGAACCTAAGCAGTTATCACTCCTCACTCTTCAAAGGTCAATCAAAGAAAAAAATATAAATATGTGCACAGCAACTAAAGTCATGGGGGGAGTTAAGTACTACCAGAAAAATGGTACAATGAATAACAGTCAGATTATATTAAGACCAAGCAACCATTCCTTCAACTTACAGAAAGAAGGTTGCTTTGATTTAATGTAAATGCTCTCAAGAACTCTCAGATGGTAATCCAAATATGCTCTTCTGATTGTGGTGAAAAAAAAATTCCTGCTGAAAGACAAGTCACAAATTGGATTATTTATTAAGAATTATGTAATCGCAGATCCAGCTGTATTCACAAGCATATGCAAACATTCATGCTGCCTTTAATGGATCTTAGCTGGTATATGCTGATCCATTCTAATCTCCAAACTCAAAATAGTTCTGCTGATATATTCAGCATCATGCTGATGTTTGTATCCTGCCACAGATTACTTAAATATTATAGTTTTATTATGATTCATTGGAGACAGTAGTTTAAGCTATATATATATATATATATATATATATATATATAGGTTGCAATGAGTAAATTGTCACCATTTTATATTTTTAATTTCGCACATGTGCATTGTTTTTGATTTTGTTGACTGCACAGTATAATAGGGTCAGTTTGGCACCGTCTGAAAAAAAGAGCACGTCGACGCAATTCACTCTGCCAGAAATTTGGAAACAGAATTCATAATGTTTGGGTGTCAATCTAAGGACAGTGCAGAAGATTCAGAAAGAGTTGGATGAGTCTAATGGTGATTACAAAGGTGTTTGGAGTGATCACTAGTGTTGGCGATGTTATACCTCCATTCGTCTTCCCACGGGGCCTCACACTCAACGTGGAGACCTACATTGTGCCTTGAGGAAATACTACTGCCCTGAGTCAAGAGGGTGGCTGCTGGAAGACCCCTTGTCAAGCAACAGGAATCAGCACTGTGCCACACAAGCAGGAGAACCCAGTCATGGCTGTCAAACAATTTCTACCACCACATCACCCCTTGACCTTGTATCTGGCCACCTAACTCCCCAGACTGCAACCTTTTTGATTATTATGTGTGGAGCGCTGTTGAGCAAGAGACCAACAAAACTCCTTGTAACACCAAAGATGAACTGAAGGCGAGGATTATGGCAGCATTCACCAACTTAAACAAGGAAACTATCCAAAAGAGTTGCAGGAGATTCCAAAATCATCTGGAGGCCATGGTTGAAGCCAATGGCAATTTTATTGAATAAATTTACTCTTTAGTATTTCAAGATATTTTTGTGTAATTTTGGTAAATATATCTGTTAAAATGATATGTCAGTGTTATTTTCATTTTTGCATAATTTAGATGACAATTTATCTATCGCACCCTGTATATATTTATAAATGCTTGTAAAATGTATTTTATAAGAGCATTCTTTTTAATACTGCTTATCATAACTTTCTTTGGCTGTGCCACTGTAAAGATTGAGATTTTTTTTGTTAGATGTCTTATTCATAACACCACCACATTGGGATCAATGTGATACACATATCCTATTAAAATAACATATTTATTATTGGCTTTCATATATCTTCCTCCTTTGTGCCAATGCCCTTTTAAGGAACAAGACCATAGTTTCACTATGCTAGGTGTTGTCACTGTGGTTTCTGAAGCAAGTTGAGGTTTACAAAATGGAGTTGCAAGCCCCACATCCAATTGGTTTTGAGTCCTGTATTGTCCTCTAAGACTGGTTACCTACCAAGGTTAGAGAACCATGTTTTCCCTGCTATTTAATCCATAGCTGGAGGAAGAAGAGTGGATTTATACCTTTTCCCAAGGACCTTTGTGCAAAAGTGAATGCAGCAAACTTGGCCAGAATTTGAACTTGGCATGCCGATTTCATATTCAGTGATGATAGCGTCTATGCTATGTGCACATCCCTCCCATATAAATTGATTGCATAATTAATTTAAATTTAAAACTAAAAAGAATTTTATAAAAAAGATTGAAATTCCATATAATATATCCGATTGTAAGATTATCACCTTGCTGTAGGACAATTGTTAGCAAGTTAATTTTGCAGATCATTATATCTGTATACTGAATTCAGTCTTCACCAGGTGCTCTGTATTTATGGCTTTGTGCAAAACCAAGCTAAGCTTAGTAAATATCTATTCCTTTCTGAAGTTGCTTGATATTTATATTGTTAAATTCAATTTGTGTATGATAAGGAAATCCGTTATATTAAAAATAATTCTTTAGTCTTGAGAAAGAGAGATTTTTTAAATATTATTCATCAGTTAATGAATTGTAAATGTCCTGAACAGACATGACACATAGAAGAAAAAAAAATTGTCAGGAATTGGGCAATGATTCTTATTATTTTATATAAATTTTATCACTTTTCAAATGTCATTTTTAGTGGATACCCATAATTGAGTAGGCTCTCTGTATATTTTTTTTTAAAACAGTAGTTTTGATTTTTGTCTACAAGGAATTTTATTAAAGAAAAATCCACCCTTCAGCAGGATTCGAACCTGCATTCAAATTTGCAAGAGAAACTGTTGTTTCTGACATGATTTTAACCAACTCAGCTACAAAGGGCATTGTTTAAGCAAGGTTGTATACTGCCTTTATTAATCCGACATATTTTTACCATCCTGGGTATGATGATAAACTACATCCAACAGCAAGGCCTCTGATCAAGAGGTTTTGAGGAGCATAGAATCACCTCTTAATTGCTGGTGTTCCCAGGTCCACCCTGACCTGGGGTGGTAGCACCTGTTAGGGTCCCAGCTATTAGCAAATAGTTAACCCACAAACTCAGGTCAAAACACTATGAAAGTGTAAAAATAGGTTTTAATACCAGAAATACTTTGTAAAAAATTATTACCAGCAATACATTATTTCCAGCAATACATTTTTGAAAAAAAAAGTATTACTAGCAATACAATAAAAAAAATTGTCAGCATTAAATAACTCATTGAGTTTGATATGCCACAAAACAAACCAAACCAAACTGACATATTTTTATCATTTTCAATAGAAAAAATGTGAGATTAATAAATCTTATTCTTCATGTGCCGTGTCGCTTTGGGACGAAGGAGATCATGGCTCTCCATTACTACTTGAGAAATAAATTTTATATCCACGAGATAAAGGGAAATAACTATTGAATGTTAACGAGATAAAGAGGAGGTAACTCTTGAACGGTACACAGTTTAAGGGAAATAAATCTTTAAACTATAGTTTAAAAGCACTTACAGTGGCCATTCAAAATTTACAGAGTAAGAGGCACAGTTTATGCTGATCAGTGGGAAAGATAACGGTTAATCCTAGACTTGAACAGGTCAAAACTGTAATGATCGTGGAAACATCCTCTTGGTTCATGGGAAGAATCTACTTGAGTGGAACTGGCTTCTCATCAATTTAATATGGAGAGAATGAGGGTGGTTTGCTACAATCTGAATGGCATGGCGAGTCCTAGCCATGAAGGTTAGAACTGGCAGAACCAAGGAATTCAGTTTGTCCAAGAACTTTTCATGGAAGAAAAGCAGTGAGAGTCTTGTCACATCCCCTTTGTGAGAGAAGTGTTGCAGTGTGGTAAATAATGTCACCCACAAGAACATGGAGACACATTTGAACTCAGAATGGGCAGTTTCTGCCTAAATATGACAGCAGTTCTCCATTTTTGGCCTAATCTAGCTCTTATAGTAAAGGTAGAAGATAGGACAAAGAGTCAGGCACTTACTGGAGCGGTACACATTTTTTTACATTTAGTGATGGATTGTATGTACAAATTCTACTTTAGATCTAGGGTGAGTTTAAGGCCCAATAGTTTCTCAAAGCATGGGGCCTGCCTGGGGGGACATCCATTGATCATGATTGGTGGTAGTTTGGGGTCTGATCAGTGATGATGGACTGTAACTAGTTTGGTTTTCTAGGCATTGAATGTAACCAGCTAGTCCCCCCACCACTGAGATGTTAGAGCTTGATCAGATGAGAGAACAGCTGCCAATCTCTGGCCATCATAAGTTTTGCAGGTGCACCCTTATATTCTAACATCAACATCCATCTTAAAATCTGGTCATAATTATTGAAATTAAAACAAAAAAAAGTTTCTAAAAAATATTTTAAAATGCTGTTACTTAAAAGTTTTTCTTAAAAATAAGAGTCTGTATTATAGGTTCATAAAAATCCAGTATTATTTTTAGACTTCTATCCTGTAATGCCTACTGTCCCCAAAATGGGACAGTTGGCATTAATGAATTAAATTCATAATAATTCTGAAGAAGCTGTGATTTATTTAAACATTCCATCCATCAAAGAAAAATTCCTCTGATAATTTCAAATTTATTATTCTTCATTTTTATTTTATATACAAAAATGTTTTGTTTGTGATAAATAAAATCATCTGATGTGCCCACAAATCTTTTTTTTTTTTTTATAATATATTAGATTTATCAACAAAAATTGGTTTTTACTAAATAAATTTTTCTTTGGTTTATTTCATCCCAGTGTTTGTTGCAATGATATTCATATCTGTGATAGTGACATTTTCTCCTGGGACATTTATCATTTATTGTTTTTCTATTTAGAGATCATTTTATTTTGGTGTCTTCCTTGCAGCTCTTCTTAATAAATTTTTTTTTATTATTATTATTATTCTTCCTGATGTATTTTACTCTCACAGTATCTGATGTTTCCTAAATTATGTTCATCAATATTTTGGTTTATTGATGGGTTCATATTCAAGGTAATATCTGTTCTCTCTTCAATTTTTATTTTCTCTTAATGTACATACACAATCAGACATATCAACATACCTAACTACAATCCATCCATTTCTTCTTTCTTGTGTTTTTGTCCACTTTTTCTTTCTCTTGGCTACATTTTTCTACTTCATTCTATAATCTTGATTTTAATTTTGTCATGATTTATTTTCATACCCTTTCTTTCTCTTGTATATAAAGTAAATTGTGCAAACTTGGATCTTCATGCCCACAAAAAACATTGTGTCAAAAGGATGGTTTTTCCCATGACACCACTATTATTTTAACTACCATCACTCCTTGGCAATGATTATTGTTTTAAAAAGCATTTATTAGAATTGTAATAAAACCTAAACATATGATGAAAGTGAATTTATACATTTTTTTTGTTTTTGAGAATTTACAACAAAAATATTAAACACTATTTATTTATTAGATTGTATATTTACAAGAATAATTTTATATTTACAATATTCTAAAAATTAATACAATGAAAACTAATGCTAAACTAAAAACTAAACTATCATTTACTAATTTATAAAGAAATAAATATGAAAACAATTTTTTATTCATAAATTTATAAACATTTACTAAATTATTAAAATATGTGAACCAACAATAAGGAAATCTTTAAGTATTTACCATTTTATAAAGTTTGAATTAATTAGCAATTAGTCAATGTTTTTCCAACCACTTCAATAAACAATATAATAGTGTAAATAAACAATATAATAAATAAAATAGTGTTTATTATTTTTGCTGTTAATTCTCAAGAACAAAATATGTATGAATTCACTTTCATCATATGTTTAGATTTTATTACAATTCTAATCATTGTTTGTTAAAAGAATAAACATTGCCAAAGAGTGAAAGGTAATTAAAATAATAGCAGTATTAAGGGGAAAATAATCCTGTTTTGACACTGGTTTTTTTTGTTTTGTTTTTTTGTGGGCATGTTGTTTTAAGTTTGCCATAAAATGTTTGCACATTCAGTTGAGACTTTGAAATAATATCGAGCATCTTGGAGTTTCATTTTATTTTCTTTATTTTTTAAGCCTTTTGATATTATTACTTTTTGATCAAAAGTTGTTTTGATTTCAAAATGGTCTACAGCTTTTTTTCCTTGAAAATTTCTTTTGCAACACTGCTCATCAGACTATGTTATGGAGTCTTTTCACATTCATTCTGTATTTAGTAAGATGTTTGATGAAATCATTTAGCTTTGCATGATGTTTTTAATATCTTTGTAGGTAGGGGCTTCACATAAAAATGATTTTATGTTTAGCTAATGTTCCTCTGTAAGTGTATTTCTAGAAAATTGAAATGCATGAATTTTTTTGTAGTTAGCCAGTTGATAATTAACCTCCTAAAAGAACATTCAATAAAACACAAAGCAAAAATATTGTGCTGAAAACAAGTTTTCATATTTTTTACACTATCTCTTCAAATTTATTTGACTGATACAGAAGTTATTACATCTGATGTGGTTACTATTTGAAGCCAATATTGTACTTGTGAGTCACAATAACCCTGGTGATAATAGGACAAATTATTGGTGCCATTGTTTTGGATTCAAGTTGATCCAGGTCAGTGTGTGGTTCCACTTGGTATAATTGTTACCTACACACTTTACAAAGAGAAAATCGACAGAAACCTGAAAGTAGAGGATAGTAAGCCTACATTTGGAATTTGAAATAGACAAAACTTGAAGTCTTCTTTTTTTCTTTTTTTTTAATCGAATTTACTCCAAGTAAGTCAATAAAGCCACTAAGACACAAGGGGTTACTGGGCATGAAAGAGTTAGAAAACAGAAACATTATTAAGGCGCATGAACAACAGAAGAGTAATCAAAAGGACAGTAGATAGTGATTGACATTGCATTTAAATTTTTGAAGATCAAAATTGGCCAGAAAGTATGTAGCTAGAAAGGAGTTCCACAAGTGAGAAGTGCAAGAAAAGAAAATGTTAGTATAGAACTTATGGTTACATCTAACCAATTCAACTGTAAATTGATGAGACCTTGCCACCAATCTAGTACTGTGATTAAATTCATAAAATCTAGGTGCTATAGTGAATAGCTCATCAGAATAATTACTATGAAAGTATTTATAAAAAAGCCACTGAGAAGCCAATTTATGGTGGTTGGAAAGATACTGAAGCTTTGATGCCAGGTCAGAACCAATAATATTGCTGATTCTTCTTTGGATTTTATCAAGAATCTCTAAATATATAGCAGGAGCACCAGACCATATGTGGCAGCAATATTCTAAGCATGGACAAAAGGTAGATGTAGATACGTAAAATAAATTCTGGAAAGAAAAATTATCTTACATGACACAGTAAACCAGCTTTCTTAGCAACTGACCTAGCAATGGATTCCATATAGTCTTTCCACTTCATGTCAGCTGAGAATGTTAACATGCAGTGAGTCATTCTCTTGGAAATTAGTATCAACCATGCTGATGGAAGCAGAAAGGGGTCTCTCAGATGATTAATAGAGATCAATTTTGTTTTAGAGGCATTAAAATTAACAAACCATTCTTTGCTCCAGTTAACAACAGACTGTACGTCATTTTTTAGATCAGCCACCAATTTGACTGTATCAAACTGATCAGACTTAGTACTGAGGCAGGAGTAAATTGTTGTGTCATCAGCATAGATACCAAGTTGAGAGCTGATGTTATCAGGACAGTCATTGATGAAGATTAAAAACATACTAGGACTAAGGATAGATCCCTGCGGGTCACTTGCATTAGTATAGAAGTCTATATTCAAATGAAGCTACTCTGTATATTAGCAGAAAAAAATCTGTCTGTATTTCTGTGATGAGGTATTATGTATATTATTTACATTGCTTGTACTATCATCCTCATCTTTGTTGCCATATTTATCATAATGTTTTGGCCGTTGTATGCTTCAGCCTTCTTCAGGTGGTTGGAATGTCAAACTGAACCCTTTATTTTGCTCGTAGACTGGGTAGACTGTTCTAGTTCTATGTGCTATGTCTAATGGATGTTAGTTATCAGTTATCTCCTCAAGGACACATTGCACAGTGGATAAAGGCATTAGTTAGATCCAGTGACAAGACCCAAAGTGTTGTGAGTTCAATACCTGGTTAAGGCGGTGGAGAATTTGGAGAGGGGAATTAACAGGAGATAACTGACATACATTAGATATGGCACGTGAAACTAGAACAGTCTACCCCAGCGAGTGAAATAAAGGACACAGTTTGACATTACAACCACCTGAAGAAGGTTGGAGTGTACAACAACCAAAATGTTGTGATAAATATTGCAACAAAGATGAGGATGATAGTCCAAGCAATGTAAATAGTGCAGAAAAAATGTTGAAATTCCTGCTGATGTAATGATATCTGAAATCTAATACAGCTCTGGATTTTAAAAGTGATAGTGTATCCATGTTTGGTCAAAAGTTGTAGAGGGAATTATAATCAAGGCAAGACTGATCACAAAATGTTCCAACACAAAGACTCGGAATTGGTTAGAAGTGACTCGCCTACTTGTTCAAAGGTGAGCCTACAGATTATCCTGACCATCATTGCCGCTTTAAGGTGGACATGTCATTGGATCGATATGAAGACAGCCTTTCTGTAACAGAAACAATTTGTTTAGAGTGGGAAATATTCATTAGCCTCTGGAATCTATGCTGGACAATTGCACAGGTTAAACATTTCTGGTAGCAGAGCATAGTTAACAGTACATTTTCTTTTTAATCATTTCACTCCCAAGGTAGGGAATAAAGCCACTAAGATGCAAAGGGTTACTGAGTGAAAAAATACATGAAAAAGAAAAAACATTATTAAGGAGAGAGAATAAAAGGACAGGAATTAAGAAGACAGAAGATAATGATGGACATTGCATTTAAATTTTTGATGATCAAACTTGACTGGAAACCAAAAAGCCAGAAAAAAGTTCCACAAGCAAGAAGTGTGATAGAAGAAACTATTAGCATGGAACTTATAGTTACATCTAGTAATTTTAATTGTAAAAGAATGAGACCTAACTGCCAATCTAGTAATGCACTTTATAATTTGTAAAGTTGAGTTATCAAAGAACAATTACCATAAAGATATTTATAGAAAAGGCATAAGGTAGCTACTTTAGGTGATGAGAAAGTAACTGAAGCTGAGATGTCAGGTCGGGACCAATGATAATGCAAAATCTTTGGATTTTATCAAGAGTCTCTAAATACATAGCAAAAGCACCAGGCTAGATGTGGCAGCAATATTCAATACATGGATGAATGATAATCTTATAAATGTGTAAAATAGATTCTAGGGAGAAAAATTGTCTACCACAATAAAGTGAACCAATTTTCCTAGCAGAAAACCTAGCAATTGATTCAATATAATATTTCCACTTCATATCAGCAGAAACTTTTTGCCTGGAAAGGTGCAATGAATGACACTCCTGAAAATTAGCATTAGCCATGCCTGTGTGCTTATAGAATTATAAAAAAAATTTTAAAATATTCTTAATAGTCAATGTCAAGGTGATGTAATTGTTAGTGGCTTGAAACAAGAAGTTGATGAGTTAAGTTCAGATTCCAGTTGTGTTTGTTGGATTCTTCAATCTTGGTTGGCACCGAGTTTAGGAAAAATACAACTCTGAATGCAAAACTAGTTTTGTGTGGGGCTAGCAACTCCATTCTGTAAAAAAAAACCAAAAAAAAACTGCTTGCTATGGAAACCACTAAGAACAACTAGCACATTTAAAGTTTTAGTCCCATACTCATTCAGTGGGGTCTGCACGACTTGAATGAGTAAGGGATATTCATCATATTCTGTATTTTTCAAATAAATTGGATATACATGCTTATGTGTTAAGAATATGGAAAGGTTTTTCTTATTAATTTTCATTTTTTCAGTTTACTTTTCAGTGGGTTACTTATCAATGTAGGTATTTTGAATTTATGTTGAAAACTCCCAAAGAAAAATTTGCATCAAAATAAAACTATTTTTTGTCTTTAGTATTATGTTAAATATTAGTTATTACTTACGCTTATTATATTTTCATATAGCTCATAATACAATCCACATCATATTATTTACAGGACTATATATATGCATATGGTTTGTTATTAGTCTCTTATCTTGTTATTACGTGCCCAAGTGGATTTGGTGCTTTTAATATTGGAAGAAAAATGATAAAACTTCTAATTGTCTGTTGTTTGATTTTTTTTTTCTTCTGAAAACTGTCAGACTTTCTTTTTTTTTTTGTTCATTTTTTAAAGTGTAGGCTTCTTTTGTGTTCGATTTAGGGTCTGAATTTACTATATTATCAAGAAGTTTATTTGAAGTAATATCTGAATTTTTATTACTTTTATTTATCTATACTTTAAACAGATGGTTATTTTTCAAACAAATTTTTGCAACTTGTCTTAAATATGTAACAATATTATATTATGTTTTACAGTGAAAACTAAATTATTTTTATGCTATTTACCTAAAGATTGTTTAGATTAAAATATTTTGAGAAGACAATACACCAGATATATGGATACGAGTCACAAAATAGTGCTTCAATTCATAAGTGTGAATCTAAACTGTAAATTTCTAAATTTATCCTCATTTTTTTTAAATTAATTAAAATTCCTTGAAAATTTTAACAATTGAGCAATTTTAGTATTAGTTGTTTTTTTTTTTTTTATAATATATTTTCTACTTTTATAATTTCAGGGAACTAATGCCAAAATTTGAAAGAGTAAGAATTTTTGAAAAAAATTAATCTTTTACTTAAATTTTAGCAAATATTAAAAATTCAGAATTTTAATATTTTTTTTTTTTTAAATTTTATATATTATTTCCATCTAAGCTTGTGGAGATTTTTGTTAATATGACTATACATATGAGAATTTGTGCCTCTAAGTATGTGACATATTCAGTCAATGTTAATGGTTGGTATAGCTTCTTTTTTACCTTTTTATTAAAATATGTTTTATTTTATGTACTTGCAGTATGAACTTTTAAAATATGTCATTTTCATTTCATCAGGGAGAAGACTTGCCCAAGGTCGCCAAAAATTGCTAAAGCATTTTAGACGAGGTTCAGGTCCCGGACACAATTCTAGTTTTCGCCACAATAGAAGTTTCCGGTTAAAGAGGCAAGAGGGTGGCAGTAAGTAAACTTTATTGATATTATTTAATTGATATTAATTCATTAAACCTAATTGTATTTCATTAAACTTAAGTATTGGCTAATATATTAGATCTTGTCCATTGCATTAAACTTAAGTATTTGACCATATATTAAGATCTTGTCTATTGCATTAAACTTAAGTATTCGACCATATATTAAGATCTTATATATCATATATTAAGACACATTCTATAAAAGTACTTTTTCAGAAGAGGAATATAGTGGATCCTTGGTTCACAAATTTAATTTGTTCCTGAAGGCCATTTGTAACGTGTAATGTTCATAAACCGGAATTATTTTTCCAATAGGAATCAATGTAGAGAAAAAAAATCACAGTACAATAAAATTGGAAAAGAAAAGCACGACACAACACATGAATGTATACAACACAGCAGTCGACTCGGAAATTATTCCGTTCATGTTAACTCGGTTCGGCTATGTTGTTCGAGAACCAAAATTTTGTTTGATAACCGAGACATTTTCATCTCAAATTTTCTGTTCAAAAACTGATTTGTTCGACATATGAGACATTTGAGAACTGAGGTTCTGCTGTATTGTCAAAAAGCATAGCTTTAAAGTTGATTTTTATTATTTGCAAGATGTCATTGCGTTCCACAGTTTGTGTTATAATTATGTTTGCCAATATTCACTAAGAAATATTAAAAATATTATTATAAAGTGTTCAGTGCCTTAGATAAAAAAGAGCGACCTATGATCAAATTAAAATCAATAAAATGAATAAATAAACTGACCAATTGTTAAAGCAGATGAATAGAAACCATGAAATGTCCGTTACAGGAGAGAAATATAAAAACAACCTCACCCTGTTAACCTGTGTGCAGAACATTAGGGGAAAACAGGTTATATGACCCTAACTTAAGTAGAAGATTATGAAAAAGATGGCCAGTTAAAGGAACAACCATAAATTTTGTCAGCATTGCACTGAGGAGAAATTGGTAATTACAATGTGTCCAGAGCTGCAGAAATTAATAAATGAAATGTCAGGGGTATTATCAAAATTTTGACATGTATTTGCTGACTAAATTGATGGTATATATAATCATGGACCCTCCTACATTTTGTGGTAAGTCTTATAACCCATTCTTGGTTGCCATTTATTTCAAACCACCCATACATCATCTTAGTAATCCTGGTACCTGCAGCCAGATGAGCCTGAAAGTGAAAACTGACAAGTTTCTATGCTTATTGAATTTAATTTGATCCTATTGTTATATAACAATCGTAATAAATACTTTAGTTTTATTATTTATTTAAAAAACAAAAAAAATTCAAAACTTCCTATTTAATTCTTAGCAATAATACAGCACCTGAAAAATCCACCTTATGTGAAAATAATGTTGTTTATGAATTCTTATTTCCTTTAGGAGAGTGTATCACCAATACTAATAATCAACAAACAACATTAAATTCTTACATTGGTCACATATGCACCACACTCTCTTGTAGGTTGACTTGTTATTTGTCAAAATTTAGTGCAATTCGTACACATATATTTTGCAAATTGTGTCAGGAGGAAAAGTTGGCAATCAATATGTGATTAATATGCCCAACTGAATTAAGTGCAGTGACAAAAAGGAGATTATGCTGAAAAATAAATATTTGTGACATAAAATAAATACTTTTTTCATCATTTGAATATGAATTTATTGACATACTTATTGTTGTTGCCTTGTTTGGAGCCAGAAATAAAGAAACAAAGAGAGGAATTGAGTTAAACAAATATATTAACAGAAACAGTAATACAAACATACAAACGAGAGTGTTACAGCAAGAATGTTCGGTCCGACTCTCAGAGTTGATTGCTGGAAACTTCCCTCTCCAAAAAGCAGTACATGCTCCTATTTATAGTCGGGAGAGTCCATGCGTGCTTGGGTAAATTACCATAACACTTATGTATCAGTAATTATTTAATAAGTGATGTTTATATCTTTGTGCATGAAGGAATATTTAGAAAACAGTTAATTTGTTTTTATCAAATGTATTTTTTCTGAAATTAAACATATTAGATATAGATGTTTAATAAAGAACAGTAAAGTGGAACTGAATCATAATCCATGAACTAAAATGACCAATTTTATGAAAGAGAAAGCTTCTGTCTTTGATGCTGTATTTGAAAATCTAATTCTGACATGGTGTCTTTAGGCTTTCTGTTTCAGTTGTTTAAAATAGGAATTGCACTAAATAAATGTGGAAAAAATAATGTTAAATTACTTATGTTTTCTTTCTTTAAGTACACATATTCATATTCCATATTTGTCAATTTCTTTTTCTTCAGGTATAAAAAGATTTGGTAGTATACGTTCACGAAAAATAAGCAGCCAGTCGATAAGGTCTGATGATAAATTAGAAGAAGAAATGGAAGATGGAGAATCTCCCCATACAGGCAGTGATCATGAAACTCAGGAAAATTACATGGATCAGGAGGTTACCGACGAAAAAAATTTAGGTCAGAATTTGCCATGGATCAAAGTAAGTCTTTGAATTTCATATTTCAGATCAAAATTTTACAGGAAAAAAAATTGCATTTTAGATTCTCATTTAATGAAAAATTAAAATATTTATATATATTTTTAGCTTTAAATGCTGTTTTCTGATTATTCACTGATAATTAAAATTTCTATTTAATGATATCAGGAAATACTATACGGAAAACACAATAGACAATTCTCCTAAAAATATATATACACTTGTTTACTAACTTTACCAACATGTTAGTAACATTTACATTATTTACATCATTCAGACTATTATCCTCATCTTCATCGCTATATTCACAAGGACACATGGCCTAGTGTATAAAGACTTTGCTTAGATCCAGTGACTAGTTTCTAGTGATATAATGGCTGTCTATATCTCTGAGATGAGGTATTATGATTATTTAGATTTTTTACATTTTTTACATTATTTGGACTGTTATCCTCATCTTCATTGTCATATTCACAACATTTCAGCCATTGTACACTCCAGCCTTCTTCAAGTGATTGGAATTTCAAACTGAACCCTTTATCTTGTCCACTGGGGAATAGATTGTTCTAGTTCCATATGCCATGCCTCTTCTGGATGTCTTTAACTCAACTATCCAAGTTTGGTGTACCACTGCAGTGACTAGACCCAAAGAGTTGTTAGTTCAATACCAGGCCACAGCAGTGTTGAACCAAACTTGGAGAGTTGAATTAAAGGTAAATAACTGAGACATCCAGAAGAAGCATGGCACGTGGAACTAGAACAATCTACTCCCCAGTGAACAAGATGAAGGGTTCAGTTTGAAATTCCAATCATCTGAAGAAAGCCGGAGTGTACAAGGCTGAAATGTTGTGAATATGGCAATGAAAATTAGGATAATAATGTACTTAATGTAATAATGTACTTAATCATAATACCCTACGTAACACATTAGCCAACAAGTGAAATTGTACAAGCAAGATTATTGCAAAACTTCACCCAAAATAAAAGGGTAAATCTAAATTAAAGACAATCATAATTAAAGTTCTTAATGAACCAAATATCTTTTCTTCAAATATGTAATTCATGTCTTGTTGACTCTGAGTTGTTGAATGGGAAGAATCGATATCTGGTTGGATCTTGTCTGCCTTTTCAAGCCCAGGAATGTTTCTCCTGTTGATGAATTCATCTGACTTTCTACAATATTTTTTTCTGTTTAAGGGATACAGTTGCTTTAAATCTTTTACCTTCATGAATAAGGCTGGCCTGCAGGGAAAAAAAGCATGTACAAAAATTCTCTTGTTACATTTTGGCATCAAGGACCTTTCTACAAGAGAGTAAAGGAAAAAAGGAATTTAAGTTTCATGTGATGAAATATATACACAATCATCAGCCTGAAAGGACATGGAGCCAAAACCAATAACAAAACTAACCGGATCTCTTTTTTTGGATCTATGTATCAAGAGAAGGAAACTTGCAGCATTTTTTTTTTATATCTTCTCAAAAAATTTGTAAGAAAGCAGACGTTAATATTGCTTTTGAAATTGGCTGCAGATTAATTTTTAATCAATTTTCTTTTAAAGGTAAAAAATTAAATCAGTCACTTGCAAAAAAAAAAAAAAAGAAAGAATTATTCTTACAAACCAAAATATGTTTCCGCTTTAAATAAACCCATAAAGGGTTCATAAGCAAAAGAGAAACAAATCAATCAATCAAATACTAGGCTTTTGTAAAAAGAAACTGTCTTTAACTTTCACTAATACTTCCAAAAATGACCCTATATTTATATTTCTTTTCTTTAGTATGATATTAACTTTTGTACAAGCAGGTACTGAAAAGTTCTGAGTCCAATCCACATTCTTAATTATTTTAATTGGCAAAATATCAGTAAGTTATTTAATATGTTCTCAAACTCTAGGGTGCCAAGGCAATACCTTTACTTTGGGGGCAAGCAAGGTGCCTGAGGCATCTCCAAAAGGTGAAGTACCAAGGAATATGAGCAATTGATGTTTCTAGTTCATGTATGCCTCCACTCTGATCCAACTTTAAATTCCTCCTTGTGTCTTATTCCGCATGACTGGGTGTGCGGATATATACCTTTTATAACTCTATCTTTACAATAACCAGATCAGACCAAAATGGGGTATTGCTGCCAGAAAATTTTTCTTGTCAGAATCCATCTTGTGCATTTACAAATCTACAATTCATTCATGCATTGAATAATGTTGCCATATCTGGTCTGGTGCTCCTGCTGTACATCTCAAGATTGTTGACAAAATCCAAAGAAGAATCTGCAATGTAATCAATCCTAACCTGGCATCTTGACTTCAGTCACTTTTTCACTGACGTGACATGGCTTCCATCTATCTTTTATACAAATATTTTTTCATGGCAGCTGCTCTGATAAGCTTTGTTCTATGATGCCCTAACTACATGAATTTAAGTGTGTTACTAGATTGGCAACTAGGTCCCACTCTTTTACTGTTGAAATAGCTAAATGCAACCACCACTTCTACACCAACAGTTTCTTTTCTCACACTTCCCACCCCTGAGATTCTCTTCTGTTTCCTTGTTTCCCAGATAACTACAATCTCCAAAAATTTAAATGCAACATCAGTCACCACCTTCTGTCTTCTTGAATCCCGTTTATCATTTGTCCTTTCCTCAATCTCCCCTATTCTCAATCTTCTCTTTCATTGTCACACCCTGTAACCTCCAGCATACTAGTGGAATTCCTGCCTTGCTTGGGGTGAAATAATTAAAAAATATCTGGGCCAGATCTACCCAGTCTCATTTTCCAGTTCAGTAGCATCTTCATGGACTTGTGGATGAGGAATTATTTTCCACTACAGCCCCTATCTCACAGACAAAACTTTGCAAGCCGTTCACTACTCTATCTCTGTTCCCATTGCAAAGGTTCTGGTGAGCTAAATTCTTTAATTCCACTAAGACCGACTATGCCACATACACAAGAATGAAACATCCTCATTCCCTTCATATTCCATTAGCAAGAAGAAAGTTCCATTCAGACACTTTCTTCCCAAGAACCATTGAAATGGACACCCAAATGGATGCTTCTCTGATCACTAGCATCTTAACCTCTTTAAGTCTAAGGTTAACAATTATCTTTCCCATATATCCTTATAATCACCTTCACTTACTTGCATCAATCTCATTCAGTAACCCACTACCTTGAGTGGCTTTTGGGCCTTGTATAGGGTGAATAAAAAAAAATCTGTAGGTCATTCTTGGTTGTTCAAAAACTTTTTAGTAACTCTTCATAGGTTATATGAAAATGTTTTCACAGGTTATTTTGTCACTGTTTAAAATGATAAACAGACATTTGAAAGTTGTGTAGATGATCAATGGCAAGTGTTATAATTGTAAATGAATGTTTTGTTTTTATTTTATTTTTTCTAGATTGTGGTCCAACTTGCCAATTTGTCAAATTTCATTTGTACTCATCAAGATTTTTGTCATCCATATTGCTACGAACGGCAACGGCGCAGTTGCATCCGTCTTATTACTGCCCTGAAGAAGGTTTATGAATCTACAAAAGAACATGAAGCAAAAAAAACAGAAAAAGTGGTTGATGTGCGAAGAGAATTATTCAAAGAAAAACTCAAACGAAGAGTAAGTGATTGCTTTTGTCTATTTTAAATTTAAATTTGAAGTTTTCTAATATAGGGTGTTTCAATAACTTGGACCGATTTTAAATGTGAATTAAGTTTTAGTGTTTAACAATTTTTTTTCTTTTTCTTTCAGATTTAACAACTTAAGTCTTTGGCAATTTTAACCATGGAAAGATTAACAATCAAACAACATGTTAAATTTATCAAAGCTCATTACAAAAATGGACGTTCAAACAGAAATGCATTTCGCGCACTTCACAATATTTTTGGTTGACATAATTAACCAACTGAGAGTGCAACTGGAAAAATTGTTCATAAATTCAAGCAGACTTGGTCGGTGGCAGATGTGAAAGCATCACTGTGTGCTCATTTATGTCATTCAGCTAAAAACAATGCTGCAGTGCACGAGAATGTGGCTGAAAATTCAAACACCTCTATTTGTCATTGAGTGCAGGAACTGAACCTCTCCACAACAACGTTACATCAAATTTTGACAAAAGATTTGTCTTTACATACTTACAAAATTCAATTGACGCAAGAACTGAAAACTGCTGACCATTTAGAGTGCCGTAAATTCATCAATTGGGTGCATGAGCAAAGACAAGCCGATGAGATTTTTCACAAAGTGATGAAACCCATTTTCATCTTGGTGGATTTGTTAATAAGCAGAATTGTCGGATTTGGGCTGATGAAAATCCAAGGAAGATTGTTGAAAAGCCACTGCATCAACAAAAGGTCACTGTTCGGTGTCCATTTTTTGCTAGCGGAATCATTGGGCCATATATTTATAAATTTGAATGTCTATTTTCATAACAAGCTTCAATAACTTTAACACGTTGTTTGATTGTTAATCTTCCCATGGTTTCTCATTTGCCAAAGACTTAAGTTGTTAAATCTGAAAGAAAAAGGAAAAAATCATTAGACGCTTAAACTTAATTCATACTTAAAGTTTTTCAAAGTTATTAGAACACCATATATTACTGACAATAATCATTTTATAGACATTTCAAGAGATATTAAAAATAGAATGTTTTGAACAGGAAATGAAAACTGCTCAACATTAAACACTATAAATTTTAAATTATTATATTTTGCTTCTTAACTAGAGATTTAGTTAGTATTGCTTACATGTGGCACAGTGTCAAAAGTATGGAGCACTCAGTGAGGATCAAATTTGTCTACTTAGGATTGATCTAGTGAGACAAACTTGCTAACCATTACACCACATCAAACTACCTACCTGTATCTGTTGCGGCATTTACCTGGTTGGTTGAGCAAACTCTGTCAAATGAATCTGCTGCATCTGAACAAAAGCTGACCAAATAAATACTTAGACTCAAATATAAATTAACAATATTTCACTCTCTCTGAACCAAGTAAATGCTTACAAATAAGACTCAAAAAAATTAGTTAAAAATTATCCGCACTTTCAACATAACATATCTTTAGGTTTCCATAGCAGAAAAGAAATGCAGACAGAGCATCCAATTGCTACTGATAATGGTACCAGCCCCCATTGGTCAAAGAGATGACATTTAGTGTACTGCCTCTATATAAAGTCAGCACATGTCTTAATGTTCATGGCACTCAGAGTAGGGGACAGATAAATGAACCTTCATCTTTATTTATTACTATATGTGTGTGTATGTGTCTATTATTATTATTATTATTATGAAAAAAGAAAAATCAACCAGTATATCTGGAGAATAACATTTTTAAGGCAAGCAGTCTTTGCAAATAAAGTGCTCACTATTAAGAAATGGATCATTGAAAACAACAAATAAAATAAAATGTTCAAATCTATCTTCCAGATTCAAAGTTTTGCTGATATGTTATCCACTTGTTATGTGATAATAAGATTTGGAATGTTACTGTCATACTCCTTGATGAATAGACACCATATCTATGAAACTGAGTCGGGGAGATAAGTTTAAACATCTCACTGGGCAACAAAAAAATATTTTTTTAAATTGTCTATATTTTTCCAAATGATTTAGGACGATTTTTCACCACTGAATCTGAAAATGACATCCGTTTTTCTCAATCAGGTCATGTTTTGGTGCTATGTTGAGTTTTTAAAAATCCGATCTTATGACTAACTCGATTACATTTTTGTGACATTATCAATTGAATTTTGTTAATATTTCTCATAGAAAATAAGTTTTTAAGAGAAAAAAGAATTGTTTTGTAACACAATTTATTAATTAAATGTTACAAACATCGATTACAATAAATTGAATAGTATACATTGATAAATGTAAGTACATGTAAATTGCATGATACGTCATCATAGTTCAAACTTCAGGGCTTGAAATTCCATTTATTCAAACCCTTAAAATGCTCAGCAGTCGGGGTGTCAGGAGTCCAGCAGTAATCAGCCATCATGACTGCATCCCTGTTACCTGGTCTCCATCTCTTTCATGTCCTGATGGAATCTCTCCCCATGTTCGTCCTTATTGATCCCAAATTCTCAGGAAAACAATCCATATGTGAGAATAAATAATGCATTTTGATGCTCATGTTGCATCTGAGTTTTCTGAAAGCAGTCAGCATATTGATGACAAGTTCTGTGGAGTTCCTGGCCTTGTTGTTGCCAAGAAAGTTCTTCACGACCAGAACAAAAGCCTTCCATGCTTCCAGGTCCACTTCGTACATTGAGTTTTCAAACTCTGGATATCTGATGAGCTGATGGATTTGAGGACCATCGATGATGGTAGCTTTCAACTTCTCCATCATCAATCCTGGTAAAGCCTGTCACAAGTAAGTGAAGCAGCCACTATCCTTATTCAGGGCTTTGATAAATTGCTTGATCAAGCTGAGCTTGACATGCAGCAGTGGAAAAGTATCCTGTCTCTGTCCACTAGAGGCTTATTGATGACGTTTGTTGCACTGCAAGGCATCATTTCCTCCCCAACAGGCCAGTCCTTTTTTGTGTAATGCTGAGCAGTGTCCCTACTATCCCACATGCACAGAAAGTATGGGTACTTAGTGAACCTTGACTGTTGTCCCAACAAAAAGTTCAACATCTTCAGGTCAGAATAAACAACTCATGCTGATCATAAAGAATTTTCTCCAGAACATACTTCACTGCTTCATATTTCTCCTTCAGTGTAGTTGGGGGAGTGAGGGTTACAGAGGAAAACTTGTTGCCCTTGTGCAGCTAAACGCTTTTCGGTGATCGTTTGTCACTGCCAATGAACAATCTCCAATCTTTGGGTACATACTGTGACACTCCAATTTTGTGCAGAAGCTACACAATAACTGTACAGTACACCAAGTTCTTCTCTTCAGAGAAAAAAAATGGAGGTACTCTTGATGCCTGTTGTAATAGAAGGTGATGTGAGCACTGTCAGAGAGGAGGTTTTTTTTTCCCTTCAATCTAGATGCCAACAATTTGGCAAAGGATTTTGAAAAGCTGAGATTATGAATGAGATCATTTAGCTTCTTTTGGGAAAAAGGATGTGAAGCATGATTGTCAAAAACCACTTTTTCTTCTTGAACACTTGAGAAATCTTTCTCACTAATGTCAGGAAGTTCTCCAAAGATAGATATTGGAATTTCATCACAATGAGCTACAAGACGGTGTGCTGATTAAACATCAAGATACTTGAGGTGGCTCCAGTTCTTTCTATTGATCCCAGTCACATCAATAGCACAGAAGCAGCAGTCAGTGCTATAGTTTGTTGGCTCTTCCAAATTTTAGACAACTCTTCTTGCCCTTGGTCCACCAATGCAGGTAATTGGTACATGTCTTACATGCCATGTGAGGCACCCAAGCTTGATCCTGGTCACCAAGCTTGATCCTGGTCACCAAGCTGCTGAGTTGTTTCTTAATAGTGTGTGTGGAAGTGAATGAGGTCTTGAATATCAGTAGTTAGAATGACATGGCCCTTAGTGGAATCTGAGAGATTCTGTTGTTCAGGTCAAACATTGGGATTTTTATACTGTTATTCCTGAGAAATTCTGAGGCTTCTGAATTATATAATTTTAGTTATTCCTAATTGGCCCTAAAAAATGACATGGTATGCTTACTACTATGTCTGTGCAATATTTTGGTGGTAGCCCTAAATTATAATGACTAATAAAACAACCTTTCTGATTTATATTCTATAGTTTTGTATTGTACAGTATAATTGCGGTGTTTTGATATGTAAACACTTTCTTGCATGTTATTGGTTTATAAATATTTTGGAGGTGTGTTTTAATATTTATGAAGCTATATTTGGCTGAAAATACTTTTGATGGGTTAAAATTAATGTTTATAATTAGCATAATTAGTTTTATTGTGTGAAATATGTTGCATATTTAGGTATTTTAATGGACATGACAACTGAAACAAAAACATAAAAAACAGCATGTAGCCATAGCTCAAAAAGTTGACCTGATTGAGCAAGACTAATATAATTTTTGGATTCAACACATCAAAATTGTTCTAAATCAGCTAAAAATATTTAGACAATAAATTTGGTGTCGACTAGTGTTTTAGTTTTATTTGTTGATATATTTGCATTTTCTTAATTATTTTCAGGAATCCATTTTCCAACAAGCATCACCAACTCGGAGACGTGAAAGCACACCACTTCTTGAAAAGATTAAGTCAGATGTATCTATATCCAAGTTGAAACTCAGCTCTCCTCATTGGAAAAAAGAAGAGAAGCCACGTGAAATAAAACCTGATCCCCTGCCAATAGTAAAATATATTACCTGCCAAGTAAGACAATGGAGATTTTAACTACATTTCCCTATTGTTAGATTTTCAGATTTTGAGAAACCTCACAAAAATTATGTCACTTACTTTGAGATAACCTTATCACAGAACTGGCATGTACTACCCCCTGATGTTATTAAGCCTGATTGGGGGCCCCGGGCTTTGTGACTTTCACTATCTTATCAACATTTGCTTTTTTTTTTCTTACCTGCATATGTTACAAATTAAACTAAGCACAATTAAAGGATGAAAATTTTTTTTGCAAATTTTGATATCATTTTAGGGTCTTTTTTTTCTTTTTTCATCCAAATTGGTGAATTTGTTTTGCTCATGCTAAGTCTCAAGAAAACACTATAAAATTCACTATTTTTCATCCATAATGTTGAATGTGTTAAATTATCCAACTTTTTAACAAGAAAATTTCAAGATGAAATGATCTATTATGACATGTCTCTAATTTGTATTTAGACCCATTGTATTCACTTTCAATTTTTTAGCTTAAATTGTCCGCCTATATTGCATATTGTTCATAATTAAATTACAATAAAATTTGTATTTTATATGAATACTACCTCATGAAAATGGAGATGTAGTAGAGTGTGGAGGTGGGGGCTTGTATCATAGATTGGGAAGCACAATACCTTTGCATCGGTCCTGCCTTATCATGTAAGTCTTTAACAACTTAAGTAAGAAAAGATGTAAAAGAATTTATAAAAAGATTTATTTCAAGAACATAATTAGAAATTATATTTTTTCTTCCATTTTTACTCTCTTAGCGTTAAATAAAATTTACCTTATAGACACGCTTTTAAATCTTCATTTGTTTTTAAAGGGACATAATCTAAAATGAACTTCTCACTTTATTGATTTTGGATTATGTCCCTTTAACTTGTTTGATCGTTTTTATTTCTTTTTTTTAATGTCATATCCTTCCAGGAAATACACTTGAGTTTCAAATTGACGGACTAGTTGGAATGAAAAGATGCGGGAATGATTTTTATAATTTTCCTATAATTTCATTTTTAATTTTCAGTAATGAAACGCTTCGATGAAATTTCCAGAATATTTAAAAAAAAAAAAAATTTAGTACAAGGCCTGGGAGTCACTCAAGATAGAGGGTTTCAGAGTAGAAGCAGTAGTTTATACAGATATGTGGGGAAGATAACTCTTTACTCTGGACATGAACAGGTTAAGATTGTAGTGATCAGGAAAATATCCTTTTGGGAGTTGGTTCCACAGAGCAGTGGTTCATGGAAAGAAGCTAGTTGGAATAAAGATATCCTGAATGGATATTTTTCTAAAAAAAAATAAAAAAAATAAAACTTCAAGACAGGAGTTTGTGGCTCTACACAGGTTCCTTTATTGTCTGTGAATTTCCATGCATTCTTGCAGAAGATAGATGAGTGTCTTCCCCCAATTGCTATCTCTACAATTAGGAATCCAGAGTTTTCTTTCTCATTAGACTGGCTGCCCATCCAAGGCTAGAGACACTACTTTTCCCTGTTATTTTTCATTTGACAAGTAAATATTGCATTGTTACATAAATTTGTTTGTTCTTTATCATTTATTTTAATACTTTTTATTTATTAATATTACTGATAAATCATTCAACAATGTATTCCTCTTCATTTTTTATGACCTCCTGCCAACAAAACACTAACTGTTCAATGCCTCAGCAATAGAAATTACTCACTTTTGACTCAAAAAATTCATCAAGCCATGTTTTAAGTGCCATCAATGTTTAATGAAACAAACGACAAATTTTTAGAAAGCAAACCCCAAAAAGGTGATAGCCTGAAGGGGCTAAATCAGGAGAATATGGTAGGTGTGGTAGAACTTTCCAAGCAAGCTTTTTAATTGTATGTTTGGTAGCAACGTGGGGATGAGCATTGCCATGCTGAATAATCACACTGTATCACTGGTAACGCCTTTTCAGCTGAATTGCCTCTTAGAGCCTGTTCATTTGTTCAACATACAGCTTAGCATTAACCATTTTGTTGTTTTGAAGCATTTCATCTCCATACACAGCACAAATATCTTGAGCCGCTTTGGTAGCTTTGTGGCCTTGATTAAAAACAAACAGAAGAAGAAGTCAAACATGATCATTATTGTCAACTTGGTAGTTCGTCTCAAAGGGTTTTCTAATCTGAAATAACATTAGACAACAGTTTTACAGGATGACCAGTTACTAAGAAGCAAAATAAATGCTATGAAAGAACATCAGAAAAACATGTAAATATATGTAACAATCTAATAAATTCTATAATCTTTCTTTAAGCATTTTTTGCTCTGTTAATTTCTATTTAAAAGGTTTATTTAAAAAAGATTCTCCTATATTTATAATTGCATTGTCATTTCCTAAATATACTCTCATGGGGATGTCATACATGGCATCAAACTTGTTCATAAATGTCTAAACTATCAGTTATATAACAACCATTTTATCAAATCATTGATTAAAAATGAGTTTGAGTGAATGAGCCCTGTGGGTCTTAGAGAAGACTGCAATTTATCAGAACTGGAAGACTATCAATACCAAATCACAAATAAAGAACTTTATCGAATAACAATGACCACATTACTTGAAGACTTCCAACAACAGCAACAACTAAAATGGATAGCACATGTAACTAGATGGGAAAATAATGATATAATCAAGATGTTGACTTTCCACACTATCTTAAACAAAAAGTTAAGAAGGAAACTTCCATGAGTACTAGAAAGCTCAATAACAGCTAGTGGAAAAATGTTTTAAGGAAAAGATTTTATACATTTCATCTGACAGTAACACTATATATTCAGTCAATGAATGCCAGATGTTTCCTGTATGGAAATGGTTAATCTTACTATTACCATTTGTTCATGGCTCTCCTCTTCTCCTACTCATCATTATTGTTTTTTTTAGGCTCAGAATCTGACTCAGTGTCCAATGGCTGTTGTGACTAAGGCAGCACCTATTCTGTCAGAGAGTACCTTTGTTGACATGATGCCTGTAGCATGGGAACTCATCTTGGAAACTGACCAAGAATTAGCTGCTTCTGCAGGTAAGCATTTTTATACTCACTTAACAATATTGACTGTCACAGTCAAATACAGAAAATTCTACATACACAATATAAGTTGCAATTTTAGAATGAGTTATTTAGTAGCTAAGAACATTAGATTTTAATAAAGAGAGAGACATATGAAAGAATCAGAGCATATGCAAGGTTGTGAAGGCCTCCTCAGTGGGAGCTATTAATAAATAAAGAAAAGAAATGGCAGTAAGGCTTCAACAGTAGCAGCAGTAAGAAAATAGAAGCCTCAATGAATGCAGTCAAGCATAGCAAGCAGCAGTATCAGCAACAAGTATATGAGGTTTAGGGCTCCTTTTATAGACTCAGTTTGGTGGGTTAAAGCATTGGTTTATGAATTTGGTGACAAAGTAATTGTGAGTTCAATCTCTGTGCGAGGTAGTGCAAACTTAGATTCAGTAGAACCAAGATGAACCAGAACTGAGTAGTTATAAAATAAGAACAAGAATAGATATCATTAGACATGGGCAGTGAACAAGAACAATCTACTCATTCCCTAGATTAAATAAAGGAACCAATTCAAAATTCCTTGAAGGCTACGATGTTATAAGACAAAAAGAAAAAAAGTTGGGTAACTCAACAAGGTTTATATAACTTAGGTTTGTACAGGAACACTTTTTGTATAAGAATCTACAAGCATGCAGGCTAACAGACATTCCCTTGCAGTCTAATTTCGTGACACTTTGTTCTTCGTTTTCAATTTGGACTTGGGTTTTGAACACTAAATCAGAGACTTCTTCAGGTAGCAAATTATAAAATACTGATGAAGCACTCTCTCTCTCTCTCTCTCTCTCTCTCTCTCATTATATAACTTTCAATTCTTCCATTTTGCAATTTTGTCAGGGTACTCTGCTCAATTTATCTAATAGTCTGGAACAAGGCATGAGTCAAGAGTTCTCCATGGCAGTAGATCACACGGGGATCTGTGAAGCGATCATCTCCTGTTGGTGTAATGGAAGCACATTTCCGCTTCAGCTGCTACTGACAATTCCCCTCTGATCTAATGCTTTTATGGACCCTTGCTCAATGTCAGGGTGGGATCTGATGCAATCTGGTGTTCCAGGATTTTTCTAAATATATATGCTGGCAGAGTCATGTCCAAATTTGGGAAACCCCTCCTCTGGAGAGTAGAGGTAGCAGGGTGTCGATCTGCCCCCACTTACTCCCTCCTTCTCTTATTTGTATCTTATACCAATACCCCTCAATGGGTATAGTTTGTTTTCTCCCATTTTCTCTTGTTCACCAATTAGGGTCCCTTGACTGGGTGGCATGAATAGCGTGCATTCAGTAATTAAAATTATCTGTATCAACTTCACATCATCAGAAATGTCCTTTGTCATAAAAAGTCTTTTTTTGATATTTTCCAGATTTTTCATCTTGGATAATTATGATTCCTTCCTTGTCTTTGGAGAAGGCTTGACGAAACTGTTGTCTTATTAATTGACTGAATCCGTTGTCATTTGGATTCTGTATTGTATCCAACAAGATCTTATTTATTTAGTGATACACACACCCTCCACTCATATCAACAAGTGACATAAAGTCATTTCCTTACTCTATTCTTCTCCTACTTGTAGCTATAAAATTATCTGCAACTAGCTTGGTGGTCTCTGTCCAAAAATGCCAGCCTTGTTTGATTTGCACATATCACCACACTCCTCCCACATCATCCCTTGGGCCTCACTTTAACCAGATGCCCAAGTGGATTTCAGCATTATGTTCTAGTGAGGCCCTTTATTCATGAAATGAGGGAAAAAAAATAAGTATATTTTCTTCTGTTTTCAGTATGTCCTTCAATCTATCCACTACCTTCTTCATTTTTGTGTTCACTTTTGATTTAATTTAATCCATTTTCTCTCTCCATTTTATTAGCATTCTTACAGTCTCACAAAAGTTTGTGGGTAGAAGCTGCTCAAGTAGAACTTGCATCTCACCAAAGAATACAAAGAGAACGAGGGCATGGCAGGTATTATCAATGAAAGTTAGAACTGGTGGAACTAAGGAATGCAGTTCAACTGAAAACTTTCCAATGAAATAAGGATAAAGCAGTGAGAGGCTTGCAATGATTCATCTTTGAGAAAGGGGTTGTAGGGTGGAGAATAATTTGTCCCCTATAATGTCATAGAGACGCTTTTGGATTCTATCAAGAGTGGAAAGTGAAGACTGGGCAGCTCCTGTCCACATATAGCAACAATACTCCATTTTCAGCCTGATCTGACTCTTGTAAAAGTAGAAGATAGCAGAAGGAGTCAGGTACTTACTGGATTCGTACAAGGAATTGACCATTTTTCCAACATCTTTAGTAATGGATTGTATGTACAAGTTCCACTTAAGGACTAGGCTGAGTCCCAATAGGTGCTTGAAGCATGGGGCCTCACTGAGGGAACATCCATTCATCGTGACTGGTGAAAGTCCTGGGTCCAATCGGTGATAATGGAAGGTCACTAGTTTGGTTTTTGAGGCGTTGAATGCGACCAGCCAGTTTTTCACCCAACTAAGCTGCTAGAGTTAGGTCAGGGGAGAGATCAGCTGCCAAGCTCTGGTCATCAGGGGTTTTGGAGGGGGCATGCATATACTGTTGTATTACTGGCATAGATATTCACAAATAAAGATAAACAAAAAAATGGAAAACACAAGACACAGATAGTAGTCCAAATTAAGTTATACCACTTAGCTTTCATGACAAATAGAAACTACTTTTAGAACGTTTTTATTGGTAATTCTGTTTCATTGTTTGATATTTTAAACATTCCATCAATCCACTTTGATAAGCGGTGATCAAAAAAGTTGGTCACTTAAGATTTACATCCACTTTTTTCTTTTCAATAGTAATTTTTAACATGTTTCTGCTTCATGAGTTGATTCTAATTTTGATTAGGAATGATGGCAAAACACTTGCCCCTCCCTAATTTATAGGCAGAAGCACACAAATGTATGCTGGGATTATTTTCCTAGCCTATAAAATAGGCCGGTTCTTGGTTTCATTTGACTCAGTCCCAGTCTGTCTTGTCTTGAAGTCAGAACGCTACATTCACTTATCCAAACTTGCTTTTGTGTGTCAATACCAATTCTTAGTTTGTGAACTTTTTGCCATATTTGCTTTGTCTTATCACTGTTAATTTGCCTTGCATATATTGTTTGTTTACTTTATATTATTTTTGCCTTGTTCTTTTAGCTACTGTGTTTTTGTTGACATCAGTAAAGGCTCCAGATAAGGCACAAGCAATGGTTGTTCGAGAAATGCAGCATGAAAATGTTAACCATCGTATCAACGCTGTTCTCAGGTCAATACCAAATTCATTCTTAAGATTCAACATATTTTTTTATACTGTCCTACATTAACAATGAAAGAAAACCTGGCAAGAAATAGTGAATTTTAAAATAATATTATTTACATGTTTTTTTTTGTTTTGTTTTTTTACATCAGACATATAAAAGTCTATATTTTACAAGAATATTTTAAAGTGATTTTACCTGAATATAATGTAAAAATAAAATATCAATTTCTTAAGTTGTAACAACATGCACCATTTAAATGTTAAATTTTTCATACCTTGTCAACCATTTACTTACATCTGTATTTCTTTTGTGTTACAGCTAAATAATTGCTTTAAAAATATCTCTCTCCATATGAACAAATATCTTCTATTATATTTATTATACTATTATTACTCTTTAAAAAAATATTTCTTGTAGATTTGGTACTCTTTGGCAGTTTCGCTATCAAGTTTGGCCCCGCATGGAGGAAGGAGCAAATAACATCTTCAAGGTAATTTTATTTTTATTTTATTGTTTCAGTCTGAGCAAGGCAATGATGCCACTAAGGCGCAAGGGGTTATCGAGAATGAAAGAGAATAAGAGGACTTTAGTGAAGAGAAATGACAATAAAAGAACAGGCTTCAGGTAGACAGTAGATGGCGATTGATGTTGCATTTACATTTTTGAAGATTGTAGTTAGCAATGAAGCAAGAAACCAGAAGAGAATTCCACAAGTGAGAAGTGCGAGAAGACTAATTATTAGAATAGAACTTACAGTAGTCAAGATACCTTGGAGAAGAGCTCATTAGAACAACTGCTATGAAAATATTTATAGAAAAACTTTAAAATTTTCTTGCAATTCAGTGATTTCACAAAATTTTAAGGTTAGCTTTGTATGATTTTAATCCATTTGTTGGCACAAAATTTATGTCTGCAGAGTGAGGAAGCAAAACTTGGAGTAAATTTCCTGTCAACCTATCTGTCCTGATCTCTCAGCTTCAGTTAATTTCCCATCGCCATAATATAGCCCTTTCTATAAATATTTTCATGGTAATTGTTCTGATGAGCTGTCCTCTTTGGTACCTTGACTTTACAACTTTAAGTGTATTACTAGATTGGCAGTTAGATCTCATTATTTTACATTTGAAATTCCATATGTAATCATAATTTCTATGCTAACAGTTTCTTATTTACATTGTTTAGACTGTTGTCTTTCATCTTTATTATCATATTCACAATGTTTCAGCCATTGAACACTGGCCTTCTTCAGGTGATTGGAATTTCGAACTCAACCCTTTATTTGATCCACTGAGGTAGATTGTTCTACTTCCGCATGCCATGCCTCTTCAGATCTCAGTTATCTCAACCCTCCAAGTTTTTTTCACCACTGCAATAGCCAGGTATTGAACTCACAACTTTTTGAATCTAGTCACTGAATCCAACCAATGCTTTTATCCTCTGGGCCAGGGTTCAGTTCGAAATTCCACTCACCTGAAGAAGGCCAGAGCGTACAACAGCCAGAATGTCATGAATATGACAAAAAAGATGAGAACAACAGTCTGAACAATGTAAATAATTACAATACCTCATCTCAGAAATATAGACAGATAAGTTTCTTTTCTCACACTTCTCTCTTGCGGATTTCTTTTCCAGCTTCTTGCTTTCCTGTTAACTTTGATCTTCAAAATATTAAGTGCAATATCAATTGTCATCTTCTGTCTCTTTAATCCCTGTTATTTTATTACCTTTTTTCCTTAATAATGTTTTTTTCTCAGATTCTTTCACACTCTATAATCATGTGTGTCTTAGTGGCTTTATCAACTTGCTTGGTGTGAAATGATTAAAAAAGAATACTACACTACTAAATAAAATAAGAACTAGATGATATCCCTAGACATAAGCAGTGAAATGAGAACAGTCTACCCCTGTAGATTACATAAAGAGTTCAGTTCAGAATTCACTGTAGGTTACCCAGATTGATATACACCTCACCTGATGAAGACCAGAGGGCACAACCCCTGTAACGTTTTGATAACAATAACAAAATATTTGGACAATATATATATATATGTGTGTGTGTGTGTGTGTGTGTGTGTGTGTGTATATATATATATATATATATATATATATATACACACACAAATGTAATGAGAACAAAAATAATATATAAATTCTAACGTTCACAGCATCAATTCAAAAGAGGGCTCAATACTGAAAGTAGAGCAATAATTATTTATTATAATTTTTTCATATAGAAAAACAATTTACTCACTACAAAGATGTAACCTTGTTTTGGTACATTTAGTTGCACCAAAATGTTTATGAACAATTCTATTTGTTTTTGTTTTGTTTTGTTTGTTTTCCATGAGTGGTCTGCTTACAAACAGAAGTGTTCATAACCATTTTGGTTCTCACCAGTTGAGGTGCAACTAAATGCACTGAAAGGAGGTTGCATCTTTGTAGTTAGAAAATTGTTTTTGTCTATATGAAAGAATTATAATAAATAAACATAAGGACACTATAAAAATGTGAGGAAAATTAATGACAAAGTGGGGAAAAAATTTTTGTGTGACATGTTTCATCCTTTAGGACTTCATCTGACTAAAGTCATGTTTACACTGATGTTCAATTCTTGTTAATTTCCTCATTGTTTTTCATACAAAGAACATATTTTTGAATTATCACATCTTTAATACAGCTTCAGGAGTTGGCAGCAGAAAAATGCAAGGACTGCTGAAAATGGATAAAAACTGATGTATTTTTACATAAAGAATAAACTGGACAAAAGATTGAACAAAGCATTTGAAAATGTTATTTGACAATATAAATGTTAAATTTATTTCAGAAAATGACTTTTTCCTTCATTCTTTTTTAATAACTTATTTAATTATAATTTTAATTATTATTTTAATAAGTTATTCAATTATCCAGAATTACCAAAACATATTTTTCCAACCTCTGCTCTAAAGTGTCTGGATAATCAACTGCACAAGTAAAGCATTTGAAAATGTTACTTGATGATAAAGATTTATTTCAGAAAATGGCTTTTTCATTCATTCTTTTTCGATAATTTAGGTATTCACTTATACAGAATTTTTACTTATCTGAACATATTTTTTTGATCCCTGTCCCAAAGAATTCAGGTAATTGAGAAATTATCATGTTAGCTTGAACAACATAACTTAACAGTTATATTCAACATTAATTTAAAATACAGAATTGCTGTAAAAAGAAAAAAAAAGATTGGATCTCAAAGAAAAAGAGATGAATATAAGTATCACTAAATTTTTTTATTTTGCTTTGTTTACTTGGTAAGATGAAGAGTATACTGATTCAGAACATAGAAATAAAATGCAACAATAAAATGGAAAGTAACAAATAATAAAATAATAGTAATAATGCATGTGGTACTGACAAAATAGTGATATAAAAAATGAGTAGAGAAAGTGATCAGATAAAATATTTACTTACCTCTTTTCACAGTTATATTCAAATTTGATTCTAAATTCCCCATTTTTCTGGAAAAGAAAAAAAAGATAAAATATGACTAAACAGGAGATGAACACAATATTTAGTGAAGCAAAAAAGAATTGTTGCATGAAAGTGTTTGAAAATGTTATTTGATGATATAAATGTTAAATTTCTTTTACAAAATGGCGTCTTTTCTTTCATTCTTTTTTGATAATTTATGTATTCAGTTATCCAGAATTTTGAATTATTAGAATATGTTTTTTAAACCCCTGTCTGGATAATCAAGCATTTACTGTATTTTTTTATGCTAAAATTATAGTTAACTTATGATTTGTCATTATGACAAATATAAAAAAGTACATGGAATTTATATAATAAAAAAGTGATTGTTCTTTGGTCTATTTACTGATCACTGAGAAATGCACTAACAGAAATGTTCTAAAGCAAAAATAACACATACGAAGATTTAAAATCATTTGAAGGCTACAAAATTTTCTTTTTTATTTGTTATGTATCGTACTTGTAACCAGAAAGGATTACTGAATGAAGAATAACCAAAACTGAGGTTGGAAATGAAATGGTAATCTTTATAACATCAACAAAATACAATACTCGCCAGCGGCATGAAGTAGGTAAACCACTGCTAGTGGTGCACTACTTAGACAGCATATTACTTCTACGTACAATAGTGTCCAATGTATTTATGAGGATTGGGATATAACCATTAGAGTTCATAGGTACGGTATATAACAGTACTACTATGGGACTATTATTCTTATTATCTGTTGAACTGTTTGGAAGCTGTAGTTAATTGCAAAAAGTCACAAATCATCATGGCCTTCAAGAAATTAATCACACCAGATTATGTGCTCTCATACAAATACTGTAACTAAAATCCACTCATATATTCTCTGTGGATTGAGTAATTGGGTTTGGCTAGCTACCCTGACAAATGGGTGTGTCCAGAAATGAGTAGCTGCCAGGGCTATTTATCTACTATATAGATTTCAAGTAGAAAATGATGAGTTTAAAGTGTTAATGTAATTTTCTTCTGGGCTCAGGCCATATATTAAAAAAAGTATTTTCCTTGATCTTTTTCAGGTTCCTCCTCCTAATATTGATTTTACCCTGCCCTCTCCAACCATTGGACTACCTACTCAAACTGTGGTTGATCCACCATGGAAGCCACACTTTAAGGCAAAGATAGAAGAAGTCACACTAAACCAGGAAGAAACAGTAAGTTAATGAAAATTTAGTCAACTTATTGTTTTATATTGTTTCATTTAAAATGAAAAAAATTATATATAAATGCAATATCATTCACCATCTTCCTGAATCCTATTCTTGTCTTTTCTCCTCACTAAAGTCTTTTCATTCTCTTCTGCACCCATTAACCTTGTGTCTTAGTGGCATTATCAATTTGCTTGAGATGAAATAATTAAAATATATAAAGATAGTTGGAATATATATATATATATATATATATATATATATATATATATATATATATATATATATAATTTTGTTCAAATGGTCTGAAGATTGTGATGAAGCATGAAACAGACTGTTGACAGTTGGTGTTGACCTCAGTGTCCACTTTTATATTTATATTTACATATATATATATATATATATATATATATGTTTCATGTATAGCCAACTTTTTCATGGTAAGCATGATGTAGGCCGTCCTTGGTTACGCTTCAAGGACAAACTTAAATGCAATTTAAATGCTACAAACATCCTTATAGAGGAGTTTGAACTTGCTGTTGAAAACTGACCAAACTGGAGAAACACCTGCTACCAAGGTATGACTAACTTTGAAAACAATCGTCTCAACCATCTGAGAGAATTAAGAACTAACACTAAATATCAGCCTAATACATCAGCCCATATGACAGTCAACTCTTCAGCATGTCCCTCATGTGAACTTGTTTGCAAATCTCATGCAGGATTGTTGTCTCATACAAAACATAAACATAAAACTGAACTGAAAGATACTCATGATTCAAAAACAACGGGAGAGTCCATCATCATATGTTTCATTGAACAAGACTGAAAAGAGACTTTTGTTTCATTTTTTATTGTGTCCTTGTATATGTCTTTGTAGGATGTGTAATAGTATCAAAAAAAAAAACATTGAATATGATGGGACGAAGTGGAAAATTTTTTATTAAAGACTCATTTCACTGGAGAAACATGCTCTCTTTGGCTTCCTCAGTTTAAAATCATTTTCAACTGAGGAAATTTTCCATTTTGCTTCATCATATTCAGTTTTCTTGTATGTGTACAAGTATCTTCTTTCTTGGACTTAATGAACATAAAATTGTCAAAAAAAATATCAGGTTGAGGAAATATAACTACACTGACAGAAAATAAAATTGCAACATTGTCAGGTATAGTATGTGCATGTTAGTGAGTCATAAATGTTCTGATAAAATTTTATCAGTCTCTGGCTATCATCTTGTGTTATAGTAACACTATATTTAATATCTATGTTTGAGTTTTTATACAATCAGATGTCATGTTATAAAGATACATATGCTCTCTTTTTGTTCAATTTGAAACATTTGAGAAGGTTCTTTACAGCAGCAATTCGAGGTGATGGAGATGTGGTTCTACAGAAGGATGCTGAGGATTTTGTGGACTGAGCGTGTGAGCAATGATGAGATCTTGGAGAGGATGTAAACGAGGTGGAGGCTCATGCTTAACATCAGGAAGAAGAAGCTGAAGTTTCTGGGACACGTAATAAGGAAAAAGGGCCTTGAGAATTTGATACTGACAGGTCGAATAGAGGGAAAGAGAGACAAGGGAAAGCAGCACGGGACATACCTGGCGAGCTTGAGTAGGTGGATGACAGAATGTGGTCTGTGGGAGATAGCAGAGGGAAGGAACTTGTTGAGAGCAGCAAGGGATAGGGAGAGGTGGAGAGCCATGATCGCCTATGTCCTGAAAGGATATGGCACATAAAAAGAAAGAAGAGAAGGTTTGGATTGTGAGGATTTAAGAGAATTGCCATGCATGTTTGGTGTTACTCATTGGCAGATATCTTCTTCTATGTGCCATGTCCCGTGGGCAATCATGGCTCTCCACAACTTCTTATCGTTTAGGGTGCTTCATAACATTTGTCTTTTGGGTATCACTTTATCACTCCTTTCCGCCATTTGGTCAGCTGCCTCCCACTGTCAAATGTGTGTATCAAATACTCAAAGCCCTTCTTTATTATGTGTCCAAGAAATTTCAGCTAACTTTTTCTGATTTTGAGATGCTCTTTTTGTTTCCATTTTTCTTAATATTTCTTTGTTGCTTATGTGCTCCATCCTTGGTATTCTCAGCCTCCTTCCTTCTGTAGATCCGGCAGCAAGGCCTCTGGGAGGTTTTGGGGAGTATGGAATCACCTCTTAGTTGCTGTTGTTCCCAGGTCCACCCTAACTAAGGGTGGTACTACCTGTTAAGGCACCAGCTGTGGGCAAATAGCTGACTCCTCAAACTAGGGTCAAAAGAGTATGAAAGTATAAAAAATTTTATAGTAAAAATACTAGCAATACATTTTTATAGTAATAAAAATTACCAGCAATACATTTCTGTAAGAAAAATATTTTAAAAAAAATTACCAGCAATACATTTTCTGTAAGAAAAATATTTTTTAAAAAATTACTAGCAATACATTTTCTGTAAGAAAATATTTTTAAAAAACTAGCAATACATTTTCTGTAAGAAAAATATTTTTAAAAAAATTACCAGCAATACATTTTCTGTAAGAAAAATATTTTTAAAAAAATTACCAGCAATACATTTTCTGTAAGAAAAATATTTTTAAAAAAATTACTAGCAATACATTTTCTGTAAGAAAAATATTTAAAAAAAAAAAATTACTAGCAATACATTTTCTGTAAAAAAAAATGTTACTCATATTTCCAAGAAAATTAAATTTTGGCATTAAATGACCCAATGGGTTGATATGTTGTAAAACAAACCAAACCAAATCTTCTGTAGAACCATATTTCTGTTGCTTCAAGTCTTCTCTTAATCTATGAGGAAATTTTCCACCTATTTTTTTGTGCAATTATTATTTTGTTTAATGCTTGGATTGTTTTTTTTTTTTCTTCACTAACTACATGTTTTCTGAACTTGCAGAAAACATTGGTGACTGCTACAACAACTCGCCGAAAACAACAGCAAGAAATGATTCTTCGGGCCCTACGAGCTGAAGAAGAACGTAAAAGGGTTGGACGAGAGAATTTTCCATTGACCACAGTCTCTGTTGCTCAACTGGCAGCCTATGAGCCTGCTCTTCACCATGTTAATGAAGAGCATGAGGAAGGTAAACTAGAGCTCAACAGTTTTATTTGGTCTTTAAATATCGCCGATAACAACTGTACAGCTTCAGATATGTTACAAGTTTCTATTTTTAGTATAGTTTTTTTTTTTCAATTTGTTTAATTGCTTTTATTTCTGTATGTATCATTTTTATTAATGTTACTTTTATTGATGACTTAATTTCTTCTTACAGCAAAAGATCTTACAAAATGGTAGGTTGATTTGAAGAAAACAAACCTTTCAACATTCAGCCTACATTGAGTTATCAGCTTCCAAATTTCAATAAAATCCTGATTTTTCTTTTTATGTGTCATCACCAACAGAATATTTTTTTCAGTTTTATATTACAGGTTTCTGCTAACATTTCAAGAGGATCCATCCAGTTATAAACTATCCATTATTAGGCATTATAAAGAAAACAGATAAACATTTGTAATGAAGATTTATTCAAAGCAATTCGATCACTGCACATATGTGAAGTTCGACCAACACATTTTATAGTAGAGTAATTTGAGAGGGAGACAACTATGGTTACCTTCATCACAGGTATCATATGCCATTTTAAACTTATGTATTAATATATACAGGAATATTTTCAGCTATTCACATCCTAATATTGTGAACAAAACTGTAGCTAAGAATGAGTAAAGAATTATAATTTTGTAGTATATAATTCATCAGAGGTCTGAATTGAATTTAATATCCATCAGGAACATTTGATCTAAGAAGAGTTGATCCATGGTGACCCCAATATGTACTGGGTTCACCCTAAGAGATAACAAAGTAAGCTTTGTTTGGTGTTACATCAGAACATCAAAAGAGCTTGGTGGCTCAGAGGGTTGACTTAAAAGGTAACCTCATAGCTGCCAGGTGCAGAATCAGGCCTTAAAGTATGTTGGTGGCTGTACCAACATAAACAGGAAGTAAACCCAGTTGAACTTAGGATATATACAGACACAGAAGAGAAATAATCCCACACATTCTAGCAAGAATGATTGAATGATTAGAGAAAGGAATGAAACCCACATACCCTTGATTCAGCTGAAGTTAAATTGACAGAATCCAGAAGTGAATAAACAATTATTTTTATGAATGAAAGATTTAGTCTCATATTCTTATCAGGTGTTACTTACACAATGTTACAATTTATTCTTTATTGTTTCTTGCTAAGTTATTTCCATTTACGAATAAGGGATCAGAACTAAATGTCTGCTTATTTTTTAAGAAGCAGTACAGTATCTTTATTCCTCTTTCAGTCATATCTTTGTCTTCAGCTCTAGGTGAGTAAGCTTGTAGTTTTTAAATATTATTGATATTGTAAATGTTATTCAGAAACTCTTAGGGTCAGTTTAGTTGTCTAGATGTAAATTGACCATTTCGTCATGAATTCACAATCACTGCTTATTTTATCTATGCACTGTCATAATTGATTGGGAAAGAGTAAAACTTATAAAAAAATATGTATTATTTACATTGAGACAAATATTATCCTCCTTGTTATTATCATTCATGAGTATTCTTACAAAACTATATAAAATAGATAGCTGCTGGCATTCATTATGAATTATATTTTAAAATAAATCAAAAGATATACACAAGTTATATACATATATATTTATGCAGCATATCTTCATTCATTGAATAATATAGACATATTATATCTATTTATCTTTATACTGATCCTTTTCAGTTCTCTAATCAGTTTCTTGATGTTACAATGAAATTCATCAAGGAAGAAACTGATTAAAGAACTGGAAAGGATCATTATAAACTAAATGTTTTTATATTATTCAATGAAAAATTATATATATTATAATTTTTACATACGGGCAAAACAACTTACTCACTACAAAGATGCATTCTTGTTTCGATGCAGCTGCATCTTGACTGGTGAGAACCAAAAATGGTTTCATTTATACACATAGGATTATGGTGTGTGTGTGTATATATATATATATATATATATATATATATATATATATATATATATATATATATATATATCAGAATGTAATGAAAACAAAAATAATATAAATTCTAACATTCACAGCATTAATACCAAGAGTAGAGCAATAATTATTTATTATAATTTTTACTTATGGACAAAAACAATTTACTCTCTACAAAGATGCCTTCTTGTTTCGATGCGGCTGCATCTTGACTGGTGAGAATCAAAAATGGAACCATTTTTTTCCCATATGTAAAAATTATAATAAAATTTATTGCTCTACTCTTGGTATTGAGCCCTCTTTTGAATTAATGCTGTGAACGTTAGAATTTATATTATTTTCATTCTCAGTACATTCAGATATATGCCATAATCCTGTGTGTATAAGATGTAAATTTTTTCATCCAGAACCATGTCCCAATGTCTGCTGCATCTTATATTTTAGTTTAGAACTCAATCCCATTTTTTCTGCAGCTCAGAATAGACAAAATCCGGACAAATTGAATTTATTTGTTTACCAGAGTGATAATATCTATCTATTGGTGTATTGCAACAAAGGGAAATCATTCTTTCATAATGTTTCTTTAAGTTCTGTACAGTTTCATACTTTTTCAATATATAAGCACAGAAAAATGACATGGATACCTCACAAACATTCCTTTCCAGACCAAAAATATAATTTCAAAAGAAATACCTCAGACTGTCACAAACAAATTACAACCAACTAACCAAACAAACAAGTTAATATTTATTTAATTTTTATTTTGATTTATTTTCTCAATGTGTATCAGTAGTTTAATGGTCTTATACCCCAAAAGTCATTATCACATTTTTATAAGGGGTTTGAAACACAAAAGTAAACAAAATGTCCACCTTTTTCTTTTTTTTTCTTGTTTTTCACAAGTTTTCTTCATTTTCTTTGGTCTAAAATCAGATACATTTATACATGAAAATAAGCTTTTTTCCTTAAATTTCTCTGTATTTTTAACTGCATCTTATAATCCCTAACAATCTATACACAAAGGATTATATATATATATATATATATATATATATATAAATATATATATATACTACTTCAAATGTTATTTTTAGTGGATACCTGTATTTTAAATAGTATTTATTTCATCTACCAGTCTTAGTACTTAAGAAAACTTAAAGAAAATGTAACCTCTGGCTGGCTTGAACCTGCATCTCCTTTTGCAGGATGAAGCCCCATCTGATCCAGTGTGCTTTTATTACTCAGCTATGAAGAGCATCACAAAACAAGGTTATATTTTGCCCCTAAAGTACACTCATTCATTCAAATTTTTCCTGAAATGCATATCTGCTCAGTTTCATATCCAGAATGTAAACAAAGCAAATTTCTAAAGAATTAATGAATTTTATTTTTTAATCCAACATATTTTTATTACTTCAAGCATTATTTTTAGTGGATACCCATATTTGAGTAGATGCTTAGTTTCTTTTAAACAGTATTTTGTCTACCAGTCTGCATATTCAAGAAAAGAAAACTTAATAAATTTTCTCTTTTTTTCTTGACTTTTACAATTCAGTGGAAGATTAAAAGTTTGGCAGAATTTATTGTTTTTTTTTTTGTATTTGACATTTGTTTTATTTAGAAATTATTGTTGAAACATTCTCCTTCTACTGACAGAAGAATTAACAGAATCAATTTTGCATCCTTCTTATTCTGCTTTGAAAAATATTCTTGTTTTTCTTTTAGTTGTGATCGTAAACTTCTCTTGTTTCAAGATGCTTGTTTCTTTATAGAGCAAACATATCTATAATGATAGGTGTAGTAATTCTTTTGCATTCATTAAATAAAATATATATATTTTTTTCTTTTGATATCCAGTTTGATGCATGTTAGCTTTAGAGAAAAGTTAATAATAATTTTTGAAGAAGAATATTCCATTTTGGGGTTTACAAGCAACAGCAAATTGTTTAGCATAATTATAACGACAAGTGTATTTTTTTTAAATGAATTTGTTTTAATCTGACATTATTTTATACTAGCCTAGAAGCTGCCCCCTGGGCAGACTTTAGGCAAGCACCATTTTTTTTATCCCTTTACATAAAGTCACTCTTAAAAGACATTAGGGAACCCGAACTATGTAATATTTTGAATACATCACAGTATGCATACTAGAAAAAAAAAAAAACAGCATATGAGCAACATTTAAGTTTTAATTACGGTTTAATTAGATGATATCAATTGCAATTGTGACAAAACATTTGATAAACAATTGTTTTTTTAAACCTTTCACTCTGTTTGATATTTAAATTTAACTTTAAATGAGTTATTTATTTAATTTTCAATCACATGTAACTACAGTAGTTACTACCTGTTACTTCAGGTTTGTTATGATGTTGATTTGGGGTTAGTAGAGACAAACGCCAAATAACATGTAACAATAAAAAGGGTTTTAATAGGTTGGTAAAAAGGTACAGAAATCGCCTGAGTAGTCAATAACTAGCTCAGCTAAGAACTTCTCTGTCTATCTGTCTTTTTTCCATGTCAACTGACATGCCACTATTTAAAGTCTTTGTTCACAGACGCAGACAAGTTCATCTTCAAGAGGGGTGGTAGGTTTCCGACACAATAAGGTTGTTTATGATTCAATGAGATCAAAAAACAGATGGACAGACAGATACATGTATACTGCACTTTATTATTATAGAAGCATTATTCTTTGGGAGTATGTGTGTTTGAGTTGATATCCCCTGTTATTTTAAAAAGTGAAACTAATATCAACCAGCCTAAAGATTGAGAAAACCTTACTCAAGAAAAATGTCATTAGACCCGTATTCTCTTTTTCCATCAAAGAAACCAGTTCTTCTTTAACTGAAGTGTGCTCTACAAATTAAACCATGGGAAACCATTATGATAAAGTCAAGTATTGTTACTTATTGCCTATATTCTAGTTGATAATCTTTTTAAATTTTTTTAATCTTTTATACTATTCAGTGGGTTTTATTGTACAATATTCTTACTCAAGTTTCTCTTTATAAAAATGTAATAATTATTTGACATATTGTTTTTTCTGAACTTTCTTATGAAAATTATAAATTTCTTTTACCTAAAAAAGGAAAATATTGACAAAATTCAAACAAGGATCTGTAATGTAATTGATCCTGACCTGGCATCTCGACTTCAGTCGCTTTATTGCAGATGTGATATGTCTTCACTCTGTCTTTTCTTCAAGTATTTTCATGGCAAATGTTCTGATGAAAGGAGCTCTTCTCCTTGGTGCTTTGACTGCATGACTTTAAGCGTGCTATTAGATTGGCAACTAGGTCTCAGTATTTTACTGTTGAACTAGCTACTCTAATAGTTTCTTTCCTCACACTTCTCGCCTGTGGAACTCTCTTCCAGCTTCATGCTTCTCTGTTACCTACAGTCTTCAAAACTTTAAATGCAATGCCAATCACTATCTTCCTGAAACCTGTTCTTTTATTGTCCTTTCTTCTCACTAAAGTCTTCTCATTCTCTTTCACTTCCAGTAACCCCATGTGTCCTTGTGACATTAGCACCTTGCTTGGAGTGAAATGATATATGTATAATTATAATAAACATAATTACTCATAAATTAACATCTAAACAACATTAAGAAAATTTAATATTATGTCCCACTCAAATTATATATATATATAAACAAAAATTATTATTCAACAGGTAAATTGATAAATTTGTTTAAAGATATTTTTAATGAACCAATTTATTAATTTTTTACTGATTCAAAATTATGAGTCTCATAAAGCCCTAGAGCAACATGTACTGCAGCTGTGGTAAAAGTGGGCCTGTCTAGGGTAAGATAGCTTCATGGAGATCATTCCTCTTCAAACTAGTTTTAAATACAACATTTGTTCTTCTCTTAGACTGGTTGTTCTACGAAGGCTAAAGAACACTGCTGTATTATTTACTGGGATTTTAATTGTTTTCCTTCTAGACTGGCTGCCACTCAAGGCAAGAAAAAACAGTCTGTCCTGCTAGCTGAGGGAAGATGAATTCATGCCTTTTCCTGAGAGTATTAAAACAATATTATTCAAAAACTTTCAATAGTAGCAACAATAAAAAAGGGGAGCACATGTAATTAGAAGAGATAACAATATAATCAAGCTGTTAACTTCCACATTACCAAAGACAAAAGTTTTGGAAGGAAATTTTCATCAACATTAGAAAGAGCTATGACAGAGGACTTGTGAATTTTAATTTCCTGAGAAATTGAGAGTATCTCTAATTGTTTAAGAAATGCCAAACGTATCCTGTGTGAAAATGGTTAATTTTGCCATTACCGTTAATTTTACTATTGCCATTAATGTGAAATGAATAAAACAGAATTGGAATTCTGTATTACAGTTCCATTTTCTGCACTGATATCTATTACTTTGTCTACACATCCATTTATTGATTATATTGTTATATTGATTATAAAACTTTCCATAACAGTTTGAATTCAAATACTATTAACCATTATTAGACACTATAACTGTTTCCCTGGTCCTATCTTTGGAATTTGCTTCTCAACATATTATCATTATTATTACTCTTATTCTTATTATTAGCAATATTATTGCTATTGTCCAACAACATACTATTATCATTATTATCACTATTAGTATTATTCTTATTAACAACATTATTGATATTGAACCAACAACATACTATTATCATTATTATCACTATTAGTATTATTCTTATTAACAACATTATTGATATTGAACCAACAACATACTATTATCATTATTATTACTATTATTATTATTATTAACATTATGCTATAGAACCAACAACATGCTGTTATTATTACTACTAATGACATTATTGCTCTTGAGCAACAACCTATTAACATTTTTATTATTGAACCAACAATATACTATTTTCATTATGATTACTACTAATAATAATATTATTATTATTATTGAACCAACAACATGCTATTATCATTATTATTACTTGCATTTATAATTTAAGTCAAATTCAATTTTTTTGTTTTATATCTAAGTCCTCTTTCAGAATTTATTTTTAGTCATTTTCATTTCTTATTCTTGAATTAATTTTTACCTGTTCAGAAGCCAAAATACCTATCCATTTGTCTATTTTGATTTACATGACATGAATTTTATTAGTTGGAAGCATGTGTATTGATTAACATATAAGTAAATATTGTAGATATTCTTTTTAGCTGTCCAAAATTTCCATAAGTAAGCATTTAAAAATTATCTCTTAAAAATTTATTTTTTATATAAAAATTTGCATTTGGATTAACTGTTTATAGTAGAGTTACATTATTAAAACTACTTGATTTTTATCAGCTTGGAGTAGATATTTTTATTAGGTGGAATAGAAATTTTTATTAGATTGAAGTAGAAATTTTTATCAGGTTGCAGTAGATATTTTTATTAAGTTGAAGTAGAGATTTTTATCAAGTGGAAGTAGAGATTTTTATGAGGTGGAAGTAGAGATTTTTATTAGGCGTAAAGTAGAGTTTTTGATTAGATTGAAGTAGAATTTTCTATTTTCTTAGCTAGGCCTTTTTCATCTTTTAGAAAAAAAAATGTTTAAATTGCTCAAATTCCTGTGCAGCATGACTTCACATTTCAAATTATGTATGTCTATGCATAAATTTTACCTGTTTGATTGTCAGTTGATAAACTTAATGATGTACGCTCATTAACCTTCCAGGCATGCATGCATGGCTCAGTGCAAACCAACAAGCATCTTACCCTTTGCCACACCTTCAGTTTGATGTTATTTCCTTGAAAAGAAAATGTCAGATATTTTTAAAGAAAATAATTGTGTTAACATATTTTCGTATACCCATCACAATGTATCAACCAAGCTAGCCACCATTACACTTTATTTTGATTGTACATTATTCTCCATGTATTGTATATGTCATTTTTTTTTTTTGTTTTTTTTCCCTATGGATGTTGCTCACAATACACCAGTTATTCTGCACCTTGGCTTAAGTGATCACAACTGGGCCAAGATTTGTTTCATTTCATCAACCACAACCTTTCTTTTTTTCCTCCACCATTGTATTTTATTCATATCAATTCTCAGCTCTTAAAATTCATATCACTGTGTATTCTATAGTCAGCCATTTCACTAAACTTCATCATACACTGAGAACGCAAAACAAAGGGCAAGTTAATCAGATACAGAATTTATTGCAGTTTTGTAGTTTTTACTTCCCTTTAGAACAGTGTATGCCTTTGAAATGTCTAGTTTCTATCTGAGAGGAACTCAAAAAGGTTGTAAGCATTTTTGAAGAGCATGTTCAATACTTGTTAATTTAGGCATATGTAGTGAATGTTCATTTTTTTTCTACTTTTTTGTTCTGTTATTGCTTGATGCGTATTTGGAATATGCTTTTACAAGACAAATAGGTCTGGCATTTTTACTTATAATGTAGGCAGCATAGCATCTATCACATACACACATGTAACTGATTCAAAATCAGTTGTAGTTTTTAGAGCAAAACATCTGAAGCAATATTTCCTGTTTGCAGTTAATAAAAGACAGGTAAGTATACAAGTTACCTGCCAGTCACCATTGTTCTTTGCTTACTTTGTCAGGTGGTTAATGATAAAAAAAAAAAAGGACAACTACAGACACATAACAACTTAAAAAAAATTAGGAATTGCAGATCAAAATCTTTGGTTACATTTTTCGCACCTACTGTTATTTTAATATGCCATATTTTATGTGAAAGTTTGACTAAAGCATTGGTCACTGTTTTGGCAAAGATGGATAAATGTGCTTGCAATAATATGGAGTGTTAAAAGGATGTTTTTTTCCATGACATCACTTTTTTATCTATCTTCACTCTTCAACAATGTTTCTTTTTAAAAAGTGATGACTACAATTGTAATAAAACCTAAACATATGAAAGTGAATTTATACATTTTCTTGGTTCTCAAGAATTAACAACAAAAATAAACACTTTTTATTTCTTATATTGTTTATTGGGATGATTGGCTAATTGCCAATTAATTTGAACTTTTTAAATTGGTAAATCATAAGGAGTTCCTTATAGTTGTTTTGCATATTTTTATTTTAATAATTTAGTAAATGTTTATAAATTTATGAATAAAAATTGTTTTCACATTTATTTGTTTAGAAATTGGTAAATAATAGATATTGCATTAGTCCTAATTGTATTAGTTTTTAGAATGTTATAAATATAAAATTATTTTTGTAAATAATCTAATAGTGTTTAATATTTTTCTTATAAATTGTCAAGAACAAAAAGAAATGTATAAATTCCCTTTCATCATGTTTAAGTTGTTCAGAGCCAATTCTAATCATTACTTTTTAAAACAATAAACATCGCCAAGGAGTGAAGGTAGTTAAAATAGTAGCAGTGTCAAGGGAAAAATCATCCTTTTAACACTGTCTTATTGCCAGCATATTTATCCATGTTTGCTGATATTTTTTGTAAATTAAGCTTTAAATAATTGCTTTATTTGTTTATTTTCATTGCAATATATACTAATAGAAAATAAAATTTCAACATCCTGAATATGTGTTTCAGTTTACTCAAATATACAGATTATATAGATGATTTACAGTAAATGATATATATAACTCTTACACCAGTTCTAAAATAAGGGTGTGTATCAACAGTACTCAGACCTCGTATTAATACTCTATATATTCACCTTGACTATTAACACAAGTCTGTATTCTTGTATGTATATAAATGTACAGATGGCTAAATATCATCCTGTAATACATTATTCTATACCTCACCTTAGACCAACAAGTGTTGTAGGTAGAGTTGTAGGTGGGCTAACTGAATGTGTCAGGTATTGTCACATCGTGTCCTATACATGTTCAATGGGGGACAGATCTGGCAATTGAATTGATCAGAAATCTTGTCAAACATCTTGCAGAGATATTTATTTGCATAGGCAAGCATTATCTTGTCAAGAACAGAATATTATCTTCTTGTTGCACAAATGGGTTAAACAATGTTCTGGCTTCAAATGTTTGCTTCACAAAAATGACTAATAGAGTTGTTACTTAGAGTACTCACTCTATGATGACATGGACTGGACCTGCATGTCATTGGTAAATACACTAGAAAATCTGTCTATATTTCTGAGATGAGGTATTATGTACATTATTTACATTATTCGGACTATTGTCCTCATCTTTGTTGCCATATTTATTACAACATTTCGGCTGTTGTACACTCCAGCCTTCTTCAGGTGGTTGGAATGTCGAACTGAACCCTTTATTTTGCTTACTGGAGTAGACTGTTCTAGTTCCATGTGCCATGTTTAATGGATATCAGTTATCCGTTATCTCCTGTTAATTTCCTTCTGAAAGTTCTCCACTGCCTTAGTTGGGTATTGAACTCACACTCTTTGGGTCCTGTCACTGGATCTAACTATTGCCTTTATACACTGTGCCATGTATTAAAGGGTTCAGTTTGACATTCCAACCACCTGAAAAAGGCCGGAGCGTACAACGGCCAAAACGTAATAAATATGGCGACAAAGATGAGGACAATAGTCCAAATAATGTAAATAATGTACACTAGAAAATGTTGCTCTCCAAATCTATATCATATATGTAATAGACTATTACTTGCATTAAAGCAGAATTTGCTCTCATTACTGAACACTACAAAATGCTATTCATTCTCCCAAGTGACTATCTGGCAACACCACTGGAAATATGCATGACAGTGTTATGATATAAGCCAAAGTCTCACATGCACTTGTAGTCCTGTACTCAATTCTCAACAGTCACATTTGGGTCCAAATTTATTCTTATCTGTTATGTGGATGCTGTACTCTCTGCCATTGCTACTGTTTCCATCTTGGCAAATGTATACACTACCTTGCCATCCAGAACCTGGTCTACAGGTATAGGAATGTTCATTTGACCTATAATATTGAAGTATTACATCCAACATTTACAGAATTCTCTGAAATGACCATCCAGCCTCTTGAAGGCTCTAACTGAATAAAAGGTGTTTGTGTGAATTACTAAGCCATGACACCTGCTTGTACTGGATATTTGCACCATGCTAAACATCATTATCATTGTCTAACATTCAGACACAGATGGTGCACTGGTATGAGTGTTACTATGTTGCAAAATGACTGTACACTTTGAAAATTTTAACAATATCTATTAGCATGCACATCCTGTATATAGGTCAAAATTGGCATCATTCTTCAAGTTGTTGCAATTTTATTTTCAATCTGTTAATAAGTTAATTTGTGACAATTTTCCTTTTTTAAATTTCTTTTTAGTTTTCACTTTCACCTTTTTCAGTATTTTTCATTATTTATTAACCTATTTTTTTGCTTCCCAGATTAATATTATTACAATAAAAACTAAGCTTATATTATTTTAATACATTTTTCAGTATATTCATCTACAACTTCTTTTTTTCTGTATATCAATTGCTTTGTTATACCTTTTTTATTTTTCAGTTTTAAAAATCAATAGCCGCTTTGCTTTTTTTTTAATTGTTTGGTTATTTGACGTGTGTTATTGTTTATATATCATTAAAAAATCTTTTTAATTGGTAAAATAAGTCATCCTACTTATATAGTCTATAAAGTTCATTTATGTAGATCAATAACTGAACAACTATTTTACTCAGTATATGTTTCAAAAGCAAAGTTGAAATTGCTAGAGAAATGAAAGTTTTGGATAAGAAATTATTTACTTGGTAAAAGAATCTCATTATTTGGGACACTCATATGAACAAGCATAACACTCTTGTTCAAATGGAATATCTCACGTTCTTAAAAAACAGCTTTTAACACATATCTCCCTGACATCAGTTTAAGCCGATTCTTTCTTTTCCCCATTTATCTAAACTCTAATTATAAACTGTAATTTTGAAAAGTGAAAATTTCACTTGAAATATGTTGGAAACTATCCAAATTTTCATCTGAAATAATAATAATAATAAAAAACAAACTTTTAAAGAAAATGGTTACAATATGTGGAAAAATTTTAACAAATTTCCTCCTGGCATCAATTTAAACGAACACCTTCTTTTTTCCATTTATTTAAGCTATAATTATAAACTAGTTTCAGAAAGTGAAAATTTCACTGAAATACAGTGGAAGATTTCCAAGTTTTTATCTGAAATTAATAAAATGTGAATTTTAAGCAAAATGGTCACAATGTATAGAAAAAAGGTGTCAGTTTAAGCCATATTCTTCTTTTTTCCTTACATCTAAATCATAATTATAAATTATAATGTTGGAAAGCGAAAATTTCACTGAAACATATTGGAAAATTTACAAAATTTCATCTGAAATCAAGAAAATATAAACTTTAAAGAAAATGTTCGTAATATGTGGAAAAAGAAAGCATCATTTTAACAAATTTCCTCCTGACATCAGTTTAAACTAACACCTTTTTTCAATTTATCCAGACTATAATTATAATCTATAATCTTAGAAAGTGAAAATTTCATTGAAATATGTTGAAAAATTTCTAAATTTTCATCTGAAATCAAGAAAATACAAACTTTAAGCAAAATGGTCAAAATATATGGAGAAAAGAAGATATAAGTTTAAACTAACACCAGGATAATATGAGTTAACCATTTCTTAGTTTCGAAGTAAAGAATTGTCAAAGATCTAGTCAGTTTTGACTTGCTATCAAAACACTAAAAAAGATTAAGTTGTAAAATTATTTAACATTACAGTTATTATACAAGAATACTTAGTAAAATTTCTGAAATCAATATGTTTGAAATAATGTGTATTCTTTTCTATGGCAAATATATAAGATGATTTGGAAAGTTTTTATTTTGACATGTTTTGCTGATCAATCAATGTCATTTGATTGAGTGAGTGATTGGCAAAACATGGTTAAATAAAAGTTTTACAAATTGTCTTCTGTATTTACCATTTCATCGCATTCTCATCCAAAATTTACTTATATTCTTTTTCTGATGTGTCTTTTATATTTATTGTTTTCTCAGCTTGTTAGGAAAAAAATTATAAAGTTATCCCTTGAATTTACACACTGGAGTAAGGCTAAAAATGAAGTATCAATTTTAGCCTAGATAGACATTATAAAAGTAATTTCTTTAATTTTAATTCTATTGATTATATTTGATATAAAAGTTACGTTAAATTTTAAATAATTTTGCGCCATTATTTTTCTTTTATTTTGGCTCTTTTTATGCACTTGCACAAGCACATACTTATCTTCAAACATTAATTTATACAGAGAATAATTTTCTCCACATATAGATTATTCAATAATATATTCAGTCTTGTGGTGCTGTGACTGTAAGAATCATATCCGAGTATTTGAAGTTATGGAACTAATAGCAGTTCTTTTAAATTTTTTTTCTTTTTCATCCTACATCCATATTTTCTTTCCTTCATATTTGCTACCTTCTTCTGATCATTAATCTCGGCGAGTTCATTCATTTCTTCAGTTGTGATCACTTCTGTGCCTTGTGCCATTTGTAGAGCCTGTGTAACCTGCATGTTGCTTTGATTTTGACCCATAGCTATACAGGAGGAAGTAAACATGGCTGCACGACGTGTTTCTCTGGCCCCCATCAATCGTGCTAATGTCCAAAGTCGTAGCATGTCATGGAGAAATGGTAGCTTACACTGGGGAAGACTAACTCTTGAAGGTACTATAACCCTTCTTCCATTTTCTGCTTTTCTATGTTTCACATTTTACATTACCCTTTCATTCTTACCACTGCTTTCCTCTTGCCACTTGAATGATCTTCTTCCTTGCAATTTCATTCACTTTATCTCTTTTCATGCTTTGGAAAATTTCCATCAGAATGCATTTTTATTTTTGTTAACAATCACTAAAAATTACTTAGCCTGTCGAGAGTTATTTGAAAAGTTAGATGTTATAATAAAATGCCTGCTTTTTTTTTCTGTATCTCTAAAGCATACTAAATCATGCAACTAATATATTAAATCTATTCCAAATGATTTATATTTTTATTTTAAAATCTGCCCATCAATACTTAATAATTATACGAGGTGCGATGGGTAAATTGTCGCCAGTTTATATTTTTAATTTCACGCATGCATGTTGTTTGTTTTTGATTTTGTTGATTGCATAGTATAGTAGGGTCAGTTGGGCACCATCTGTGAGGAAAAGAGTACCATGAGACAATTCACTCCACCAGAAATTTAGAAACGGCATGCTGTACTGCTTGGAATTTGTGTCTGAAGCTCCAATACAGACATTTCAGAGTGTTTGGGTATCAATCTGAGGACAGTGCAGAGGATTTGGAAAGAGTTGGATGAGTCTAATGTTGATTACAAAGGTACGGCAACTTGGAAAACTCACTCTGATTGTTCTGATAAGAAAAGGACTTGAATTTGTTGGTGAGGGCCTCAGACTCAACATGGAGGATTACATCAAGTGCCTCAAGGAGTTAGTGCTGCCCTGGTTCAAGAGGGTGTCTGCTGGAAGACCCTATTTATGTCAACAGGACTCTGCACCATGCCATACAAGCAGGAGAACACAGTCATGGCTGTCAGACAATTTCTACATCCACATCACCCCTTACATCTAGCCACCTAACTCTCCAGACTGGAACACCATGGATTATTATGTGTGGGGTGCAGTTGAGTGAGAGACCAACAAAACTCCTTCTGATACCAAAGATGAACTGAAGACATGGATTATGGCAGCATTCACCAACTTAAACAAGGAGACCATCCAAAAGAGTTGCAGGAGATTCCAAAATCATCTGGAGGCCATAGTTGAAACCAATGGAAATTTTATTGAATAAATTTACTCTTTAGTATTTCAAGATATTTTTATGTAATTTTGTTAAATATATCTGTTAAAATAAGATGTCAGTGTTATTATCATTTTTGTGTAATTTAGATGACAATTTATCCATCATGCCCTCTACATTGACCTTTTAAGTTATCAGCTTTTTATATTTCTGATTTATAAACAGAAATAAATGTTATTTATTTTTTGTGAATTTTTTTTTAATTTTATTTAAAAGAATTTGTTTTGGTGAATTTTCATGGCTAGCAGTTGAGTTTTTTGTTTTGCTTGTTTATTGTTTTTATTTTATTTTTGCAGATAAAATATTGATTCTACTGCCTATATATTTCTACATATCTTTATTTTTTATCTTCAGAATCAATTTTTTCCTTCTATTTTTTAAATTTGTAAATATAAAAACACAACAATTATTTCCAGATGTATTTAAAATTTAGATTTTAACAACATGTTTAATATATTTATATAAATTATTGTTGTATTTAAGTTTCAGATATTTTATTTAAAATTAGAATTTTTACTATTATTTTCATTGAGGTTTGACAAGCATTTTTATATAATTAATTATGCTTTTTTACCATTACTTATCTATTAAAAAAAATAATTCTTCTCTAACTTGATTTTAATGAATATAAGGTAAGAATATAATTAATCATAGTTTATTATATGAGTGATGAAGTAAACACACTTGTACAATGTTATTTTACACTGGAGGCCCAGAAAACCAACATTCAGATCACTTGATGGTCGAGACACAATTATCAATTTGTATAAAATCCTGATTGTTAACCATAAGCTCAATAACTAAATATTAAACCATGAGTTGATTTTACAAAAAATATTTTATTATATATGATATTTTATATCAAGATTTAACTTGATTCAGATTTCTATAAATAAAATTTGTAATATAATAATTTTATAATAAAATATTGAATTTCAATTCTGTTGATCATTCAAGTGGTACATTTGTCATTCTAATATTTAAAAAAATCTGATTCAAGCACAATTTGTGAAAATGTACCCGCTTTTCCACCTTTACACAATTGCTTCTTGTAAAATTGATCATATTTCATATTTATTCATTATTTAGCTTGATAAGTTTAGGCACAGATTGAATATGATTATATATATATATATATATATATATATATATATATAGATCCATTGGTATATAATTCAGGTGGATCCTAGTAATATCAGATATTAGAACTGATCCACACAGAGAGCTCAATGTATTTATTATAACAAAGCATATATTTTATACATAAAAAGTCCAAAATTGCCTCATGTGAGAATAGTCTATTCCAAACTAGCACTGCTATGTGCCAGCTATCCTCAGCTCAAGACAATAAAATCCCTGGCAGGAACCTAAATTCATTTACATATAACTAAAGGCCTTTGCCATAAATAAACACCCAACCCCAGCGAATCTCCTGATCATCAACCCAGACTCCCCTTAAGTGGCCCATATGTTTTCACCAAAGCTATCTAAACCAAATTCAAAAAACACCGTTTCCAGACATTCTTGGGCTGAGGATAGATGGCACATAGTAGTGCTAGTTTGAAATAGACTATTCCCACATGAAGTAATTTTGGATTTTTTGCTGTATAAAATATATATTATTATGATATTTTTATTATAATATTTTACATTGCTACACAAAATCTTTCATGTTTCAGAACTATAATGTTCCTTCCTCGGGCAATGATAGATAACTTATGATCATAAGTTATTTATCATCGCCCAATGAAAGAACATCATAGTTCTGAAACAAAATATTATAATGAAAATATAATAATAATATTTTGGTCTACATTGTACTGAGAACTTTTTTTTAAAAAAAGTAAATACTAAGAACTGTGGATTGTTAATTTGTCAGTTCTTTCTCTTTATTTGAATATATATATATATATATATATATATATAAAAGACAGTTTCATGTTGGATTTTTATTATAAATATTTTTATTCTGCAATATTCTTTTAATTGTAGCAAATTTTAGTGAAACTTATTTTGTTTTATTTTCTTACACTATTGACTTTTAGGGGTGAATTTTAAATAAAGTCTTCAAGTTAATGCTGGCTGTGTTTGTATTTGTTCCCTGGTTTGATAAACTGTACAAATTACATACTAAAACTACCAAGTACTAATGATTGTCATCTGAAACTGACAAAAGCCATTTTATTGAAACATTTATCATTATTGTCTTTTAGTATTACATCTTCTTTAATTTATAGACTCGTTTGTTAAACATTTTTATTTTTAATTTTTATCGTTAACAGAAAATAAAATCTTTCTTTGAATCAGTTTCTATTTCCTCAATATGCAACCAGGCCAGCAAATATTTCTGATCTATTCATTTTTATTAGATATTTTTTGTTTTGTTTTATTAATTATTTTGCATTTATTTTGACTATTTGATTCTCTAAGTGAAAACCTTTGACGTGTAGCTCAGGGAAGAGAATTAATAAAAAAAAAATTAACTTATGAAATAACTTTTCATTTTGAGATTTCTCTGTGTCAGATTTAGTGGAAAGTGTGTTCTAATTTTATTTACCTCTTCAACAATAATTTTCTGGTATATTTCAATGATAGCAACAGATAATTATCCATCTAATATGTCAATTGTTTCATTCACAATGAGATTCTATTCTTTTTTAAATATTATTTGATGTTGTTTGATCTCAATAACATTCAATAATAATCTTGTCCATCTATCAATTTACATATTTTTAAATCTTGATACCAATCATTTTTAATTTATACTTAAAAAATTCAATTTGATATTATAACCTGTAATATAAAAGTGAACTTCAAACTTATGTAAATATATATTAACAGAATAATTTCAAGTGACAAATTTTAGATTATTGAAATTGTTAACATATTTATATTAAACATTGTATTCTTAATCATTCCCTAATGTTGTAGAAATTTAGAAATTTATTTTGATTATAAACTTAATTAGGCTTACCATAATTTTGGTACTTCAAACCAGGAGAGTTCACAAGTTTTAGTATAGTTTTACTTTTTCTTGTATAATAAAGTGTTTTTTATAATCTTATGCTCTTTAAGGTTCAAAACTAACAAAAATAGTTTATATCAAATTCCTCAAATCAATAATCCTAAACTTAGTTATATAAAAACTGAGAAAAATATTTTACAAGCTCTTTTTCTCCACATTCCTTTCTTGATTGTGTTAAAAGATCATACACTATAAGCTTTTTATAGAACAAAAACGTCAGTAAAGTATTTCTTTGAATTTATGCTTACAACTTTCCAGTTCCTTCAAATTTTCATCATGGGAACTTCTATGATAAGTACTTTCTTATAAGTATCTTAATATGTTTTCTTGTTTGTCTCTTTTTTACTTTTAACAAAAACTTCTTGGTAGTTTTTAAAGGACAGTCAGCAATCTTGGACATTCATGCCCACAAAAATCTGAGTGCCAAAAGGACATTTTTTTCCTTTGACATCACTATTTTAATTTACAACAAAGATAACAAACACTTTATTTCTTAAATTGTTTATTTACACTATTTATTTATTTATTATATTGTTTAATGAGATTATTGGAAAAATATTGGCTAATTGCTAATCAATTCAAACTTTATAAAATGGTAAATAATAAGGATTTCTTTATAGTTGGTGAACATATTTTAATAATTTAGTTTATAAATTTATGAATAAAAAAATTGTATTAGTTTTTAGAATGTTTTAAGTATAAAATTATTCTTGTAAATAAACAATCTAATTAATAGTGTTTAACATTTTTGTTGTAAATTCTCAAGAACAAAGAAAATGTATAAATTCACTTTTATCATATGTTTAGGTTTTACTATAATTCTAATCATCACTTTTTAAAGGAATAAATATTGCCAATGAGTGGAGGTAGAGAAAATAATAGCAGTGTCAATAACTGTCCTTTTGACAATCGTCTTTTGTTTTTTGTTTTTTGCTAGCATGAAGGTCAAAGATTGCTGAACAGTCTTTTCAATTTAATTTTTAATAAAATTATAAAAAATTATCTTACAGAATTAGTTCAAAAGTACTTTATAAACAAAGCATTTTTAAACTTGTTAATTTGATTACATTAATATATTATCACTGTGTAACTTTTGTCGTTGGTTAGCAACTTTTATTTCCTATTTGCTTACGTCTAGAAAGTATGAAAAGTGGCTAATATTTCCTTCAAACTATGCTTTTGTGTACCAGGATAATGATATTTCTGAAATTTACCTATTCCCATTGGGAAAACTGGCAAATGTGAACATACTCATTCACACAAAGTAGGAACAAAATCATATATGATTCAAAAGTAGCATTTATTTATTCTAGGATTGTATAAAAAGTTTAGAAGTGAGTCATTTTTTGCAATTTACTTTTTATACTGTAGATTACTTTCACAAATCAGCCCCCAAATATAGTCTCCCATCATGTTTTCATTATATAATCCTTGGTAGCAGCATTCAAAGTCTAGTATATCCTGGTGGAAGTGCTTGCCTCCATCTTCTCTTTGAATTTATCAAGATTATCATCAAGGATATGGACTTTGTGCGAAATCCTGCAGGTCTTTTGCCATAGTTCTTCACCAGGATATCAACAAGCTCACAGAGTTTTTGGACTTATGATTCCCCAAGAAGTCTTGAACTGCTGCAACAAAGCTGTTCAACACTGCTTTTTTCATCTTAGTGAGCTTCTTGTGGAATTCCTTGAAACTCTATGATCTTCTCTATTTGTGGTCGAACAACATGGCTTTGACTTTTGCCACAGACAGCTGAGGGAAAAAATCTTGAAGGTACTTGAAGGCTGCAGACTCCTTATCTAGAGCTGTGACAAATTGTTACCTAAAGCCCAATCTTGGAGGTAACAGTGGCTCCCATTTCATGTTGTCCCTCCTCACACTGAACTCTGTCAGCTGTGGCCAGTCCCGTCTGTGGTAGTGTGCCACTGTGTTCCTTGTTTCTGGCAAAGATAATATGGAAACTTGGTAAAGCCACCTTGGAGACTGTTGTGGCCTGTTTAGGGGCCAGAAAGAAAGACACGGAAGACGAAGGTTGGTTGAAAAAGTATATTGAAGATATATACAAAACAATACTGTTGTAATAAGTAGATTAGCACTGCATCTAAAACTCCACTCCACTTCATACTCTGTGCTCCCGTCCGACTCTCGCAGTTTGTATTTATGAGAGAAGGAAGAGTTCATTATACTGTAAGAGGGTTTACCACAGCAGAGACCCATCAGAAAGGCCACCATTTTGAAGTCTCCAATAATCTCACAACTGTACTCTTCATATTTCAATGCATCTAGCAAAATCTTGACAATGCTGTATCTCTCTTTGAGCTTCACCGAGTGAGCCAGGGAAAGTGATGAGGGAGACATGTATCTGTTATGAAACAGCACAGCTTTGAGGATCCTGGATGAGATGTTGATGAAGAGGTATCACTTGCTAGAGTTGCAGGTGATTCCAATTGACTTGAACACATTGGTCACATTGTGGAAGAAACAAAGCCTATCATGACAGTTGAAAAAGCTTGAAAAACACTGGTGATGCTTTCTCTGACCTATGACTTGCACACTTTCATCTAACAATATAAAAAGCTCAGCATTGGGCTTTGTGAGACCAAGATCTCTGATCAGGTCATAAGGTCTTTTTGGTATGGAGTAGTATTTCTCTCCTCAACTGGACCAATGACTTTATCCTTTTCTGAATTGCTGTTCTCTCTTTGGAGGAGTGGGTATGGGGAACTGAGTGTAGTGTGGCACTGGGGTGATGGATGACAGAAGGTCTGGATATATGATAGCAAATACATTCTTACCAGCTTGACATTTAGAAGGGTCCACCATGCAGAAAAAGCAATTGCTTGAATGGTCAGTTGGTTCCCTCTAAATTCATGAGATTGTGAATTTCATGGCTCTATTTTCTGCTCTGACCAAGTCATAAAAGCAAAGTTCGAAGGGAATAATTGTCATTTCTTTTGCTTTCTAGATAAAAACAATTAAGAAATAACACTTATTGACCAAAGACAAAAAAGTCAAAATTTTGTTACACAATGTTATGTATACAATTATTCACTAAATAATGTAGAATATATTTCTAGTTACTTCATATTGCTTATTTGTTTACTTATTCTAAAAGAATAAAACTTCTAAAAAAGTACATTTTGGAGTAAAAGAGAAAAAAAAATTTAAAAGGGCCTAACATGTGTTCTATTTTGCATAATTCAATTTTTTTAAAAAAAAGGAACCTAACATTGCAAAAAGTTTTTGTATCAGAATATTGTCTTCTGTCTATATTTCTGAGATGATTCATTCTAACTATTTATATCGTTCAAACTATTGTCCTCATCACAATGTTTTGACTTGTACACTCCAGCCTTCTTCAGGTGATATACGTTGGAAATTCAAACTGAATTCTTTATTTAGTCCCCTGAGTTGATTGTTCTAGTTCCACATGCCATGCCTTTTCTGGATATCTTAGTTTCAGTTAAAAACAAGAGAGAAACAAAAGAGTTATTAAAGGAAAATAACTGAAACAAAGATTTCTAGAACAGGCATGGCATGTGGAACTAGAATAATCTACTCTAGTGGACTAAATAAAGGGTTCATTTTGAAATTCCAATTTATATCACCTGAAGAAGGCAGGAGTATACAATGGCTGAAACATTGTGAATATGACAATAAAGATGTGGACAGCTGTCTGAACAATGTAAATAGTGTAAATAGAATATTGTCTATGTCATTCTTATAGAGATTAGTTTGCTCATTTCAAAAATGTAAAAACATGTAAAAAGTTTGTATGTCAAATTACCTCCTTTTAAAATCACTTTGAGGAATTCTATCTTTATAGCAAACGGTTTAAGATTGACAGTTTCTATATTAGTAAAACTAGTTTGAATCCCTTAATTTTTCAAGTGAGCATCATGCTTTACTAATTTTTGTATATATTTGAATTGAACTCATTTGAAATAAAAATTTATTTCTAAAAAAATGCTAATTTTATATTGCTAATTTTCTTTTAATAAAAATAGTATCCAACTGGCAAAGTTTAACAAATGTACTGAAAAAAAAAAAAAGCAAATTTGTCAAAAGGACAGTTTTTCTTTTCATACTGCTAATGCTGTATACTTCCTCTTTTTGTGTGTGCATTTGTTAAACTTTGGTAAATTATTCTTGCAAATAAACAATCTAATTTTTTGTTGTCAATTCTCAAAAAAAAAAAAATGTATAAATCTAGATGCTTTCAAACTACTTACTGAATTTATGTAGCAAGAATAAATGAAAGAAATGCCTGGAAAATCTGTTTTTCAAAAATTATAATTACAGTCACTTGCTATGTGTTTATTTAAATTTTTTATGTTCTGTTATTCTCTATTTTTATATATTTATAAATAAATTTGTTTTCATAGTTTTTTTTTTTATATGGTAAATAATAAAAATTGTATTGTAGTTGGTTCACATATTTTTATAATCTTGTAAATATAAAATTATTTTGTAAATAATGTTTGGATTTTATAAAATAGTTTTTTGAAATAATAAAAATTGCCAAGCAATTATACTGTAATTAGGTGTCAAGAGACAAAAAAACGTTATTTTGACACCTTTTGTTTTTCGGATACATTTATTAAACTTTATCATCCAACATTTAATTTGTAATTAAATATTTATTAAATTTCGATTTATTTAAAAACAAAAGAAAAAAAGGCCATTCCATATTTTTACACTCACCAAAAATTTCTTAATGCTTTTTTTTTTCTTTTTATATATCAAAATAAAATTTTTACTTATAGCTATTGTTCTAAACATCTGAAATTTGATTTCTTTACATCTGACTCATATGAAAAAAAATGACTGCTGTATAATGTACAGTGTATTCCAGTTTATTATACAGGGTAGTCTGAAAGTCTTATCACTCCTACCAAAAAACAATGAGAACAATAGTAATACAATAATGCTAAGCACATTGGATTCAGTTTATTCCCTTCTGTTGACACTGTCACACACTGAGAGGGTCTGTATGAACACCATCATTTTCATGGCACAAAATGAAATAGAAAATTATATTATGTAGGTGTGACAAGACTTTTGGATCACCCTGTAGATAGTGGTTTCACATGTTCATCTGATTTGGATTAATATAGAATAAAAAGTGTTATCAAAGTTTGATTAATTTATTTTTTGTTTTTGTTTTTGTTTTTTTGTTTTTGGTTTTAAAAAAAAAATGTTTGTTTTCTCAAAGGAGATGAAGAGAGAACTGAACACATCCATCACATGCAACAAGTTCCAAGTTTCTTTCCTTCTTGCATGTGTGTTGCTGTCCTTCCAATCCTTCACTTAATGGATGACTTTGATGTTAATGCTGATGGAATCTCAGGTAATTTTTAAATTTATTCATTAATTTAAAATTAGAAAATATAAAGATTTAAATCTTATATATGGCTACGCAGTGAATAACTTACACTTTTAAGCTCACTCAATACAAGGTTCAAGAGCTACTCAAGATAGAAGTTTACTGAATGAGGAGTGTGATTTGAATGTAAAAAGAGGTGATAGGAAGTAAGGATTATGATGAAAAAGAAGATAGATAATGATTGAAATGAGATTCCTTATTCAAACTATTTCTAAAAGTAACAAAAGAAAGAAATTCTTTACAGAAACACCACTGGTCAAAACACTCTATTATAATTGTGCTTGTTCCTCCTTTTGTTAGTTTGCACGACCATTAAGCCCTGCCAGTACCTCATAAATAATGGACTATTCTATTTTCATAATGTAGAAAGAGAGGAAAAGAAACTACTTGGTTTCAGCGAGAAAATGAAAGAATAAGAAAGAAAGAAGGGAATATAGAAGTCTTTAAAGGCTGTTTCAGTGAAATAGAAAAGTTGTTAATTTCAAATCTTTTCATTTGTACCCACTTCTTAAAATAACAACCTGCATTCATATTTATGATTGTTATTACAATATTTTGTTAAAGTTGTTAAGCTCAAATATTTAACCATGTGATAGGGGAACTTTTATGAATATTTTATTATCGCAGAATTCACCATTTAAGATACATCAGAAAATTCAAATAGGAGAATTGTGAAGTTTTCATAGGTTAAAACTAATCAATGTTAAAATTACTACTGTATATTAAGATAAATAGTTTGGTGAAGATTTAAAACTATGACTATCAGTATTATATAAGTGCTTTATGCAACTTTTATGTAACTTGGTTCTTAACAATTCAAATATGTGAAGTGGTGAGACTATGAATTATCTCCTCTACACAAGAACAAGCAGTTGTCATATTCAGTTTGACTATTTACTTGATTATTGAAAACTATGATATATGATTTTATGATAATTTTTCACATTGTAAGATATCAAAAACAAACCGAAAAAGTTTTCTTCTCTAGCTGCTAATATAACAAGGTGCCATTGATCAGGTGCTCTCAAGGAGAGATGCCATTGATCAGTTGCTCTCAGGGAGAGGTGCCATTAATCAGGTGCTCTCAGGGAGAAGTGCCATTGATCAAGCACTCTCAGGGAGAGGTGCCATTGATCAGGCGTTCTCAGGATGAGGTGCCATTGATCAGGCGTTCTCAGGATGAGGTGCCATTGATCAGGCGTTCTCAGGATGAGGTGCCATTGATTAGGCGTTCTCAGGGAGAGGTGCCATTGATCATGCGCTATCCAGGTAAGGTGCCATTGATCAGGCGCTATCCAGGTGAGGTGCCATTGATCAGGCGCTCTCAGGGATTCATTATAAACTTGACACAGTGTTGATAGTAGACATAGAAAGGAAACTACAGGAACTTCTACAGAAGGTAGTAAAGGAAAGTGAGAAGAAAGGACTAATCATCAATTGTAAGAAGAGCAAAAGGAACAGCTAATTGGAGATATCAAAATCAAGCCAATACAACAATTTGAATATCTAGGGAGTGTTTTAACAGAAGACAGAAAGTGTGACACTGAAATCCCAAGGCACATTGAGATTGCAAAAGATGCCTTTCAAAAACTAAGCAAAGATACAGAAAAATTTTATTAGAAACAAAGAGTACTAAACTGTTATGTAATATTGATCCTCCTATATGGTAGTGAATGCTGGACAATCTCCTCACAGATGAAGAAGAAACTTGAAACAACAGAAATGTTCTACAGAAGGATGCTGAGAATGCCATGGATGGAACATATGAGCAGCTACAAAGTTTTACAGAAAATGGAAATAAAAATATACTTAACATCAGAAAGAATCAGTTGAAATTTCTAGGGCCCATAATGAGGAAAGAGGGCTTGGAAAATTTGATACTCACAGTACATATTGAATGCAAGAGGAACAGAAGAAAACAGCACTTAACCTATCTAATGATCTTGTGTAAATGATTTGACAAAACAAGGATTATGAGAGATAGCAAAAAGACAAAATTTATTAAGAGCTACAGAGGATAGGAAATTGTGGAGAGCTATGATCACTAACATCAAGAAGGAATGTGGCACATAGAAGTAGTAGTAGTACTAGGTGTTTGGTTTGGTCTTAGTGAGGAAGTTTAGGCTTATTCATGTCAAAGTTGAACAGACAACTCAGAAGTATTTTTGTAGTCCTTGATGTTGGTCATGCCACTCATGTTGTCCATGAAAATTAAACTGATTTGTCTAATTGCAAGTTTTACTCTTTTTGTTGCCATCATAGTGCCTGATAATCATTTCCATCATGATGTCAGTGATTGCCAGTTGGTTGCCATTGTGGCTACTGTAAACCTCATTTTAAATTCTTTTTTCCCCACCAGTTCAGACTTTTACAACTAGGACTTGCCATGTTACTTTTATATAGTCATATCACCTCTGTATTCCAAAAGTAACAAGGAAGTTCCACTCATTGCTTTTTTCCCTCGAACTGCTACTTTATGGAACAGACTCCTGCATGGATGCTTATCTGAACACTACAATCTTAAACTCTTCAAGTTGTTGGTTAGTTGTTATCTATCCTACTTATCTTCACATCCTACTACCTTCTTTTCCATTCATATCATTCACCTCACTCATAATTATTTTGTCAGTAACTCTATCTTGTGTGGCTCTCGGGGCTTGTATTGGGTAAACTTTAGTATATAAAAAAAAATAAGACACAGGGTGATTTTTGAAAGAGTTTGGGGAAATAATATGAGGATATGATATTTAACTTCTATGCACATCATTATTTTGGTTTATAATCATAACTGACTAATTTCTAATCGTATATTTAATTCTGTGGTCATCAAGGTATTAGTGTGTCAAACAGGTGTGTTGAGATGTTTGTCTAGTTCCAATAATCTAACTATTGAGTTTAATCTTCCTACTATTCTATCATTGAACAGTTATTTATTAGATTTATGGGATCATGCTTTATTTCCATTAGCTACATTCCACCAGTTCAGACTTTTACAACCAGGACTTGCCATGTTACTTTTATATAGTCATATCACCTCCATTTCCTCTGTATTCCAAAAGTAAGGAGGAAGTTCCACTCACTGATTTTTCTCAAGAATTGATTTGTAGAATAGACTCCCACATGGATGCTTCCCTGAACACTAAAATCTTAACCTCTTCGAGTAAAGTGTCCATCATTATCTATCCTTCTTGTATTTACTTTCTGCCATCCCCTCTTTACATTCATATTACACACCTCATTCAATAACTGTAACCCCCTACCTTGAGTGGCTCTTGACCTTTGTATTTGGTGAACTTGGGAGTGGTCAACCAATGAATCTATTTTGGTACAAAGACAATATCTATTAAACTCTGTATCAGCCTGTGTGATGTTCATACACACATATTTTTAAGATCTATCCAAAATAAGATTTTTATGATTTTCATTATGGTGTTGCATTTTTTTTTTATTTGTTCACCCAATACAAGGCTCAAGAGCCACCCAAGGTAGGGGATTACTGTATGCGGTTGTTGTAAAGGCATAAAAGAAGGAAGTAAGAAATAGATATTATGAGGATATGTAGGATAGGTAACAGTTAGCCTCGACTTAGGTTAAGATCATAGTGATCAGGGAAGTATCCTCTTCAGAGTCTGTAATACAATTCTAGGGAAGAAGCTGTCTGAGTGACACTTCCTCCTTACCAATGGAATACAAAGGGAATGTAGATGATTTGATCCTGTGTATGTGGCATGGCACATCCTACTTGTAAAGGTCTGAAGTGGTGGAACTAAGGAATATAATGTCTGAATATTTGCCATCAAAATGGTGATATATTGGTGAGAGGCTAGCAATGCATTGTCTGTGAGAAAGATGTTGTAGGGTGGAATTCATCCCCCAAAAGTTCATGTAAAAACTTTTGAACTCTGTCAAGGTTGGAAAGTGAGAATTGAGCAGCTCCAGTTCATCAACCAGTTGTACTGTTTGTACAGATTCCCAATGGCTCTGTCACCATCTAATTCTATTGTTCATCATATTCAGCAGATCAGAGAGATTGTATTTTATGCCATCACAAATCTGCTTCATATAGGTCTTGGCTTGCTGTCCTCTGCTTGCTCTTCCTTGTGTAAGCTCCCACAAAATAACTTCACTAACAATTTCAGTTTTAGCTCTCCAACAATCTCCTTCAAATTTGACTCTCTGCTCTTTGATGATGTCTGATAATAGACAAAAGTTCCCAAATAATTGCTCATTGGTCAGACGATCACTCCAACTGACATTCACAGCTGCTCTTGGCAAGCAAGCATAGTCTCTATCCAATATTCTTTCCAGTTTTGAGATAAAGGTTCATGTTGAGCAGTCCTACAATAGAACAGAGGTAACAGTTGCCTGAAAGAGGCTTCTTTTCATCTTGTCTCGAAATCTAGATTTCCACACTAGAGATAACCTGTTGATGGAAACTCATGCTTTACCAATATATGTTTATATTACTTTTGCAGCTTAAGATTTTACTATCAAGATAAGTAAATTCTTCTACACAGTTGAGATGTGTGCCAGATCCTGTTTTGATTGTTCAATTTTGACTTAAGATTATGCGTTCTGTTTTGACTGAGTTAATTATGAAGACCAATAACTCTGACTGAATTTCTTCTAATACAAGAGTAATCTTAGTCTGATACAAGAATGAAATAATAAGTTTATAGACTGTTATTAGGTCAATTTTGATCAGAAATATTTCTTGTATAATTTTCAGGTGTGTGATTATTTCTTTTGCTTCTTTCCAACAAGTATTAATCCTGTAATAATCTCAAGTTAACTGAATATTTTATGACATTTTTCTTTAAATCTTATTTCTGTTATTTGTCTTCATCTTGTAGTTATAGGCTTACAGTTAAATCACATTGAAAACAGCAGTTCGGTCACCAGTGTTAAGCAGCATCTAGTGACTACTTAGATGTGGGACCATTTGTGAACAACTTCCTAAAAATCGAAATATTTTTTGGTTTTAAATAACCTTCAAAGGGTTGATTACCCTTAAAAACAAATCAAGCTTATATTATTTTAATTTTTTAAGCTATGATTCTGCATTGTCTGAATTAATAGATATAGCAGCAAAACTTCAGTCTTGGGAAATCATCATCAATTATTTAATGCGTCATTTTATTTTATTTTTTAATTAATTCACTATAACCAAGGCAATAAGGCTACTAAGATGCAAGTGGTTACTGGGAGTGAAAGAGAAAGAAAAAGAAGAGGGAACCAGAAACCTGACCCTAAACAGAAAACCAGCGATAGAACTCTACTCCTGTCCAAGAAAGATTGTGAACCGGACCATAGGCAAACCTATGTACTCCTACTGAGGAAAGAAAAATAAAAATAAATATAAATAGTAAATAAAATTTCAGTGTTTAGGTGGAGATTTTAAAAGTATAGATCTGAGGTAGACTTTAGAAGGAACCAGAAACCCAATCCTAAATGTGAATCAAGGGACAAACCTCTACTCCTGTTCAAATAGAAATTTTTGGCATGGTTACCTTTTGTATATCTTGAAAATATCCATTCACACTGTTCTTGCAAATTTGAATGAATTCCTATATTTTTATTTCAGTGGCTGACATGGCACGTAAAGTAATCTGGAAATGTCTAGTTGAAGACCCAGCATTATTCCTCAGACATTTTTTGGAAAAACTCACCAATAAAGAAAGACAGGTGATGACGCTTTCTAGTTTTTCATCTTTAAAATGTTTTATGCTTATCTACAAGTGTTCCATATTTGAATAATATAATTTTTTTCTCAAATTTAAAATTTGTCCAAAAATGTATTAACTTAAAAAAACATTTTTAGTCATTGCACATGTGTTCATTCAGTATTTTTTATAATTCTTAGCTGAATTTTACATTTTATGTTTTTTTCTTTGAAATTGAATCTAAAAATGGAACTGAAATTTGTCTTGACTCAAATATATTTCTACAAGTGGAACAATCTAAATAAAAAAAATATAGTTTTAAATATAATTTTTCTAGTTTATTAGCATTTATATAGTTTTTTTTTTAAATTATGTTACTCATCCCAGTGTCACATACATCAGAGAAGCAGGTGCATCAGGAAGTTACCTGGGATGGTGACCGAACTACAACATGCAGATTCACACCTTACGCTATGTCAGTGGCTGTCTTCAGCATGTAAACAGATAATTGGCACAGCTGTACTTAGGATGAGCACACATGGGATGACCAATGACAGGAGGATATATATGCACACACTCAAGAGGAAATAAGTAGAGAATCACTTACATCCTTAAGAGAAGAATCCACATTCAGAGAAGTCCTAGCCACACAGATCCACTCAGTTATATTGACAAAATTGAAAGTTGAATAAACAATAATTTTGCATAGGAGAAATTTAGACGTGTGTTCTTATTAGTCTGTACAATAAGAATGTTACAGATTATCTAATCTTGAAAGAAGACTATCATTGCTTTTTTTAAATATACTAATAAAAAAAATTGTCTTTCTCTGTTACCCTACATATACAAGCCTATGGCTGAAATTCCCCAACTTCTGGTCATGTGCCACTTGATCTCAAAAGTTTTCATTTATTTACTTCATTTTCTTTTTAATTACTTGTGAACATTTTGAAGATCTTTACTGTTGGTCATAAAACACCAAACCTTTCAATCCCAGATAAAATCATTTAGAGGTCACTTGACTTCATGTATGTCCTCAGCATGGTCAGATGCCATTGTGTCACAAATGTAGTTTATTTAATCTTGAAAGAAAACTCATTGCTTCATAAAAATAAACCAACTCAAAAGAATTTGTTACTAAAAGCAGAACATAATGGAAAATAAATTCTTGTTTATATATTTTTTTTCAATTAAATATTCTATTCTTTTATGTACAGATTCCTTCTGAAGGCAACAAAGAGGCTACAGCAGGGGTGCTAAAAAATTATGTCTGATTTAGCGTTACAAGTCTTTAATTTGATGAAAAATTATTTTTTGCTGTTGTGATCTGGAAATATTTTGCTGTTAATATTTTTTTGTTTAAATTTTTTTTACTTTTTTTTCTCAACAAGAAAGAAAACTCTCTTGAATAGATTTACTAAATAATATGAGACTTCATTTTATTCAGATTATTTTTTCATTTCCAGTCAACATTTAAGTTGCTGTTTGTTAAGGTGATAGAAATCGGTATTTTATTGAAATGAATTGGGGCTTGATTAAATTTTTCTTACCATCATTCTGGAACCATCTTGAAAAAAAACCTTTACTCTAATAATTTTAAACCAAAATCACAATAAAGTTGTTTTTTGTTTGCTTTTTAATTTTATCATAGTTGTTTGTAGCAGGAAAAAAAACACCATTTAGATGCTTAGGAAATATTTTTTTGATCCATTCAATCTTTAACTGTTTATTTGTTTTTAATTTAATACCAGTTATAACAAAAATTAAAGAAACTAAAATATTAAATGTTTTAAAAATGAATGCATTAACAAATTAAATTTTACTGTAATTTTTATAAAAATCACAACTGCATATTTATTTAAACATTTTGATTAAACTACCTTGAATAATTTTACACATGTTCTGATTACTCCTTATATTTTCAATTTAGTTTATAATAAACAGAAAACATAACATATAAATTGAAGTGGTGAAAGTGAAACCTTTAGAAGGCAGTAATGAACTAACAAGATGGCTACATTTTACATCAGGAAAGTGGCAATGAAGGGAGGTTATTAATAGTAAGTCAAAGGGAGATTACTAGGAAAAAACTTATTCCTGAGAATATTCAGAATATCACATAAAAGTTGTTTGTTAAAGCTTCATTCAAGTCTTCTAACCAAAAATTAACAGACAAAATATAATTTTCTTGTTTTGTTTATTAAAGAAAAAAAACATCTCTGATATTTGCTGTGGTTCGTTTTTATATGTGTAAAAATATACATTTCTCTTTGTTTGAAAACTTAAGAGCATTTTTTTAAAACCTGTTTAAATCAAAGCAAAATTTTATCCATCTTTATTTTTATTACACAATAGCAAAATAGAACCTGATTATGTTTCAAAATAGATTTGTTTATTTATATAATTTGTTAAACATCCATCCGTTTTTAGTTATCTTTACTTTTTTAATAAAATTCTGAAGTTGTTTGAATTCAAATTGTAAAACTAATATGAGTCAAATGGAATCAAATAATGTCTGCCTATCTCCTTTATTGGCTCACTGTAAATATTTTTCTTTGTTAAAACTTTGCTATTTTCACTTCAGGAGGAATTGATGTTTCTTCTGAGAAAGCTACTGCTTTACTTTCGAGATCTTCCAGCGCAAATGGCACATTCATTATTCAACTATTTGGTAAGATTTCTACTTTTAATTTGATACCTTTTGTTGATTGGTTAATGTATTTTATATATAAGTAAAGTATGTAAGTAAAGAATTAATTAAGGAATTTTCCTTTTATTTATTTTTTTTCTAGATTGGTTATGTGATCTTTTATGTACGGACTCCTTCTGAAGGCAGCAAAGAGGCTATAGCAGGGGCGCTTTCACTTTTGTGGCAGGTAAATGTTTTTATTTGAATCAGAATCTGTTGGCCATTTTTAAAAAAAGAAAAATGTTATATTTTTTTAAAAGGTAACTCAACATTGGAATGGTCATATTAAAACTCATGAACATTCCAAAGTTGAGATACCTATATAAAAAGAAATACTGTTTAATAAATTGGAATAAAAAAAAAATGCTTTTTGAAAAAGCTAATAATTTTTTTTTAATTTTCTTATTCTTTAGCACTCTGCATAATTAATATTACTTCCTTTTCCACTGCACTATTTTTCAAGACCTCTCAATTGCAGTATCCTTATTGTTAATTTCACTCAAAGTTGTTTTCTGTTGCCATGGCAGGATATGATAACACAACTATGAAATTCAAACACACTATTGTTTGGGGATCAGAGTCACCTTCAATGGAAAGAAACTTTTTGTACAGCAAATGAAGTCGCATACAGTGTGATAAAAGTTAATTACCAGTTCAGATAGTGTGCAACATAGGATAATTGAATAACAAAGAGGGAAAAAAATTCTATGTAATGCATTTTGTCCTTGATGTAATAGAATAACCAGCCACCCCCATGAATGATTGATTACACTATAGGCAGTAAGTAACTGTCTACAAGAGACTCAAGCACGTCTGACCTTCCAATTAGTGGCACTCACTACTAGATTGACCTGTGTGTATAACTGTACCATATTTCATATTGTACTGGTTGTGTACAATAAACCTTTCTTCTATTATCCACCTGGTGTTTAAGTATTTATTCCCTTAGCACAGAATATAAGAGTCCTTATATATATAGGGAGTGGGGAAATATAAAACATGCATCAGTTATAATTATGCACTGAGGGGAAGCAATGAAGATGTATGAATGTCAAATTTTTAAATTTTTGGCATCCAACATATCCAGATGCACAGCTCAGCCAATGATATTTGTTTTCTCAACACTTTTGTTTTTATTGCTGCTGTTTTTAAATATCCCACACTGTGACAACAAAATTTGTTAAGAAAGGTGAAATGTTGTAAAGCCTAAATTCAAGTTTACCACAGAAGACTCAGAAATCAGTGCATTTTCTATAAACTTTTGCCTTCATAAATTACTTTTGTTTTTTAATGAAAGCAGCATTTTTAAATGCAAATGATAGTCACATTAATCACAATGAAAAAATAATGCATTGAATGTGTTGCTTTGTTATAAAATCTCTTTTCTGTTCATATAATCTTTTATTTAAATTCCTCAAAGTTTCTACGATGTATTTTTTGTGACAATCATTACAGGCTTATAGTGTAAATTCCTACTTCAGTTTTTAGCTTATTTTTATATTGCTTTGTATTAATTAAGCAATTTATTGTTTTAGGAGTTGTAACAGATTTTATATTAAGTTTAGATAAATTTGTCTCAATTGTTGTACATGTACAAATACTACACACATTAATATGGTCTTTAGAGTATGAAATGAATAATATAGAATTTTTAGAGGGAAAAACATGTTGTATAGAATTTTTGCATTTTGTCATTCAATTACCCAACATTGTTCTTATAAATAAAAATTTATATCATATTCTAAAGAATTAATGAATTTTATTTTTTAGTCTGACATATTTTTATTATTTTAAATGTTATTTTTAGTGGATACCCATATTTGAGTAAATGCACTGTTTATTTTAAACAGTATCTTATTTAATCTACTGGCCTGTACATTCAAGAAAAATGCTTCCTCCAGCGGGATTCAAACATGTTTCCCCCTTTGCAGGAGAAACCATCATTTAATCCAACATGTTTTGACCACTCAACCATTTAAAGACAAATAGAACCTTGCTTGATTGTGAAGTTCTTCATAGCTAAAGAGTCAAAGCATGTCAAATTAAAAATTGGATTCTCCTGCAACAGGGGATGCAGGTTTGAGTCCTGCCAGAGGGCATAATTTTTTTTAATAATCTTTCTCGAGAAAGCCAGAAGACGAAATAAATACTGATTAAAATAAATGGAGCTTCTATTCGAATATGGGTCTCTGCTAAAAATAATGTTTATCCCTTTAGCATTCACCCTCCACCCCTAAGTATTGGCTCTCAATGTTCAGCCTGCCATAAATCACCCCATGTATACTCTGCAATAATACATGACAACATCATTGCAAATAATGCAGGAAGGCATGCAGTGAGCCTTTAAGATCCGGTATTTATGGGGCAATTTTGAGTGTGTTGAATGCTAAAGAGTTAAAATAATAACATATTCTCTCTTGGTGTCCAACATACTTGCATAAAAAACCAAAGACTTGTGAAGAATTTATGTTACTTTTAAATCTGCCCTTTCGGATGATGATAGTAAATTTAATGATGACAGAAAATACATTTAATGAATTGTCATTAGAGTAATTTACAGATATCCTTATTTTCTCCATTCTAAGTAGATTTTAGGCTGATAAATATTTTCACTTTTGAATTTTGATATAGATTATACCAAGTGTGGAAGGAATTTATTTCAAGGATCTAAAACAGACACTTCGGAAAGAACAATGTGACGTATGTATCTTTGTCTTTAATCTTATTGTTCTTAATCTTTTAGCATTTTGTTACTTTTTGTCTTTATAAAGGGTGTTTCATTAAGACGGATCAAAGTCAGCAGTAAATAAATCAGTGTTATTAGTGAAAATTTATTTATTTCTCTATTGGATCATGTTATTTAAGTCATGACAATTATCCGTGAAAAACAATATTACCCAAATGTCTGCCAAGGCTTCGGCGGCACACCTCCACACGATGGTCAAAATTTTTGATGATGTCACTGTATAGTTGCTCCTCAATCTCACAAATATGCCTTATTATCTCATCCTTCAGCTGTTGAATTGTTGTTGGCTTGTTAGCATAGACCTTACTTTTGAGATGACCACAAAGGAAGAAATCTAAAGATGTCAAGTTGCACGATCGTGATGGCCAATTGATTTTGCTGTTTCGAGAGATGATGTTACCTGGGAACTTCTCATTGCATTTCTGTTTGAACGTCCATTTTCATAATAGGCTTTGATAACTTTAACACATTGTTTGATTGTCAATCTTTCCATGATTGAAATTGCCAAAGACTTTTAGTATCCTGCTACCACTTTTTTATCAATGTTGAATTTTGTACAAATCTGTGCAAAAAGTGGATCAAAGAGCTTACCCAGCTTCATACATATTTTCAGCAAATATCAACTTCTAATTGGTCAATAAACACACAGGTGGGCATTGCAATCCACCCATGTACAAGTCTTTTTCCAGCACCTGACCAAGTCAAGTTTTCCCGCTCTTTTTCTAGGATCCTGTCACATGGTTACATTAATTATAAATAGCAGATACGAGTTTGTTTTCTCTCTCTTCTCTTCTCTTTATTGATTTCATTCACCTATGAAAATGTAACCTTAAAGGGTTCGTGTCTTGACCATGTGTGGACAGACACTTATGAAAACATATTCACATGTATGTACATACAAAATTTTCCAAACTACATTACAAACATATAAAACATTTCCAAACAAGCAACAAGAACTTTTCTCTTTAAAAATACTCTGATCAAGCTTTTGCACACATCTTTACAAAACAGAATTGTAATATTCTGCATATAAAAAATATATTTGTAGTTCTAAAACTATCCTTTTTGTCATAATTAAATATCGTTACCATTTGACCCTTTTTTTATAATTTATGTTTGTGGATATTGCATGTTTTATTTACAGCGCAACTTTAAATATTCATGCAGCCTTCCCAGATCCACAACAAACTTAAGTTGTTAAATCTGAAAGAAAAAGAAAAAAATCATTATAACGCTTAAATTAATTCACATTTAAAATTGGTCCAAGTTATTGGAACACCCTTTATATCTAAAATGGAAAGAAAAATGATTTTTTCACTATCTCTTCCTCCTCTCGTTTTAATAAATTTATATGTGAGTCATATTCTTAAATACCTTCATCATATTGAGACTTTCATATTGATTTTATGCAGGGTGCAAAACTCGTACAGAAATATCTAAACTGTCAGCTGCATACAACCATTTTCTCAGATCAGTGGTTTTAAAATGGCTATGAGCAAATGTAGGTCTTAAATGACCATCCTTCTTTGAACCTTGTGGATGGATGCTACAGTCGCAAAGAAATTTACCAAATAACAAAAGCCACATCACTTGAGGACTTTCAACAGAGACAGTAACTAAAATTATTATCACATGTAACTTAAAGAGGAAATAATGACATAATCAAGATGTTGATGATCCACAATAATTCAAGCAAAAGGTTAGAAAGGAAGCCCCCATCAATAATGGAATGAGCAATAATTGAACTTAAGAAACCTGAAAAATTGTTTTAAGAGAAAAATTTCAACCATGAGCAGAACTGATTGTTTAATCAATGAATACCAAATCTTTCCTTATAAAGTGATAAAAATCTGTCAAATTAATAAAAATCTATTCTAAAAATTCTCTTTGTTTACATTTGGATACCAAATATATTTCGTTATAAAGAAACGGCTACTATTCACGTTACCATTTAATATGTCCATTTTTGAAATGGTAATAAAAATAGTTCTATATATTCATGCAGTTGATTTATATTTTCAATGAGAAATTAAGATTTTAATTCTGAAAACTTTTTAAAACTGTCTGTGGGAATTTTAGATTTGTTTTTAATTAATCTGACAGATTTTTATCACTTTAAAGTGGATTCTCAATTTTGAGTAGGTGCTCCACTTATTCATTTGACATTATATTTATTTATTTTCACCTACTGGCCTGATTGAGACATATTAAAGAAAAATTTGTGCCTTTTGGCAGGAATTGAACCTACATCCCTCAGGGAGCCACCGTTTAGTCTGGCATACCTTACTGCTTGTCTATGAAGGAACTGGCAACCAGGCAAAGCCAATTTCATGCCTTCAAGCAAAATTTCTCCAGTCATAGATCTTTTAAAGTTTTTTTTTTTCACATTTGCACATAGTTTTGTATCCAAATATAAATAAAGAGAATTTTTAGAATAGCTTTTTATTAATTTGACAGATTTTTATCACTTTAAATGTTATTTTTAATGAATACCAATATTTGAGTAGGTGCTCTATTTATTTATTAAACAGTATATTTGTTTATTTTCACCTACTGGCCTGATTGTTCAAGAAATCTTATTAAAAAAATATTTGAGCCCTTTGACAAGAATCAAACCTGCATCCCTCAGGGCAGAGACAGCCACTGTTTAGCCCAGCCCGCTTTGTCTCTAGGGAGAAACAGTCAGGCAAAAGCCAATTTCATGCTTTCAAGTAAAATATCTCTTGTCATAGATCTCTCAAAGTTTTTTTTTTTTTCTTCATACCTGTACAACTGTCTGTGCAAAATTGATCTTTTATTAGTTCTTTTGTATTAAAAATGTTTAACTTATAAAATAATATTTTGTGGCACATGGTTATTAAATGAAACAGTTTTCAGATACGCAATTTTATTTCTTGTATTTTTAATGTAATGATATTTTTTCATTAAGAAAGTATATTGTTTCTGTTATGGGACCTTACCCATAATAACATAATGGACTATTCCATATGTAATAAATACTGCGCCCCAAGAGGAAGCAGCAAGTTCAGTCTGAAGTCGGGCAACCGGCTGATCAGTTGAACTCTCTGCCTTCAGGTGGGGAGGAACCTGAATGAGGCTACGCCGAAGGGCGGAGTCTCTTTCGGGGAGGTAAACTGACCCTGAACCTGTTTATACGGGTTGAAAGGGCATATTTTTGGCTGAGCCCACGGGTTCAGAGATCCCACATTAAACCAGCCTTGTGCCACATGATACCCTCGTGGGGGGGTGACTAAATATCGTTCAGTTTGAAGTCTGGAGTGAGGTCTGTCAGTCAGTCAGAGCGAGTCAAGAGTCGAGTCAGAGGCAGTCCGAAACAGAGTCGCATTCAGACAATTACTACAAGACATTGGGATAGTGATACTTGTCGAAACTACATTGTTCTCCCTACTAAACCTGATTGTTCGTACTAACACTTCCTTCTTCTCTGTATATATTCCTTTTTGTAATATATCTGTGTTATTCCATATCCGTGTTCGAGTTCTTCTTTATTGGTTCTACCTTGGACTATCACTGTGGTACAAGGAACTGGACCATAACAGTTTCTTAATTATAGACATATCAAATTTTTCATTTGGATAAAAATTTTATTTATCTGTTTAGAATTTGTAAATTTAATGAGTCTTAAATCTCATACTATTGTGTTAAGTCTGTTATTAAATTATCTTAGTTACTTGTCAATTTTTCTCTACTTTTATATATCAAAATCTTTTTCAGCCTTTCCTTCTGGTATCATCAAATGTTCCAAGTGCAAAGAAAATAATTGTGCATGGACCAGATCTTGCCAGTATTCCATCACAGTTTCCTGTGCAAGAAGTAAGAATATCTTTCTGACAATATTTCTTTCAATAGATTGATTGCAAAGTTTCATATGTTGTAATCTTAATTATTTATTTATATTATGGAAAAATGAAATAAAATCAATAAATAAAATGATAATAATGAATAATAAAAAAAAAAAAAGAAATACATTTTTCCATGATGCTAGTAGTAAAGGAACTGGAAATATGATTACCCCTCCCCCCCACTTGGCTTTGTCAAACACTTGTTAGGTGGTGCTGTTTGGGTCTACAAAAAGACAAACCGTTTCCTTCCTCACTCTCTTTCTCCCCCTTACTGCAAGATGTAGCACAATATAGAACTTACGTTGCTGCTAGGGAGCATCTCCTTCCCCGGTCTGCTGATGATTGAATTCTCTTTTCCACTTTCTAACACGTGACATTTGCAAATGTCTTCCAAAATCTCCACCTATGAAGCAAATCAACCTTTTCTTTGGTCTTTCCAACTCAGCATAAGACCAGTTTGAGCTTGACCATCATAACCATGCTAACACATTCTATCAATGAAGCAAGTTTTTTCTTTGGTTGTTCCAACTCGGTGCAAGGATGACTTGAGCTCAACCATTATAATGATGCTTATCATTAATAACCCTAACTTCTGAACCAAAAAGAAAATGCACATACCTGAGAGAAATTGAGAACTTTGTTTCACTACAGTTTATATTAAAAAAAAAAGAGAATAAACAGTTTGTGGTAGAGACTCAAGTTTTTATTGCTTCTACATTAATTGTTTAGATATGAACAGACATGCCACCTAAAATACCCAAACACACAAACCTTTAAATTCCATAATAGCCTCATCAGATTGAGACTTTCATATAGATGTAGCACCAAGCTCGTTCAGTAATATCTAAACTGTTGGCTGCATACAACTGCATTCTCAGATTGCTGGTTAAAAAAAGCTTTGAGTAAGGGAAGCGTGTAGGACTATCCTTTCTTGAACCTTGTGGACTGGAGTTACAGTATCACAAAGATCTGTACCAAATAACAGAAACCACATCACTTGAGAACTTTCAACAACAGCAACAACTAAAATGGATAGAACATGTAACTCAAACAGAAAATAAGGGAATAATCAGGATGCTGACATTCCATACTACCTCAAACAAAAAGAAGAAAAAAGAACCCTCCATCAATACTGGAACTCATTTTCCTCAAAAATTGTTTTAAGAAAAATTTTTTATAAATTTCAACTAAGAACAGCACTGACTACTTGGTCAATAAATGTTTCCAGTTAATATTACCATTAGAGATGAAGAGGAAACAAGTGAAGAAAAGTGTAACTCAAGTAGCACTGGCTGCTTGGTCAATGAATGCTGAATGTTTCCTTATAAGGAAACATCTATATTATCATTACCATAATAGCTGTAAGATATATAATTGAAACAAAAATAAGGATTAATTTATAATTCTCAATAGAATTTTCTGAATATTTCAATTTTTTCTATAGATTAAAAAATTGTTCTCAAACAGGAGATTCTAAAAATTTAAATATATCTTTTTTTTTAATACTAACATATTTTAATTTGGTCTAATTTTCCAGGATACAAAGTTCTCACAGATTCTTAAGGATTCCCTGGATTTCTTTAACATTCCTGATGACCAGCACAACTCATATTTCATAGTTGACACTAAATCAAGTGAGTTATTTGATAATTTAATTATTACTTTGTTACTAACCAACTTCATCTTTTTTTATTACAAAATTACTTTCCATATACTAATTCAGTATAACTATGATGCAGTTTCTTTTTACAGTCAAGAAAGTTTGTTTGTTTGTTTAAAACTTAACGACCCATCAATCAGCAAGAGATCATTTAAGGTCAAACAGTTTTTTGTTTTTTTCTTTTTCTTTAAATAAGGTTGAAATGCTTTCAAAAAGACCTTCCCTTCCCTTTCCTTTCCTTCTTTTTCAATGTTGTCTTGCTTTTTTTTTCTTTTCTTTTTTTTTTTAAATTCACTGTTTTCGGAGGTGCGTTGTTCTTTGAAAATTTCTCACCTGGCAAGTATCAAAGTTCCCCCTTTCATCATCAGACACCAAATTGGAATTATATTTTATTATATAGTCCAACTTTCCTAAGAAAGGTCAAGATCAAATTGGGGTTTGATTTTTCGAAAAGTTCTTTCAAGTTGTTCAAGAAAGTAAGTTAAGAAATAGTCTTGTATAAAAAAGAGAAATATTTGCATCACTTTTTTGTTCTGAAGTGTTTTCTTAATATTTCTGTTTTAAGCTAGAAATAATAATAATAATAATAATAATGATGTTGTTGTTGTTGTTCTTCTTCTTATTATTATTATTATTACCCCCCGATCATTTTCTGTTTTTCTCTCCGATTAATTTGATATAATTATATATCTACTCAATTAGCAGTGATTAGTTCTTTTTTGGAAAAAGCAGGGTTGGCTAAGCCTCTGCACATCATATTAAAAATTGCATTGACCGTCTTTCTGCCAACGGAAGGAGAAATTTACTCTCTATTGGGTGGTTTGTGAGTCTATATTTTTCACTAGAACTGTTTATTGTGTTTTTTTTGTTTTTTTTTTTTTTTTTGCTATTCCCCTTTTTTCTCCTCCCCCACTTTTTAATATTAAATTGTATTTTAATCATAGTTCCTTGTCTCCTCCCAGTATGTCTATTCCCTGTGATTATTGTTACATTATATTATTCACCAACGATTCTACTGATGAGCTGTTGACTGAAAAAAGGTTACCTTTTTAAGGGAAAAATATGCAGTTTTGTCTGTTTAAAACTATAAGTTCTGTGGCATCAGACATTTGTATGTGTGTTTGTGTGTGCTTATATATATATATATATATATATATATATATATATTGTCATCCACAGACTGTTTCACTGTATCACAGTTCATCAGTGTGGCTAGACATCTGATTGCTTCAAGCCAGGGTTGAAACCCAACTGATTCGGCAACAGTCAGAGATTTTCCCTCTAAGTCATCGGCGTATGGTTGAAAGAAATACAAACTTTTATATACTTATTCTTTGAATAAACACACCAATGACTGAGAGAGCTCAATTCAGGGAATGGGAAGAGCCTTGTAATGTTAGTAGTAATAGTCATTGTTTACAAATTCGCACCTATATATTTATGGTCACTAAAAAGAAGACTGACGTAGAGCCAGGAGACGTACATACTATTGTGCATAATCACCTTGCTGTTCAACGCACTTTGTTTATTTTTTGGTAGATACTTTTCTTATTATTTGTGTAATAGAAGTTTTTCAGTTTTAAATCTATATTTGGACTTAAGTGCCTTTTAGTTTTGTTACAGTACCATTTATGGGTTCATGAAAACTCTTTTAATATGCCAGTGAATATTAAACTATTTCCTCACAAATGAAGAAAAGATTTGAAGTTCTACCACCAGTTGTTGCAAATGCCATGTACAGAACATGTATAAAATGGAAAAGTTCAAAGGAAAATAGAAACTGCTGCTAATAATCAGAAAGAATCAATGGAAATTTTGTGTGGCATATGACAAGAAAAGAAAACTTAGAGAATTTAACACTCACAGGGTACTTTGAAGGTAAAATATGTAGAGAAAAGAAGCCAATACTTGACATGCTTTAGCAAAAAGGATGGAAGACATTACCACAATGACAAAGTGAAAATATTACTGAAAGCAACAAGAGACAGGAAGCTGAGGAGTGCCATTATTATCCACATCTTCAAGAGACACTGCTTAACCTCATTTAAAATCTCTGTCAGGTCGGATTCAGGTCACACAGAGATGATTATTTATCTTCTATATAGGGATAGGAAGTTGTGACAATCCATGATCACCTATGTCCTGAAGGAACACTGTACATAGAAGAAAATATCATTGACTCAAAAAAGCATTAGAAATGTATAAATAATTATAATAGTAATTACTTATGTAGGAATTAATGCTCATGTTATACTCTATTTCAAAATAGATCTCTTTCTGATTCATTCTACATGTTGGCCAGATGTGAAGAAAGCAAAAATAAAAAAAAAGTCATCCTCTGCGCAGAAGCTCCAAGTATCTCATTCAGCCCAAAAAACAAATCCCCTCAAAAAATATCAAATACAACATAAAAGAAGTTAATGATGAACATTGCCACCAAAGATAAAGCATAAAATAAAGATGAGCTTAGGAGCCACTATATTTACTTTTAAGAATGCCACTCATAAACAACTGACACAGATTCATGGTGAACTGGCAAACTTCAACTAATCTGCAACCCGCCTCTCAACATCACCATTGTGGCTTTGGTTAACTGACTCAACACAAGCATTAACTCCAGATCCTACCAAATTTACCTTTCCTCTAAGGTGTTTTGTTCACATCCTCTGTATTGGCAATATGAAGAATTTTATATTAACAATTTTTGCCTTTCTTTCCTTTTGCCTCATCAGCAGTACTTGTTTTGTTTGTTCTCTCATGCTACCATACATGTGTTTATAATACCCACACCCTGTCAGATAATGAATGACTTAGATTAGCTAACAGATGAATTATTCATACAACAGAATTTATCTACTTTAGTATGGTTTTGATATTGTATGCAATGTGTGCTGTTATACTTATTTAATTTCTTTTAAAGGTGATTTTAAGCATTGGTGACATGCAAATTCATGAAGTATTCCATATTTTTTCCTACTGTCCAGTAAAACTTTTCATACAGGCATCAGTGATATTCACTTGTCCCCATATGTGTAAGCCTATAATAAACACAAAAAATCCCTCCAAAATTCTTTCTTCACAATGTCAAACAAAAAGAAGCACCAGACCAGATGTTGCAGCACAGCAATATTCAATATATCAATGAATGGTAGATATATAAATTGTTTTTATCATCTGCAATACGATATAAAATGTTAGCATTAGATGTTACATATTTGTATTTCAAAAATAATTTAAATTAAGCATGGCAGAAAATTTGAAGAAAAATTTAAATTAAAAGAAATGAAAACTCAAAGATGTAAACTTATAAAACTGATTTTTTAAAATTGTTTTTTTTTAAAAAAAATTTTTTAATGTTGTCTTCTTTTTGCAGATCACATGCACAACCTAAATTCATATGTTCGTGATTTCTACTTCTTCCATCGAAATATCTACCCTCAATTGAGTTTGCTCTACATGAATCCAGATGCTGCTTTCCAATCACTACAGAAACAGGTAAGTGTTGCAGCCATGATTGATTTCATGCTCATTGTCTGCAGAAAGAAATTTCTTATCTACATCAACAAATACTACACACAGTAATAGTTCTGAAAGCATTTTGGTACGCATGTTCCAGAAAATATGTTTACATTCTACAAAAGCTTCTTCTTTATATCCCCTCAAGCGATCATGACTCCCACAACTTTCTGTCCCTTGTAGCTCTTAATAAACTTTGTCTTTCTGTTATTTCTTCTAAATCATGTTCTGCCATCCATTTACTGATGCTCATTAAATATGTTATTCATTGTTTTCCTTTGTCTCTCTTGTCTTCAATCTGTCCTGTGAGTATCAGATTTTCCAAGCCCTCTTCTCTCAGAAGAGCCTAGAAACCTCAACTACCTCTTCTTGATCTTAAGTATTAGTTTCCTTTTTGTTTCCATTTTCTCCAAAACTTTGTTGTTACTCACATGTTTGGTTCACAATATCATCGGCATCCTTCTCTAGAACCACATTTCTGTTGCTTCAAGTCTCCTCTTCAGGTTTGAGAACATCATCCAGCACTCACTGCCATACAGGATGACAGATATTATGTGACAGTTTAGTACTCTTTTTCTTGTTTCTAGCGCTATTTTCCTATTTCTTAATACTCTGCTTAGCTTTAGGAATGCTTCCTTGGCTATCCCAATACACCTTCGGATCCAAGTGTCACTCCTTCTGTCCTCTGTTTTTGTAGCTTTCTGTGTCTGCTATCAGCATTATTGTTATATATCAAGCATTTATCCTAGCTGGCTTAAAGACCACCAAAGACAGATATTAACATCAATGACATCAATCTACATAATATAGCAATGCTGTATAAAATCTGTTTGTTATCTCCCTTCTCTATTGTACTCTTCTACATTTCTAACCAACGCCTTTATCCACTGTGCCATGTGTCCTTGAGGTTAGATCCAGTGACAGACCCAAAGAAGGTGAGTTCAATTCCTGGTTAAGGCAGTGGAGAACTTTCAGAGGGAAAATTAGCAGGAGATAACTGATAACTGACATCCATCAAACATGGCACGTGGAATTAGAACAGTCTACCCCAGTGATCGAAATAAAGGGTTCAGTTCGAAATTCCAACCACCTGAAGAAGGCCGGAGCGCATAAACGGCGTAAACGTTGTGACAAATATGGCGACAAAGATGAGGACAATAGTCCGACTAATGTAAATACTGTCCTTTTTTTTTGTCTCTCTTCATCCTTTGTTTTTCTCTCTATGTTCCTCTCTTGTTTTGTTTCCCTCTTGGACTCTTAACACAGTCTGGGTTACTCCAGTCTGTAACAAATTTGCAAAGACAATTAAAAAAAAAATAAATAAATGAAAGATTTTAATTTCAAAAGGTCACATGCTTTCTCTGTGTCGCACTCCCTTTTCATCGTTCTATGTCTCCCTCTCTCTTTCTGTTTTACTCTCTATGCCCTTTTCTCTTTCCCTCTTGGACACACTACACAGTCTGAGTCTAATAGGATTAGTGTGACACACACCATACAATCAATATACATGCATTGATATATAGATAAAATTGAAAAAATATTACAAGAACCTGACTTTTTTTCAGGCTAGCAGAACTGCCCAAAAGCATTCTATAAATAACTATATTCAATAGATTTATTGCTTATCAATGTATATAGAATTTTTTGACATTGTAGTGATCATCTCCATTGTAAGATAGTAATGTTAGCAATGACATAGTTATCTTCTATCCTGGGTAACATCTGCATCCTGGGTAAGACAATAAACTACATCCGACAGCAAGACTTCTGTTCAGGAAGTTTTGAGGAGTGTGGAACCACCTCTTAATTGTTGTTGTTTCCAGGCCCACTCTGACGTGGAGTGGTAGCACCTGTTAGGGTCCCAGCTATGGGCAAATAGTTAACCTTCAAACTGGAGTCAAAATACTATGAAAGTGTAAAAATAGGTTTTAATACTTAATACTTTAATAATTATTACCAGCAATAAATGTTTGAAGGATACAAATGAAAAAAAAAATATTACCAGCAATACATTTTGAAAAAAAAAATATTACCAGCAATAAAGATTTTGCCGACATTAAATAACCCATTGAGGGTGATATGCCATAAAACAAAACAAATCATAACCATATTTATCTTAATTTAAAATGCATCATTTTTTATCATTGTATTAATAATAAATCATGATAATAATAAAACTATATGTAGGCTTGTGTATGAACACTTGTTTTCTTCTCTTTTTAGGCCTTTATTTTGAAGTTTGTAGAATTTGGGAAAGTGCTTTTCAGCAATGTTGTTTTAAAGAGTACACAACCTCATCAGGTAAGTAAAGTTTAACTTCATGGATTTAACTTCTTTGCACTGAACTTGACATTTCAATTCTGAGCTTTGTTGGGACAATTGTCTTTGAGTTACTGGTTTCTAAGGAAATAGACAGGTTTCATTGTTTACAGCAGTGGCTATTAACCAGACTCCATATAGACCTTGGGGGTTTTTGTAGCATTACAGGATCCACAAAAAAAAATAGCAAATTGAAGGTCCACAGTAATATTTTAGTGGTCCTTAGAGCAATTCCAATTCAGAACAGTTGCTGCAACTTAGAATTGTGACTTATACAGTAATCTATGTTTTATTAAAATATAAAAAAAAAACACTAACACAGAATATAAAAATATAAAAACAACTTTAAAACTAGCAGAAAACAAAATCAAGGGGTGTACATTAGCGTCCATTTTACTCTACTGGATGTTTTGATTGTAAAAGTTCAATAAAAACTGAGAAGGATATATAAAGGAAGGCTTATTTATATATATAATAATGGACTCTCCCGTCGGTTTCAGCATATGAGGATCTGACAGCTTATTGATTCAGTTATGAAATTTTGTGCGATAATCTTAAGTGGCATTTAAGACCTGCAAGTGTGAGGATTGTGAGATGAGTTCACTGTTAGATTGGCTGACCTTTTAAATCTTGCTCTCGCTTCTTGAAGATGATTCAGACAAGCAGATTGAAAATTGTTGAGTCCACTAAAACATGTTGATCTCCATTCTATATATATAAATGAAAATTATATAAAGATTATAATTTATTATATAAACTAATTTAATATATTAATAATAAATTATAATATTAATTTTAAACATTAATAAAATATTAATATAAATTAATTAATATAGTAATAGGCTTGATATTATGAAAAGGGGTGATCTTCGACTATCATTGACATTGATGGAGCTGAATATAATAAAAAAACTTGCAAAGCAGCATCAACCACAGTAAATCTGCACTTTTTTAATTTATTAATTACTCACATATTTTAAAATGGTTTATTATGAGTTATTTTACTCATGTACATAAATATTCCATAGAATTTAGTTGTTAAATACAAGTTTATTTTCATTAAATTAGTTTTACTTCAAAATAAAGCAAATACATTTACTATTTCTATAATACAATTCCTAAACTTATCTATTCGTAAAAAATAAAATAAAATTTTTTGTATTCATTAAATGGCTATAAGAGTACGCCAAAATAAATTAAGAGTAAATGTGGTCCATGGGTAAAAAAAGGTTGAAAATCACTGGTTTATGTCTTTTTGGTTCAAAAAAATGGTTGTCAAGATATCAGCTGAATTGGATCATTCTTACAAAATATATGCATATAGTAACATTCACCATCACCAATGTTATTCAGTTGATTCTTATAAACAGAGGAATTCCACAAATCCTCTGCCCAGAAGGAAACAAACACTGTGATAAAATTAGATACTTCGAAAGATTAGCTAAAAAATGCCTAAAACTAAATAAAAACAAAAGTTTTAGCGTCCAAATTTTTATTATTATTAAAAGGAAAGACCAAAGAATTTTTTTAATTATTAAATTATATTTTTTAATCTTGTTTAGAACCTTAAAAATTTTGGTTAAAAAAATTTGTTTTTCTTGAGCCAACAGGTTACCATAAATTAGCATGGGAAGTTTGGGCATCTTTCTGTGATGAAAAACATTGATTTGGTAATTCTTGCAAAAATTGAATAATTGTTGGATTTTAACAAAACTTTCAGAACTTATTAACAAATGTAATATCTATCCTTTTGACACTCTATTTGTGGGCACAAAATTTGCCTTATAATTGATGCTTGTTTCTGTTTCATTCACTCCCTCTCTCTCTTGCTCTTTCCCTCTCTCTCTACATATATATATAATTATTTATTTAAAAATATGATTCCTTTGCTACATAAGAGTTCTCATGTTTCAAAACATATAATTATTTGAATTAAATTGAATTAAAGTACCAAGCTCTGTTCCATCTTCATACGAAATGTTTTTTTTTTAAATAATTATATTCAGATTTTCGGCTCTTGTCTTGAAACATGAAAACTCTTATGTAGCGATGGAATCATATTTTTAAATAAATATTTATATTTATACTACTTTTGTATCGAGCAGTGTTTTTTAAAAATAATAACAAAAATACTAAAGAACTTTGGATTATTTACCTAACAAGTTCTTTCCTATTTTCTATATATTTTTACACACACACACACACACACACACGTGTGTGTATGTATGATTCATTAAAATATAATCCTTTCATTAAAAATATTATTTAGCCTGAAGTATTCCTTTTGGAGGATGTAACATATCACAGAAATTTTTTTCCATAGTCATTCAACGACTTCAATAAAAACAGTATATATGCATGTTTGATAAATATGTTGATGACCCAGTAATGAAGTAAAAACTTTCTTTATTTTATCTTCTTTTCCTTTTCCTTTTTCTTTCTTCTTCTTCTAGCTCCAAACTCATGTATCATTTCTTCATGAGGAATTCATGAAATTGCCAACATTTCCACGGAAGGCTCTGGAAGCTGAATTTAGTTTGTACTGTGGAAATTGGGGCAAGGTTAGTATTCTAAATATTTTTAATTCAATACAGATAAAAAAAAAATCAGCTGTTGTTATATATGATATTTTCAAGATACATTCTTCATTTTCTTTATTTTTATTGATGTATTATCTAGAGGATCAAATAAAAGTATTGTTTTTTATTCCTTCCAGGAACTTTATGGAATGGACACTCTCCATAAATACTCATGGGTAAAAGTAAGTATAACTTCATAATATATTTGATAATTCAATATTTTAATTGTATTAATGTTTAATGGGATAGCAATATATAATTTTTTTATATATCAAGAACAATTTTAGGAAAAGAAGAATGACAGAATGGATAAAGTTTTTGTGTAATGTGTTTCGTCCTTCAAGACTTCATTGGACTAAGTTTGTGTTTCTGTTGATGTGGCTACATATGCACATGAATGAGAGAGAGATACTGAGAATTTTAAATTAAAAATATTTCTTTTTTCTTTTTAATGTGTTTTGATTACATAATCTTAGCTGATTTCATTCAGATTCTTTTCCTTCTTGTTTGTTTCCATCACTTTTGTTATTAAATATTCCAGATTGTGCTAATAGAAGATCTGTCAAGAAGGGTGAAACATAAGAGCCTTGATGCAAATTTACTATGGATGATCTTGCAATTAAAGCACTTTCTAAACATTTTTGTCTTAGTAAATTGTTAGAGTAGCATTTTTTAAATCAAAATTGTGGTCAGTAGTATATTCCTTGAATAGAATCAAAAAGAGACAATTGAAATTTGTAAGACTCATAATGAGGAAAGAGAGTTTAAAAAATTTGACACTCACAGGACATATTGAAGATAAGAGGGACAAAGGAAAGCAGCTCATAACCTGCTTAATGATCTTTTGTAACAAAGACAATATTTAGATATTTGTGCATAAATTTATTCAACCACATATGTACCATTGGGTCGGTCAGTATGCACTTGCACTCAGTGGAAATGGGCAAGCAATAACTGAACAGTACTAAAATAATGATGGGCAGATGGCTGAGTGGTTAGAACATTTGCTTTCTGACCATGAGACCTGGGTTTTCACTAAGATTGATTAGTCAGAAAGGTGACTTCTTGATGTTATCAGACTGGAAAAGGTGATCTCAGCATGCAGTACCTTTGTGCCTAAAAACCATACCATGGGTTGACCTAAACCTTGTGAGTGAAATTGGGTAGACAGAACCTTTTGGGAAGTCATCAATGGTTGTGCTAGCATGAAGTCACAAGTCATTGTGACTGAGTGTTTGAGTGTGCTGGCCTTGTTCAGACTGTTGATCACACTAGGTAATGCACTCTCTCCCAGAAACTGTAACTAAGGTCTGCTCAGCATAGTTGCAGTATAAACCACAGGTTGTCTCTGTGGATGTTGAACAAACTCAATGTGCCTGAGCAGGCATCTTCAACAGGGATTAGCTAGTCGCCCTAGTAGACAGACATCCTTGGATATGAATGGCCATCAATCCATCCACTAAAATAAAGATAAGAACTCAACAATATTCCTAGATATGAGCAGTGGAATGATAACAGTTTACTCCTGTAGATTAAATAAAGGATTCAGTTCAGAATTCCTTGCAGGTTACCCTGATTGATATACACCTGTGGAAGGCACAGTGGCCGAAACATTAGGATAACAACAACCAAGATGAGGACAATAGTCTGAATATAAATGTTATATTCCGTGCTAATAGGAATATATACTTGAAAACATGGTGGATAAAATAAGTAAAGGTTTATTGTAAAAACCAATACAATAAGAATAAAGATAACAGTTATGCACAAGTCAGTCCAGTAGTGAGTGCTACTATTGGAAAGTCAGTAGTTCTCGTATAAGTCTGAGTTGTACTCAACAGATCCCAGCTAGTATATTTAGCTACCCCCCCCCCCGCGAGGGCTGCATGTGGCACAAGGCTGGTTTAACGTGGGTTCTCCGAGCCCATAGGTTCAGCCAAAAATATTTCCTTTCAAACCCGTATAAATGGTTTCAGGGTCAGTCTACCTCCCCGAATGAAACTCTGCCCTTCAGAGGATCCTCGTCTGGGTTCCTCTCTGCCCGAAGGCAGAGAGTAGACTGTTTAGCTGGAACAGATACCAGCTAGACTCTGTTGACTTACAGATACTTATAGGTAGCTACTACCTATAGTGTAGTCACTTATGGGGGTGACAGGTTATTCCATTACATCAATAAATAGTGTAAATAATGATAATTCTTCATCCCAAAAATTCATACTGTTAAAAGAGTATCTTGCTCAATCAACAAAGTAACAGCACTTCACTAAACAACAGAAAAATGTTCACTGAGGATAAATTTAAAAAATATTAAATACTGCCTAATGGTTAAATCTACTTTGGCAGGAAGGGAATAAGCTACTGCCATTGCTTAAAACAAATCTATTAAGCTGAGGAGTAGGGGCCTAATTTCCATTTCACTGAAGCAGACATAAAACACATGAGCATTATCACATCCGCTACCTTTTTTTTCCTTTCTTTAAATGCCACATCTTTGAAAATGCTATGAAGTTTTGTTCCAGCCCAAGCCAAATTGAATTGCAGACTTTTGCAAGTATGTATGAAAATAGTCTATGTATTTGTTTGTTATATGATTAACATATTGGCAATTTTTTCCTTTAGATTTAAATTTCTTGTAACTCATCAAATATGTTTCATGGCTTCCTTCTTTTTTGCTTTTCAGTTAATTGATACAATGTTCACAAGAATGAATAAGACTTTCAACTGGTCAAATGATCTTCCATTATTTTTAAATGTTCTTAATGGTACCATTGTACTCCATTGTGAAGATACAGCTGTACTTAGATTCTGTTTGGCGATACTCATCAACACTTCAAAACATTTCAAACATATTTTCTCCACAAGTGGGTCAGTAGACTTAAAGCTTTTATTATTATTATTATTATTATTATTATACTGTTTTTTGTTTGTTTTATTGTTTAATACCATATCATTTCCATGTAAAATTATATTTTTTTTTATTTCTAATATTATTAACTACTAAAATTAATTTTTTTAAAACCTGTTTTCAGCCTCACATTTGCCTTTATGTTTTCCTTGCTTCTAAGTCAGACGTTCTTTCATAATATCTGGATATGTTTCAGATATCGCTGAACTTTAAGAAATTTCTTAATATCAAATGTTTGTGCAGTAGAAACACCTCCCACATAATGGTAAGACATTAGGTAGATGAAGACACAATTGCCACCAATACCTTACCTTTATATGGGAGGTATTTCTGCCACAGCCTGTATTTTTAATTTACATTATATGTAATGAATTTTTAAACAGTTTAATTATTGTATACAGGCCTGGGTGTTTGAGAGCCTTGAAAAAAACGTGCCCTTTGACAGGGTTTGAAACTATATTCCACTTACGTAGAAAAAAACCACTGTATAGCCCAGCATGCTTTTAAACCCCACCATGAACAACTTTCATGGCAAAGCAAGAATTTTATATCAAATCATAGATAAAAATCCATTAATTCTTTAGAAATTACTTTGTTCATGTTTTGAATATGAAAATAAAAGTTAGCAGAAATAGATTGAAGGAACTTAAAGATCTTAACAAAAGATGTGCTTTCCTTCATAAGAATAATTTAACCTTGCTTTACCATGAAAGTCCTTTGTTGCTATGGTGACAAAATTAAAAACTAAGTCTTGTCTCAGAAAAGAATTTGTGTTCTCTTTCTACGTGTTGAAAAAGGAAATCAGAATCAAGAACAGGTCAACTTCAGTAGACCTTGGAATATGGTAATTGCTTGCACTTCCCTACCAGTCTCCACCAATCACAATCTTCCTTACCCCAATAAAAGAACGTTACTTTGAACAACAGGGGAGAGTCTGTTAGTCCTTTGGGACTGAGGTTTCTCTGATCACCTCTCAGTTGCATCTCTGTCTTCGGACAGAGCACAACTTAATTATGTCTCTGTCTGTGGATATAAAACAACTGAAATATTATTGAGACGTGCCCAGTCTTGGGGAACAGATGCCTGTGGCAGTACCTCCCTCATTGCACTAAAGAGCAGGGTCAGTAGTAATACCAATGTCAGCGCAACCAAAGGTTGCATTTGCTGGGCAATTTTTGGCCCCAACGCAAATGCACACACTCAGGACCCCCACATTAAAACCGACCTTCTGTCACATCCTGTCAGCATGGGGCAACTAGTAAATACTGAAACACTTAGCTCTTCATGGATGAAGAGGGTAGTTGTGTGTTACAAGTTGTGGATACAGATTCTTGACCTCTTTTAATTTACACTCCCAGCATTTTTTGATGTTGGACTTACCAAACTGATTTATGAATTTTGGAATTACGACTCTGGACTTATGATTTTTGAATATGAACCACCCTATTACTATTTTCTCATAGTAGCTGAGCAATATACAGTGGTTTACCCTACATAAGGCAAATGCAGGTTCAAACCTTGCTAAATGGCATATTTATTAAATATTCTTGGAAACTCCAGGCCAGTAGACGAAAAGTTATATTTCTATTCCCAGTCTCTATTTTACTAATAAAGAACTGACAATATTTAAAATTTTATTTATTATTGATTATCTAGAAAGTCACATGAGCTTTTAATTACAATGATTTTTATTGATTATATTCTATTTATTGCAGGTTCTTGCATGTTATGCCAACACTGCTAAGGGTTTATAGCAACAACCAGCCAAACACAGTTCTGTGTAAAAGTATAGAATTCACATGCAGACAGTTTTACATTCTTCATAGAAAACCTTTCATTCTTCAGGTAATAGTTGAAAATTATTCAAATCTAAAAATATTATTAAAAATATTAATCTATTAACTTTTATCCATTAAAATATTAATTCATTAACTTTTATCCATTAAAATATTAATTCATTAACTTTAATCCATTAAAATATTAATCAATTAGCTACAATGTAGTAAAGTATTAATCTGTTAATCCAAATTATAGGAAATTCCTTCGTAGCTATTCTATTGCTCAAATGCAAATGATAGAAATTTCTTCTGGAGTTAATGATAATTTTTGAGATTAGGACTTATTATTCTTTGCTATTTGGGTCAGCCTGCTGATCTTGGTGGCTATACTAACAACATTTTAGCTCACATACTTAGGATCAAAAAGAGATGCTTGCTTGATTGATTTGTTTTTTACAGGTTATCAGCCTTTTGAAGGTTATTTAAAGCTAGAATTAGATTTTACTCCTGTGTCTGGGGTTATTGGCCCTCGTTCGATGGTGTTCCTTTGGAGGTTGGTATGATGGCATTTCAATTAAGGGATGAGCCTGGCGAAATGGAGTGGCTCTTGCAGTGTGTCTCACTGGCAATGATATGAGGTAATGCTTCCTCCATCATTGTGCTTGGCAGAGGATAACAAAAAAAAAAAATTTTGTTTATAGTTACTTTGTTCAAACTTTTTTCAATAAGCTAGAAAATATTTTTAGATTGTAAGAATATTTTTGGGGGGATAATAATAATTTACTGATACAAGACCTGTTAATTAACCCATAGCTGGGGGGGGATTCATACCTTTCCGAAGAGTATCTGCATGTAAGTGAATATAATCAACCCAACAACAATTGGAACTTGGCTCTCTGATTTCCAACTCTGAGCCATTATTCATTACGCCACCTGCACATCCAGGATTACAACACCTGGTATTCCCAAGTGATCACTCCTTACTTAACTTTGGTGATAGAACAAGAACTAATCACTAGAATTAAGCAATGTTACATCTGGTCAGTAACTAGATGGGTGATCATGTGGGAATACCAGGTGTTGCATGCTTAGATGTGCAGTTGTTGATCAGAGAGACAAGTTGCAATTCTACTTGGGTTCGTTATATCCACTTATGTGCAAGTGCCCTTTGGAAAGGTATGAATTTACCTCTTCTCCCCCAGATATGTTAATTAGTAAAACTTGTATCACTAAATCATTATCTCCAAAAAAAAAAAAAATTCTTACTCTCTAAAAATATTTTATGGCTTTAAATAACCTGTAAAGGGTTGATAAGCCATAAAAAAAAAAACCCAAAAAACAAATCAATCACCAGTCTTATTCACCTTTGTGTCACTTGTCTGTTTTTTTCACCTGGACAAGTGTATGTGACTTTTCAACACTACCAGACCAGGGATTGAACTCATAACTACCACAGAACAAAATGTTTTAACCAATGCTTTAATCCACTAAGCCATGTGTGTTCCAAGTCTTCATTAGGTTTAAGTTTTCAGAATTTCAACTCTGAATTGTCCAAGAGACACATGGCCTAGTGAATTTAAAATGTTGCGAGTAAAACAATCAAGATAAATTTGCTATTCGAAATAGTAAAGCATAAAATAATTAATCTTTTATATTCTCTAATATCTAAGAAAAATTTTTTTCCATCATGGTGTTTAGCATTTAGAAAGATTAAGCAATGTAGCAAAATTACTAATAATTTCCATTAGTAATTTTATTGTTTAATCACTTAATTTTATGAAGGCTGATCAAAAAATTGGTCGATTAACAGGATTTACACTAACTTTCCCTTTTTCTTTCAACAGTAATTTTCAACATGTCTCTACTTCTTCTTGCTGTACTTAAGTTTTGTACTACCAAGAAATTGTTTGTATATTTGCAGAAAAGTTACACCACAATTGAGAATGAAAATCTTAAATTGTTGAAAATATGGGGTTCCTTTCGATAGTAATTTTCAACATGTCTCCACTTCTTCATACTGTGCTTAAGTAATTGATATAACTTTATTTTCATATTTTGACAGATGTTTGGCAGTACAGCACCAATTCTAGATATGGACAGTTCTGTGACAAGAGTATTTGATTGCAATAAGGTAAATGGGATTTCATTTACTCTTAACATTATGTACAATATAGTAAAATTTACATTCTTGGTTCAACTAATATTTTGCTTACACTGATATGCAAATTAGCAAGATTTTAACATCAAAAATACTTTGTTGGGAGCAACAAATGAATGACAAAAATAAACTTTTGTTTACAATATTATACCATTTTAAATTTTATAAATTTTGATAATGATAATCATGTCACAAACTGGTTATTTTGCAAAAAATTATGGATATATATTAATCCTGTGGACTATAAGGCCACAGTTCTCACCATTCTAGGTGCTGCTACTGTGGTTTCTGCAGTGATGTGCAGAGATTTGGTGATACCTGGGGCCAAATTCTTGATTGTATGTCCCTAAGATTCAAGTGGGGTGGGGGCTATAGGGCCTTGTACTGAGAAATGTGAGAAAAACAGATGAAACCTGAAATAAACACTTTATTCAAATTAAATGTAAACTAAATTTTTATTTCACTTGTTGCATTCTCAAGTTTCTTAATCATTTTGGTTCAGCAATGAAAAGACTCCAAACACAGAGAATGTTAACTATTTTTATTAATCATGTCGACATGTACATTATCTAACTATCCAGTAAGAGTCTCCTTACCCCCACTTCTCACTGGGGAGCTATTTCAGACACAAAAGAGAACACGTCTACATCTCTTGATGGGTACAAAACAACTTGCTGAAATCTTTCTCCTATCTCTTTCTCACACTAGCTCAGCCAATCAAAATCAACTTCTCTATTATGGCTCACATCTGACCCCATATGTCAACCTCTGGAAGTCAGAGCCAAGATACACTTGATTGAATGCCAGGGGCTGTCGCACTCTCTGCCCCCTCGTCTGCATGCTCCTGAGTTTCTGTAACAAGTTCAATTTGCAATTGTCCTATTCTTAGACTGGTTGGCATCAAAAGCTCAGGAGCCTAGTTTGTGCTACTATTTAATCCCTAACTGGGGGAAGAAGAACATAAAGAATATTCAAAGAACATTTATACAAATGTGAACACAACATTATTGGCTGAAAATTGAATTTGACACACCAATCCTACTTTCCATACTAATAACACTATGCTACATTTAAAAATGACTATACCTTTGTAATATTTTTGTGCTGATGTTAAAGTGGCTCATTCTTTATTACTGTTCAATCAAGAATTCTTTTTTAATAATTGATAGTTAAACTTGTAGATTTTTAAAAAGATCAAAATTAAATCATAATGTTTTTCTTGATTTTTTTTTTTCTTTTTTGTACACAAATTTTTATAATGTAATTTTCTGTCTATAAATATCTTTAAAATTTTTATTTTTTTTCAACAGGTTCAGCCTGATGCACTGTTCAAATTGTTGATAAAAATTGGTGGCCATTGTCCTGATAATTATGATATTTTAGATTTGGTGACTGGAGAAAAACCCTTAAAAGCTCTTGTAAGTTTCTAGTAAAATGTATGAACATGTGTGTGTTGGAAGAAATAATTTTTTTACTAGTTTCTTATCGGTTCACATTGTACTTAATATACTGTGTGTAGGCCAAAATAAATTTACCAAAAACAAGGTAGAACAATATTTTTTAAAAATATTAACTCTATGAATGTTTTGTACAATGTATAGTGGACCGTGGCTGTAATGTTGTTGAGTAGAAGAAACATGTGGGTTCAGATTTTCCTGCTAGCTGGTCCAACTACACAAGAAAGTTGGACTTTTAATTAAGTCCAAAGAATGCAAAGAAAACAAACAAAACACAAGACCGATAATATATGTATACAAATATATATATTAATAACAGGTTACATGGAAACAGTTACAAAAGGACAAAGTGTGTGTGAATATTATATATGTGTGTTTGTGTGTGTGTGTATTGTGCTTAGCGTGTTCCCAGCATTTTGGGAAATGCTATCTCTGGTGAACATTCACATTTTTGAGGTGGTAAAGCTGGAAGCCTGAGGAAAAGGAGAGATTTACCTCAAGGTGTTGGCACAAAGGCCTGAGGGGAAAAAAAGAAAGAAGCGAAGGGTCAGCGGCCATTTATAGCCAGGAAAGAGAGACCCCCGGTGAAAGGGTTAATGAACTAAAGGAGGAGTTAACTCCGACAAATGTAATAGAAAATGTGCAGATGTCACAAGTGATTGATGTTGAATTTGATTATAATTTGGATGCTCCAGAAATGTTTGCTTTGTGCTTTAAAAAAATAAAATCAATGTCTTTTGCACCAAAAGTAATGCCTCCTATTCTATTATTCTGGCCCACTATATCAAAGTTAGGTGTAGGCAGTATGGAAGTTTTTCCCCCTCGATATTTATTTGCTTGCCTTTTTGCAATAAGCAGTTGAACAACAATGTGGCAAAATTAAGTCTGACATAAAGGTATGTATGAATCAGAGGCATGTCACTGCAGAAAAAATAAATTGCCCCCGTTGACATTCATCAATGTTTGCTGAATGTTTACAGGAACCAAATAGTGGATGTGAGTGCAATTAGGTGATGAGTAATGTGTTTCAGCAGTGGCAATGATGATACATGTAGCAAGGAATGTTTTGTTGGTGGAAATGCATAGCCAATGGTGGTGAAAAATTGCTGTATCCAACAGTTTTATTGTGCTCTCTGTATCTGCTGTAGTTCCTTGGAAATAAACAGGAAGCATTACTTTCAGAGCCACAATGCATTAGCCAATGGCAGTAACTATGTGGGGAAATAGTCTTTTGTAGCTGAAAACTTGCTCTATCCAATAGTGTTGTTCTGTTCCCTGTATGTGTTGTGGTTCTCATGGAAATAGAAATTATTACTTTAGGAAGGTGTACGCCCTGTGCGAAAGACCCAAATAACTCCCAACATGATACTACTGAGTGGAGGCCGTGGTTGAAGGATGTTAGTTGATCTTAGAACACCTCTGCAATTTCTAGTACACATCATTCAGACAGACACCCTGGCATTGTAGCGTGGTCTGATTCAAAGAAGTGTGTCCTACTAGTAGAATTAATGGTACCATAGGAGGAGAACAGAGAGGAGGTGCACGAGCAAAAGTAAAACCGCTGCAAATCTCTACAATCAGACTGCATTGAAAAGGAGTGGTTATGTCATGTGCTACCTATTGAGGTTGTGTACTGTGAATTCTTTGGACGGGAATCATTTCCTCCTTTTTGAAGGTGTTTATCACTAGCCGGAACCTGAAGTATTGCTTTATGTTGTTTCCAGACCACAGCTGAATAGGCATCAAGTTGGATTTGGTCAAGATCTAAAGTAAATAAAGTTAAATAAAACCATGCTCTCAACACAGTGCTACTTCTGACGTGAAACACATCTGTTTACCTTCCATTGTATGCCATTAATAAATGGTCTCTATGAGCATGTGGTGTATTTTAGCACAACGTTAAAAATTGCAGTTGCAAAAAGAAATTGCAAGAGACTGACACATATACAAAAACAATACCCTGCCTGGTGTCAAAAGCTGTTGGTGGTGCCAGAAGTGGCAGTACCGCCTTAGCCACCAAAACCATGTACCATCCCCCCTCCCCCACAATGAGGTGGCTGTAGAGAAATGGGATGTGAAGTTGAGATACCAAAGAAGAAAGCTCATCAGTATTTATAAAATGGCAGGGATAAGCTACAATTATACTCCAAAGATAAAGAATACATATATTAGAATCCTAGACAAATAATGTTATACAGCCAATAAAATTTGTATTTACAATATAGAAATATTAAAAACTATCCTGAATAAAAATGAATCATTCTCTTTTTTTTTTCTTCTTTTTTTTTCCACAACTTTAAGGACTTCTGTTATGAAAATGATCCAGGAACCTTTGATATTGTTGATGTAATCAATATGTGCGTGACAGTCATCGCTTATTCTCCTGACTCATTTCGTAGTGGTCAGATGTTGGTGAGTACAGACATTTATTTAACTCTTTTTATAAAACGTTTGTGTTCATAAATGCATAAAATACAATATTATATAAGATGGACATAAAATAAAGAAATAAAAAAATGTAAATAAGACACAAGACACATAAAAATAAAAATATATATGCAAATATCACACTGCATCCATTGTGCTGGTATTATAAAACCAGGGAATAAAGACTAAAGGAAAATTTTTCTTTACTAACACATGTCCTTTGATGGATTTTATCAAGGCAAATTTAAAGGTTTTATTTTGCTTATGAACAGAGGTAAAAAAAATAAGTACTTGTCTTGATAAAGTCCATCAGAGGACAAGACATGTTGGTAAAGAAAAGCTCGCCTTTTGTTTTTATTCATATTGTTTTTTTACAGATATATTTTTATTTATATCTGAATCTTTACATGCAGACATTTTTTCTCTTTCTTTGAGCTGACCTATTGGTCTGGTATTTTGCCAAAAATCTTGTTACTCGTATAGTTTATTGTAAAGAGGGAAATCAGATCAGAAATTTTCCCCTACTGCTGGTAACCTAGTACTATTTGAATCATATTATTTTGTGTTATAGTGGAACACACCTATTCTATAGTTAATAGACCCTCCCACCTATAATAAGTAGGAGTAATAAGAGTAACGAGTCAGTTGCTCAGTGGGTTGGTCAGTCAGTCGATGTCGGACGACCGTTAATCAGCGACCACAGCTAGATTTCTCTGCGTCATACCTATTATATGAAGTTCCTAACGTTTTGTACGTCGAACCTATTTTAGGACCAACTTAGTACCAATACAAGCCTCCACGGTGAAATCACTCCCTAACATTTTGATATACTGATAATACATGATTAGCATGGCTCGTTCTTTAAATGAAATATTAAAGTATTTAGATTAAGCTATCATGTCTTTGTATTAATAATTTGAGTTTCCTTGTTAATATTTTATTGATTTGGTGGCTAAGCTGATACATGTGTCAAACTGTACAGAAAACAATTTGTAAATAGCTTAATTTTCAACTGAAGTTCCACATATGCATGCACACACACACACACACACATATATATATATATATATACACACACACACACACACACACACACACACACCTGGCTGAGGAGTTACAACATTCACATTCTGACAATGAGACCTGGGTTTGAATCTCACCATGATCGATTTGTCAGGAATGAGACTTCTTGATGTTATCAAACTGGAGGGGTCGATCCCAGCATGCAGCACCTTTGGAATGAGCCTGAAAACCATAACACGGGTTGACCCAAGCCTTGTGAGTGAAACTGGGTAGACAGAACCCTTGGGGGCCATTGATAGCTGTGCTAGCACAAGGTCAAAAGTCATCATGGCTGAGGGTTTGAGCCTGCTGGCCTTGTTCAAATTGTTATCATGCTAGATAACACACTCTCTCCCAGAAACTGTAACTAAGGTCTGCTCAGCATAGTTGCAGTATAAACTACAAGTGGTCTCTGTGGGTGTTGAACAAACACCTGAGCAAGCATCTGCAATAGGGATTGGTTATCCACCCTAGTAGAGAGTTATCCTCGAATACAAGTGGCCAGCTATATATATATATATATATATATATATATATATATATATATATATATATATATATCTGCAGTTTATGTTAAAATATAAATTATTATAAATAATTACAAAATACTTTTTTAACACAGATCTAAATATAAATATACAAGTTTAAAGAGGACTTGGCAAAGAAATATTTTTCAACTGTTGTACAATAGTCATTACCCTCACCAAATCTCCTTTAACAAGATAAATTTATGTGTATATGAGGGCTGATCAAAAAGTACTGGTGCTGTAAAAAGAAAACTACAACACACATCAATTCAGCATTTCATCTCCTTCAAAGTAGTTCCCTTCTGAATCCACACACTTTATCCAGTGCCATTTCCATTGATGGAATCATTCCTGGAACTCCATTTTTGGAATAGTGAGTACCTGCCTTGTTGCATTCTCTTGGATTTCCTTGACATCTTGAAATTTTATTTCATTCAAGTGAAATTTAATTTTTGGAAAGAGCAAAAAGTTGCAAGGGGTGTGAGACCTGGGGAATATGATGGTTGTCAGACTTGGGGAATGTTATGATTGGCCAAAAACTGCTGCACAAGCCATGATCACTGGTGGGACCTCAGTGAAATGACCACATTCTACACATATTTCTTCCAAGCATTGCTATAAACAATGGAAGTGAATGAGAGCATTATAACTTAGGGTGTATGCATGACAGAGTTCAAGGTCGATCTGTGCCAATTTGCTTCACTTTGTTTACTTTAGCTCCATTAACATAACAGTCCCGATACTTTTTGATCAGACCTTGTACAGTTTGCTTTTTTTTAAAATGTTCATGACGCTATTTTTTGCAGTTTTTCTTCAACCCATCCAATGTGTTTAAATATCTTCAATGACTGTTTCTCCAAGATCTGATTATCCATTATCTGATTTTTTTAAATCCTAAGAGAGACAATCGCTCTTAAAAATTGGAAACCTTAGAATTTTACATTTTATACTTAGAACAACATTTTACAGTTATTTTATATACAGTAGTCATGTTACACATAGTTTTCATTATAAATATGACATATATGACATGATGAAGGGGAAGAAATGGAACAGATTCTCAGTGACTTTACTGAGTGATCCAGGAATATGAAGGGCAGCCCATTTCAGGAAATAAACATAAGAACATCTACACAAATGTCAATGAACCAATCTTCAGAAACACCAACATACAGATTGGCTCAAAATTCAAAAAATATCACCTGAAGACGGCTGGAGCATACACTGGCTGAAACGTGAATGTGACAATAAAGATGAGAACAAAACTCCAAACAATGTAAATAGTGTAAATAATTGCAATACTTCATCTCAGAAATATAGACAATTTGCTTACTTTGTTGAAAAAAACACCTATGGTTGAAGGTGATCTAGCATTTTCTTATACTTAATAACATATTTTTTTTGTTTTTGTTTTAAGACCATCCTTGAAGTGGTTGTGCCAAAATATTTGAAATATCTTATTGAAGCAACCAATCAGAAAGACAGTTTTAGTGCTGCACAAGGAGAGATCCAAGCCATTACCAATATAGCAATTTCCATCAGAGCTCTCATCAACTCATGTGAAACATTTACCAGGTAAAGTAAATCATTTTGTTTTCTTTCAGCTTTTCTTGTTCTCATTTTTTGGTCAATATTTTAATTATCATTATTCAACAAATAAGAAAAATTCCAAGTGTTTTTTTTTATTTCTGAAGAACAATTTTCATCTCTTACTCTTTTCTATATTTTTTCCAACAAAGGCATATTGTTGTTCCTATTGAAGTCTTTTGTATATGTCTCTCCCATTTTGCTTTTGTTGTTTTTACACTTATATAAGTGTTAAAATGCAGACTAAAACTCCCACCTGCACATGTCTACAAAATAAAAGATTAAAATGTCTACATTTCATTATTTTAATTGTAGCAGAAAATACATCTTGAAATTTTCTTGTTAAACATTATTGTTATGAAGTGTGATTCCTTGTATTTTATCTGTCCAGTAGTAGCTGTTTATCTTGTATACTGAGAGTGATATTCAGTCAACCCCCATGAGGGCATCATGTGGCACAAGGCTGGTTTAACATGGGATCTCCGAGCCCGTGGGCTTGGCCAAAAATATGCCCTTTTAAAACCCATATAAATGGGTTCATGGTCGGTTTACCTCCTCGAAAGAGACTTCGGCGTAGCCTCATTCGGGTTCCTCCCCGCCTGAAGGCAGAGAGTTCAGTCAGTCGTCCGAATTCAGACTGAACTCAGACTGACCCACTGAGAGTATACTGAGAGCTGTTCTACTATTATTGCTTGGGTATTTATATAGTCTAATGCCTTAGCTATGCAAATTAGGCAGTCATTTACATATCACTACACTTTCATACTCAGTAACTTGTTGCATCTTAGTGGCTTTATTCCCCTGCTAGAGGTGAAATGATTTAAAAAAACTAGAAAATTGCTGTTCGATCTAATCTTAAAAAATTTAAATGCAACATCATTATCTTCTGTCATTTTGTGTTATGGAGTGTGATTTCTTTCGTATTTTATCATTTCAGCAATAGTTGTTTATCTCACATACCGAGAGCTGCTCTACCCTTACTGCTTGGGCAATTATATAGTCCCTATGCCTTAGCTATGCTAATTAGGCAGTCATTTACATATTGCTACAGTTATTAAAACATGATTATTGAAGAACAACATTTCAGAAATATCCAAAAGAGTAGCTAATTTAAAATATTTAAAAAAATTTAGTAATTAAATAAACAAAAATAAATCTTTAAAAAAAATTAATGATTTTTTTTTTCCCAACCCAAAAGTTTACAGAATTTTTTATTAAGAAAGTAATTAAAAACTGAATGTGTATTGTTGTGTAATGGATATTGGCTTAGAATGAAAAATCACAGACCTGAGTTTGAATTCTAGTTGGGTTTGTGACATTTACTTCTGCACAAATACCCTTGTGAAATCCATCTTTTCTCTCCCCAACAATGGAAACATTGTGATAATAACAACAAAGATGTGGATATTAGTCCAAATGTAAATAATAAGCTTTATCACCTCCTTCCAGTTTTTTTTTTTTTTTGTTCATACAGCTCTAAAGATCATTTCTTCTATTTTTTAATGTTAACTTTGCTCAAATTTTATTCACTAATTTTCCTTGGTCAAATGTTTCATTGTATTTCTAAAACCAGAGAAATGGACACATATTCAGGTTACATAAAAACACAAGAAAAAAAAGAAGTAAAGATTTATGAAAACACTAATTTAAACTTGATATTTAATTTGCTTTTTACAGCTTTTTAACCTTTTTCAGGCTATTTAAAAGTGAAACATATTTTTGGATTGTAAGATTTTGTTTGGAAATAATAATGATTTTCTGATACAAGTTTTACTATTTAACTAATAGCTGAGTGGAGAAGAGGGGGATTCATGCCTTTTCCAAGGCCATTTGTACATAAGTAAATATAACAACTGGAATTGGAACTTGGCTCTCCGATTTCTCATTCTGAGCCTTTATTCATTACACAACCTGCACATCCAAGCTTACAGCACCTGGTATTCCCAGTAGTCACCCATCTAGGTACTGACCAGGTTTAACATTGCTTAATTTTGGTGATCAGATGAGCATCAGTGTTGCCAATGTGATATAGCCATAAGCCTGATATTTTAGTTTTCAGTTGAAAAGAGTTTTTAATTTATTGCAGTTTACAGTTTGGTGACAGATTTCAGATAACAGTTCACAACTATTTTATAAGCTTTATTTTTACAAGTGTCAGATCAGACCAGACCAAAAATGGAATAATGCTACCATATCTGGGCTGGTGCCACTCAGTCCTCTCTCTCTCTTTAGCCTTGACAATTTGAATGGAGAATTGCTGTCATATCTGGGCTGATGCTGCCCACTCTTCAATGTCCAGCATTGACAGAGTTTAAAAATGATTACACAGCCTTGTGGGTTATGAATTATTCTCCACCTTGCAACTCAATTGATGAAATGTTGCTAGCCTCTTACTATTCCATCACTATTACTATGGTAGATGTTCAGACAAGTTACATTCCTTAGTTCCACCAGCACAAACATTCAGAGCTAGGACCCGCTATACAATATTCATGGGAGCAAATCACCCCCATTTCATTCATGTTTTTTTAATAAAGAATAAGTTCCACTTAGACAGCTTCTTGTCCAGAACTGTAACTTTGTTAAAAAAAGAAAACTCCCAAGAGGATGCTTCCCTCATAACTAGTCTTGGTCTCCTCATGTCTTAACCAATATCTATCCTACATGTCCTCATGATGTGCATTTCTAAATTCTTCCTTAGAACAATCTTGCTCAGTAGCCCTCTTACAACCCCTTTCTCATAGAAGCAATGTTACAAGCCTATCGCTATTCCCTTGGAAAAAGATCTGGCAAGCCACATCCCTTAGTTCCACCAGTTCAGACCTTTACAGTTAAGACCCACCATGCCATGTATACAGTTGAATCATCCTCATTCCATTTGTATTCCATTAGTAAGAAGGCAGTTCTATTCAAACTGCTTCTTCCCAAGGGCCACTACTTTGTTGAACAGACTCCTGATAAGATGCTGCTATGATGACAACAATCTTAACCACTTCAACTCTTGGATCAACCATTATCTATCCTACATATCCTTATAATCTACAATTCTAATGTCCATAAAACAATCCCATTTAATAAACATCTTCATTGGATATTGGGTCTTGTATTGTGTGAATGATCGAGTTAAAAAAACAAAAAAACAAACAAAAAAAAACAAGAAACCATTGATATTTCACACTTGATAACCTAAGACAATGATTCCCATTTTTTTTTTTCTCTGGATTGAATTTTCAGAATTAAAATTTGCTTGTGCCTCACCAAAGGGAAGTCCAATTGAAAAGGTGCAAGCAGCCCCATGGTAAAGAAGGTCCAGAGAGAAGGTCAAAGGGAGATAACTGCAGATTCAAAGTCATAACATTATCAGTGATAACTCTCTCCTCCAATTTGCAGACCCTAATTAATATATTCTTAATATTTGATATAATTCAAAAATATCACAATATTGAAATCTGTCTATAATTATTTATAACTATTTATACTGGGACTCATGCATACAATTACAAGCAATCCATAATATTTCAAATTTTGAAATTATATTTATTTTGGGCATAGGAATTTTTGAAACTGTTTCTAAATCTTTGATTGTCTTTCAATCATTCACCTTCTATCCTCTTCCACGTCACCTATGAGGCGTACTGCACCATTTGGGAACCACTAACATAGGAAATCAATTCAGAAATTGTATCAATTTTTTAAGTGTTTGTTTGCACCTATTTCCTTCATTTTAAGACTTAATGAGGAATTTCTCTCTCTTGTCACCAGAAATAGAATTCTTACCCAACGCCATATGGATGCTGTCAATGCCAACATGAAGCCCACACAAAACCACACAAATTACTCCACTCAGACATCAGGATATTACTATGATGATAAGGAAGAGTCACATGCCAGGTAAGATTGCAAGAAAAGATTTTTCATACTTAATGTTTTCATTACACCATCCTTATAAGAAACAAACATAAAAATAGGATTTAATGATACTGTCATTCTGACTGGAATAAAATAGATTGTTTTATAGATTCTGCTAAGTAGACTGTTGTAAACTAGGGAAGGTTTCTGAATAGAATAATCAAATGAAGGTTGAAAATGAATGATAATACTTAGGACAAGAACAACACATATAAGATTCACCAGCAGCACATAGAAGAAGTAGTCAACTGCGAGAAGTGAGTCAAGTGAATTCCACAATGAATCTCCAACTGCAGACCAACATACAGTATTTACTACTGTATTTATGCTACAACAGGAAGGTTACTGAATAGAATAATCACATGGAGGTTGGTAATGAACGATAATATTTAGGACACAAAAAAACACATAAGATTCGCCAGCAGCCCGTAGATGTAGTCAACTGCTAGAAGTGAGTCAAGTGAATTCCACAATGTATCTCCAACTACAGGATATCTACCAACCACCCCATGTGGTCAGATGTGGTACAAGGTTGAATTTAATGTGGGGTGTCCAAGGCCATAGACTCGGCCAAAAATTTCCCGTATAAAATGGGGTCAGGTAGCTGTTTTCTGAGACGAGACTCTGCTCTTCAACATAGCTTCAGTTTAGTTAAACATTGGCCAGTATCATTAGTAATAATTATCTTGGAACATGTATTATGATCAATTAGTCAGTTCTAAGTTAAGCCATAAGTTCCTCTATTTGATTGATAAACATTTTCCTATAAGTAGCCCTCTTGGTAAAATATTTAGGAGAAACACATTAAAACTAAGTTATAGCTGCACTAATAATCTTGAGAAGATTATAAAGTTACACAATAATAAAATTTTAAACCAATTTAATAATCTGGATCATAATACACATTCCAAGATAAATATTATTAATGACATTTATCTTATGGTTTCATCAGACTGGGCTTTGTTGACGTTGCCACATCTACACATGCACACGAAATGAGAGCCATAGGTAGTTTCAACATTTTTGAAAGAATATTTTTGAGAGAATTTTTTTATATATATATATATATATATATAGTTTTATGGTATGCTATATTCATGAGTTAAAGTGCTCAATATTAAGGATATGTAAATATGAAAGTGAACATTAAGGTCAACACCAAGCAACAACAGTCTGTTTCATGCTTAAATGTGATTATCATGGCTTGATGATTGTGTTTAAGCATGAAACAGACTGTCATCACTGAGTGTTGAGATCAATGTCCAGTTATATATATAAGTGTGTACAGGGTGTCCAATAATGATAGGATACAGCAAGTATCTAGGATTATCTAAATATAAAAAATATATTTGTTACATGACTGATACAAAAGAATTTAACATATAAAGAATTTTGTTATTTCCTACAGGTGTCTGATATCTCTTTTGCTGGTGGAACCTCATAATGTCTGTGTTTGAAATGAGAAAATGAGCTAGTGTACATTCTCTTTAAAGTGGTGACCATCTTGTGGGTGTATTATACAAATCTTAGATAATGTTGAACACTTATATCAGTTATGTAATAAATATATTTGTCATTTTTAGAATCCAAGGTACTTACATTTAAAATGTATCCCATCATTAAGGGAAACCCTGTGTGTGTGTGTGTGTGTGTGTGTGTGTGTATATATATGTGTGTGTGAAAAGTGTATATAAATATAAATAAATATATATATGTATAATTATTTATATATTATATGCGGGTACTTATTAGAAAGCGCTCAATATCAGAAATAGATCTCACATCTATCCAACCAAATATATATATATATATATATATATATATATATATATATATATATATGTTGTATCCTTAAAGAAGGTTACAAACAGACAAAGGTGTTACTCAAGTGAAAGGAACAGCAACACAGGCATAGATAAAACAAAGAAGGGTTTATTGTAAAACAGAATACACTACTGAAAGACAGGGAATCGGTTAGCAGGCTAGTAATTCCCGAAGCAAGTCCACTAGGTATATCCTGTGCACACACTATATATATTTACCAATATAGTCAGTCCACAATAGGTGATAGGAAGAGTGGGACATTCCATTACAACAACTTCAGGATATTAAATCAAAAACATGTATAAAATTGCTACAAAATTGCAATCATTCACAGTAATTTACAATCGTCTGACAAGACACATTGATACATATTGAAACATGATTGCTATTCTGTACCAATTTTATACATGTTTTTGATTTAATATCCTAAAATAAATGATATTTTGCTCTACTCTGTATTAAGACCTCTTTTAAATTAAATGTTACAAGCATTGGAATTGTATTCTATTCTTTCCCATCATACCTGTGGATTTAAGCTTCAAGGTAGGACATCTAACGTAGGCCTGTTTAACAGGTGTAATATTGGAGGAATCAAGACTTTTATCATACAGTCTCAGTTACGGTGGACTGGTCATGTTTTGAGAATGTCTGATGACAGGATACCCAAGATCCTAATGTACAGCCAGATCAAGGCTACAGGAATGTAGGACGCCCATGGCTAAGATAAAAAGACAAGCTGAAAAGCAACTTGTCAGCAGTCAATATACCACATAACACCCTTGAGCGCTTAGCCTTGGAGCAGGTAGAATGGGGATCAATGTGTTTTAGTAGACTCAGCAATTTTCAATCTGCTTTTCTGAATCATCAAGATCTAAAAGGTCAGCCAATTTAACAGTGATCTCATCTCACAATCCTCACTTGCTCCATATGTAGCCTTCTTTGTAAATCACTAGCGAGTCTTAAATGCCACTTAAGATTATCGCACAAACTTTCATAACTGAATTGATAAGCTGTCAGATCCTCATACGTTGAAACCGACGGGAGAGTCCATTATTTTATATATATATATATATATATATATATATATATTCACAAGCTTAAAAGCCACCTTATTGAGCAGCATGTAAGCTTTATACAAGCTGTTTGGTTTTGTCTTTTTTTTAATCATTTCACCCCATGCAAAGCAATAAAGCCACTAGGACAACAAGGGGTTACTGAGTGGGAAAGAATAAGAAAAAAAGAGAAACATTATAAGGAAGCGACAACAATAGAGGAGTAATCAAGAAGACAGTACATAATGATTGACATTGTATTTAGATTTTTGAAGATCAAAATTGGCTGGAAAGCAAGAAATTGGAAGAGAATTCCACAATCGAGAAGTGCATGAAAAGAAACTGTTACAATTACATCTAGCCATTTTGATTGTAAATTGATGAGGCCTTGCTACCACTCTAGTACTGCACTTAAATTCATAAAATCTAGGTAACATAGTGAAGAGTTCACTCATACAAATACCATGAAAGTATTTATAGAAAATGCAGAATGAAGCTACATTACGGTGGTGGGAACTGACTGAAGCCAAGACACCAGGTCAGTACCAATAACATTGCGGATTCTTGTTTGGATTTTATCAAGAATCTCTAAATATACAGCAGCGGCATTAACTTTTACTAAGTTTTTACTTTCATACCTGGAAAAATGTAATAGAATTTGTAATATTTTTCCATTGAACAACAAAAATGTTTTGGTTTAGAAAATTTATGAAGCTGTTGTGGTTTCACTGTAAAAAGGATAATTTTAAATTTTGTTTGAGAGTTCATAATTTTTTTTTCTAATAAATCACTGAAGATAATTGTTGAAGAATCCAGTAGCTTTTATATTTAAATTAATTTATTCAACACTGATAAAAATAAATTGTTTTTTTTTTAATACAACTAATTTCTTAATTTTGATTTCATCTTAATTTTCATGCTTCTTATCAAAATTTGACACTTTAAGTCTTAAGACAATCTATTGTCAGACCCTAGATGCTAGTGTTAATAAAATTGCAAAGAGCTTTACCAAATAACAAAAAGTGCATCATTTGAAGAAATCAAGCTGTAACAAAAACCAAAATGGGTAGCACATGTGACTAAAAGAGAAAATCGTTATACAATCTGTTTCCACATTACCAAAAACAAAAGGTTTGGAAGGCAACTTCCATCAATATTAGAAAAAGCTTTAAAATTCAGAAGTCTAATTTCTTGAAAAACTGTTTCAATGAAAAGATTTTCATTCCAACTGACACTGACTAGATTTAGGTATCTACAAATTTGTCTAATTCCTATAGTTTAGCAGTTAAAACAGCAAGGTATTCAACAGGCTTCCTTGAGCCAAAAAGAAACATGAGTTCAAATCTTGCCAAAAACTTATCCTTTATTTCCAACCCTGATCACTCGCTTCTCAATTCTGGAAACTGAATGCATGAAAAAAATCACAATAAAAAGAAACTAAAAATAAAAACCTCTTCAAAAATTAATATTTGAGAATACTTTATCTAGTAAAAGACTTGTTACTATTGAAAAAACTAAAATGGTGCTAGTAAAGACCATATAATAATTTTTAAGTTACATTTTTGTCTGCTGCAAAACAATCAAATTATTGTAGCATAACAGTTAAGGTAAGTGGGATATTTACCAGGCTTCCTTGAGTCAAAAGGAGACGTGAGTTCAAATCTTACTAAAAGCTTATCCTTTATTTTCGATCGTTTATAGGCTGTTCACGGCTGTTGATTGACAACCTAAATGAAGTTGGGATCAAAAACAGCTAAAAATTAAGATGAAAATAAATATGGATTAAAAATGAATAAAAAATATTAACAATGCTTCATTTAATGAATAGAAATAATACTGCTATTGGTGTCAATTCAATAAGAACAAATATGGCATTGAGAAATGTGAAATAGAATGATAAGTAAGATTTGTTCTTCTGCAAATCTGTCAAATTCTTGTATCAAAGCAGTTAAAACAGCTTGGCATTCACCAGATTTCCTGAGCCAAAAATAGACCTGAGTTCAAATCTCAGCAAAAGTTTATCTTTTATTTCCAACCCTGCTCTTTCTTCTCATGGCTGTAGATTGACGGCCTGAATAAAGTTGGGATCAGAAGCAGTTAAAAAAAAAAGATGCAACTAAATATGAGTCAAATATCCTATTATAATTGTGCTTGTCCCTTCCTTTGTTATTTTGCATGACCGTTACGCCCTGGCAATACCTTATAAAATAATGGATTATTCTGTTTTGATTGCATGAAAAGACAGGAAAGACGCTATTTGGTTTCAGTGAGAAAATGAAAGAAGGGAAGATACAAGTGGAGAGAGAGAGAGCATCAGATTAAGCTGATAAGAACAGATACTACACTTTGATAAGCAATTGTATTTTTGATAAGGATTGAGAACCAATTGTGACACAAGGTCGAAGTTTAAAGTTGGTTTACCAGCAATACTGTGAGGGAATTGCCCAAGCACTCTTGGCACTTCCCTTTTTTGTTCCTATGATTTGATTGAAGCGTGTTTATTATTGAATCTATATAGATACTTTTATTTCTCTTTCAGTCGAGGTGGTGATGAAGGCCGAAAGAAAGGATACCTTCCAGACGTTGAAGATGTAGATGCAAGACAAGAGTTTCGCAAACCCAGAGACACTTTACTTTTCATTGCTTCAGAGTTTTTCACCAACTGTCATTTCCGATTGCGAGAACTACGTAAGAAACAGGTGGATCCATCAATCCGTCCCCCGGATCGGCCACCAGAGTTATTTGATTTCAAAACTCATAATGTGAGTTTTATATTTAATATATTCTAATAAATATTTTTGTGCATGTGAACTTTAATATATCTGAATATACTTAATTTATGCCATGTTGTTTCAGTCAACTTGTAAATATTTCTTTAAGTATAAGAATTTATTAAACAATGAGAAACTTTAAAGAATTATTATTTTCTCAGTAAAATTTTTAATCATTTTAAAAAATATTTCTGTAACATTTTCTCTGTGTGTGTATATATATATATATATATATATATATATATATATATATATATATATATATAAAAAAAGGAACATAGAAGTTAACACTTAGAAGCGACAGTCTGTTTCATGCGATATGCAATCATCAGGCCACGGGTGGCCTGACGATTCCATATAGCATAAAACTATATTTCTTTATATATATATATATATCGTGTGTGATTGAAAGTAACTCCCTATTTTAAAATACTTATAATTTATTTATTAACTATAATTTTTACAAGAAATGGATATGAGAGGAAAGCATTTAGCATGAGGTTTTATTTAAAATTTGATATGGACACCAGATTTTGCTACCAGTTTCTCGAACCACCCAGTAATTGCGTCAGCTGATTTCACCAGGAACTCTTGTAGTATGGCAGGCATAACTTCTTGTATTCACCCTTCAAGTTCTTCCAAAGTCTTGGTTTGGTATAGTAGACTTGCTCCTTCAACCAATCCTAAAGAAGAAAATCACAGGGTGTTAAGTCAGGACTCCTGGTTGATCACTCATACATAAAATAGGAAGTTTCTTTTCAATCACATTGTATGTATTTTTATATATATATATATAAGTAATAGGTACATGGCTGAGTGGTTGGGCCATTCACATTTTGACTATGAGATTGTAGATATTAACATATTTGTGAGTTGTGTGTATGTGCATGTTCAATATGTAAACAAAGAAAGTGTAGAAGAAACATACAGATACTTGAATTTCTGCTATGGATGTTTATTTCTTTTATGTTGACTGTATTGAAACAAAGTTAAATGTCTCTTGAGTATGTCTGTTTTTCTTTTTGGTTCTGAAATAATTTATGGGAAATAAGTATCTGAACAGGTAAAGCTAGTCCATCTCAAGTCAGCTTCATGCTGATTTGGGTAGCCTGAACCTCTACTTCATGAGTAGGGCTGCTAAAACACATCCAATGATGTCGTTGGTAAGTGGGAAAAGTTCAGCCGTCAGTGAACCAGAAAAACTAACATTCCCCAATAGGAATGCTATTACCAAGTGGTTCACATCTTGAAACCAAAAGGAGAAAGAGAGAGATTCTGTCCTTTCCAAAAGTGGAATCATAAAATCATACATGTAACCAGAAACCCTTTCTGGTTTCTTTATAACTTGCATCATGGGAAAATTAATTTTTAAAATTTTTTTATTTGTTATTATTGTTTTATTTATTGACTTTATTTCATTTTCCCCACAAGACCCAGGTTCTGATCTCACCATTTCAGATTTGTCATAGAGATGACTTCTTGATGTATTCAGTCAAGGGAGGCAATCCCAGTATGCAGCACCATTTAAAAGTGACGGAAAAGTTTGTCATGTGTTAATCCAAGCCTTATGAGTGGAAGTGTTTGGAAGCCATCATTTGTTGTGCCATCATGAAATCACAAGTCATCATGACTGAGGGTCTGAGTTTACTGGCTGTGTTCAAACTGTTGGTCACACCTGAGTGTACACTATCTCCCAGAAAGGTCTGCTTGACATAGTTACACTATAAACCACAGGTGGGTTCTGTGGATGTGGAACAAACACGAATGTAGCCAACATTTGTTGTATTTTGATCCCTCCTCCATTATTTGGTCTGAAGGAATCCTTTTAAAGAATAAAATATGTACTGTGATTGAATGGAATCACGAGGGGGGACATCCTGGTGCGTTAGTGCTCCATTCTGAGGTTCCTGTATGTCTATCATCCAGGCAGGTGATTGGTGATTTCCCATTCTAAATAGAGTATTGTGGAGATGAGAGATCACTTTGTCAGGGTATGTTGTACCATACATACACATGTGACAGGCATGGGAGGAACAAATGATGAAGTGGGTACAGGGAAGAGAATGAAGAAAATACCGAGAGACCGATGTAGAGAGAAGAAACACCCACTCAGAAATTGTGTCCTGAGTTATTAATTTCTTTTGACCACAGTAACATGCAGTTTTTTTTTAAGGTTTTCAGCCATTGCAGTCATCATCAAATCTCCTGAAGAATGGATAATGACTATGATGGTCAAAAGTACTTGAACAAAACAATAATAAAATATGAACTTTGGACAGTTTATCTACAATTTTGAGCACAATACTCAACATTTATTCAAAAGGTGGAAAAAAATAATAAAAAATTAAACAGACATCAAACTTGTTTGGATATGGACACTCTCATCAATTTCAACATATGAGGATCATCACTCAGTTTTTATGTTTGTGTTCTATGTGACACTTCAGTTTCACTAGTGATCTGTATATTGTAACAGCGAGAATCTTGGGACATAGCAACAGGAACAGCTGACACTTTTTGCCATTGTCTTTCATTTCTTAGCTGGTCAATATGACTGATTTCAAAATTTCTGATACCACTCTGGCACAAATATCTCTTTAGCTTAGTATGAGGCACATTAACAGCTGAGAGATGAGTTTTTAGCTTGTTTTATACTTGAGCCACAACCATTGAACATTCCTTTGTCAAGCTGGCTATACATGAGGATCTTAGTTATTATCTTGTTGCTCATCCTTACAACATGACTAGCCCAGCAAAGTTGTAACTACATCAAGGATTCAGTTTCACCAATGTTGCATATTTATATACAAGGTGCGATGGATAAATTGTCATCTAAATTATGCAAAAATGAAGATAACACTGACATCTCATTTTAACAGATATATTCACCAAAATTACACAAAAATATCTTGAAATACTAAAGAGTAAATTTATTCAATAAAATCGCCATTGGCTTCAACCATGCCCTTAGATAACTTTGGAATTTCTTGCAAATCTTCTGGATGGTCTCCTTGTTTAAGTTGGTGAATACTTCTATAATCCTTGCCGTCAGTTCATCTTTGGTGTTAGGAGTTTTGTTGGTCTCCTGCTCAACTGCATCCCACACATGATCATTAAGGGAGTTTCAGTCTGGGGAGTTAGGTGACCAGATGTAAGCAGTGATGGGGTCTCAGAAATTGTCTGACAGCTATGACTGGGTTTTCTGGCTTGTGTGGCATGGTGCAGAGTCCTGTTGCCATGATCTTCCAGCAGTCACTCTCTTGACCCAAGGCAGCACTATCTCCTCATAGCCCTTGATGTAGGCCGCCATGTTGAGTCTGAGGCCCTGTGGGAAGATGAATGGAAGCATAATGTTGGCCATCACTAATGATCACTCTGAACACCTTCATAATCACCATTAGACTCATCCAACTCTTTCTGAATCCTCTGCACTGTCCTCAGATTGACACTCTGAAATGTTTGTATTGGAGCTTCCGGAGTGAATGCCAAGCAGTACAGCATGCTGTTTCCAAATTTCTGGTAGAGTGAATTGCATCATGGTGTTGTTTTCTCATAGACATTGCCCAACTGACCCTACTATAATATGCAATCGACAAAATCAAAAACAATGTGCATGTCTGAAATTAAAAATATAAAATGGCATTAATTTACCCATTGCATCATGTGTGTGTGTGTGTCTCTGTGTGTATATATATATATATATATATATATATATATATATATATATATATATATATATATATATATATATATATCTATCATAGTTTAACATATAATGACACAAGACTTTGTTTTTTAATTTGTGTTTTGGCGGAAGATTTATAGCCTGATGTAGATATTCAAGCTATTTTCAAATTCTGTTCTATTTTTTAGCGTCTTGCTGACATTGCTCACACTTTATTGAAACTGGCTCCAAATGATCCTTATAGCATATCTTGCCCTGGTTTGCAAAGGTGAGTCATCAAGTTTGAATGCTTCAACACGGATCACAGTTAAGACTTTTTTATTCAAATATTTAGTGAGTAAATTTAAAACATCTTACATTTTTTATCTACAGTGAATAAATAAATCTAATGATGTACAGGAATTTCCTGTTTAAGATAATTTTAGCTTGAATTATTTTTATGATGAGGAATAGTCATTGGATTGTTTTTTTTGTTTTTTTTTTCAGGTTATTTTCTCTTGCCTTTTGCTTCTTTCTTGTTATCATGCAATATAATGATTTATTTACGAGTTTATAAAAGAAATGGTAACATGAATTATAGTATTATGGTTTGATTTTAATGCTTATAATATTAAAACTTGCCTGATCCCTGTTCTTCCATTCCAACACCTTCTTTTTCTTCTTCTTCTTCTTCTTCTTTCAATTACCTACTTTGTACTTGTTGAAGAAAGAACAAATAAAACAAATAAAAGAAGGAAAGACTGAAGAAGAAAAAATAAATAAAATAAAATAAATTTGTTGTTGCTCTTCTTGTACAAAAATTCCCAACATTTTTTCTCTTTTTATAAGTTTTTATTTTTTTTTTAATAAATAAATAAATAGATAAAAGATATAAATAAATATTAGGTTGGTGCAAAAATAATTTCGTTTTCTAACATATGTTACTATGTGATAAAACGAAATTATTTTTGCATCAACCTAATAGAAAATAATCATTTTCTTTTCAATTTTTCTGACTGTGACTAAGAGAAAAACAAAAAAATGGGGACAACCATGAAATTAACAGTCATGCAGCAAATTTGATCTTGTGTGGGAATTACATAAAGCACCAAAATCTACACAATTGTCTCTTTCCCCTCCCATGTTGCAAATAATGATGATTTAACATGTATAGCATTATGAAAATTGTTTTCTGCATATATATTTCTTATGAAAATTGTCTTCTGCATATAAAGATACTATTTGGTTTTAGTGAGAAAATGAAAGAAGGGATGATAGAAGTGGAGAGAGAGCATCAGATTAAGTGGATAAAAACAGATGCTACACTTTGATCTTAGTGAAAAGGCCTAGAAGATGAAAGAAAGAAGGGAAGATAGAAGTGGAGAGAGAGCATCAGATTAAGTGGATAAAAACAGATGCTACACTTTGATTTTAGTGAAAGGGCCTAGAAGATGAAAGAAAGAAGGGAAGATAGAAGTGGAGAGAGAGCATCAGATTAAGTGGATAAAACAGATGCTACACTTTGATCTTAGTGAAAGGGCCTAGAAGAAGGGAAGAAAGAAAGAAGGGAAGATAGAAAAGGAGAAGAGAAAATCAGATTAAGTGGATAAAACAGATGCTAAAAACACTTTGATTTTAGTGAAAGGCCTAGAAGATGAAAGAAAGAAGGGAAGATAGAAGTGGAGAGAGAGCATCAGATTAAGTGGATAAAAACAGATGCTACACTTTGATCTTAGTGAAAAGGCCTAGAAGATGAAAGAAAGAAGGGAAGATAGAAGTGGAGAGAGAGCATCAGATTAAGTGGATAAAAACAGATGCTACACTTTGATCTTAGTGAAAGGGCCTAGAAGATGAAAGAAAGAAGGGAAGATAGAAGTGGAGAGAGAGCATCAGATTAAGTGGATAAAAACAGATGCTACACTTTGATCTTAGTGAAAAGGCCTAGAAGATGAAAGAAAGAAGGGAAGATAGAAGTGGAGAGAGATCATCAGATTAAAGAAAGGGATAAAAAAAACAAATGCTACACTTTGATCTTAGTGAAAAGGCCTAGAAGATGAAAGAAAGAAGGGAAGAAGATATCTTAGTGAAAAGGCCTAGAAGATGGAGAGAGAGCATCAGATTAAGTGGATAAAAAACAGATGCTACACTTTGATCTTAGTGAAAAAAGGCCTAGAAGATGAAAGAAAGAAGGGAAGATAGAAGTGGAGAGAGCATCAGATTATAAAACAGATGGATAAAAACAGATGCTACACTTTGATCTTAGTGAAAAGGCCTAGAAGATGAAAGAAAGAAGGGAAGATAGAAGTGGAGAGAGAGCATCAGATTAAGTGGATAAAAACAAATGCTACACTTTGATCTTAGTGAAAAGGCCTAGAAGATGAAAAAGAAAGAAGGGAAGATAGAATAAAACAGATGTGGAGAGAGAAAGAATCAGATTAAGTGGATAAAAACAGATGCTACACTTTGATCTTAGTGAAAGGGCCTAGAAGATGAAAGAAAGAAGGGAAGATAGAAGTGGAGAGAGAGCATCAGATTAAGTGGATAAAAACAGATGCTACACTTTGATCTTAGTGAAAAGGCCTAGAAGATGAAAGAAAGAAGGGAAGATAGAAGTGGAGAGAGAGCATCAGATTAAGTGGATAAAAACAGATGCTACACTTTGATCTTAGTGAAAAGGAAAGAAAAGAAGATAGAAGTAGAAGATGAAAAAAACAGAAAGAAGGGAAGATAGAAGGGAGAGAGAGCATCAGATTAAGTGGATAAAAACAGATGCTACACTTTGATCTTAGTGAAAAGGCCTAGAAGATGAAAGAAAGAAGGGAAGATAGAAGTCAGGAGAGAACAGATGCATCAGATTAAAAAGGCCTGGATAAAAACAAATGCTACACTTTGATCTTAGTGAAAAGGCTACTTTGAAGATGAAAAGGGCCTAGAAAGAAAGAAGAAGATAGAAGTGGAGAGAGAGCATCAGATTAAGTGGATAAAAACAGATGCTACACTTTGATCTTAGTGAAAAGGCCTAGAAGATGAAAGAAAGAAGGGAAGATAGAAGTGGAGAGAGAGCATCAGATTAAGTGGATAAAAACAAATGCTACACTTTGATAAGCAATTGTATTTTTTATAAGGATTGAGAACCAATTGTGACACAAGGTCGAAGTTTAAAGTTGGTTTACCAGCAATACCATGGGGAAATTCCCAAAGCACTCTTGGCACTTCCCTTTAATATATAAAGTTTGTTTATTTATGATGGTGGTAATTGTTGTAGTACTGCTTATCGTCCGGTTCACTCTCCTCTGCTGTCTTTTGAACAGGAATACCTTTTAACCCTTGTTTCTTGTTCAGGGTTGGTTTTCTGGTTCCTTCTAAAGTATTCTCATTCTTTTTCCCTCCCAATAGCCCCTTGCATCTTAGTGGCATTATTGCCTTGCTTGGGGTGAATTTGTTAAAAAAAAAAACAAGTAGTAGTAGTAGTTATAATCATCATCATCATCATCATCATCATCATCATCATCATCATTCTTCTTCATCTTCTATGTGTTGTGTCCCTTATCTACAAATTCCTATCCCTGAAAGTAATGTTTGTCTTTTTACCATAATTCTGACATCCATTTACACAAGCTGATCAGGTCCACTGCCTTGCCTTGTCCCTTTTTATCTTCAGTATGTTTTATGAGTGTCAAATTCTCCAAGCCCTCCTTCCTTGTTATGTGTCCAAAGAATTTCGGCTGTCTCTTTCTGATTTTGAATATAAGTGTCTTTTTTGCTACTATTTTTCTTAAAACTTATTCGTTGCTTACACACTATGTCCGTGGTATTCTCAGCATCCTTCTGTAGAACCACATTCTTGTTTCATCATATAAGAAATAAAAACTGAAAAAATTCTCAACCCAACCAAGAATTCCTTTAAAAATAAATAAAACTGATATTTAATCAGATTTTGGGAAGCTAGTCAGGCTGTGAACTTTTCAGCAAACCCTCATGTTTTAAAACTCAGTTTTTAGAAAATATTTGGGAATTTTGATAAAAATTCTGTGGAATTGTGAACAGTTCTGTTCTTATCCTTCTGATTAATAAAAGACATATGGTGATTTTGATTACAGTTATATGGTCCATGTCCTGCCAATAACTGACTGGTCTCAGGAACAGGTTCGCCCCGCCCTCAACCTTATTCTCCGCAGACTCGATAGGCTTTTCAGCAAAGTCTCAAAAAAAATATTGGTTAGGGTGAGTATTTCATCAAATTTTTATAATCAACTCTGTTTTTTTTTGATAATATCCTATAAAATAAAAAATTTAAAAAAATTACTCTGTTGTACAGGATACAGCAGAGATACCTCCAACATAATGGTAAGACATTAGTGACAGTAGTGTCTTCATCCAGCTAATGTCCTACCAATATATGGCAGGTATTTCTGCCACACCATTCTTGCTTTGTTTTCTCAATCCTGCTTAGTTTTGTTTCCTTATATAATTTTCAACATTTAATAACTGATGCTTATAATCAAGTTTTCCTTTTAGCTGTAAACAAATGAAAAACAGTTAAATCACATTTTTATTCTTGCAAATTGTTTTGAATTTTCATTCAGGAATTATAGAATTTTTTTTTTTACTCCTTTAACTCTAAGCAAGGCAACAGGCCACTAAGATGCATGGGAGTTACTGAGTGGGAAAAAATATGAGAAAAACATTATTAAGGAGTGAGAACAAGAAAAGAACAGAATTTAAAAGAACAGAAGATAATGATTGACATGGCATTTAAATTTTTGAAGATCAAACTTGACTGGAAAGCAAAAAGCTGGAAGTGAGTTCCACAAGCGAGAAGTATGAGAAAAGAAACTGTTTGTATAGAATTTACAGTTACATCTATAGCCATTTCAACTGCAATTTATAGCATTATTATTATTATTATTATTATTTCCTTTGATTTCTGGTGTGTACACATTTCTTTCCGGGTCCCGCTCAGAGACCTAAGGTTAGAAATGGCATCATCACATTTTCCACTGACCAATTAAAAAAAACCCAAAAAACACCTATTTTAAATAGATAAAGCCCTTCATAAGGCATGGGCTGTACTAGTGAGAACAATTTTTTGCATTTCTTTAAGGCATGGGCTTCCAGGAATCCCTTCAATGAGTATACTGGAATCTTTTCCAGCTAGTCTGAGGGCTCCAACTACAACAGGGATTGTTGATGTCCCCATGTGCCATTATTATTATTATTATTACTATCATCATCACTATTATTATAACAGTAACAATAACAACTATAATGTCATGTCATGTCACAAGTCCCATAACCCATTAGGGTTGTACTGACATAATATATACTGCAGCTATAGCAACAGTGGATGTGTCTAGGGTAAGATAGCCTAATAGATCTAATCCTTCTTCAGGCTAGTTTTGAATTCAGAGTTATTCAGAGCCCAATCTACCCTACTATTTAACCTATAGAAGAAAAAAGAAGAGATGGAGTTGTGCCTTTCCAAAAGGTATTTGTGCAAAAGTAAAAGCAATAGACTAGCCCATAATTTGAACTCATTTTGCTGGGGCCATTTTCCATGCCAGTTATCCATACATTCAAACAATAATTATATTGATTTTGAATGCACGAAATAATTAATAGGCATGACTCCAAAGTAAAAATATATGAGTAATGCATTTCAAGAGATTTCTCTGTAAATAATTTCTCTTGTACATAGGTGTCATATAGGAAGAAAATAAGTAACTACCAACACCTAGGTTCAAGCATGACACTCTGGACTTGTGAATATGTTTTCCACCAGGTGTATAAATAGCGGTGACAGGCTACTATCCAGTTGAATTAGTGTGAATTATTATGTGTCAATGATTTGGGTTTTGATTTAAAATTTACCAGACATTAAGCTGGGCCGTGCTACTAACAAGGTATTTACTGAAATGGTTAATTATCTTTGGTTGACTTTTACTTCTTTGTTCTTCTTAAGTATTTATTTGCATTTGTAATTAAATACTGTTTTATCTTAACATTGAAGCCTTGAATTATACTTAATTATTAACGGCCACGATACGTCACAAAAATAGGTTTACTTGACACAATCATATTAACTGCATTGTAGACAAATCTAAAACAAAAATTTAATTTGATTTTTAATTTATTAAAATTAATCTCAAAAAAATTTCTCAGGTAAACCATGTTTTTATTGAAGCAATATTATAGTTTTTTGTTTTTAAACTGATATGTTTTAAACTTTATCGTTCATTCTGTGTTTTGTGTTCATAATATTAATCTTCAGGTGGCATGGTTTCCAGAAAGTAATTTATTTCTATTTTTAAATCTATCAAAAAACTTAACTCTTTTCTTTTAAACATGATTGTGCTTGGGTAATTGAATGACAAAATGAAAATGACTCCTAAGTAACACGTTTCTTTTCCAGAAGGAACTTCTTCAGACTAATAATGATTTTATTGATGGCGTATGTCTATATGGAGATGGGGAGAAATGCAATAAACACTGGTTACAATTTTACACTGAAAATGTTTAAAGATACAGGAATGCTATGTTTTAAATTTTTGATGTCTAGTGTATAACTTATAACATATAACTTAACTGATTCCATTCATGTTGTTATCACTTTTATTTTTATTGCTATTGTTTTTAAATGTCCTGTATAGTAATAGCAGTATTTTGGGGAGGAAAGGACATATGTTGTATGATCTTGTATGTAAATTTACTGTAGAGGCTTCTGAAATTAGTGCACTTTCAATACATTTTTACCTTAATAAATTAATTCCTCTTTTAATCAAAACTGCATTTTTAAATGAAAATATTGTTCAGACGAGCTACAATGAATGACTAATGCATTGAGTGTATTGTTTTGTCAAAGATTCCTTTTGTCTTCATGTAATCATTTTTTTTAATCATTTCACCCCAAACAAAGCAAAATGACCAAAAAGATGCAAGAGATTACTAAGTGTGAAAGAATATAAGAAAAAAACATTATTATTAAAGACAGAGAACAATAAATAAACAGGAATTAAGAAGACATAGCGATTGAAATAGTATTAAAATTTTTAAAGTCACAGTTGACTGGAAAGCAAGAAGCCAGAAGAGAATTCCACTAGCAAGAAAAGCAATAGAAGAGAGCATTAGCATAGAACTTACGGTTATATCTAGCCATGTAAAATGAAGAGACCTAGCTGCCAATCTAGTACTGCACTTAAATTCATAAAGTCTAGGTATCATAGAGGAAAGTAATATTTTGAAAATACAAAAATGTGGCACAAGGTCAAAATGGGGGATGGGGGAAGGCTGGTCTTCAATCTGTCTTAATCTTAGAGCTAGCCATAACCATTACTGACCCAAACATACCACAGTATTCCTTACACCAAACAACATATTCTTACTTACCATTCTTACTACAGTCACCATAATACCTCAAGTCTCTATAAATTCTTAACTAGTTCCCATATGTACAATTTGTCTGTAGAGGAAAGTTCATCAGAACAATTACTATGAAAGTATAATACAGAAAAGACCTACATTATGTCTACTTTTATTTAAATTCTTTGATGTTTCAACTCTCTATTTTGGGTGGCAATTTTTGCAGTCTCTTTTGTAAATAGCTGCTTTAAAATTTTTAATTTATTGAAATTAATTTCACAAGGATTTCTTCAGTAAATGTTGTTTAATTTTGTTATGTTTTGTGCTAATTAAATCTCGTATTGTTTTTCAAATAGTTGTAACAAAATTTATATTAAGTTTAGATGAATTCTTTTCAGTTGTAGTTATTATTGTGTTAGCAGGGAGTATTTTTCATGCCATTGTTCACCCAAGAGGCACTCAAGGTACTGTATTACTGAGTGGAATTCCTGTAAAAGCATATAAGGATAGACTAATAGGTGCATATTATGAGGATATATAGGATAGATAATGGTTAACTCTAGACATGAAGAGGTTAAGATTGTAGTGATCAGGGAAGCATCTTCAGGGGAGTCTATTCCATGGCTTAACAGATCTAAGAAAGTTGAACTTCTTCCTTATTAATTGAATATGAAAGAAACTCTGTATTCTGGCATGGCAGGTCCTAGCTGTAAAGGTCTGGATTGGTAGAATTACAGAAGGTAACTTGTCTGAATATTTGCCATACCATAAAAATAGTGAGAGGTGGGAAAGAGGTTGTAGGGTGGAAAATAATTAATCACCCACAAAGTTTTGTAAATACTTTTGAATTCTTTCAAGACAGTTACAGCCCAAATATACACCTAATTTTATCAAAGTCTGAAGAAGTTCCTTCTGGGGACGAAACATGTTACTGTGAAGTTCTTCTTCCCTTTTGTCATTTGATTACCACCATTAGTCTGTTGGATAAATTTATATACCATGTCTTCCATTTCAGTGCTTCTTTTTAATTCTTAGCACTTGATTAATTTATCAGTCTTCTTGTGATACAAAGACAATTATGATTACCATATCACAGGGGTTCTCAACTGGGGGGGAGGGATCCCATAATTTTATGGTGGAGGGGTCTTTTACTTTTTCACACATTTCCCATTGACTATAATCTTCATCAGAATAAAATAAATTTAAATATCCTGACCTTTTATTGATCTTTTTGTTTATTGAATTACAATATCCTGGCATTTTATTGAACTTTTTTGCTTGCTGAAGTATGCTTCAGTTTATTTGTTTAATAATTAATTGTGAATTAAAACAAATTACTGTACATGTATTCAAGTTTAAAAATCAAACATTTTCTGTTGCTATTAAATTTGTAAAATGCCTCTATAAAAGTAATCCATATAGATGTCTATATAATAATATGGAAAAGAACAAAGATTTTCAATAATATATACATATTATTTGTAATGCACCTTTTGAGTCGGAGAATCTTGGAAAGCAGTGAAGTAACATTCTGACGTATGGTGAAAAAGGTGCATTGGCAAAAAAAAGCTGAGGACCACTAATTTAAACTGTCAGCTACATACAACTGTTTTCTCAGATCAGTGGTTAAAAATGGCTTTGAGCAAGTGAAGAAATATAAGTCTCAGTGAGGCTCATCTTTCTTTGAACCTTGTGGACTGTCGCTGCAGAATCACATATGAAATGGATATCCCATGTAACTCGAAGAGACAATAATGATATAATCAAGATGCTGACATTCCACACTACTTGAAATAAAAGGCAAGGAAGGAAATTCCTTTCCAATCAATAATCAATGGAGCCTATATCTGTAATCTTCATCAGAATAAAATCAATTTAAAAACCTTGACCTTTTATTGATCTTTTTGTGTATTGAATTACAATATCCTGGCATTTTACTGAACTTTTTTGCTTACTGAAGTATGCTTCAGTTTATTTATTTAATAATTAGTTATGAATTAAAATAAATTACTGTACATGTATTCAAGTTTAAAAATCAATTAACATTTCCTACTGCTATTAAATTTGTAATATAAAAAAATAATCCTAGTAAACATATATGTACTAATGGAAAAGAATAAATGTTATCAATAATATATGCATATTATTTGGAATGCACCTTTTGAATTGGACAATCTTGAAACATGGTGGATGACATTTGAACTTATAGTGAAAATGGTGCATTGTGCAAAACAAATTGAGAACCACTGCCATAATACCTGCAGATATGTAAATAACTTAATTGAAAATATTATGAATTCAGAACAATTAGTACATTTATTTGTATACATAAACCAAATGTCTATAGTGTTACTTGTTATTTATAAATGGTGAAAGGTCTTTGAAATTTTGCTAAATGTAATATCCATTTATTCTGTCTATATTTCATGCACATACAAATGTTTGTATTCAAGGTCTTATTTTGGTAACTCTGTGTTCTTCATTTTTTTCTGGAATGGCCATATAAGTAGTTCTTTCAGACTAGCTATGTATGAATCCTTTAGAATTCTGTTTTGTTTTTTATTTTGTATATTATGTCTAGTATTAGATATTTTTAGTCTGAAATTTTTATTGCACTATGCTTCAGCAAGGATGTCATGAGGTAAGGGTTGTTCTCATTCAATGGTCCACATTATTTTACTGTCACCCTCACCTGACCCCTTACAACCCACATTTCATCCTTGTATATAAGAGACTGTTATTGTTCTTACTGCCTTTTTTTTCCCCACTCTGCCTCTATATTTCTTTTTTTTTCTCTCTCTCTCTCTTTCTTTCCATCACTTTTCCTCCTCCTTACACTATCAGTACAGGTATAATTATGGGTAGGTTTTTTGAGAAGAAATGTCTTGTTGCCTGATGAAGCCATATTGGCTGAAACTATGTTCAGTGTTTCTGATATTTTACATATATATATATATATATATATATATATATATATATATATATATATATGAGATAGTAAAATGCCTCCTCCCCTCAAGAATCACACTTCATTTTTTTATTTCTCATTGAGAAAGAACACAGGTGTGTCTGAAAACTCATTTTAACATATTTTCTCAAACTTCCATTTGGCCAAAAGGTCTACTAATATACAATAAATATTACTGGTCATTATCAAAATGACTATTTTTTTTTTTTTTTTTTTTTTTTTTATATCTTTTTATCAGATATATTTATATCATATATATATATATATATATATGATTTAAGAACAAATGGAGTATAATTCCACTCTCTGAAGCATTTAATTTTAAGAAAGTGCTCAATACAGAGAAGAGCTTAATATTATTTATTATATGAGATTAAAATGGAAACGTTAAAAATCACTACACAATAGCTTTCATGTTTCAGCACTAAATTGTGCCACTTCAGCTGATGGTAAATATTTACTATTGCCTCACAAGGCACAACTTGGTGCTGAAACATGAAAACTATTGTTTTAATCTCATATAGTAAATAATATATATATATATATATATATATATATAGTTTTAAGGTATGCTAAATATGCTCAATATCTGTGATATGGTATATGTAAATATAAGCAGTGTGGGCACAGGTAGCAACACCAACCTGCAGCAATCTGTTTCATGCTTGAATGCAATTTTCTGGTGTGAAAATTTAATTCAAGCATGACACAAATTGTCAATTTGTTGGTGTTTTTTGTCTTCATACTGCTTATATATATATATATATATATATATATATATATATATATATATATTTGGATAAAATACAATGGGTAAATTAATTTTATGGACAAAAAACTGTACCAAATTACACAAAACCACATCATTTAAAGACTACCAACAGCAGCAACAACTAAAATGGATAGCACATGTAACTCTAAGAGAAAATGACAACATAGTCAAGATGTTGACATTCCATACAACTTTAAATGAAAGGTTAGGAAGGAAATCCTCATCAATACTTAAAAGAGTGATAACATCTACTGGACTGAAAAAAACTATTTTCCTGAAAGAGAAAGATTTTATAAATGTCAACTGAAAGCAATACTGGTTGCTTGGTCAATGAATACCAAATGTTTCCTTATTAGGAAATGGTTAAGGCTACCATTACCATTATATACATTGCCTGCTAAATACTAGGATAAAGTGACTGCCATAAAATATTTATGACTACATGAAATAAAGCAGAAGTATTTTTCCTAGAATTTTTTTTTTATTTCAGGATATGAGAAACACAAGTGTACCATCCTCATTTGTCACACAATACATTTGCATTTCTAGGGTTAACAATGTTTTGGCTGATATATTTTTCAGCCTTCCTCAGTTGCAAGAGGAGAATGAAAGTAAAGCAGTTACTCCCATCTCCTTGATAGAGGTGTGAAAGGGGTCAAAGTTTCCTCTGAACTATCACTCACACTCACAGCCTGTATACTCCCTGGGGAGTATGGGGCTATAACTCTCAGCACCTAGGCATTGCTGCTGTGGTTCTCATAGCAAGTAGTTGTTTTTTACAGGATGAAATTGCTAACCCCATGCCCAGCCAGTTTTGAATTTAAAGTTGTCTTTCTCCTAGACTGGTTACTAACCATGGCTAAAAAGCCCAATTTGCTCTACTATTTAACCAATAGCTAGGGGTAGAAGAGATGGATTCATACCTTTCTTTTGCATGAGTGAATGTAATGAACTCAACTGGAATTCAAACTCAGCTCTCTGGTTTCTTATTTTGAGCTGTTATTTATTACATCACCCGTATATCCTGGGAGGGACGGGCTATGAACTATAATGCCTATTAATAATTATGCCCTCCCCTAAAATATAGTGCAACTCTCCTACATTAAGTAAATATGACACATTATTCTATTATTTGTGTGCATGGGTGTTCCTAACATCAGCTTATTTTTTAAATGTCTCTATTAAATGAATTGTAAAATTTCACTTTAGCAACAAACATCATCATCTAGGTTTTACTTTATTACCAAGACTCAAGTAGATATCTTGCAAAAATGTTGACTGATATTGACTCTGCAGATGACCTATCTATCACTACAGACACCATTACCAATGCCACAGTTCTCCTACATCATCTAGAAAATGCTGCCAATGATGTTGGATTCTATGTCAATGCCTCTAAAACTGAATTCATAGGCTTCTACCAATGAGGCTCAATACGAACTGTCTCAGGTGAATCAATAAAATCTTTATGTACCAATTCTACTAAAAAGATGTGAAAATTCACATAGCTAAAGCCTGGGCCACTTTGAATAAAATAAATCTGATCTACCAGGCAATCTCAAATGGAGATTCTTTCACACCACTGTAGAGTTGGTTTTAATGTATCGTGCCACTTCTTAGACATAAATAAAATTCTTGAGTCTAAACTTGATGGAACCAATACTCAGATGCTGCAAGCGATATTTAACATCTCTTGGAGATAACTAACTAAATCATAGCTCTATGGATCCATCCCTGATATTTCTACAATCTTATGCAAAAGCAGAATGCACTTTGCAGGACACTGCTAGCAATTAAAACAAGAACTTGTAAGTGATCTACTGCTCTGGACACCTACCCATGGAGCAAGACTGGTTAGTTGCCCAGCAACTACTGACATTGACCAGCTATATTATGACACAGAATGCTGCCCTAATGACCTTCCAACCTTGGACAATTGGTGTGATAGACCCATGAATGTCCAAGCTATCTTGACTAAATAAATAAAAAAAAATTCACTATTGAATGCTATTGAATATTGACATGGAAATAAGACTGTCCAATATTTTCTCTGACGATTGTAATTTTATTGTCTATCAATTAATAAAAACACAAGACTTACATTACATTTTATTCACTTTTGAACTCCATCAATTATCATCAACCAGTGGGTCATAAGGGCCCCCTTTCCAAATATGGATTCTACATTCTTGTGTGGATGATTTGATTTTATTTTTTACTAAATGTACACTAATTCATATATATATGTTTTTTATTTTCCAAACACCGTCAGCACATTGCAGCCATGGTCATCTCTCTGACCATAGCTCAATTAGGTCTCATTTAAATACACATGAAGACCTACCAAACTCTATCCACAATATTCTCATTGATAATACAAATAGCTTCATCCACATGTAAAAAAAAAAAGGCTAAAAATAATGGATGCATTATTAATAAAAAAGAAAAAGCCAACATTCAATAATATCAACTATGAACACAACCACAATATGTTGACCGTGTTTTGAAAAATGAAACATTCTAATAACTCTATATACTTACATAAAACAATCAATACATTCAGTTAAAAGTAAAAATAAAATCATCCTTGATAATGGCTAAAAGTATAGCCAAAAGTTCTTGGACATACAGAACATTCAGACAATTTCTACATAATTTATGTTCATAAAAGAAGAAAATTTTAAGAATAAAAGACAAATTAAATAAAAAACTTAACCACAGTATGTTGTTAGTCATTTTTTAATGAAACTTGTATAAAAGAGCGATTGCTGCAAATACACTATATATATATATATATATATATATATATATATATATATATATGTGTGTGTGTGTGTGTGTATATATATATATATATATATAAATAAAAAGAAAGAACAGTAAGGTCAGAACTCGTTGAAAAATACATCTCCACCCTTACCTAAACTTAACCCCTTTTTTGAACGTAACAAATAACTGATACAACAAAAGTTAATAAAAATGAACACGCTACCACCCCTTGTCTGGATGAATGGATTTCTCTGTATCCTTGGTAACTGTAAATTATGAATTTCCCTTGAGTTAAAACTCAGTAAATTTAAAAAATAAGTTATTCCAAAATTTGCTTGAGGATGAAATGGAACTAATGTTTTTAATTTAATTACAAAATTAAATTTAAAGTTTTTAGCTTCCATTTTTGAAACATGGTTATTACTGTGTAGCAAAAAAAACATATTTTAAATCAGTTAATTTATAATATTATATATATATATATATATATAATGTTCACAATACTTATGGCTGACTAAAACTTTTTCAGTGTTGTCATTCATTGGATGAACATTGTGAAACTTCTAGTTGATCACAGAAAAGTATTATGAACATTTATTTATTGATAATAATAATAATACAGGTATCCCTCTATTAATGTGCATTTGATTAATGTGTTTTCAACTAATCAGCTGAAATTTTTTAAATAACAAAATTCAATGAGTGCATACATCATACTTGATTAGTGCAGTAAAACATTCTCAGTTTAACCATAGTAATTGAAGATTGATTTGTTTATAGTTACCAATGCACACATTAGCCATACTAATCGAAGGATTCCTGTAGTTATTGCACTGGTTATCTGTTGAGCACTCCTATTGCCCAAATTCTGTTCGCCTTGACATGAATTAAAGTGCATAATTTTACATATATTAATAATTAATTATTATTGTTATTATTAATTTATTACATATCTTGCTATATCAGAAAATAGTTTTCTAGAAATGAAGGCTAATAAAGGATTATAAGTGGGCTTTCTTTATTGCATCACATGTATTTACACTAAATCTTTGCACATATTTTTTATGTCCTTTTAACTTCGGTAAAAACTTCACACAACAAATCAATTGCATTCTTATTTTAATTGATTTTCTTTTCACCATTTCCTTTCACAATAAAAGAAATATTACTATGTATATAATTATGTATAAATGTATCATTCCTTCAAACTAATGGTCTGGAATACATATTTGAAATTATATACCTATTTACTTATTTTTATATACTCATTTATATAAAAATTTACAATGTATCAGTTTTAACTCCACATCAGTCTTGCTTGACAAATATTTCTGTAATATAAAATTTGTAATTCAAGATAATATATATGTTGGTATTTAATATTTGAATTTAACCATCAAGAAAATATTTTTTAATATTTTGATGCTTATTAATATAATTCTTAAATTACATGTTAATATTTGCTAATATATGTTAGAGTTATTACTCCCATCCTTCATGCACATGTTTTTTAGTTTCTCCTTTTGTTTGTTTTTTTTAATGAAATTTCACTTAGTTTTTGTAATTGCCTCTTCTTTAACCTTCATTGTAGTTCCTTCAGTTATTGTTCTTTGAAGCTGACATGCACAATAGTATTTAGATTTGTGTAGATCCAGCATTGTTCCTATATTGTTTTGTGCCTTATTTAAAAGACTTTTTTTTATCTTAATGAATTTAAAATAAAAATAAATACAAAGTCATATTGTATGCATGCCAATTATTGTGTCTGGGCTTCCATATATGTGTGGAATAGCAGAGAAAAATATGCCAGAAGAATAAATAGAAAGGAAGGAAGGCAAAGAAAGAAAACTATTAAAAATTTAAGAAGAAAACTTCAATTTTTTATTCAGTTAAATATTGATATCTGTTTTAAATAAATCTGAAAACTGCAGGCATAAACATTTAATTTTGTGAAGCCTTTCTATCTTCAAAATTTTCTTGCAAAACAGCAGATAATTTTTATTGATTGTATTAATCTTCACGAGTTACTTCCCTTTGACACTCTCCTAACTTGGATGGGACACTCTTACCTGAAAATGCCAAGCAGCCATCTTTCAATGGGAACCCATGTGGAGAACAAATCAGTTTGAATAAATCATTCTCCCTCCATCACTCATCCAAGTTCCTTAATTTTAATTTACAGGTTAGATATATAAAAGTTAGAGATATTAAATAACAGTGCCAATTAATTGTGTGACTATTTTGAATTTGAGATTAAAACAGCCTTAACTCTCTTGAAACATTTTTAACAATTTCTGTTAGAATATCTCAGATGATGGAATATCATTATATTATTTACAGTCAGGCTTGTTTCATTTGGGTGTCCAACAATTTATTGTTGAAAGATAGTATTCAGAGAAAGTCAATACATCACACAGAACATGGGAACATTATTATAGTAGCCAACCATTTATTCAAAATTCTATCAAGGAAACAGTTACAAATTATTATATACAAACAAAGGGGGGATAATCCTGCTAACCATAACTTATGAAACAGGGCTAATATCCTCATCCTTGATGAGCATATTTTTTAATAAATTTTACATTTCTTAGCCAAGATGGAAATGTTCGAACCCCTCTTTCAGTCATTTACCATCAATTTTAACTAAATCTTTAACATTAATAATTTCTTCTCTTTTATTAGTTCTTTCTCTTGTTTAGTTTTTATTGCCTCCTGTCTTTTTGCTATAATGTGGCACTTGAAAAGAGAGGAAATATCTTGGTCTTCTCTATGCTCCAAGGTCCAATATAGGCACTAGTTTATCTATGATATAACACCTTAACAAAATAGAAGGGAAGACTAAAATAATGCAAAGAGATGAACACCAAAAATGAAATGAACGTTTATTTTATATGCAGTACATGAATATACATAAGTCATTTTTATTACGTCAAACATTATTTTTAGTGGATACTGGTGTTTGAAATAGATGCTCCATTATGTATTATGTTTATCGGTCTGCACATTCAAGAAAACTTCTGACAGTGTTCGAACCTGCATCTCCCTTTATAAGAGAAAACACTTTGATCCAGCATGCTTTAGACAGCTCAACCATGGAGAGTGTCATTTTTTAATTTAGATAGATTTTAGATTAGTCACCATTTTTAATGACTTCCTGTTTAGCCCATAGTAATTACCGGAACCCACCACAATAAAACACAGGGTCAAAGCACGCGGTTCCTACTTTCTTGTCCTTCTAAATCTACCTCCAATGATAGCATCACTGTTTCATCCTGTCAATTTTCAATAAACCTTTGTCCTCAGAATTTTTACTGCCTTAAGGTGTTTACCTGGCTATCTGAGGTATGCATACAGGCAAAACAGTTGCATATCAAGAGGCAGTACATCTATATATAAAATTCTGTGATTTCAGTTAGTCCATCCCTTACACCCTCTAAATTAGCTATACATTAACTGATTGAAACCAAATTTTGGGGTGAAGTGCAAACAGGTAAAGGGGTACAAAGTACAGTTGGTTTTTTCTAGGGTGTGTAGCTTTGTACAATAAATTTTCAGTAATTTTGGGGGGGAAATTTAAAGTTTTATTATTTAACATGTAAAATGCACTCACTATTTTAAAAACAATTTAATGATTAAAATAACAAGTACTTATTTAATAAAAATGCAATATTGTTTTATATACAAGAAATCAGTTTTCAGTTTGCCCTGCATATGGGAGAACTATAAAGAAATCACAAGGCCAAATGCATCAAAAAGTTGAAATTTGGCTCCAGAAAGAAATATTTATGCATGGCCAGTTGTATGTTGCATGGTCAAGAAATCCTAAGAATTTATTCTTTGCTGTCAAAAAGGATAAAAAAAATATGCTTAAAAATTATTGTTTGCCATGAAGTCCTATAAAATTAAATTAAAGAAATTATTAAACCGTGAAGTAGAGTTTTGTCAAAGTATTTTTCCAAAGAAATCAGCTTATTCAAATTTCATCAATTGGTTTGTGAATTTGAACAAAATGTAGAGTTTGTAAATCTCAACAAAAAAATGGTAGTAATAACTTCAACAATACTGAATACTGTGTGTTGCAAAAATATTCTAGTAAAGATTTCTCTGCAGTTAGCTATTTCTCAGTTATTGTTTAATAAGTATTTGTCTTCTATCACTATTAAAAAAAAATTCAAAGAACCCTTCAAGAATATTATCTTTGCCTTCCTTTGTCTCATTGACTTGCTTGATTCTCTTCTCAGCATGTTTGTAACAAAATAGATTTATGCCTTTCACCAATCATCTACAAAAAAAACAATTATTCAATGTTTATTACCTTGACTCTTTTCTCTTTCTGAACATGTCTTCTCGAGTACAAGTCCAGTGAATTTGATTAGCTTTAATCAAAAATAAATGATTTAAAATATGTCAAGAAAATCAAAGGCCAATGGATCAAATGTTAAAAATAATAGACTCAATATATTTCAAGATTTGGAATTAATTGGTGAAGGTTTTTTTTCCATTATCTATTTTTGCACTTTTCATTATCTTTTTATTGCTTTACATTAATTGTTCATGTTCCTTGCAGGTTGAATCTCTGTCCAGTTTAATGCATGATAGCATAATGGAGTCAATATTTGTATAAAAATCATTATAATTTATTCAATATTGCATTAACAAATTTTAATTTGCTTTACAGAAACACAAATAAAAAAAAAATTGTCTTGTGATTTTATGAACTAATCTGAATAGTGATGAAATATTTATAAAAATTATTAAGTTTTTAATCATTTGGAAAGATAATTGATTAAAATGGACTTTTTCTAAGTGATAATAAAATTTGTCACAGTCAAAATAATTGTAATTTAAATTGTTTTTGCTTTAATATTAAATATGTAATTTAGAAACTGTTCCCATTAAGTCCATAGTATATTGTATAAATCAAATATCTTCAATGTTGTTACCAGTTTTTATATTTATTCAGTGTAATATTTTTACTGTTTTATGGTTAAATTAACTAAGAAATTTAATTTCAGAATATTTCAATGACTAATGTGCTTCTACTTTCTTAAAAAAAATGTTGATTTTTTTTAAATGTATTTGTAATTTATAATTATTATTATTCAAATATTATTGCCACTGAAGACATTTAAAACATTTTTATTTATTTATTTTTTATGTCTTAGTAGCTTTATTGCCTTGCTTCAAGTGAAACCCCAAGCAAGGCAATAAAGCCATAAGTGGTTACTGAGTGTAAAAAAATATGAGAAAAAGAAAGCATTATTAATGAGTTCAATAAAAGAATAGGAATTAAGAAGATAGTAGATAATGATTGACATTGGATTTAAATTTTTGAAGATCAAAGATGGAAAGCAAAAGGCTGGAAGTGAGTTCCACAAGTGAAAAGTGCAAGAGAAGAAACTATTAGCATAGAACTCACGATTACATCTAGCCACCTATCTAGTACTACAGTTATATTTGTAAGATCTAGGTACCAAAGATGAAGGCTCATCATTCAGTTATGTGCCATGCATGATACACGCTTAGGCAATCATGTATCTTTTGATACATGACTGACGAGGCAGATTTTTATTCCTGCATTAGGTTGTCATTTCTTTCTGCGGTAAACCAGTTGCCATCCAAGGCTATAGAACCCAGTCTGTCCTACTATTTACCCATAGCTGGGGGGGGGGGGAGTCATCAGAACAATTACCATGAAAATATTTATAGAAAATGCAGAGGGAAGCTATGTTATGGCAGTGGAGAAATGACTTAAGCTGAGATGCCAGGTCAGGACTTATAGCATTGCAGATTCTTCTTTAAATTTTATCAAGAATCTCTAAATACATAGCAGAAATACCAGACAAGTTGTGACAGCAATATTCAATGCATTGGTGAATGGTAGACTTACAAATTTGTACAATAAATTCTGTCGAAAAAAAATTGTCCAACACAACAAAGTGGACCAGGTGAATAATTTGATATTTATAAATAAGTAATTAAATGGATAATTTATATGAAAATTATTGCCAGCTCATTATAACAATAATAATCATGTCATCTTTTGATCTCTTTATTGTATGATAGAATAGCAAAAATAAATTAGACTGGTGATTAACTCAATAAACAGTATTCATATGCAATTAATAAACATTAACAAATTTACAACCTTTTTTTAAATGCCATATCCCTTTGGGATGTAGGTGATTGTGACTCTCCACAGATTCCTTCTTTTTTTTATTTGGGAATTGCAATATATTCCTGAAAAAGATAGTGTAGTGGTTTCCTGTTACCTTTCCCAAAGGTATTTGTGTGAAAATGAATGCAAGAGACTAGTCTAGAATTTTAACTTGGCTTTCCAATTCCACTTCCCAAGATAATATACGTTTCACTGCACACATCCAATGTCTTCTTATTGTAATATAAAAACAATCTACATTAAGTGTTATTAAACTGGACAAAACCCAACCATTTAATTATGGCCATTTTCAGTATTATAAAATTCTTATAAAAATATTTTTATTTGCATTCATTTTTTCAGAGACAAGTTGATTGGGAGGCTGCTGCCAATTTGTTGAAAGGTTTGACAAGTTTTCTCTTTTTTCTATACTTTAACTTTTTATCTTTTATTTTCTAGAAAATTGAAACTATATTTTCTCATATATTTCTTTTTAATAAAATTCTGAATACAATGAGGCTAAAAATGAAACCCACCTACAAAAAGGCTTATCACAAAATTCCCCTTCTGAACACAGAAATAATCACAAAAATTTCCTTACTAAAAACAGTGAGGCTTATCACAAAACTCCTCTCCTGAACACAATGAGGCTAAACACAAAACACCTCTCCTGAACACAATGAGGCTAAACACAAGCTATTTCAGCAATATGAAGTCTGGAATTGTGAAATTGGGTAGAGATGCGATATCACCGTTTACCAAAGAAGGTGATATAGTCACACAGATAAAGAAAGTGAAATTGGTCTCCAAGCTTCAAAAAGTTACAGACCTTGCTAGTTACCTTTCATTTTTTCCACAAGGAGATGTGCTTGACCTCTACCCTGAAATGAGTGACAAGGACCAGTTGGACAAGCACATGATAGAGACCAGACTGAAAAAAGCATTAACTGAAGGGCCCTTTGAAAGGTCCACAGACAAACTGCAACCTTGACCTTTTCCCATACCAACAACCAATTAATTTCCAACAGGAGATCAGGACTGAACCAGATGGCAAGTATCTTAACTGATCCATCTGTCCAGAGGAAAGGCTCGGGAAGAGAAACTCCCTTTCACACATCTACCCGCAAGCCAACAGACTTAATGCAATTGATCTTGGCCCCTATGACCATCTCCTACCCTCTGATCTCTTTGCTAACTTTGTCAATCTCTGCTCTGCTTGATACAAGAACTGAAATGTCATCAACATAGGCGGAGTACCTGGCCGAGATGGTAGCACCAGGTAAGGAGATTCCACATAGGACTGGATTTGCCTTTAACTTGCAAAGAAAAGGTACCAATGCAAGAATGTAAAGCAAAAGAGAAAGTGGACAACCCTTATGAATAGAACGAGACAATGTGAAAAGCTCTGATTGTACCCCATTCACTTCCACCAGCACACCAGGGGATATGTGCAGAAGTCTGATCCAAGTGCGAATATACACCCTGAAACTGGTGGCCAAAAGGACAGCCATTAAAAAATGGTCAACCCTATTGAATGTTTTGGACTGATCTAAATTGATCAGTGTAGCTTCACTGTTAACTTGCTTGATGATCAAGCATGGAAAATGAAAATTGTCCTGAGTAGTCCTGCCCTTCACATCACAAGTTTGCTCAGAGCCAATCAGACTAGACAGGACAGCCTGCAAATGGCTGGCTGAGATCTTGGTTAAAATTTTCAACTCTGTATTTAACACTGCATAGATATTGGGCACATAAACCCCAATGGGATGAAGAGACTTATCCTTTACTACCATATAAATTATTTGACCATAAGTTCAATATTTATTTATTCAAATATTTGTGTGTGTGTCCGGCTACAAAATAAATATACATACTCAGTATCACCCTAAAGGGCAGTTGCCTATATATGTGTGTGTATATGTATTATAGGCCTATTAATATTTTTTGGCCATCTTATGGAAAATAAGCTTTTTATTCAATCTTTAAAATATAAACTTCATTGTTTTTTTGGTTTGTAACTAACATAAAAAAGTAAATAATCTTCAATTAAATTTTATTAAAGCAAAAAACTATAGTGAGCCTTATTTTTTCGAAAATTTTTAGATTCATAAAACAAATATTCAACATGACTAATGTTGACTGTAAGTAATGCCTGTCTCTCCTAATTTTTATTTAACTAAAGTTTTTTCATTTCAAATACACATTACTTGAAAATAAAACTTAATTGCTTTTCAAAACAAAATTCTCAATGTATCTTGCTTCTACTCTTTCAAAATAGTAATTAATGTTTAAAAGTAAAATTTTATTTACTTAAAAAAAATCTAAATTCCCCTCCAAAATAAACAGTAAATAATTATTTTTTTGAAGAAATAAGGCTTAAATATATTTTAGTTTATGTTTATTTACTTTTTATTAATAATAATTTGAAAAAAAAGTTAATGAACTTTTATCTAAATTTGATTTGTTTGAAAATAACATTAACAGAGAAGGCCCCTTTTCAAGATCTGCAATGAAAATATTACCCTGGCTATGAAAAAAAAAGGAAAGGATTATGAAACTTAAAGCAAAATTAGAGAAACAAATCTTCAGTAATTCATCACCTTCCAAAATGGCATCATGCCCCTCGGTTTCTACCCCATCCTCCCCTGTAGCAAAATCACAGCACGAATCATCATCATCATCTACACTCTCCTTTCCCTACAAAACTATCTTGCTCAGCAGAGATCCCATGAAAAAAAATGCACACTCCAAAACCTAATCCCAGTCCATCCCCCAAAAAACAAGAAGAGATGCCTCCACCCACAAAAAGTCAAAGAAGCCCATCAGTCAAGGCAAAAGAAAAAGGAAGATATGGCAACAGTATTTAATGCATGGATTAATGGTAGATTTATAAATGTGCAAGATGGATTCTGGAGAAAGATTTTCTGGCAGGAAACAGTGAACCAACTTTCCTAGGAGTAGATGTAGCAATTGATTCAATGTAATCATGCCACTTCATGCCAGTGGAGGAAAAAAAAAAACAATGAAAATTTTGTTTTTAGAAATTGAAATTCTCTAAGGATACTTAGATTGAATGAAGGAAAATTGATGTTATTAAGATAATCTAATAAAAAACAATGTATTTCTGTGAATTCTTGATAATATTTTTTCATCTTCTAAGATTTATATTCAGTGGGATATTTTTTTTTTCTTTTTCAATTCTAGGTGTCTACCTGACTTTACGAAAACATAATTTCATTGCTCATCTTACTCACCTGAAGGTAAGTTTTCATTTCAAAAAATTCTCAAATGTACTTCCTAACGAATTATGGTATCAAGATTGGGATAAAAAATCAAACAATTTATACAAGTTTCATAGATATAATTAACTTACAGTTTGTGATAATTAAGTAAAATGATAACCTGAAAAAGGTTTTAATATTGATTATAATTCTGTAGAAACATATTTGATCTAAAATCATCAGATACAAGACTTTACCGTAACTTCAAGTTTCATGTTATAAAGCAATCTTCAGACTGTTCAGTAAATAATAAAGAAACAAGTGTATACCTTAATTCATGGTGAAGGAAATAGAATTGCCTATATATGTGGCATTTGTTGGTCTCAAGAGAGTTTGGATCTATGCCCAAAGAGTTATGCCTCAGCTGCTGATGGTCTCACAGCATCTGTTATGGCTGCACAGGCCCACGTGTGAGTCTCAATTGCAATGAACATGTGAAGACATTCTTCCCTGATATTTCCTTGTTGTTTTCTTTCCATTGAGTATGCTTCTCGCTGGTGGCAAGCCTTCATTTCTTGTTCTAGCCCTCATTGTAAATCATGTCTCCAGTATGAGCAATCATTGGCAATGTCTTCCCACTTCTGAATGTCTGTTTCCCACATGTCCCTTTTGAAGATGTCCTTGAAGCAAAGAGGAGGTTGCCCTTGTGCACTCTTGCATACATAAGAAGGAAGAAATAAGCAAAATAGAAAAACAAAGAAACCATGAGAGAGCAAAAAGATCTGGTTAGTTAGTAATTACCCAAAACTTTCCAGTCAATCATGTTTTTTTTTTTTTGCTTATTTTCTTTATTCTCATGCAGGCAATTCTATTTATATATATATATATATATTTATATATATATATATATAAAATAAAAGAAAGGTAGCAAGATATAATCTAAAGATATTTTATTTTTACAAAATATTCAATCTTTACAGGAATCATTTTAATTGATTTATTTTTTTTTTTTCGCTACACAGTTTAACCATGTTTCAAAAATCTAAAAGTATATATTTTAAATTTGTATCCATATTTATATATATATTTTAAATAATATTTATAAAGATATATAAATATATATATATATATTTTTTTTTTTTGTGTGATACCTTTTTTTTTTATTCATCTGAGAATCCATCACTATTTTCAAGGTTTTTAATTCTAAAGCATATATTTATGTATCTATCTATCAATCTATATATATATATATATATAAAAACAAAGGATGTCTGTCTGATTGCATAAAAAATTTTGACCAAACTAATTTTTTAAAATAGGTTCTTAATAAAAATCAATAATTTAAAAAAAAAAATCAATAACGCTGATCAAAAATTGATAAATTCAACTTTTTTTCCTCTGATTTTGTTCAAACTCAGTATGTAGGTTACTTACATCATGACAAGCTTAACAATACCTCGTTTTTATTTCTATGCCACTGCATTTAGCAAAAAATACAAAAAACAAAAATTTCATTTCAGCACAAATCGATTTTGGCACAAATTTTAAACTAAAAACTCACTCAATTTTCAAGCAATCTAATACAAACTTCACTCAATTGTAGCCAACAATAAGTTGATTGTGTAACAGACCTTTAACTTGATAATTTAGTTCACCCATATAGTGAAAACCCACGTAAATAGTGATTTTTACTGGTTTCTTTCTTATTTTTCATTGATCTTTCAACCAATTTTAAAACATCAAACTTAACAATTACTTTATAAATGTATCCTCTTTTACATCCCTGGTAGCACACTGACAAAATTGAATTTCAAAAACTCCAAAATAATTGTCATCTGAAGTAGGTCTTCATGTTGCCTGTTTTACCACTTCATGTCCTCAGCTAACTTCAATTGAATAAATACAGACTACTTCTGTTATACCAGTAACTGCATTAATTCAAAATGTTTTTTTAATTACAGTACTTTAAAGTAATTGAAGATGATAGACTCTGTTACATTTAAATGTAATGCTGTTTTTGCTTCATTCTAATTGAATGCTTTTTCTGATTGATCAGCTGGGTATGGCTGCTAGTTATTAAATAAATTTATTGTATTAAAACTTTTTTTTCTTTTCTGTATAGACACTCATCAATGTACTGATTGGCTTGATATTGTCTGGAAGCACAGGTACCAATCAGGACCACCTTGGGCCAACATTTTATGGAAGCCACAAAAGTGATCAAAGTCAGAACTCTTTACCTGCTCCATCTGTTTTCTGTTCAGCTGTAATAAAACTGGTTGCAATGCAGATACAAGTTTTGGGGGTAAAACCATTTTTCTTTCTGATTTTAATTTTGTGTTTTTGTATTTATGTGCAAATCATTTTCAATTCACGCAACAATTTAAATATCTAGGAAGTGTTTTAGAAGAGGACAGAATGCATATTGGAATAGCAAAAGATGTCTTCCAAAAGTTAGTATTAAGAAACAGGAAAATTTCATTGGAAACAAAGAAAAGAGTACTAAACTTTTATGTAATATCAGTCCTACTATATGACAGTGAATGCTGGATAATCTCCTCACAGACGAAGAAGAGACTTGAAGCAACAAAATGTGATCCTACAGAAGGATGCTGAGAATACCATGGACTGAACATGTGAGCAACAATGAAGTTTTAGAGAAAATAGAAACAAAAATGATACTTAGAATCAGAAAGAGATAATTGAAATTTCTAAGAATATAATGAGAAAAGAAGACATGGAGAACCTGACACTTTCTAGGCATATTAAAGGCAACAGGAACAGATGAAAGCGGCAAATAACCTACCTAATGAGATTGTGTAAATGGTTTTCCTGTTTCTTAATACTTTGTTTAGCTTTTGGAAAGCATCTTTTGTTATTCCAATTCACCTTCGGATTTCAGTGTTACATTTTTCATCCATTCTCTGTAAAAACATTTTGTATTTATTTAAATTTTTATACTTACTTGATTTTGGTGTCTTCAATTTGTAATTCACATGTTGGCCTCTTACTTTTATTGGCCACCATTCTGTAACATTATAAACTACTAAAATTCATCTTCCAATATAAATCTTTCAAATTTTAAAAGAAATTGTTACATGATTTTGTTATACTGTCCCTATGAACTATAATGGGTATGTCCCCACCCTCATAAATACAGTGGAATATACTGTCTGGGAAGAACTCACCACTAGTAGTGGATTAATTACTACACACAACTGGCAAAACTTGTATGTTATTCATGTTATAAAGATTACCGTTCCATTTCCAACCTTTGTTTTGGTTATTCTTATTCAGTAACCTTTTCTAGGTTACAACAGATCTATTCTTAAATATGTTTTTATGAAACAACTTTTCATCAAAAATAAGATGTCCATTTTTTTTTTTTAATGAACAATTTTTTGCTTTATTTTAATTTTAATCTTTTTTTTTTATTTCTCTGGGTAGTAGTTGATGTTTATTGATTGGAGTTAGCAGCTCTTATGTGTCTTCCAGGTACAGCATCTTCAATGGGTGTTAAATCTCATTTTCTTATGTAAACATTCAGCTCTTGCATGTTGACTACTTGTCACATTTCCATTATATGACATTGTTAACTGTCTTGTCTTTACTATATAAAAATTCATTAAGTATTGTTTCCTCTTTCACTCAACAGAAACTTATTATAAACTCAGATAAGTAAAACAGATAAACAACATACCCTCATAAACAAGAGCTGCATAAAAAATTTGAAAACAAAATTATATAATTAAAAATATAACTTTTAGAAATAACATATAAAAATGGAAAACTGAAACAAAAGATTAATTAATGAAAACTATAAATAAATAAATACATCTTTATTAAAAAATGTAAACTTTTCAATGAAAAAATTTATTTTGATGACAAGATTTGATAAAATACGGTACCTTCAGTGTGCTAAATATAAATTGATATTGGCATTTGTTATTCATCATTTCACCCTAAGCAAGGAGACAAAGCCACTAAAATGCAAGCGGTTGCTGAGAGTGAAGGAAATTGAGAAAACATTACCAAGGAGAAAAGACAATAAAAAGAACAGGATTCAAGGAGACAGATGATGATTGATGTTGCAATTAAATTTTTGAAGTTTATAGTTGACAAGAAAGCAAGAAGCTAGAAGAAAGTTGCACAGGCAAGAAGTGCATGACAAGAAACTATTAGAATAGAACTTAGTTACACTTAGCAACTGTTTAATAATTATTGTTATTTATAGTTACCCAATTCAGGAATACAGTCACTAAGACAAAAGGCATTACTAAGAGTGAAACATTACTAAGGAGAAAGGATAATAACTAGAATAGTATTTAAAAAGACAAATGATGATGATTGATGTTGCATTTAAATTTTTGAAGATTATAGCTGACAGGAAACTAAGAAGCTGGAAGAGAGTTCTACAGGCAGGAAATGTGAGAGAAGAAACTATTAGAATAGAAATTATGTTTATATTTAGCAGTTGTTTAATAATTATTGTTATTTATTGATGTAATGAATATGCATACACCTGGGTTCTCCATCACAGTAATATGATTGGCTGATGTCAGCCATAAATACAGACTGATGTGGAGGTACAAGACGATGCCTATTGGCTACGCCTATTGCCTACCACTACAATGAGGACCAGTCCATTATGGTTACCTGCTAGATTGTCCTACCCAGTTACAGTAGTCAACAACCACTTTGCTACTTTGAACAAATATATCCCTTTCCGGGACATATCATTTATAATTATCGAATTCAGGAACACAGGTAGGTATTATAAAGTCTTAAAATCCTTAAAATAAAAAAGCCATTTATGTTTTATTCTTTCCACTTATTTTGTAGGCACAATTTTCATTAGAACAGATCTGTGGTGGAGTTTCCGTTTTTCCCTCAATTGAAACTTGTCTGAATATACTTGTTGATTTTATCTTACCTCTCTGCATAAGGACTGGCTATGGAAGACGAGGTTAGATTCTTTTTACTACTTCTTTTGTTCCCAAACCTAAATTGGTCATTGGCAAACTGGCTTTCTAAATGACACACCTAATTTCTTGAAGAAAATAACATTTTCTTAATACTTGTTTCATTTCATTCTCACTTGTTCACTCATACTTTCTCACATGTAATCACATAATATAACAATAATTAAATACAATATTTCATGAATATTTTAACCTTTCATTGAAGGTAATGTTTTCAGCATTTTAAATCATTGTCAATTTTCACTATGGAAGATCATACATCTTTTGCTTTAAAAACAGGAAATGTCCATAATATTTTTTCTATGGATAAGAAATATATTTTTATTTTCTAAATATCTTTTTTATAGTCAAATGAATAAATTAGAAACAAATCACACTGTCATCACTGATATTATATCAATACTTCAATTTTTTAATTATAGGAAAAAATCCTTTCTCCAAAGAAAATCAACTTTTACTATGTCTAAGGTAGATTCTTACACATATGACCTTCTGTAGTGAAAATGACTGAGATAACTTTAAAAAAAAAATTATCTGGAATTTTTTTAAGTGCATCCTCATGATGAATCATATCTCATGCAACCCACACCTTAAAAATGTCCCCATGCCCAGCCAAAATATTCCTTTCAACTATAATAACTGACTCATTGTTCCTACTCTCTTTTATTTTTTTTAAATGTGTTTGTTTATAAGCTCAATTTTTATTTTACATATTTTAATAAAATATATTCATGCATTAAGTTTACAACATGAAATTATTTCAGAAATATTAAATACTATTTTTCCCAAATTCCAATAACATTTTCAAAAGCTTTCTGAAACAACATTTTAAGTCAAAAAGTGATTCCTATCATTATTAATAACTGATTGTTTTTTTTAAATGAATTTGATTGTTCTACATACATCATAAATTTTCACTGCATAATGTTGAATGTATATAAACAATAATCTTTTTATTAGTTGCATCATATGTGCTTCGTTATTTATTTAATATACATGTTATAATATTATAATTTATAGTAATCATTAGATTTTCCAAATATACTATTAAAAAATTAACATTACTAGCTACCCTTTTATGTTTACTTCCTCTGACTCTAAAGCTGTGATCTAAATGCTGAAGTCATTACCATTCTCAGAGCCAAAAAAATGCTTTATTTGAATAATTAAGTAATTTAAATTGAAGAACCATTAACAAAAGAATCAATTATTTATGAAGATAAAAAAACAGATTCGAAATGAATAATAATTTTAATTCTTTAAGGTGAATATGTAAATTAGCTATCTCAATTAAGTAAAAACCACTAAGCTGGTCAAGATATAAGGCATATGCTGGTAGATATAAACAATTAAAGCTCGTTTATTTGATGTATGTATTATTTCCACACATACACGCTCCACATAATTTTATATATTTAGTTAATTTTCAAGGTTTCAAGCAAACATCTGCACAAACTTTGAGCTTTATATATTATATAACACTTAACCTGGTGGTCAATTCTGGGTTAGCCTGGTCAGCAGTGACCAGACGTTTTGATCCTTGCCACACGCTGCCTATACCAGAAGATGTCTTGGTTCTCAGATTTTATGACAATGAGTTGATTGCAGGGTCAATCCCACACTGTTCTGTACTGTCATGGGTCAATGTTGATCACTGTTCACTTTGGTTCACACCTTACTCCACCCACATTGTGTTTCTTGATCACAGAGCTACTAGAGATCGATTAATCATTAGTATTGTAGCACTGATTTAAACCACAGCGAGCCTGTGCTATGATGGGAGAAAAATAGAAATATCTTTGCAGACAAAATAAAAACAAAACAGGTTTTCAAGTCAATTTTCTATTTAGTTTATGTAATTCTTGCTATAACAAAAATTAACCCTTCCCACTAAAATTTCTTTAATGACACTTTGCCTATTGGTGCAAATTCTTGTAACAGGGATCAGTCAGAAATTCTCTTGGCAGCAGGTCACATGGGTTTCAGCATTTCCTTTGTCCACTGCTGTCTCATCTTGTTTACATCTCTTGCCATCTCTGGCTCCAACTGCCTGGGTTGCACAAGTGCTTCGCTTATATTGTCTTTGACTCAGAATCAGATTGGGGTTGACAGTGCTTGGGAATTTGGGGTTTCCACAAAAAACCCAAATGTATGATTCTGTGTGATTTGAACAAAGATTCTTTGTTATCTGGTTTGTAATATTAATTATCTCTCCAAATTTGGGAGATCCTCCTCCTCCTCCGGGTAGTGGTTGCAGGTATTGGTCTGCCCATATAACTCATTCCCTGTTTTATCTCTGCCTCACACCATTACTTCCAAATGGGCAGAGATAATTTCTCCATCTTTCTTGGTATCTCATCTAAACCTGCCACTTCAGCTGTCAACCCTGACTTTCAAACAGGCTGAGTAAAAAGACAGTCTTAACTTTTAGTCTTTAATTGTAATTATCTTTTTAATTTTTGACAACTGGTCATGTTTTTGCAATCGGCTTTTACACTTAATAGTATTCATGAATCCCACAGATCCATTCACTATCTGAATTCTTTCAATGCAGGATAAAATCCTATTTTTCAACTTGTTTACATGTCCAAAATCAGCGAGGCCATTTCCACTTGCTGACAGACAAGCATAAGTCAATCTCTTAATTCTGCCTTTGTCCTCAAAATTATCAAATACTATACTCAATTGACCCCTTGTTTCACCTGGTAATCATGAGACATGTTTTTATTTGCACTTTAATAAGCAGTCATAAATTGATTTCTCTATTTCTACATTGTTTAGCAAAATTCTCAACTGACTTTGAATGTATTTTCACTATTTCTCCCCAATCTTTGTGGGTTTAAATTTTCCAGATAGCCCTTCGATAATATCTTTTCACAAAACAATAAAGACATTTTCCTTCCTTCTTTCAGTCTATATGTTATTCCGTATTTTTAATCCTTTTCATTTGTTCCAAGTCATATTCTAAATTAAGCATATCTTTTCCTTTTTACCAGTTTCACATAGTGTCACAATTAAATTAATAATTAGTATGAAATGTATAGAGAAATATTCCTTTTATATCTTATCTGTTTTCTTATTAGACACTCCCCGGCTGCTCCATGCTGACATCAGGTTTGCCCTGTCGGTGGTTCTTCATGCCTTAAATCCTCAAATGAAGCAAACAAGCCAATCAAACGCAAAGTCCTGCAGCCACCAGCTCAACATAGGTGAGCAAGGCCAGTCCGACAGTTTCAATCAGCCAGACAAATACTCCACCAAGCAAGGCTGTTTTGAATTACAAGAACAAACTGCTTATTTAGGTCAGTCTTTATAATTTACTTTCAATCGTACGATATCCAATTTAATATGAAATGAATTAAGAAATATGATGAATTTATGTAAGCAAATTATACTGTTTAGTGTAATAACTTGATTTCTCTGGGGTTTTTTTTGTCTTTCAGGGCTGCAAGTATTAATGGTCTGCTTTGATAAAATGCTTGCTGCAGAATGGCACCATGTCGCCAAATTTATCATGGATATTAGCACTAAAACTAAAGGTAAGAATTCTTTAGTCAATAATTTTACTATACTAGATTAAAAATGTATTCTACTTAATCTATATACTAAATATTCATATAATCAATCATTGTATCAATCATTAAATTATAGAGCTTATTAAATTGATTTATTTATCATGGATATTTACACTAGAAGTAATAAGATATCTTTTCTCAATATATTTATGGTACTAAATTAAAATGTATAGAAGATATGAGATGCCAATCTATCTAAGATATGACTTATAAACCTATCAATCTATCTAAAATATGATATATAGAGATGAAGGTTGGACTAATACATCAGTAAAGGCCAAGTTTATTGTCTATAGTACCATTTTTACTATTGACTCCATGTGATTACAGTGGTTAAAGTGGGTGACTATTGTCTTAGTCCCTTTGTGGTTTAAGTGTTCATACGGGGTCGTTGTATTTTTGGTTGACAGAAATTCATTTGTTGAATTCATCCTCTTTCTTCTGGAGTTGTATGTCCGGTCAAACGCACAGCGGATGAATCTCCAACCCTTATGTCTCAAACTGCTACATCAAACCAATTTCCCACTTCTTGTGGTGTGTACATGGTTTTTACTTTTTATTTGGCCTGACACATCAGTGTTTTCTGTTTGATTTTTGGTGGGACGTGTTGTCATTGGTTGATTTTTCATGATGTGCATTGACCCACAGAAGTTATGTCCAGGTTCTGTCAGTTACTGAGTATAGGAACAATAGAAGGAAAAGAAAGGAAGTATGTGTATAAGAGAAGAACCTTATCCTACTACAAGATAATGATATGACATATAAACTTATCTGTCAAAGATATAACATAAACTTATATATCTATCAATTGAAGATATGACATATAAACCTATATATCTATCTAAAATTTGTCTTATAAATCTATCGCAGATATAAAAACCTATCTTAATTTAGTAAAAAACCTTATAAAAAAAGTAGCTCAAACAAATGTTTGAGGTAACATTTAATTTATATGAGTACTCAACAAGACAGACAACACACGCTGAATTTAAGAACAAACAATAAATTTATTATAAAAACACAAAATAATGAATTACACAAATTAAGTGCATTATGTGCTAAGTGAGTGCCAATAATGTACGTAAATTATCAGTGCAAATGAAATATGTGCTTTTACAATAAAACTTATACTGCTGCATAAGGTCCTCAGAAAATAAAACACTACATTTAAAATGTAGAAAAAGAGAAAATACTTCTGAATAGTTTTCAAAGAATTGGTACAATTTTTGAAGGGAAGTTCATGGTAACAATGAAGAATAGAACAATCACACCAGCTGAAGACTTTTCCTTGATGTGGGAGCAACTTTGGTGTTCCTTTCAATTCTTGTCCGGCAGTTGTCAAATTTCTTCTGCATTGGTTTTCTTTCTGGACTGGGGTGACCTGGATTCCAGCAGCAGATGTTCTTCGACTTCTTGAATTAACTCTTTTATTAACTACAGATAGACTCCAAATTCACTTCACAGTTGTTTTTCCACAAGTCAAAATGTACCAAAAATATTTTTGAAATTTAAAAACTAAGCAAGAGCCCAACACAGCATCTGCTTTCTCTCAGAAAAACAGACGATGCACACTTAAGCAGCTTAAATTTCTTGTAATCAAAGATATGATATATTAATCTATATATCTATCTAATTGTTTGAATCATTTTCTACAGCTCATCAACCCTTTGCAAGTTATTTAAAGTCAGAAAATATTTTTAGATTGTAAAAATGTTTGTTTTTGGAGATAATAATTGTTTAGTCATGCAAGTTTTATTAATTAACCCATAGTTGGGGTGAGAATAGGTGAATTCATACCTTTCCCAAAGGTTTTTGTGTCTAAGTGAATATCATGAACCCAACAGGAATTGGAACTTGGCTCTCTGGTTAACAATCCTGAGTCATTATCCATTACACCACCCACACATCCAAGCTTATAGCGCTTGATATTCCCAAGCGGTCACTCATCTAGCAATTGACCAGACTCAACATTGCTTAATTTCAGTTATCATAGGGGAACTGGTGTTTCAACATGATTTGGTCATAAGCCACTTATCTTTCTAAAATAGGATATATAGACCTATATAATAGACTAAGAGTGTGTAACTGAATGACAAAATGAAAAAAGAAAAACTCCCATATACTTTCATAAGTGTTTAGCAGATTTATTTTCATAATATATACAATTTTTTAAAAAATAATCAAGAATATATATTAATAAGTAAATGTATCAGATCTTCTTCAGACTAATAATGGTTCTATTAGTGGTGTCAGTCTTTTATATATATATATATATATATATATATATATATATAAGTTGGATTGATGTGAGTTTGTGACCTTGGGTTTCATGTTATCGCAAATATGTTAGGTCTATCATTGATATTGAGAGCTTTCCAATAAGTACCGCACATATATATATAAATAATATATAAAAATTGCATAATATATATAAAATATATATATATATATATATATATATATATATATATATATATATATAGTGGAGAGAGAAACATAACAGGTGCACGCATAACAGATTTTTCATTAATTTTCAGTTTATGGCCACATATGTTGAAACACTGGCTCTTATACAATCACAGAAGTTAAGCAATATTGAGCCAGGTCAGTACTTAGATGGGTGTCCACTTGAGAATACAGGTACTGTAAGCTTGGATGTGCAGGTGGTGTAATGGATAACAGCTCAAAATTGGAATTTGATGGGCTGCCAGTTGGGTTAGTTATATTTACTTACCTGCAAATACTGTTGGGAAAAGTATAAATCCACCATCTCTCCTCCCAGCTACGGGTTAATTAGTACAACTTGTATCAGTAAATCGCTATTATCTCCAGAAAAAGTTTTACTATCTAAAAATATTTTTAGGCTTTAAATAATCTGCAAAAGGTTGATGAGCTGTAAAAATTAAATCAATCAATTAATCATTTTCATGGTTTTAAGTGAATACACACACATGCACAAATTTTGAGCTTTATATATCAGGTGGCCTAGTGGATAAAAGCATTGATTGGTTGATCTGAAAGTGACTTGACCCAAAGAGTTGTGAGTTCAATACCTTGCCACAGCAGAAGGAACAAAATTTGGAGAGTTGAGTTATAAAGGGGAATTAATTGAAACAGAGATATCCAAAGGCATGACATGTGGAATTAGAACAATCTACCCCTGTGGTCTAAATAAAAGGTTTGGTTCAAAATTCCAAGAAATATCACCTAAAGATGGCCTGAATATACAATGACTGAAACTGAAACATTATGAATAAGGCAATAAAGATGAGGACAACAGTCCAAATAATATAAATAATGTAAATAGTTACAATACCTCATCTCAGAAATATAGACAGATTCTGAAGAAGGATGGAGTGTACAAAGCTGAAACGTCATTAATACTAGAATAAAGATGAGGACAATAGTCCAAATAATGTAAATAGCGTAAATAGTTACAATACCTCATTTAAAAAATATAGACAGATTAGAACATCAATTATACTTCTACATGGATCTACTTGATTAGTTTGTATATAAACTGAATTTTAATTGCTGAATTCTTTATTTTACCAGGAACTCTTTCACTTTGGAAATTCTTGGATTTTGTGGTGACATACAGGCCTTCAATCTTTTTACTCCTTCAACCATTTATTCAGTTCAAGGTAATTTCTGTTGTGATTCAAGAATTGCTATGAGATTATAAAAAGTTCTTTCTTTTGAGTGGAATTCTTTTACTCTCTTATATTTCATTAACTTCAAGGGGGTATTGAAAAATTCTTGACCGAACCCACTTTCCAAAAATCTGACCAAATCAGATTTTTTTGAAGGGCTTCTTTATTGAGCCAAGAATTTTTTGTTGCCCCCTCATAAATATTTATTTATATTTTTATCTTTAATTTTTGATGTTTGTATTTTAAATTTTCTTAAATTCTAATATATAATTAATCACTCAATTGAAAACATCTGCTTTCTCAAGCAAATACAAAACCTTAGATTATAATTTAAACAGAAACAAATATTATGATTATTATTATTACTATTATTATTTCTTTTGATTTTTGTTGTATACTCATTTCCTTCTGGGTCCCAACCAGAGACCTAAGGTCAAACATGGCATCATGGCATTTTCCACTGAACATTTTTATAAAAATAAAACAACTTAAGAGCACACACATTTTACATGGCTAAAGCCCTTCGTAAGGTGTGAGCTATACTTGTAAGAACAATTTTTTTATTTTTTTAAGGCATGGGCTACTAGGCATCCATTCAATGAGTTGATCAGAACCATTTCCAATCAAACTGAAGGTTCCAACCACAACTGGAATTATTGATATCTACTTATGCCACATTTTTCACACTATTATTATTTTTTTATTGAGAGAGAGAGCAGATGTGCAACAGAATCAGACTAGAAATCAGAAAGAACAACACACATTCATTAAAGACACTGGAACAAGGAATGCAATATTTATGCTCAGAATAATATGAGGAAGAGCAATACAAATGCAGAAGGATGTGAACCCATGTTTCATAAATTATGCAAAAGCATTTAATAAAGTATGTCACAATAAAATGTTGGAACTGCTTAGTAACCTTGACATATTTGGAAAGGATATTAGAATAATGGAGAACATATACTAGCAGCAAATTGCCTGCATATGGATTAAAAAAATGAGCTCAGCCAATATACAAGAATAGAAAGGGGTGTAAGACAAGGATGTGTCTTCTCACTGGATTTATTCAACCTATGCAGTGGGGCAATTCTGAGAAAATTAGAAGTCCTACCAGGATTCATTATTGGCAGCCACAATTTTAGCATAGTATATGCAGATGATACAGTGTTGATAGCAGACATGAAAAGGAAGCTACAAAAACTCCTATAGAAGGTACTGAAAGAAAGCAAGAAGATGGAATGCATGTTTGCTAGCAAAAGGGACAGCCCAACATGCAAATTACAAATTGGAGATACCAAAATCAAAAAATTACAATAATTTAAATATCTAGAAAGTGTTTTAACAGAGGATGTAAAGTGCAACATTGAAATCTGAAGGCACATTGGAATAGCCAAAGATGCCTTCTAAAAGCTAAGCAATGTATTAAGAAACATAAAAAATTCATTAGAAACAAAGAAAAAAGTGCTGAACTGTTACATAATATTGGTCCTCCTATATGGCAGTGAATGTTGGACAATCTCCTCACAGATGAAGAAGTGAAGCAACAGAAATGTGGCTCTACAGAAGGAGGCTGAGGATATGGACCAAACAACAAAGTTTTAGAGTAAATGGAGACAAAAAAAGAAACTTAACATCAGGAAGAAACAGTTAAAATTTCTAGGGTGCATAATGATGAAAGAAGGCTTGGAAAATCTGATATTCACAGGACAGATTGAAAACAAAGCATAACCGACTTAGTGAGCTTGAGTAACTGGATGGCGGAACAAGGTTTAGGAGAGATAACAAAAAGACAAAATTTATTAAAAGCCACGAAGGAAAGGAAGTTGTGGAGAGCCATATTTGTCAACTTCCAGAAGAGACATGTCACACTGAAGAAGAGAGAGCAGTATACCAACCAAGTTACACTCAGGTACAAATATAATATGTACCCATCATAACAATCTAATAAGGGTATGAAAGGTACATGCATTATAACCTAATGTGCAGTATCTGGTGACATGTTGATAAATACAGTGCATGACCTTGCAGGTGGGACCCAGTTAGAAATATCTTCAGGTCAGACATCCCAGTTCACTCAAGCTGTCTTCAATTGACAGTGTTCCTAAATATTTAGGTGTGGTTCCAAAGTTACCTTATCTGCCTCATCCTTCAAACATAAAAAAGAACAACTCTCTCAACACCCATCTATGATGCTCCCTCACTACTCCTGCTCATTAACAGATATACACAGTTGACCTTAGGAACATGCCCAACTGGTTAGGGTCAAGCAACTGGCAAGCAAATCTGTGATAAAGATATTTACTGTAGCCCATCTTAATTCACCAAAGCATATGCATGTTAACATTTCCAGTCAATTAAGATCAGAAGCCATGAAAACCATGTCTGGTGTATCATCATTATCATCATTATAGCGAATGTGCAGTGAGTTTAATTGTTAACAATGCAGAAAGTAAAATTGCCGAGCCAAGTTCAAATTTGGGTTGATTCTATTTCATTCATTTTGCTTCCTTAGGTATGAATTAATATATTTTCCTCCATCTATAGTTTAAATAGCATGGTAGTGTGTAAACCCCTCTTTGGAGTGGTTTGTAACACATTATTTATCATCTCTCAGTTGTGTCTCTGTCTTTGGGCAGAGTGCACTCAGAAGCGGCTCCATCAAAGGACAGTCTCAACTGAGGAAAATTATACTGAGAGGTGCCCAGCCCTGGGGAACAGCTGCCCAAGGCCGTGTCCTCTTATTTTACCAGAGAGAGACGGTTCGGTGCTTGCAGTGAGGCCAGAGCAACTGACGGTTGTGGGGGCTGTGAGCAATTTTTGTTCCTTGCCCAGGCATATGCGCTTGGGTCACCACCTTAAAAAAGACCTTGTGTCACAACTCGTCTTAGTGGGGAGACAGTAAATACCTAGTTTAAATAGCATGGCAGACTGAGTTTTTTGCTTTGAGTTACCACCAGTCTAGGAAGAAGAAAACTGAATTCAAATCTGAGGTGAGTTGTTTGAACACTTCCTGGCACACTATACATCATTTCTCTGCTATCATTTCTTTTGAAAAGTGATGTAATGGAATAACCTGCCACCCCTATGAGTGATTACACTATAGGTAGTAACTACCTATAAGTATCTGTAAGTCAATGGACTACAGAGTCTAGCCAGGATCTGTTCCAGCTGTGCTGGTCAAACTCTCTGCCTCCGAACTGACAGGATCCCCAGACGAGGCTATGCCGAAGGGCAGAGTCTCGTCTCGGGAAACAGCTACCCAACCCCATATATATATGGTGTTTACAGGAATATTTGGCTGAGCCTACAGGCTTGAATGCCCCACATTAAACACAGCCTTGTGCTACATCTGATTGCATGGGGAGGTTAGTAAATATACTAGCTGAGATCTGTTGAGCACAAAGACTTATGCGAGAACTACCAACCTTCCAATAGTAGCACTCACTACTGGATTGTCTTGCGATGACTTTGTGCATAACTATTACCTTTATTCTTATTGTACTGGTTTTTACAATAAATCTTTACTTATTTTATCCACCTTGTTTTTCAAGTATATATTCCTATTAGCACGGAATATAACAAAAAGTGTGGCTGGTTTTACACAAGTCTTCACCAATGTAATCAAATCATCTGTAGTCTGGTAGTTCAGTTCTAACTGAACTATTTGGCTCTTATATATTGAAATTGAAGAAAGAGTTCATTATTATTACTATAATCTTAATATTCTTTTAAAATGAATCATTTTCATGACTGTATTCATTTATTTAAAAGCTGCTTTTCTTGCAGCAAAATGTAAGAAAGGCAATTTTGTTTTTATTATTTAATGAACAAAAATTATACAGAATATTTTCTTTAAGTTCAATCTAGTTATGTAAAAATCTGTTTCAGTGAAAGGTTATGATCTTGTTTCATCTACTTATTGATTTTCAGATGATGAAAGTGAATTGTGATACGGCAGAGGAGTATTTCCTGCAGCAGATCATTAAAGATAAATTGATGGGTGTACATACAGTGAATCACCCCAAATGTAAGGGTAGCACCCTCATCCAACTGACATTGGAACTACGACACATCAAAGAAGAGTTAGCTAATGCAGGTCAGAAGGGAGTTTCCTTTGGTTTTTGTCTATACTTTCATATTTCTACTTTTTAAATGATGTTTGGTTATCTATTTACTGTTTGCCATGTGTTGTTATTACCCTGAAAACTAGGTGAGCTTTTCCAGAGAAATGGTAACCAGGTTGGGATAAAAACATTTATAACAAGCTCTTCAAAGTGAAACCCACCCCAGAAAACTAGAGTATAAATGAGTTTGTGGGAAGAACAAAAAAAAACAAAGTGTTTTAACCTTTACCCCACTAAATTCTTTCTAGAATTGTTCCCCCTGCCACTTCATGTTTTTTGAAGGCACAAAAACCATGAGCACCCACTGTTTTATAATTATCATAACTTTCTTTGTATTGTGTGTATAGATTGTATTTTTTGTATACTAATAAAAGAATGGATGAGTAATATTTTGATGTAATGTATTATGTTTTGACATTGAAAACAACAAAAATTGAAAGAAAATAAAAAACAAATACATGTTCTGTCTTAGCCTAATTTATAGAGACATTGAGCACTTTAGGTTTTTTTGTCTTTTTTCTTTTGCATTTTCTTTTGCTTCTTTGGATTTTTATTCATTTTTTTCTTTTTTTAATTAACTTTTTCTTTTGTATTTTCATGTTTTTTTTTTCTTTGACAGGTTTAGTGTTGGTAGATTTGTTCATTGACACTTTACCAATTTTGTAATTTTATTTGTTTTGATTAGATAATACATTAAAAAATTATGAGAATTGTTTTGATGGTAATTAATGTAGAATTTCAAACATTAAAACAATTTATTCCAATAAGACTTATATATTTAAGTTCTGGATTAAAAGAAAAAAATTCTAAAACATAAGATAAAAAGAATATTCGACACTAAATGACCAAGCATAGATTGAATTTTAATAGGCTGAAATGTCATTAAATCCATTAGCCTAACTAACTTGTTATTGCCTTTCTGAATTTGTATAGGTTATGTTGGATTAATGACATATCAACTCTTGTAGGGTTATTTAGTATTAAATAAAATCTTATAGGACAAATAATTAATAGGTAGGTAGACATTGGTCTAGTTTTACACTAGAGTCAAAATGGTAGACATAGGTCTACTTTCATAGATAGAATCTGTAAATATCCAGACTGAAAATGTCCCCTTGGCAGGTCAGAGTCTTACTCTTATGCTATGGATTCTTTTAGCATATTCTAAGCCCTGGTGACAGATCAATAAATTTTTATAGTTTTTCTTTCACTTTTAATCAACTCCTTAATAACATAGTCATCATCATCATCATCATAATGATTATTATATTCTTTCAGAATTTCCTACTGTTACTCCAGCAATGTTGTCTGATCCATCTGAACTTTCCTATACTCATATCACGGATCAACAGCAGCAACAAATTAATGAAATTACAGCTGAAATTGTTCCACCTAAATTTTCACTTGGCACGGTTGGCAAACATCCAAGTAAAGGTGAGCATAAAATTCATATATTTTCTTTATTTTGATGCTTAATAGTTTGATAACTCTAGAAATAATGCATTCAAATATATATATATATATATATATTGGGCAACAATCCTTCTTTTATACATGTTTTGTTAAGTGTGACAGACAGTTTTTCATTTATGAGGATTAAGTGTGTTTAGAAATAGTTTGTAGTGAACATTGTTCCAAGCACTTTTGGCTAAATCTTGAGCCATTTTCAAGAGGCAGTGGGGAAGAGGTAATTTTTGTTGTTAGTATATTTTTTGTTTGCTGATAAATTCTATTGTTCTGTGCAACGCTATAAACTTTATAATAAAGATACCACAAACAAATACATTGGTCACACAAAAATCTCTTTAATTAGACATCTAAATAACCACTTAAGTGAGCTTAGTTTAAGCACTTAAATGTTCATACCCAACTTTCTATTCCCATAAAAAATCTTTATAGACAATACTGTCATTTTAAAAAACATCTACAGTATATACTCATGTATAAGCTGGCTTCATGTATAGTGCTACCCCTGAATTATTTTACATGAATTTTCACCTCTCTAGAAAAAAATTACCTATATACAGTGCAACCCCCTATTTTTTTTTTTACATGAAAAAATACTGACTATAAAATTTGCACTATACTTGAGTATATATAGTAATAGATGTTTAAAAATAATTGAAGTACTTTTTATAAAAAAAACATACAGACCTATACTTAACATTTCTTGCTTTGAATCCAGTCATAACAAACTGGCTGTATTTTGAATACTTGACAGTACAAAATTTCTACTATTTCTACACAACACAACATAGAATGCAAACATAAAAATATACTAACAATGAAAATTACCCACCTGCCTTGAAAATGGCTAAAGAATTAACCAAAAGTACTTGGAACAATAATTACTATGGACAATTTTTGCACACTGTTAGTCTTCATAAAAGAAAAGCTGTAAGGATACTATAAAAACTGGTTAAATACAAAATTATTCTTATCTATCAAATTCAACAAATTATGTATAAAACAAATATATAACAATAAATAAAATTAATTGTTCACTTGTCTCTACTCTTGATTTCGGAGCACAGTGGAGTAATGGATAGCAGCTCGGATTAAGGAATCGGGGAACCAAGTTCGAATTCCAGTCGGATCCATTACATTCACTTATGTGCTAATATCTTTGGGAAATGTATGAATCATCTTCTTCTCCCCCCAGCTATGGGTAAATAGCAAGACAGACTGGGTTCTATAACCTTTGGTGGCAACCAGTTTAGGAGAAGGAAAAACTCTGAATTCAAAACCAGCCTGGAGAGGGTTGGGTTCCATCAGGCTGTCTTTCTTAAGAAACACCCTTTCTACTGTGGCCGAAGTACACATGGTACCCCTATGACCCTATGGATCAGGAGATTTAAAAAAAACTCAAAAAGTTCTTAATTTCACAAAGGTTGCATCCACTCATCAGGAGATTTGATTATAAAATTCTTGTTATATATTATGGGTGCATGGCAGAGTAGTTAGAACATTAGCATTCCAACCATGAGTTCTGTTGTAATGTTGTCTAGCTGAGAATTAGGAAGGCTGTAGTTAAAGGGAGTATCAAAGGAGCAGAAGACTAGGTAGAAGAAACAAAGAAGAAGTAGTTTATTAAATACTCATACATAGAACAGAATAACTTGAGTAAATCAAGTACTACTCAAATTCTACTCTAATATATCTACTTGACATATTTCTAACAAAACCCATGTTCAAAAGATGAATTCTTGATTATTTCAACCTGGGAAGATGACCCCTGTGTGTGGCACCATTAGGAAGTGCTTGAAAACTATATCACAAGTTGACCCAAGCCTTGTGAGTGAAATTAAGTAGATGAAACTAGAAGCCATCAATGGTTGTACCAACAAGTCATTGTGACTGACATCTTGTTCAACAACTGTTGATCTGGCCAGATTTTGTGCTCTCTCCCAGAAAATATAATTATGGATAGCTCAGCATCATTGCAGTATAAAGCACAAGTTGACTCTTCATATTGAACAAACACAAATGCACCTGCCACAGAGTTTTGTTAGCCACCATAATATTGCAGCTGGTGTAATGATTAGCAGCTCAGAACATGAAGTCAGCGAGCAGAGTTTGAATTCTAGTCAAGTTTATTTGCTATGCTCACTTTCAGACAAATATCCCTTTAGAAGTGTATGTATCCTTATCTTCTTACCATAGCTATGAGTAAAAGGGCAAACTGGGATCTTTAGCCTTGGGTGGTGTTCCACTGGGCTTTGGGTGGAAAGATGGCTTGTATGAGACTGGCTGCTGGAAAAACTGAAGCAACACAAAGACGACACAAGATGTGCTAAACTCAGCAATTATTTTATTCAAACTGCCGCTCAATCCATTTGCTCCTAGCATTCCATACTGAGACCAGAATTGCTTACAATCATCATCATAATCAACATTATTGATGTTATGGAAGAGGTGGCAACCAGTCTAAGATATATGAAATAAAAACCTAAACTGAAGCTATCACCAGTCATCTTAATCATTCTTGTCATTGGGCTATAGTAGTTGATGTTCATTGAGCATTGTACAAATGTCTATCACTATAATCTCTTGGAGTTAAAGTTACTTTATTACTTGAAAGGACCAAGCAACAAACAAAGTGGCCATGCTCAAAATCTAGTGGACAGCTATCATATTTTTTTTTTTATAAGCATTTCACCCAAGCAAGGCTGGAGTGCCACTAGTACACAAAGGGGTTACAGAGAGTGAAAGTAAGAGAAAAGAGTGGGGATTGAGGAAAGGATAAAAAGAAGAACAGGGATCAAGATCAAGGCATTAGTAGATATTTTTTCTTTTTTTTTTCAACCCCAAGCAAGGTGGGAAGCCACTAGCATGCAAAGGGTTTCAGTTTAAGAATGAGAACAAAGAGGAGTGATAGAGGAAAGGATGAAGAGATGGTTAGGGGATAGATCAGGGCATCTAGAGATGTTGATTGATGTTAGATTTGAATAGTTGGAGATTATAGTTATCAGGAAAACAAGAAATGGGGAGGGAGTTCCACAGGCGAGAAGTGCGAGACATGAAGCTATTGGAGTAGAAGAGACGGCTACATTTAACAGTTTTGACAGTGAAAGGGTGAGAGCGAGATGCCAACCTAATTGAGCGCTTAAATTCATAAAGTCAGGGAACCAGCGAAAGCAGCTCATCGAAGTAGTTACCATGAAAGTATTTGTAAAAAAAGACAGAGAGAAGCAACGGCATGTCTGTGAGAGAGCAGCTGCAGATGAGATGCCAGATCAGGGCCAATTACATTGCATATCCGTCTTTGGATTTTATCAAGAACCTTGATTGACATTACATTTAAATTTTTGAAGTTTATAGTTATCAGAGAAGCAAGTAAGAGGAAGGGATTTCCAATGTCGGGAAGTGCAAGAGAAGAAGCTGTTGGAGTAGAAGAGGCAGTTATATTTAACTGTTTCTGCAGTAAAAGGGTGGGACCGAGATGCCAACCTAGTAGCATGCTTAAATTCATGCAGTCAGGGTACTAGTGAAAATGGCTCATCAGAACAGTTGCCATGAAAATATTTGTAGAAAAGACAGATGGAGGTTCTAGGAACATTTGCCATAGGAAATCTTGCCTTAGGAATTTTCACCGTAGAAAATTTTGTTGTATAGTATTTTTGCCATAAGACAATTTTGCTGCATTATTTTTAATATGCAAAGTACCTTGTTTTCAAGTATATCTGGCTTTTACTATTAGTACTTCAATTTAAACATTTTAATAAGCGAGGTTATAGGATGCACCCAAATTTGTGGAAACTAATTGCATATTTGAAAAAGGAAGAGAAATTAACAAAAAAAAAGAAAAAGTGGGATTTAAATCAAATAGATGCAGTATAAATGAAGAAAATATATATTGATATCAATGCAAGACTTCATCAGAGAATGCTTCATTACAGTCCAACATAAAAAACACATTTATGAAGCATTGCATGGAATTTGCACACATTTTAAATTATTTCTTTGTTAATTTGATATATTTTTAGTCTTTTATTTTTTAAATAAATGTTTACTTTTTAATTTCTTTTCTGATGTTTGACCCTGTAAAAAAAGACATCCATATTTACTTGATAACAAGTTACTTCACATATTGAACTTTACTTCAAAAGTGACATTCACGATAAGAGTATCAAAAAAAAAATGTGGTAAAATTGTCTTATGGCAAAAATCCTATATGGCAAAGTTTTCTACAGCGAAAATACCTGAGGTGAGTTTTCCTATGGCAAAAATGTTTATGGTAAATTTTCTGGATATGGACAGAGGGAAGACACATCACATCTGTGAGAAAGTGACTGGAGTCGAGATTCCAGATCAGGACCAATCATATTGCATATCCATCTTTGGATTTTGTCAAGAACCTCAACATGAAGAACGGGGGCACCAGACCATATATGACAACAGTATTCAATGCATGGAAGAATGGTTGATTTGTAGATGTGAAGGATGGACTCGGATGAGAAAAACCTTCTGGCGCAATACAGAGAACCAACTTTTAGTGTCTGTGTTTTTTGTCTTTGTTTTTTTAGTGTCCGTGAAGTGTGTGGCAGAGGAGGCATGGTGGAGTAATGGATAATGGCTCAGATTGAGGATTCGGAGACCCCAGTTTTAATTCCAGTCAAATCCATTACATTCACTTACGTGCTAATACCCTTGGGAAAAGTATAAATCCTCCCCCCCCCCCAGCTATGGGTAAATAGCAGGACAGACCAGATTTTATAGCCTTAGATGACAACTGGTCTACCACAGAAAGAAATGGCAACCTACTGCAGGGAAATATCTGCCTTGTCAGTCATGTATCAAAAGATACATGATTGCCTACGCATGTATCACACATGGCATACAATTGATTGACTGAATTGTGTGGCAATTGCAATTCTACAGTAAGAAATATTGGTGTATTTGATAAAGTTCATTGCAAAAAAAAATTTTATTTCAGGTTCCACTGTGTTTTCACAGTCAAGCTCAAGTAGCAGCACTCCATTCAAGACAGCTACAACCATCAACTCTAGTGCTGGCAGTGGTAGCCCTTTGATAAGTAACACTAAAAAGTCAACTCGTAGGATCAGTGCACGCGATGGCAGTCGTATCTTGGACAAATTTGAACGCAAAAATACCATAACAGATGATGCATCACCAGGTAAGACACTTACATTAAATGAACACAAATATGTTAGATACAAAATGTCGTTCTTATGTTAGATGTAAAATGTTGCTGTTATGCTAGACAGAATATGTTGCACTTATGCTAGATAGAAAATGATGCCATTATGCAAGATACAAAATGTTGCCCTTGTGCAAGGTACAAATTGTTGTCGTCATGCTAGGTGCAAAATGTTGCCATCATGCTAGACAGAAATTGTTGCTCCTATGCAGATGAAAAATATTGTTGTTATACTAGACAGAAAATGCTGCTTTATGCTAGATGCAAAATGTTGCCATCATGCTAGACAGAAAATGTTGCTCGTATGCAGATGAAAAATATTGTTGTTATACTAGACAGAAAATGTTGCTCTTATACTAGACGCAAAATGTTGCCATCATGCTAGACAGAAAATGTTACTCCTATGCAGATGAAAAATATTGTTGTTTTGCTAGACAAAAAATGTTGCTCTTGTGCTAAGCACAATAAACAATCAACATTTTATTATTCTTTATTACTTATTCTTGACTATAGGAAAATTTCTAATACTTTTCAAATTCATATCTGATGCATTTTTTATATGATTCAATATTTACTTTCTACAAATCCTTTTTAAATTTGTATTAGTTGGAATGTTGTTCTACCCATGGATACTAATAATATAATGGACAAACCATGTGAACAATGAGGAATAGCAGCTAGGAAACTTATACTTACAATCAGAAAGAGACAGTTGAAATTTCTGAGACACATAATGGGAAAAGTAGACCAAGAGAAGTCAACACTCACAAGACATAGTGAATGCAAGAAAAGCAGAGGAAGACAAGTAACAAAGAGAAATGATAAAGAATAAAAAATTAGAGCAGCAAAAGACATGAAGTTGTGGAGAACCATGATTGCTCAATGAAGCAGCTTTCAAAGACAAACTTTACAAAACATTAAATCTACATTATTTTTATGGTCATGATTCTATTAATGTGTTATTGATTGTGGTGCTTCTTTTTTTTTCAGAACCCCCTGCATCTACCTCACCTAAGTTACAGCGACAGCCTGCTTCTTTTCATGTTAGACAAGGAAGCCCAGATAAAAATGCTGCCCAACCAGCAGGTCTTGTATATGAAAATGAATGTCCTGATGGTCATGTAAACAATGCAGGTACAACTTCTTTTCTTATGTACATGAGTGTGTGCATATATTCAGTGGCATAGCTAGAGTAAACGTCACCCGGGGCAGTCTGCTCAAATGTCACCCCAATGACCCCGATTCACCCTATGCTGAATGGTTAGCTGTAGCTAAATTTTCATACATGTTCTACCTCTACTCTACTGACCAGTACGTTACTGTTTACATGTATGATCCAAGACAAAATCCAATACCACAAAATAATCAGTTCAAATCAAAAGATTTTTAAAATGCAACTGTTCACTTTCAGAACAACTAAATACAAAACACGGCAATACACAAAAGAATGACATTCGATACTATGGTCTTAGAATGAATGTTTTCTTGTTTTCATTGCAAGAATCTCTGATATATGATTCAAGAACTATTTGGTTGAGCAATAAGTAATTCCATTTTTGGGAACTAATTTTAACAAAGAATGTGTCATCTTAATTCTAAAATGTTGTCCTCCTCCATGACAATTGAATGTCACAGAGCAAGAATAATGCAGGAATAAATATTCAAACTCTGTCATTTTGTTCTACCTCACCTGCCATATTCATTTGATGTTGCAACAGCTGATTATTATCTTTTTTTGATTGTGACAAAATATTTTAGTTTTTCTTTTGTTTTTACAGGGTAAATGATTACTAAATGAGGTTGTTGCCATGGAATCAGAGCAGCAGAAATTCTTGAATCAGAAGCATAATACCTGAATGAGGAGGAGGGGTAGACACTGTGACAAGTTCACTCATTTGGAAAGACTAAAGGACCCATTAGGACAATGGGGGGGGGGTCACAAAGGCTGCCCGGGGATGAGCTGACATCCACTATTCCCATTTCTGATGGGGATGGAGAAAATTTTCTCTAATGAAAACCAGATTCAAGAGTTGATCAAAACATCTCTACATAAAACCCTGTGAATTTTTTTTTTTTTTTAATTGATTTCACCCCATGCAAGGCAGTAAAGTCACAAAGACACAAGCGGTTATTGGGTGTGGAAGAATTAGAAACAGTAACATTACTAATGAGAAAGAACAAAAGAAGAGTAATCAGGAAGACACTAGATAGTGATTGACATTTCATTTCAATTTTTGAAGATCAAAGTTTGCTGGAAAGCATGGAGCTGAAAAAGAGTTCTACAAGTGAGAAGTATGAGAAAAAACTGTTAGCATAGAATTTACGGTTACATCTAGCCAACTCAACTGTAAATTTATAAGATATCAACTTCAGTCTAGTAGCATACTTAAATTCATAAAGTCTAGGTACCATAGCAAAGAGCTTATCTGAACAATTACCATGAAAGTATTTATAGAAAAGGCACAGGGAGGCAGCCTTATGGTGGTGGGAAAGTGATTGAAGCTGAGCCACCAGATCAGGACTGATAATATTGCTGATGCTTCTTTGGATTTTATCAAAGATCTCAAGCTAAATAGCAGTGGGAACAATATTAGAAGCATGGATGAATGGTAGACTTATAGATATGTATGATAGATTCTGGAGAGAAAAATTGTCTCGCACAACACAGTAAACCAACTTTCTTAGCAGCTGACCTAGCAATGGATTCAATATACAGTCTTTGTACAGATTGTGGAAACCTTGAAAAGTCCTGAAAAATTGATAGGGCTTTTTCCAGGGCTTGAAAATCCTGGAAAAATAGGAACAGTCTAAAAGCTCTTCGAAAAGTCTTGGAATTTTCTAAATTGGGCTACCCACATATCCTTTTTTTTAATTCATGAAAGTCAAAATAGCAAATCCCAGAAATCTGGCTTTTTCACAAGCTAAAATTGTCCTTTAAGAAAAGTGTTTATTTTTAGCCAGTAATATCTAGTAATTATTGCGAACGGTAGTTTCTTTGATTAGGACGAGTTCATGGCCTCGTAGTTACTTCCTGTGTCTAGTTGAAGAAAAAGAAAGGGAGAAAGAATATGAAGTCATGTCTTCTAGCTGTTACCCTTACTCAACAAGAAAAGAGGAAAAGCAAAAATAAAAGGCATCAGAGACAAGTAGATGTCTCCAAAGATAAATTAATTTGCACTCATTGAATTTGTACTTGAAAGGAAAATAATAAAATACATTTTAGCAGAATCTCGAAAATTTTATCAGTGTTTTTTTAAAATTTGAACAATTGAAGAAATGTTATTCACATGTCAATTAAAAAGTAAAAAGTCCTGTTGATTTCTAGTCAGCAGTGGGTGAGTTCATACTAAAAAAAAAAAACTTTATAATATGGCTCTAGAAAAAATGTACAAATATGTTTGAACAACTTTAACCAAAGAAAATGTAGACATTGATAGAATAGCCAGATGTCATCAAATTTTTATTTTTAACTTAATTAAAAAAAAAAATAGAAAAATATCCACTGACCAAGTCCTTCTGCCATTGATGGCTAGAAAATGTACAAATGTCAAACATGAATGACGTTTATTTTTAACAATTAAAAAAATAGAAATTTCCACTGTCTGTTTCACTGCAGACTTTAAACTGTTTTTGATAAAATATCAGAGTTTCGACAGATTTAATCGTTTCTAAAATATCAGAGCGATAAATCGTTGCTACCTTTCCATGCTGATGGAAAATAGAGAAGGATCTCTATCAGATGATTAATAGCAGTTTAATTTTGGAAGTGTTAAAATTAACAAGCCATCTTCTGCTCTAGTTAACAACGGATGGGTGGTCATTTTACTCAAAAGGTATTGAAGAGTTGTCTGCGAAGCAGCAATGAGTCATTAAGAATAACTAAATAAAATGCAATTGTACTTTATTTTTCAAAGCATGAAATTGATAAACAAAAACTGAAATTATTTATTACTCAGCAAATAATTAATTTCAGTACTTTAAATAATAAACAAACAAAAAAGGAAATTATTTATGATTCAACCTAATATATTATATGTAATTCCAGTACCTTTATGTAATAAGCAAACAAAAACAGAAAATATTTGAGTTTAATTAATATTTATTAGTGAGAAGAAAAAATAACTTTTGGGTACATATGAAAAACAAAAAAAAACAATAGCCAAAATGTACTAATAAACCTTGTGTGTATAGTAATACAATCAGCTGTTGAAATAACAAAATTAACCAAATCATGTCCTTTGTTTTACTAATTAACTAATGTTACTATTCTCTTCTCTCTCTTTAATAAACTCTTATCAGTTAGCGGTGTCATGACAGAAGAAGAAGCCTTTGGTGAAAGTGCCGACCATGACCCAGCCAAACATCGCTTACAACGTCAGGATGCCAAGAGTAGAAAAACTTTTAAAATAAAACGGCAAAAGACAAAGACCACCAGTATGAGACATCTCATCTCTCGGCGAGGCCTACAAGATCAGAGTGACACTGAGATGGGGGGTTTCCATGAGGGGTCCCCAACACATGGACCTCTCAGCTCGGCATTTGGCCCAGATGCTCAGACTTTACAACTACGTCGAACCGGTGCAGGCGCCCCAATAGCAAGATCAGTGGAAACGATCCCAGAAGCTGTTGAAGTGAAGGTATCACATGATATGAAAATAACATCATCTCTTTTTCCTCTCTGCTCTATGTCCTTTTTAATCTTCTTATATTGGAAAAAAGAACAACTAAGGGCAGTGCTATCTCATGCCTTTTATTGCTATAATATTAAGCTTAGCTTGTTTGTTCTTAGTTGCTTAAAGGGCTTATATATGCTTTGCATTAAAACAGAATGCTTGGAAGAAAGGCTTACCTCATAGAATTGCTTTCTATACTAGTCATAAATCTTGATTTTTATTTGGATTAGGCTCATGGCCATATCACGTTGAAACACCGGTTCTTGTCAATCACCGAAGTTAAGCAACGTCGAGCCTGGCCAGTACCTAGATGGGTGACCATCTGGGGATACTAGGTGCTATAAGCTTGGAAGTGCAAGTGGTGTAGTGGGCTTGGAATGAGAAGACAGAAAGCCACGTTTGAATTCCAGTCAGTTTCATTACATTCACTTATGCACAAATACCTTTGGAAAAGGTATGAATCCACCTCTTATACCCCCATCTATGGGTTAAAATAGTAAAACTTGTATCTGAAAATCATTATTATCTCCAAAAAATTGTTAATACAATATTCACTCGCAAAAAAAAAAAAAAAAATTAATTTTACAATCCCATAATATGTTTGGGCTTTAAATAACCTACAAAAAGGTTGATAAGGCATAAAAAACAAATCTTTTTAGATTAGATTTTGAGTATGTTAAATATCTCATATTTTGTTTTTTCCCTTTATTTCTTGTTTCTTTTAGGCTCAACCTCACCTAATTTTACTTTCTTTTAAATCATTAGTATGTCTTTTGTCGGTGATTCAAGCAGTTCACTGAGGGGATAAACACAGTTTGACTTCACAAAAATTTTGGGGATATTCCATGACAGTTACAGGCCCTCCCACATCATGCAAGAGATAAATGTTGGAAAAACTTTCAGGTTTTTGCAAGGGAGATTTTAAAGTGAAGAGCAGTATAAGCATTACTGACTCACCAGGGTCTTATGGTCCCGCGAAATGGAAGGTTGACAGTAGTTGTTTTTGTTAGAGTTTCCCTCTCTTAGGTAGATGGCCAAGCTAGTTGTAAGAATTTGCCACTTCTCTGAAGGATCATGTGTTACAGATTGACGTTCTGATCCCGTTCTCACTGCAAAAGATCTTAGTTTATTTATTTAATGATTTTTGTTGTTGTTTACGATTAAGTTTTAACTTAATATTTCCAGAATGCTTCTCCCAATCCATTCTCTGTTCCTTTGTCTACCCTTGCACCTCCTACCAAGGATGGATGGGTAAGTGGCTTAATGGATAGTGGCTTGGAATGAGAATTTGGAGAGCCAAGTTCAGATTCCTGTTGGGTTTGTTACATTCACTTGTACGCAAATACCCCTGAGAAAGGTATAAATCCATCTCTTCCCATAAGCTATGGGTTAAATAATAAGACTTTTACCTGAAAAAAATCATTGTTATTCTCAAAAAATATGCAATATTCACATGCACACACATACAAAAGAATTATTTTTCCAATTCAAAATATGTCCAGCTTTAAATAACGTACAAAAGGGTTGATAAGCTTTAAAAAACAAATCAAACAAAAATTCAGATTGTTTTGAGTGATATTATCCAATGAATCATTTTATTTAAGGTTAATAAATAAAGGTACCTTCTCATGATGTTGATAAACGGTTGATAAGCCATTAAAAATATTCACTCAATCCACTTCTCACCATCTTAGAATTCAGGTGATAATTACCTTTTTTTTTTTTTTTTTTACTGATAGTTCACTCAATACAGGGGTCAAAGGTCACTCAAAGTAAAGGGTTACTGAGTGAGATTGTAAGGGAGGGGGAATTAAGAGAGTGTTATGAGGACAAGTAGAATAGATATTGGCTGACGCTGAACTTAGACCAAGATTGTAGTTATCAAGGAAGCTTTCTCTCAAGAATTTGTTTCACAAATTAACAGTTCTGGGGGAGAAGTTGTTTGAATGGAACTTGTTTTTGATCAAAGAAACACAAAGAGAATGGAGATGGTTTGCTACCGTAAACATGGCATGACAAGTCTTAGCTCTTTGACGGACCAAGTCAGTGGAACTAAGGAAATATTGTAGAATGGTTTTTAGGTTAGATAGATTATTATCCAACATAATTAATAGTAGAAAAAAAATAGAAGAATGAATATGTCTTGGGATATCTCATCTAGTTCTTATTTTTAGCACAGCTTATTTATTGTTCACCTCATTTCAACTGAGTCCAAGTACACACTACCCGGCCCAGAGATTGAACACACTTTACTTTACTTGAAACCAGGGGAAACAGGAAAAACAATAAATGAGCAGTACAAAAATAAGAACTAAACAAGATATCCCTAGACATGGGCAGTGGAATGAGAATGGTCTACTTCTGTAGATTAAATAAGGGATTCTGCTCAGAATTCATTGTAGGTTACCTGGATCAATATACACCTGGTGAAGGCCAAAACATAATGTAATATCAACAACAAAAATGAGGACAATAGTCTGAATGTAAATAGTGTAAATAATAACTTTCTCATTTCAGAAATTCAGATGGAAATTAATGCTTGCCTTGCAGGTAGCAACTCTCCAGTTCTAACTGGAGAGCTGCTACCTGCTCCAGGTATTTTGTCATTAGCATTTACTCCTTTAGGTGACTAAAGTTTTATCAGACTCCTACCCATTGGTCTCTCTGGTTAAGTTGGACCTATCAAGGGATAAACTACTGCCAGCATAGCTATCTGTGTCACTGGAGCCCACACGCCATTCCAAGATACTTAATCATGAAGTGGATTTTTTTCTTAGAAACAATAATAAATTTATTTTTTATTTTAAGTTTTTTGATGCTGGGTCTTTTCAGGATATAAGCAATCATGACTCTCCACAACTTCCTACCCTTTGTAACTCTCAGTAATGTTTATCTTTTTTAATATCCCTCCTAGTCACTGTTCTGTCAGAATTTTCATTGTATGATATTTTTAAAAATCATTAGACTCAGTTTATGAGAAATATTAACTCCAGTATTAGATCATCTGTTGATGGATCCATTTTATCTGTGTCAGCCTTTCTTACCAGTTTAATTTTCTGCTTCTTTAATGATCTTTTCACACCATTTCCTTCTATCTGGAATGAAAATTTACTTAACTTTAAATCTGTGCTTGCATATTCTTTAAATGTCTTTGTTTGTTTCATTATTTATTAAAGGCAAAACATCAATAATTATCATTATTGTCTAATTTAAAACTCTTGTTTTTCAGCTTTCAGCATTAAAATTGAAGTTTTTCACTTTGAACACACACATACCTATATATATATATTCTTTTTTTTCTTTCATTATTTCACCTGTTGTTTTCTATTTCAGTTGAAACAAGAATATTGAAAATAATTCTTTCTGGCCTGATTTACTTTTATTTCATAAGGTTCTCAACAAAAAAAAACAAAAAACAACAAAACAGCCAATATCAATAACATGTACGGAAGCATATTTTCCAGGCCTCCATTTTGGGATAACTGGTTAGGTATTGAGGGTTGATGCTAGAAACATACAAAATTTTTAATTTAAATTTCAATTAAAAATTTATCCTAAAAGCAACATTTCTTGAAATTAAAAAAAAAAATCTTACTTCTTGCCAATAGTAGCAGGTTTGTAATTTAATCGCACTGCAAAGCAGGTAATTGTAAATGAACAATTTTTTATAAGACCTTAAAACCCTTTTTGTTTATGAATAATTGAAATGTGTTAACATTTTGTTTGTTTTTATATATATATATATATATATATAAAAGGAATGTCTACAGCCACAATTCCTAAATTAAAGTATGATGTAAGTTAAACTAAGCATGAAAATTAATAAAAACGTTTCCATATAAATGATTCAAGGGGATTCACCCATAATATTTAACTAGAATAAAATGATTTTAAAAATTTACTGTAAAATTTAATTAATTTGTTTTTGTATTTATTCATTTTTAAAACTTTAATGTTTTAGCTTTTTTTAAAATTTTATTACAATCTGTACAACTAGTATTAAAAACAAATAAAAGAATAAAGACTGAATTAATTAAAATAAATACAGAGGCTCCTCGACTTACAACAGAGTTCCATTACTATGATTCTTTGTAATACAATTTTCCATGTAAGTTGGAACATACCCGCAAATTTCTATGACTAAGCACTCACCAATAATCCAATAGAGCATGCAACCAGAAACTGATTCATGCCACTTTTCTCACTCCACCATTTTATGACGAGGTATTCTTCTGCTGCATTGTGTTGTTTATGTCATATGTATGAGACAAATGGCATAAATCAAAACAAGTTTAATAGAGATTGTGTTATAACCATGAATCATCATAGGCTGGGATTGTCGTAACCCGGGGAATTACTGTATTTATTTTCTAAACATTGTGATAATGTTTTTATTATGCTGCTAACAACTATAAATGATAACAAAGTAAAAAAAAAAAAAAAACATTTTGATTTCAAGATGTTTTTAAAAAATTTTCAAGATGATTTTTAGGATGGTTCATGAATAATGGTGAAATAAATTTAGTCTGATATTTTCACTCTTGAAAAAAAGAATAACTTCATGATTGATTTATAAATTAATATTAATTTGATTTAGAAGCACTAGCATTGTTTCTTGAGCCTAATCATTTTGATAGTCCATATAACTTTTTTGAGCAATAGGGCTTTGCTTGGAGCCTTATGGAGATTTAAAGTTTCTTCCTAAAAATTGATAAACTCACTTGAAACATACAAAGTTGTACTATAAACATGGTGAATATCAATATATAAAAAGATGTATTGTTTTGATAGAAAGGAAAGACATTTTTTTTCTCTTTCCAGGATTTTTTGTTTTAATTTTATTATACAGTTGCTTAAATGGGAAAATACATTTTTTTTTGTAATGTTTAATTCACACTATTCCAAAGTTGTTCTTCAGCAGTGTTCTTTTTCAGAAGATTGATGCTAACCAACAGGCCAGTTATTGGAACATACTAAGTTCAAAAAGTTGGTTGTTTTTATTATTTTGACCATTTTTGATTTGGAACTCAAAATGAAAAAAAAAACAGTTCTTATTCACAGCTTCAGACCATAGCTTCCATGTGCCTTTTCTATAAATATTTTCATGGCAATTGTTCTAGGCTTTCCTCTTTCATACCTTGTCTTCACTAAGAACAGTACTAGATTGGAAGTTAGGTCTCATCATTTTACTATTTCTATTCTAACTTTCTTCTTTCACACTTTTTATCTATGGAACTTTCTTCTGTTCTGGTCTCTTGCTTTCCTGTCAACTACGTTCTCAAAAAATTTAAATGTAATGTCAATTGTCATCTTCTATCTCCTTGAAACCTGTCCTTTTATTCTTCTCACTCCTCAATACCATTTTCTCAGTTTCTTTCACACTCAGTAACTTCTTGTGTCTTAGTGGCTTTATTGCTTTGCCTGGGGTGAAATGATAAAAAAAATAGGGCCCTCTTATTTTTCATTCCGAGCTGCGATCAAAACAAAAAAAATATTAACAAAATTTAAATTATGGAAAATTTTTCTATCTTAGTACCCATGTACCAAAATACCTGGCAATTTTAATACACACCAATATGGTACTCATAATGTACCCTTCCCCCTCACCATCCTCTGCTAATGTTGGAAATATGGGACAAAAAAAGGCTTTTATAAAAGATCATGAGAAGAAAGTCTTATTTATCGTTAAACTTAGATAAGTTGATTTACAAGATAATATCACTCAATACAATCTAAAATTTTGATTAGTTTTTTACAGCTTATCAACCCCTTTGTGGGTTATTTAAAACTGAAACATATTTTGGATTGTAAGAATAATTCTTGTTTTAGAGTAGGGGAGGAGGGGATTAGAAGTAGAGTGAGTAAGAGAGAGAGAAGAAACAGTAGAGAACAGGAAGAGAGAAGCATGGACATAATGGTGATATTAGCTGTTTCCTTAAAAGGAAACATTTGGCATTATCTGACCTTTTCTTCTTTAACTATTAGATACAAGTTTTCTTGTGGACAAACAGAAGGAAACAATATTTTTTTTTAAACACAGAGTAGGAGTGGAAGGGATTAGAAGTAGAGTGAGTGAGAGAGAAAGAAGAAACAGTAGTGAGAAGAGGAAGAGAGAGGCATGGACATAATAGTAATATTAGACATTTCCTTATAAGGAAACATTTGGCATTCATTGACAAAGTTGCTATGTTTATATTAGAAGATTAACCTCAGTGTTAACTTCAATTCACAAGATTAAAGTATTAACAATTTGTTATTGTTTTTTTATCATTTATCAACCCTTTTGTAGGTTATTTAAAGCTAAAACATATTTTGAATTGTAAGAATAATTTTTTTTTTTTTTTTTTTTTTTTTTGGCAGACAATATTTCTCATTTTAAGCCACTATCCATTACACCACCCACACATCCACAAAACACAAATCAATGTCAAAAATAAATTTCTCATTCACAGGAAAATGTTAAATATATTCAATATTGCTTATGGATCAAAATCGTTTACATTGTCTTCACAAGTCTGTTGCTACTCTGTCGCTATTTCCATGGGAAATGTTCAGATGTGCTCCATTCTTTTTTTTTTTTTTTAAGCATTTCACCCCAAGCAAGGCGGGGAGCCACTAGGACATAAGGGTTACAGAAAATAGGAAGATCAGATAGGAGTGATAGAAGAAAGGATGAGGGTAGTAGATAGATTAAGGCAACTGGAGATGTCGATTGACATTACACTTGAATAGCTGGAGATTATAACTCTCAGGGAAACAGGAGAAGGGAAGAGAGTTCCACAGGCGAGAGGTGCGAGACATGAAGCTATTAGAGTAGAAGAGACGGGTACATTTATGAGTTTCGACAGTGAAGGGGTGAGAGCGGGATGCCAGCCTCGTTTTATTTTTTTGAACTCATGAAGTTTGGGAACCAGCGAATGCAGTTCCTCGGAGCAATTTCCATGAAAGTATTTGTAGAACAGACAGAGGGAGGCGACGGTGCCTGTGTGAAAGTGACTGTAGACGAGACGCCAGGGCAGGGCCAACCATATTACATATCCGCCTCTGGAGCCTATCAAGAACCCCGAGGCAAACAGAAGGGGGGCCAGACCATATATGGCAGCAATACTCCATGCAAGGGCGAATTGTGGATTTGTATATCTGGAGGATCCACTCAGGGAGAAAAACTTCCTAGCACGGCTCAGGGAGCCAACTTTCCTCGCAGTGGACGCCAGGCAATTGACTCGATGTATTTATTCCATCTCAGGTCAGCAGTCAACGGAGACCGAGAAGCCGCAGAGAGTTGCTCGGGGAAGTTGAGCGTCAGACATTATAATGGAGGAAGGGAAGGCCTCTGTGGTGATTAATAGAGAGCAGTTTAGTCTTGAAGCGTTGAAGTTGACCAGCCAAATCATGCCCCAGTTCACAATCGATTGGAGGTCCTTTTTCGAGGCGCACGGCAAGGTGAGTTTTTGTCAGCGGTGACTGGATTTGTTTTTTGAGGCAGGAATAAATTGTGGTGTCATCCACAGAGATGCCGACTTGAGAAGTTACGGTGTCAGGAAGGTCATTTATATAGATAAGGAATAGAGGGGGCCTAGGATGGAGCTCTGAGGAACTCCTGCGTTGGGGGGGTAGGAACTGGAGGAGAATCCGCTGTGAACGACCTTCAATTCACGGTTTGACAGGAATGATTGTATTACGTTATATAATTGACCCGTAATGCCATAACCCTGGATCTTATGGAGGAGAAGGCCGGCGTGCAAACCCTATCAAATGCTTTGAGATATCTAGTGCCAATGCTCGGGCTTCCCGTTATTTTGGAGAGTTCGGTAGACTGTTTCCGTGGATGGCTGTGAGCACATCGGGCTGTAGATCTGGCAAAGCGAAACCATATTGCTTGTCTGAGAGCAGATTATTGGATGTGAGGTGGTTAACCACCCCGGTATTGATTAGAGCTCAAGATTTTGCCGAAAAGGGAAGGAGACTGATAGGACGGTAGTTGAAGGGTCAGAGGGGTCGCCGGAGTTCTTGAAGACAGGAACAATCGAAGAGGACTTCCAGCAGTCAGGAAAACAAGATTCCTTGAGGCAGTAGTTGTATAGTTTCGAAAGGGCGGGCGCCAGTTCAGGCGCCATTTTCTTTAAGACAATGGCTGGTATCCCATCTCCACCACTCACCTTGTTGAGATCTAAATTGGAGATAACGCCTAGTACCAAGGTTGGGGTTATGTTTAACCCACTCAATATGGCCTCAGTTCTAAGAGGAAAGTCGGGTATGGGTACACCAGAAGAGTCGAAAGCCGAAAACAAATGAAAATTTCGAGCAAAGCATTCAGCCTTGTCGGGTAGAGGAGGTCAAGACTTCGAACTGGTTGAATAGAGGAGGTATAGAGGGTTTGCACTTATTCAATACACTCTTGCAGAGACGCCAATAATCTTTGGAGCCAAATTTATTTAGATGCAATACGTTCCTTCATTCGAGCCGCAAATAGTGACTTAGCATCATTTAGGACACGCTTACAATCGTTACGGGCGGCGGCAAAGAGACGTCTATTGCAGTCAGACATGTCGCCACGGTATAGGTGGAAGTAGTGGTTCCTATATGCGATGGCGGCTGAGCAAGCAGCCGAAAACCAGGGGCAGGAGCGCGCCTTAACCCTATATTTCCTTGATGGGATGAAAGCGCCGATTCCAGCTTTAACCCAGGAAGAGACCTCAGAAGCACATTCTTGGACGGGGAGCTTAAAGACTCCATCCCAGGGGACATCATGAGGAAATCACGGAACGCGGCCCCAGTCAGCTTTTCTGATAATAGAACAAAGTTCTAGTGGTAGGAGGTTCTTTATAGGGGGAGGAGTTAAAGGAGATGTTAACCGATACTACTGCATGGTCAGAGTTACCAAGTGGGCATAGTTGCAGGGCGCTGCAGGATTCGGGATGGAGGTAAAGCACAGGTCGAGTAGAGAGGCTTTACTTACCCGGTTGAGGGCAAAACGAGTGGGGAAATTAACTATCTGTGTGAGGGAATGGGAGAATGAAAAATTAAGCGTTTGAATGCCTGCATGGTCAGTAGTAGCATTCTTAAGCCACTAGTGTGATGGGCGTTAAAGTCTCCAAACACAAAAATGTGAGCAAACGGGTGGAGGGAGAGAGCCTTGTCTATGTTGTCTGAAATGCTATCAAGTATCTCACAGTCTTGAGAGGATGGAGAGCGGTAAAGGAAGAAGAGATAGCTTACCGCATTGAGGAGAGAGAGACGGAGACACATGTATGACTGGTCAGGCGATTCAAGAGAGGACTCTCTGGCCAGGGGGAGATGTTCCTTGACGTAGACACCTTTACTATTAGAACATGCCATGCCACATCCATAGAGTCGAATCACACTCATTTCCTCTGTATTCCAAATCTATGAAGAAATTTCTATCAGATAGAATTTTTCTCATGACCTGCCATTTTGTTGAACAGGCTTCCATGTGGGTGCTTCCCTTGAACACTCTTGGCTTTTTCAAGACAAGGGTTAATCGTTATCTATCCTCCTTATCCTCACTTTCTATTATCTTGTTTTTCACTCATATCACTCTTCTTTCATTAAAACCATTTTAACAGTAACTCTCTACTTTGAGTGGCTTTCAAGCTTTGTAGGGGGAAGTTTAGCATTAAAAAAAACAAACTTTCTTTCTCAAAATTTGGTCACAAACTGCATGTTAAATCAACTTACAATTAAATCATGATTACATAATCAACATGATTAAATTAGTATTTGCTTGGTTTTATTTTCTGATTTGATAATCTTCTCTTTTTTTTATGTACTGTGTCCCTTCAGGACACATGAGCGATCATGGCTCTCCATAACATCCTCTCCTTTGTGGGTTTTAGGAAGATTTATCTTTTTGTTATTCTCCCCAGGTCTGTTCTGTCATCCATTTACACAAGCTTGTTATGTAGGTTACTTGCTGCTTTTTTCTGTTCCTCTTGCTTTCAGTATGTCTTGAAGCCCTCTTTCCTCATCATGTTATAGAAATTCCCATTTTCCTTAGAACTTTCTTGTTACTCACAGGTTCAATCCATGGGATTCTCAGCATCCTTCAGTAGAACCATATTTCTTTTGTTTTAAATTTCTTTTTCATCTGTGAGGAGATTGTCCAGCATTCACTGTCATATAGAAAGACCTATATTACATAACAATTTAGTACTCTTTTCTTTGTTACCAAATAAATTTTCCTGTTTCTTTATTTAGCTTTTGGAAGGCATTTTTTAGTATGTGAAGTTGTATTCATTTTGTTTTCTCATTGGTAAAGCCTCTTAAATATCCCTTCAAATTCTTGAAACATAGAACTAAGTAAAAGTTTGAACTTTATTCTTTTATCTGTGTTCTTTTTGCATGAAAATCATTCACATTATCTTGCTTAAAAAATAAATTACTATTCATCAGATATAAAATGGTTTTTACTAAATATTGAACATTTTTAGCCTGGGAAAATTAAATAACTAAAATCTTAGATTGTTTTCTTTCATACACACAAAAAAACACAATTTTAAAAAAGTTTTTAATTATTTACAGATAACGACAGCTATTAGAGAGATGTGATTAAATATACTTTAATGCCTAAAAAAAAAAAATGTATTCAGTATTATTATTGTTTAGGTAATAAGCATTATAACAGCACAAATAGCTATATTGTAGGGAAAAGAATTTTCAACAATATATGCATTTTTTACATATTTATGGTTATTTTTTAACTTTTATCAAAAACGACATTCTTGTACATGTAGTTATGGATAATATTATACATTACTCACTAATCTTTTAATTAATAACTATTTGTGCTCAATTGTTGACATTAATAGCTATCTGTTGATGTATTAAAATTTTGGAAAAATGCAATAAAAAAAATTAAAGTTTTATCTCTATGATATATGTTGTGATTAAATTTTTTTAAAAATATTGTTGGAAGCTTTGAGCTTATCATAAATCAATGTTAATAATTAACAGTAAGAGAAAACAATTAGTTTATCTTGTATTTTTTTATGTATTTATTGACTTCTGATGGAATAATTCCTTGCAACAGTTTTTATTTTTATGATCACTAATATTATAATAACAAAGTTTTGTACACTATTCTTTTTGCAGGATCTTATTCACATTTTGTCATATTTTATTATTATTTCAGAAAATGCTTTATGTACAAATTTATTCCTTTTTCTTTTTACATCTGATCAACAAAAGTAGTAACATCATTGTATATATAATCACAGGCTACTACATAATTTTATATAAACATGTGTCACTTAATGTTTCTGATTATAGAAAATTTAGTTCCTAATTTACTCCTATGTCACCAATTTTTTTTGTTCTTTATAATATTGTTGGCCATATATTCTTTATGTAAAGGTTGTAAATTATAATTCTCTCCAAATATCAGGAACGGTGCAAGGGTCTTGTGCACCCCCCCCCAATATATATCAATTTTCATAAAGTAGTATTAATATAAAATTCAAATTTTATTGCAACCTAATTATGTACAATAATGGATCATATGCAATTCAACTAGAACAATTTAAAATAAATACAATATATCTAAATACAAATTAGAGACGTATCATAATACATCATTTCATCTTAAATAAATCAATGTTTTGCATCAGTTTATAACATCAACTTGAGATATTTCTTTTTTGTTAAGAAGTTGAAGAATTTTAAAAAATAATGAATTTTATATAGTGTTTTTTTCTTTTTGAGACTTAGCGTAAGCAAAACAGATTTGGATGAAAAAAATCCCAGAATGATGTCAAAATCTGCAAAAAAATTTTCATCCTTTTAATACTCAGTTGTGCTTAGTTTAATTTGTAATGTACATAAGTATAGATAGAAAAAAGAAAATATCAATAAGATAGTGAGAGTCACAAAGCGCTGTTCAAGGCCCCAATCAGGCTTGCAAAAGGTTGAGGGTTTCAAGGGTAATACACACTGACCCTGCCAATGATTGATTGCATTTTGAATCCACAAGATGTGTAAAGACTTGCTCTTGGGGAATGATTAAAGGAATTAATTGGCTTTTAATTTCAATCCGATATTATTTCTCTTTATGCCAAACGTTATTTTGGTAGATACTGATGTTTGAATAGACACACTGTTTTTTATTTTTATCATTTTTTTTAAGCAGTGTGAATTATATCTACCAGACTACGCACTTGAGAGACTTTATAAGAAAATGTTCTCTCCAGCAAGGTCCGAACATGCTTCCCCCGTTGTCAAGGAAACCACCCTACAAAGAGGGATACAGGTAGACATAATTCGCACTGTTTTAAAAACAAAAACAGGTTGCTTATTCAAACATGATTACCCACTAAAATAACATTTGGAGTAGAAGGATTAAACTGAATTGTATGGAACTTGAAGACAGTTCATTATTAGCTCTTTCTGTATATAATGATTATATGGTGTAGGTATGGTTGTTAAGATAGAACTACTTAAAAAGATTGGTCCTCTCATAAAAAATAGGGGAAAATTTGAATGGTGGGGGGAATAATTTTTGTAGATTAGCATTCTTTGGACATTATTTATGCGACAACACTTGTCAGAAAAAAAAAAGATTTATTTATTGATTACAGAGTTATTGGGCTAGCTGTTTTGTATACAAAAACAGATTCTTTTGTGGAAGGGATTACAAAAAGATTTTTTTTTTAAATAATGAACAAACGAATATATACATGTTTAATTAAAAAACAAAAATTTACATAAATTAATAAAAGCATATATCCATTTATTCTTCATTTAACATAAATAATTATTAACATCAAATGTTTATGCATGTCTTTCCAAAAAAATCCCATACTGAAAAAAAGTTTTTTAAAAAAAATTACAAAAACAAAAGGTTAAAAAATTGAGAAAATTAAAAAAAAATATATAGATATCAATGACGTTATCACACTTTCAAACTTGACATTTGTAAATAACTACTGTACTGATGCGGCATTCACCCTGGGCGGATTGAGCCGGCTTCTTCCTGTTATGAGAAGAAGATTCTTGGGATAAATTACAGAAGTAGGGTACCCAGGCCTACTCGGATAACGTTCTTGCTTGCCGGGATTCCCACAGACGCAGAGACAGGAACGACCAGAAGCCGCCGGTTACCGATGCAGACGCTCCTGGATTTTCACCAGAGCCCTTGTTAGTCGGGCGTGTGTGTCAGACCTGTCCGCCTTTGGTGGCCCTACCAGGAACAAAGTTCCAGGCGGCATAGCTCTGACACTACCGTTTACACCCCCCACCGACTGTGAGGTAAGGGTTGGACTTTGGGGCTTACAGTACCAGGTGTTCCCAAGCGGTCCCCATCTAAGTACTGACCTGGCTCTACGATGCTTAACTTCGATGATCATACGAGAACCGGTGTTTCAGCGTGATTTGACCGTAAGCATATTTGTAAATAACACCTATACCCAATCACTTTGTAAAAGTAAGGGATCAATTTTACATTGTTGATATTATAAACAGCCCCCCACTTTCTAAATAGATAAAAAAAAATCAATACTTCCAATTCTGACAAATGTTTTGGCCTAAGGAAAGTGTAAAGAATGCTAAACTACAAAAATTATTTAAAAAAAAATTTTCCCCCTATTTGTTATGAGGGAACCACTCTATTTAAGTAGTGTATTAAGATCTTGCAATCAGTGTACTTCTATAATTATTGTAGTAATGCCATGATTTTATTTTACATTTTACATGATGATTTTCTGAATGGCATTATCTCTAAATACAAGTTTATTTATTATGTTTGCCAACAATTCCATAATTTATTACGTTTGCTGACAGTTCAATTTCATATTTATAATGTTTCTTTATTTTTATATATTCAAGCCATTGTGCTCAACTTGGTTGTTACAGTAACAACTTTCCTTCCATTGTAACCTTTCCTGATGTCAAAAGAAATATTTTTTTCTACATATGTTAACCTCCACTCATTTAATTTCATGAAATTTCAAGAAATTAAATTTTCATCTGAAAATTTTTTTTATTAGTTAAAAGCCAGACTCTTTGGAGAATATAAATCATTTTCTTTTTCAAATTACTACTTATTTCCTGAAAATCTATTCCACATCATAAAATAAGAAATGCAATAACACTATGACATTATTTAATTAGAAAAGCTTTTAATTGCTTTGATAAATAAGATTTATTGAGGACACTATTGTCTTAAGAAAATTTTTTTTTCAATCAATAATGAATGTTTACAAGAATTGTTTTCATTTTTTTTAAATTTTAATTATAATAATTTATAATATATAAATCTATTAAAATTTTGCATTTCTTTCATCTGGTTAGGTGATATTGTTATTAAATGAAAACTATTTACTAATCAAAAATTGAAAAGCTTAATACAAATTATTTCTGCACCAAGATTTTTAAAATAATTTTTTATTTTTTATGTATATAAAATATTATCTAACATTCCCATTTTTGAAAGTATGGTCAACCATACATGACATTATCAGAAAATAAGAGCGATGATTATAGTAAATTCAAAGTCAACATTCCAAAAATTAGATTATGGAGAATATTTTCCAGCATTTTTAAGATTACTGAGTACTTAAAAATGATATAAAAAAAAAGTCATTTTCTTAAATTATATTCTAACAGATAAAGTCTCAGTAGAACTACAATAAAACTGACAACACCTTATCAGCACTTCTCTCATTAATTATGTAAGAATGGCTGTTGTCAGTTAAAAATCATTACTACTGTTTGTTTTAAAAATTCATTTCTCTTTTATTTTAAACTTAAATAATATTTTTTCAAATTGGATTAATTATACTTTAAATCAGCTAGTAAAGTTTCAAAAAAGTATATTTTATTTTTGGAAGGTTTTTTAATACAGAGAATTACATTGTGATGAAAGTCAACTAAAAAAAGGGCACTAATCAGTTATTTTAGAAAAATAAAATTGATTCCAATCAATATAATTTCCGTTTGAAATATACCAGAGTATTTTGCTTGCTGGAAATAGTAAGTTTAATCTTTTAGCTTTGAATTAAAGCTAAAATGAAAACTCCAAGAAAGCTTTTCATTTATAAAAATTCATTTTAAACCGAGGTGTCGAAAATTAGTGGAGGTACCTACCCACTTGCAAGGTCACTTGCATCACTGAACCCTAGATCCATTTGTGAAAAGAAATTTGCCACAGAAGACATTCTAAAAAATGTCTTTCCCACATGATGGAATAGAAAACAAGTCAGCAAGTTTGATTTTGATGCCATTATTAGTTTGTACAAAGAGTTTGCAGAGAAGGCTGCTGGAAATATTGCTTTCAAGAATTTCAGCAAGCATGGAGACTGTTTGGATATTTTGTTCTACTCTTCTTTGTCTAGCAACAAAGAATATCAAGAACTGTGGAAAGTTTGCAGATTGCTGATACTCTCTCAGGGACAGAGGCTTCTCAATAAGGAAATTTCCACTGACAATATGAAACTGCAGACTCTGGTTGCACGGTGCATTATCATGGACTAATTGGCCACAGTTGGAGGTGATGAGAATGTTCCCAAGGCTCTTCTCTGCAGTGCTTCCAATGCCAGAACAGCATACAGCCAATACCTTGAGGCTGAGAAGAAAAGGCAGGAAGAAGTGGCTAGACAAAAACAGAAATCCATGCTTATGGAAATTGAAGAACTGAAAACCAAAAAACAAGCTTGAAAGTTGCACACAATATTTGCTCAAGTCAGCTGACAACTATGCAGAGAAAGCTGAGTAGACTTGGAACTTCACACTTATTGCAAAGTCCAATGACATGCAAATATCTGCAAAAGACAATTCCATAGACATATCAAAGTTGGAAGAGGAGCTGAATGCTAAACTAGATGAACTAAAAAAATGTTAAATGTTCTGTGCCATGTGCAACAAAACCGATGAGTAGTAGGGGTAGCTAAAATGTGTAGTCGTTTTGTGAAAATGTAGGTCTGTTCATTAAAACTATTATAGTTAAAATGTGCAGCAGTCAAGATAGCTGAAATGTATAGCAATAAGAATTAAAGTGTGTAATTCAAAATTTTCAAGTGTAGTAGAACTCCAGACTGTAAACTGTTAAACATTTTGTGTAACATAACCATGTCTGCATTCAGTTGTGTCTTAGCCTTCAACAGTGGGATTTCTTCAACACTTTCAATGGATCCCTGTAACATAAATTATTGGAACCAGTTCTGGCTTTTCTATGAACATCTTGTCTGTCAAACTATTAAATGATAAATCACAAAGTTGGTGTTTTTGAAGTTGATGACCATTCACTTTGTGTGTATCATTTTCAGTTCTTGAAATATCTTAACATAGTCCTGGAATTTTTTTTACACAGATTTGTAGGAACTCTGGGTTAAAGAATATGAAAAAAGTTTGGAGTGTACAATGGTCGAAATATTGTAAGTCTAATGACCAAGATAAGTGTGCTGGTCTGAATAGCAAGGCATATAATAAGACAGACAGCTGAAGAACCTGCAGTATAGGACAGTTGAAACATTGTAGCTTTATCAACCAAGATGAGCACACTGGCCTGAATAGTAAAGTATTGAATAAAGATAGTTACCCATTTCAAAAATTCCAATTCTGTTTCTTTATTTAGACTTGTTAAAATTACTTGATTTTTCCATCATACTATAAAGAAAAAATATTTTACCATCTATTTACCAGTCTTATTAAAATATTTAAATATCTACAATAATTGATTGAAATATACTAGAAAAGAAGAGTTAATTTTCTGTCCATCACACATTGTCTGCGTGTGACTTTGCATGTGTATATGTAATGTATATGATGTACACACAAGCACACAAACACATGCACAATTTAACTGAGTTTGGAATAATACATTCCATTCTCACTTGGTCTGGACAACCCCTACACTGAGCTGAGCAATAAAATCATAAAGCAGGAGACAAAAAAAAAAGTTAAAAATTTACCCCCAACCTGCAAATATCATATAATTATGAAATTTTTTTTTTTAACTTTCTTGAAGTTATTTTTTAATAAATAACATTATTTTTTTGGTTTTTTTTTTTTTAAATTTAGTGGAAAAATTTTTTGTCTGTGATTGAATTAAAATAAACATATGTTCATAGAAATATCCATACACACACAATTTGAATGAAATATGAATGGACATCTGTTTTGATATTTTTCCTATCTGGCAGCAACCCCTGGCCAACAGGAAAAGAGCAAAAGCCTAAATGTTCAGCCCTTTGAAGTCATATGTTATAACTCTTTTTGTATTTAAACTGAATTTATCTTCTAATAAATGTAGTATTCTAAACAGACTTTCTTGTGGAACCAACTCCCAAGAGGATGTTTCCCTGATTACTACAACCTTAACCTGTTCAAGTCTAGATTTAACCGTTATCTTCCACACATATCCACATAAACAGCACCTCTTACTCTATAACTATCTGCCTCAAGTGACCCCCAGGTCTTGTACAAGATGAACATCATTATGAAAAAAAAAAAAAAAATTCAGATTTGAAATTTGATCATCTTATCATCATCGAAATAAGAGGTATCTAACAAATTATCATTGGTTTTAACCATTCCACATATTTAATTATAGCTTAATTATATTTAATTATAGCCATCTCTATGGGCACCTCAAGATGGTGTAATAGTTAGCAAGTTTATCTCGCTAGAACAATTACAACTGAATAGTGAGTTTGATACTCACTGGGTGCCCCCTATTCTCGGCCTTGTGCCGCATCTAAGCTACACTTGGAAAATCCCTATCTCTATCTGAAAAATTTTTTTTTTTTACTTTTCCTGTTTATTTTTATTTTTAAATTACCCTTACCGTTATTTGAAAAAAAAAAATTTAAAGATTAAAAACTCGATAGATACCAAAATACTTTTAGTATTAAAATATTCTTGTTACAAATACAAAAAGTTCTGGTACATTCTCTAATTCTATATTTTGGTACAAAACAAACATTGTTTACAAATTTATAATGCCAGTTTTGGAACTAATTGTTATTTCTGATAGATATCCTCCCTCCCTCTACAAACTCTCTTTCCATAAATGTGGCATAATAATTGTTTTTTGTTTTTTTTGCTTTACATAATCAGTGTTCATTGTTATTGTCATTATTATAGTAATTTATTATTATTAGTAGTAGTAGTAGTAGCAGTGGTATTAGTAGTAGTAGTAGTATCTGTAGTAGAAGTTGTAATTCTGTTAGTTGCTGTGTCACAGCTGCCAATCATTTCTCTTTATTGCTATACTGTAAATTTCTGAATTCTTATCTTTGGTTAAGCATTTGCTGTCTTTTCTAATGTTGCTGCTTTTTGTTCTATTTTCATTCACAAAACTGCAAATTCTCTTTTCTTTTTTTTTTATTTTCTTTTGTCCAAACTGAGGAATATCTGCTCAAATGGTATTTCACATCAATCCTGATTTCTGTATTTTATTGTTTTCTCTAATCATTAATTATTCTTATTTCAGAAAAGGCATTCTTTCCAAAAATAAGAACATATGCCCACCCGAATGCAAAATAATATTTGATGTAAAGATGGACAAATCACCACTTAACCTATCTGAAATATCTAATCTGCTGTTAACCGGATGTTACCATCTACTCTGAGCATGAGATTTTTCCATTCATTGCTTCAGAAAGAAACAAAAGACGATATTTCATAGAAGTGGAATTTTAATATATATATATATATATATATATATATGTATGTATATATGTGGCAAAAATGCAATTCCAGCTCAGTGTTCACTCATGGTTTAGACTGTTTATATGGCTAATAATTGAAACTGTTTATTTGGATAAAAATATCCTTTTTTTTTTCTTTTTTTTTTTTTAATTTTGCCACAAATCTTATCAATAACAAAATCAAAAAACAGTCTCATTACCTTTAACCTTTTATAGCATTGAATGCTACAAAGAAGGAAAAAGTTTAGATTCAGTTTGATTTTCTTTTCAATGAAATTGATAACTAAAAATTCTTTTTATTCTTAATTTTCAAAAAAACAAAAACAAGAATACAACAGTAAAAATTTTACTGTAGCCGGTCATAGAAAAATGACTTTATCTTTAGCTACTGAAGAATTCATTTTGATGGACATAAATAAAAATTACCGGTGACTGTTATTATTTGTGGCAATGTCTTCTGCCTATTTGCTTGCTGGGAAGCCAACATGATGTCCAAATTTCAATGGCTTTTTTGTTTTCATATTTGTTCTTAAAATACCACTGCAGTATCTGCCTACGCGTAAAAGAAAAAAAATGAAAAAAGAAAGAAATATTTATGAAAATTGGCCTTCTTGATTTCAAAACAGCCTGGCACATATTTGTGAAGTGTCCAAAAGCTGCATCACCTTTAACCTTATTATTAAAAAACAAAATGGCTTGTTTATGGTGCCAAAGTGGCGTTAAATTGAACAGTTCACCAAACATTATTTTCATTTTCCTTGAGTTTTTTGTTTTCTTTTTTTTATATTTTTTTCTTTATACATTTGAATTTCATTATCATCCCAAACAAAAGAGAAATTTATTTAAATATTGTTCAGAATTTGTTTTTAAAATATGATTAATGCATTTTTCTTTTGCTAAAAAACACAAACTTTCATTATGTTTACAGTTTTTTTGTTTTTTTTTTCTGATGGTAGTTTCTTCACTATGTAAGATTTTGCATGGATCTATTGACTTAAGTCAGGACCAGAAATGAAAAAAACAAGACCTCAATTAAGAATCTTTAATATATCATAATTCTAAAACACATTCTTGAAATAAGTTTTATACTAGAAAAGAATAGGTTTAGTTATTATGAGTTGTAATAACAACACACTCATTACTTTCTCTCTGATTTTCTGTGGTCAGAATTTATTATTATTTACACTATTTACATTCGGACTATTGTACTCATTTTAGTTGTTGTTATCACAATGTTTTGGCAATTGTTACTTCTGACCTTCATCAGATGTCTATCAATCCAGGTAATCTTTTTCTTTTTTTAAATCAATTCACTTCAAGGAAGGTGATAAGGCCACTAAGATGCAAGGGGTTACTGGGAGTCATACAGAATGAAAAGACTTTTTAGAAGGAACCTGAAACCCAATCGTAAACAGGAAACAAGGGATGTATATCTACTCCTGTTCAAAAGGCCATGGGGACATGTAAGCTGGATGATAGGCGAATCTATCTATCTTCTCTTACAGGGAAATCTGAACTGAATCCTTTATTTAATCTACGGAGTAGTCTGTTCTCTTGGTTTGTAAATTTGGTAACATAGTAATTGTGAGTTCAATCCCTGAGCTGGGCAGTGTGTACTTGAACTCAGTGTAGCAATAAATGAGCAGTACTAAAAGTAAGAACTATCTTTAGACATAAACAGTAGAATGAGAGCAGTCTAACCCCCCCCCCTCCCTGTAGATAAAATAATGGCTTCAGTTTGGAATTCCCTTTTAGGCTACCTGGATTGATATACACCTGATGAATGGCCAGAGAGCACAATGGCCAAAACATTGTAATAATAACAACAAAGTTGAGGACAATAGTCTGAATGTAAATAACACTCATTATTATATGTACTTCCGAGAAATTATGTCTATTAGTATAAGAGAAAATTCTTTAAGAATGGTTTTTGAAGACTGACATTCAATTTCAGTTAGTTATATTTTGGATAAAGAATAAAAAATTTAGTTTGTAAACAAATGAAAAAATAGCATTGTACAGTCTCCATAGATTACATGAAGGTACTTGTCATCTTCCAACATATTTTCCATACTGTTCAGGAGAAATAGTTTTCATGGCAAACAAACATTTCAAATCAGTTGGCTATTCCTTACTTTTCTATGATCATATTTACTTTAAATAAAACCCTAATTATTAAATCATTAACCTTTTAATTTGTTTTATGAGAACTGGTTTAAATTTCTATAGTGATAATATTTCTGTTTTTACCTAAGATTATAAACATCTATGGATAATCTCTAATTATGCTTCTCATCTGAATTGTAACTTATAGTTTCTTGAATAGCATGACAGTATATTTTGTCATTATTAAAATTTATAGCTTTGCAACTTTTTTTTTTTAGTTGACTAAAGAACTCTCCCATGATTTTTGTGGATGTCTTCTTTTTTTTTTTTTTTTTTTTTTTTTAGATGTCTGTTCTCAATTTGAAAACTACAAATGAAAATTATATCTGTTGAAAAATAATTTCCAATTCCACTGCAGTATTTTGGTAGTAGATATCCCAAAACTAGTTACAAAGACCTCTTTTCTCCATATCAGATCTGATACTTGTCTTTGATTCTAATCATAAAGATCTATTTTCTATCCATTGATGTTGGTGGTGGTGATGATGATTCCAACATTCTCTTTACCTTTTCAAGCAATTAAAAAAAAAAAAAAGTGGCTGCTGCCTCCCAGAAACCAAAATGGATTAGAGTTTTAAAGAATCTCATGGAAGTGCCATATTCTCAGTGTGGACAGATATTCTTAATAGCATCTTAAGTTGTGTTTATTTGTCTTGTTGTCTTTTGAGTTGCTTCTGCCTTAGTAGTTTTTGTTTTCTTACCTTTTTTCCTTTTATTTCTTTAAATCAGAAAAAGGTATTGCTACTTCATTGTTTCTCGTGAGATTGTTTCTGTATTCAAAAAGTTTATAAAAAAAATTATAAAAAAAATGAATATTTCAAAGAATTACAGAAAATGAATTGCATTTTCAAAGAAACAGCTAATTATAATAATAAAATCATAAATATTAAGTTGTTTGAAAATTAAACATAAGAAATATATATATATATAATATAAATATATATATATATATATATATATATATATATATTTATATATATATATATATATATATATATATATATATATATATATATATATATATATATATATATATATATATATATATATATATATATATTTATATATATATATATATATATATATATATATATATATATATATATATATATATATATATTTATATATATATTTTATATATATAATATATAATATATATATTTTATATATATATATTATATATATATATATATATATATATATATATATATATATATTATATATATATATTTTATATATATATATATATTATATATACTGGTATCTTTATATAATGCATCATTTTTTCCTTTTACTTTTTTTTTTAAATCATTTTTATCCTTTTGAAATTTAATCATCTCAGAATTTAAGATAGTTGCCTGAAATTTAATCTTTCTCTTGAAACTTGTGGTAAAATAGATTTTCAATGTTTTGCCTGTTTTTGCTCTAATACAAATATTTCCATTCTCATACAAACTCATATAGGGTTTTCATGTTTTTTCTTGTTTTTAATCACAGAGCTTCTGCTAATTACTGACTATGAGTATCAATGCCTTTTTTCATCTTATATATATATATATATATATATATATATATATATATATATATATATATATTTACACACACACATGTTTTGCAGTAAACCACAAAGTGACCAGCTATCTCCACTCTTATATATTAATGTGTAATCTTGTTTCCGTTTCTCTCCCAATGTGTATTTTTGCATTCCTCCAACCCTATGTTATGTCTTGTTCAATACACTTGCCTCACTGCATTCTATCATTCTTGCAGCTTTAGATCTCCAGCTTCTAAGAAAATATCTTTCAATGTCTGGATCCAAGTTTAATAAGAGAATACAGATGCAAGATTTAATAAGAAAATATGGATCCAAGTTTTAATAAGAAAATATGGATCTAAATTTTAATAATACGTATCCAAGTTTTAAGAAAATACAGATTCAAGATTTAATAAGAAAATACATACCCAAATTTTAATAAGAAAATATAGATCTAAATTTTAATAATACAGATCCAAGTTTTAATAGGAAAATACATATCCAAGTTTTAATATGAAAATACGGTTCCAAGTTTTAATATGAAAATATGGATCTGAATTTTAATGATACGGATTCAAGTTTTAATAACAAAAAAAAATTGTACCTTAGTTAATATTTCCTATCCATCCCAACTTTATTTTCTTTAGTAGATTATAAATTTTTAAATTCATTTTATTTTAATTATTGCTATTTTTATCATTTGTTTTTTTAGTTATTTTCTCACCTGAACCTTGAGTTTATCAGTAAATCCTGAAAGGTATCATCTAAAATATCTCCTCACTCTGTGTCAATTCTTATAGTAAGAGTACCTTTTTACCTGTTATTACTAATTGTACATTTCTTATGGTTAAGGTCACCAGGTAGCCTTTGATAAATGCTCCATTTGCTTTATTAAAATATTTTTTCTTTTATCTATTAATATTTTATCTTTCATTTGAAGTTGTCCAAAGTCAACGAACCACGCATGCATGTCTCTCTCTGTGTCTCCGTCCTCACAGATATACCACCTCACCATATGCTCTCAGTGATCCTACGTTCAAATACCACCACTGCCATACCACTGCCACCATTACTTACCTGCCACACCACTTATTCATTATTGCTGCATGCCAACATTATACTTTTTTCTTATTTGATACAAATATATGTATTTTACATAAACATATTATACATATTCATATACATATATATGAATAAATATGTGTTTGTATGCACACTCATATATTTAGAATATATGTATGTAGGTATGATATATGCATATGTGTGTGCATATATATATATATATATATATATATATATATATATATATATATATATATATAGTCATCTGAGACAGACTGTTTTGCTGTATCACAGCTCATCAGTGTGGCTAGACATCCAGTTGCTTTGAGCTGGGATCAAAATCCAACTGGTTTGACATCAGTCGGAGACTCTCACCCCTAGGTCATCAGCACACACTACGGAGAAGGGAATATATATATGCACACACTGTTCAATTTATTGATCTATGTGGGTCCCATGCACATTGATTTCTTTCCAGTTTTACCCATGCAAGCTTCAACATGTTTGCAACCCAAGAGTCTACCTTGTTTTTATTGTAGTATTTTTCAATACTTTCATACAGACTAAAGGAGTTTACCAAGATGAAGAGCTCACCAACATGGTCTACCATCAGTATCATCACTGTCATCTTTGCCTTCTTTTTTCTCCTTCATACTCAGTGTGAAGAATTTCAAATAAATGCTAAATTAATGCCAATTACATTGACCAATTGACCTTCTTTCATATAATGATTATTTACTCATTTGGCTCAGTTTATCTCAAGAAATTTACAACTACTCTATGCTCGCTATTTCCATGACATGTGTTCTGACTAGCTAAATTCTTTGGTTCTACCAACCTAGACCCTTTGCAACTGGAACCCACCATGCCTCATACACAAGACTGAATCATCTCTATTCCCTTTGTATTCCATGAGTAAGAAGTAAATCCCACTTAGATAGCTTCTTCCCAAGAACTACTGCTCTGTGGAACAGACTCCCAAGATAATGCTTCCCCAATCATTACAATCTTAACCTCTTTAAGACTTGGGTTAATCATTATTTTTCCTACATAACCTCATGAACTGCACTTTTGCCTTTTCTTACACTCATACAACACCACACAATAATCTTCTACCTTGAGTGGCTCTTGGGCCTTATATTGGGTGAACATTAGTAGAAAAAAAAGAAAAAAAGTTCAAATAATGAACTAAATACAAGGTTCTGCAGAAATACCTCCCACGGAATGGTAAGACATTAGCTAGATGAAAACATCATTGCCACTAATGTCTTACCATTATGCGGGAGGTATTTCTACCACACTCTGTATGATCTTACCATTACTTACTTTCTTGCTTAATCTTGTCTTGCATCAAAAGAGACATGTATACTAAGTCTATACTAAGTTAATTATCATTTCTGCAAAGTTTAATTCTTTATAAGTAATTGTATCAACTATTCTCTTTGTACATGCAATTCCCTATTAAAATAATATACTAATAATATACTGAGGAAAAATTTCAATGCTCTTACTCTATTCACAAGTGGACTGTTGTCCTCATCATTTTTATTATCTCAACATTTCATCTATTGTGCCCTTCAGCCTCAATCAGGTGGTTGTCAGGAATTTCAAATGGAACACTTTATTTAATCTACAGAGAGAGAGTGTTCTGATTCTGCTGAGCATGCCTAGGGATATCTCGATAAATTTGTATTTAGTACTGCTCACTTATTGCTTACCATGTTTCCACTGTCCCTGTACACACTGTCCTGTAGGACTAGTTGATTAAAGCATCACTTCCTGAATCTGTTGACATAGTAATTGTGAGTTCAATCCCTGAGCTTGACAATGTGTACTTAGACTCAGTGGAAACAGAAGGCAAGCAATAACTGAGTAGTAGTAAATAAGAACTAGATGAAGTATCCCAAGATATGGTCAGCAGAACAAAAACAACCTACCCTGTTGATTAAATAAAGGGTTCAGTTCAAAGTTCTCTGAAGTTTATCTGGATTGACAAACACCTGATTAAGGCCAGAGGGTACAATAGTCGAAACATTGTGATAATAACCGCAAAGATGAGGACATTAGTCTGAATGTAAATAGTGTAAATAATGATAACTCTGTATGCCAGAAATTCAAATGGAAATTGGGTTTACAGCCATATCACAGTGAAACACTGGTTCTTGTATGATCACAGAAGTTAAGCAAAATCAGGCCTGATCATTACCTAGATGGGTGACCACTTACGAATTCTAGGTGTTGTAAGCTTGAATGCTCAGATGGTGTAATGGATAATGACTCAGAATTAGAAATTGAAGAACCGAGTTCCAATTCCAGTTGGGTTCGTTATATTCAGTTACACACAAATATCCTTGAGAAAGATATGAATCTATTTCTTCTCCCCCCATTTATGGGTTAATTAGTAGAACTTGTATCAGTAAATCATTATTACCTCCAAAAAATTATTACAATCTAAACATTTTTTGGTTTTAAATAACGTGCAAAAGGTTGATAAACCATAAAAAACCAAATCACTCAAATAGAAATTATTCAATGCTCTTTTTTGTGAAAATAAGTACAGGGTTTGTAAAATGTTTTAAATGTTTTAATATTCGTTTTTTATTTTATTCCTAAATTCACAATATATTTTAAACTGATAAGTTACATAAATCTTTTAGTCCTTGTATTTTAGAGTTTAAGATATTTGACTAATTATGACTACACATAATACTGGAATAGTTTTCCTATTGCAATTCTTTTATAAATTAGCTTACTCTTTGATATTCTACATTTATAATTTTACTTATCTATAAGATTTATTTTTTTAATTTAATGTAACCAGTATATAATTAATCCAACTAAAAAGTTAAATTTTAATTCATGTTTCAGATAAAGATAAATTGATAAAATTTGTAGATATATAAATATTTGGAGCAATGAAAAATTATTATTAAGCAAAACCACCCATATTATAAGTGTTCAATTTAATTAAGTTCCTGTTATTCTAAAACATTTTGTATTTGCCATGTTGATGTACAAGGTGCTGCTGGAAAGTTCTTAGTCCAACTAAGAAGAATAACCTAGATCCATAAAGTGCACATGTGATGCCACATATATTCACCCCACAGTTCAATAAACTTGACATATTATTCCTCAATTTTAATTCTTCAAAAGAAAAAATTGAAATTTGGGAAGTAGGTCATACTAAGAATTTTTCAGCACTCCCTTTTATGTTAATGTTGGAATCTATGATAAGAAGGATTTGGCTTAAAGGCAGTGTTCAGACCTTGCTTGAACGGCAAAGCTTTTTTCTGGCTGAGTCTGTTAAAGCACATCAGATCTAACAGCAGTTTCCCTCTGCCCTTGGGGACACCAGTCTGATTCCTTTTGGAGAGCACATATTTTTCTTTAATAAGATTTCTCAAATACTCAGGCCGGTAGACAAAATTAAATAAATAAATATATTGTTTAATAAATAAACAGAGCATCTACTCAAATATGAGTATCCACTAAAAGTAACATTTAAAATGATAAAAATTTATTGGATTAATAAATGAAAAACCCATTCTTTAGAGAATATTTATATATATCACACATATTGTGCTGGCATTAATAAAACAGTGCTCAATGTAATAAAACAGAGCTATTAAGTATATAGTAATAAATATACATATTATCACTCACTAAGCACAATACAGAGTTTCATGCACAATACACTCTTCATGTGCTGAGTATAGACAGGCCGTTACATAGTTTAAATTTTAATAAAAATATCTCATTATCACAATGTTAGCAGTCATATATTAAGATTACATTTTTTTTTATTTTAAATATATATTTGGCATTTAAAATAAATAAGATTTATATATATGTGTGTGTGTGTGTGTTAAAAAAATTAATTTAGAATTGTGAATATTAAGTTTTTATATTAAGTATAAAGGGAGATTACTGGTTCTTTTTTTGAAAAAATAAAATATATACATATATATATATATATATATATATATATATATTTTAAGACATTTTTATGTTTGTACATTCTTTTTATAGATACAAATATTTAAGTAAATGGCCTGTTTATAATAAACAGAATTAAACAACATTTACCATTTAAACAGAGCATTTACTTAAATATTTGTATCTATAAAAAGAATGTATAAACATAAAAATGTCTTAAAATAATTGTCGAACTTTGTCCATTTCCTAATGTGTGACATCATACATATATAATGATGTCACATATATAGTGTGTGTGCTTTATTGTTTAAGCATTATTTTTAGTGGGTACCCATATTTGAATAGATGCTCCATTTATATATTAAAAAGTATATTTATTCATTTTTGTTCACAGGCCTGAATATTTGAGAAATCTTATTAAAGAAAAAAATAGGCACTCTTTCTCAAATATTCAGGCCATTGATAAAAATAAATAAATACACAATTTAATAAATAATTGAAACATCTACTCAAATAAGGGTAACCACTAAAAATAAAATGACATTTTTAAAAAATAAAATATATATATATATATATAAAAAAATATATATATATATATATATATATATATATATATATATATATATATATATATATATATATATTATTTTAGGATATTCACTGAGTAAATCCAAATTTCTGCTTAATCCTTTAATGTATGGTATTATTTTTAAAATATATTTTAACTTGGATCTGCGTTTTTCTTGTTGGCTGTTAAACAAAGACACTAAACTCATGCATTTGATGCCATCATTGCTATGGGATGGTTGGTAGAAGTGTGTGTGTATATATATATATATATATATATATATATATATATATATATATATAGATAATATTATTAGTAAATATACACATACATATGCAAAATATATAAATATATATACATACATGCATACACATTTGAATTTGTAGGTCTGATGAATTGGATCATATTTACGATTCCAATGGAATAAATTATGACCATGGAATATTAGTGTTTAAGCCTTTTTTATATATATATATATATATATATATATATATATATATATACACGCACACACACACTGATTCACATATAAATGATATTCAGTTAACAAATAAAGAAGCTACTTGTTTCTTCTTCCAGACTACTTGGGTTGCAGATTTATTATTGATTACCATCTGCTCTTTTTTTACTTTTTTTATTATTGTTGTTTTTGCTGTTGTATTAATTGTTATTTGTGTTCCAAAATGACTATTGTTTTTTGTGACTTTTTTGTACTTCCTTTGAAAACAAAACATGATTCTTTGTGTTTGCATATGTCTTCCACGATCCTCATTTACATTTTCTTTTTCTTACCCCAATGTTTTCTCAACTCCAGCCGCGGCGTAAACAGCGGTATATCCAAAGGTCAAAATCCCATGATGATCCCTCTGCTGATATCCATGCTCCGGCAGGCACTGCACGAGGGCGCATAGCACGCCAAGGTGCTCGTATTGTCCGGTCGCGCTCCCCTTCGGGTAGCCCTGTACGTCATCGCCACCACCATCACCAGTCGGCCAATGTCAGTCCAGCCACAAGTCAAACTTACATGGTTGCTCGATGTGACTCTTCCGATTCCATAAATGTCAATGAGAGTTCAGCCTTACTGAAGGATGACGAGAAAAACAAGTCACAAACATCCCTCTGTATCTACTTTGACGGTGCTGAGGGTGACGAGAATTTAGAAGACGAACCTAAAATTTATAAGTACAAAAAAAATAAAAAGTAATCTCTAAAAAATTTTTCAAGTAACAAAATTGTATGCATGTGTGTGCATGAATATATATATATGTGTGTGTGTGTGTGTACAGATAAAAGGAAAACTTATCTTAGCCACTTAGCCAAGGCCTTTCGGCCTCTGATGGTGGACTTCATCAAGGAAAATATCTATCAGAGGATGAAAAGCATTATCTAAGATAACTATATATATATATATATATATATATATATATGAATAAAGAGAAAATGAAAATTTATCTTAGCCAAATTTTTCCATTTGTCTTTATTCATATTTCCTTTTACAGATATATTTTACTTATATCTGAAATTTTGTATGTATGTATGTACGCATGCATGCATGTGTGAATATTCACACATAATTTTTGACATTCTGCATGTGAATATAAAATGATATACATGAAAATACTGATAATATTATAATATTGAAATAGATTTTATTTTAAATTCTATCTTGATTAACATCAAGATGTGGAATAGAAAAAAAAACATCTGCAGTAAATGTGTTGCTTATTGAGAATAGGAAAAAATTGGGGGAGAAAATATTTTCAATACAGTACTGCATAGATATACACGAGAAGAATTTTCTAGATTTTTACCAGTGATTCAACTTACTAAATTCTGCAATAATTTGTTTGTCCGGGGTTTATTCATCATTGTTAATTACTGTTGCTTTTTATACCATCCTTATAAGGATTTTATTCAAACAAAAAAAAAAAAAAAAAAAATACAAAAATTATATTTACTTCCAAAAAAATATTCAAAATGCGCATGATGGTTTTTTTTTTTTTACTGAAATATTTTTAAGTTTCAAGATTGTTTCATAAATTTAAAAAGAGGAAGAAAAGTCTTCCTAGTGATGTTTTGAATTATAAAAAGTTAAAACACGCACACATCAAAGAGTTCTTTAATGATTTATAGAAATTTATTATAAAAACTCTTATATATATACATATATATGTTGCAACCTATGGGAACAGAAAACATTAAACTAAAGTTTTAACGTGTATATTACAATCACAATGTTTAATGCATTTTAATTAAAGTTATGTCTTTGCTGATGTTGATAAGAAGTTCAGTGTTATGCCCTTATGAACGTATTAAAAAGAATCTTTATGAGTATTTGTTGCATCTTGGGAAATGTGTTTAGAAATACTGTGTTGAAATAACATCTACATTCATATTAGCTGATGCAATATAGTTTCACAAATATCTGTGCCACAAATTGTTTTTTGTTTTTTTTTTTCCTATAAAAACCTTTATTAAAATTTCTATTCGTTTTAAAAGTTTATCTTTATGTGTTAATATTAAGGGTGGGGGTAAAAAGCATTAAAAAGAAAATCACATTCCTTAAGCTTGTATTAAATTCCAATTTATTTTCCTCAGTCTAAAATCAGGAAAAACTCAACTACAGTTTTTTATTATTATTATTTCATTTTTATTATATTTTATTTTTATTATAGTTTTTATTTTATTTTCATTGTTTTTTTATCTTATTTTTATTTTTTTAATTTTATTTTTATTATTATTTATTTTTTTTTTTCTTAAGTTAAAATATAGAAATTTTTTTATTTGTATATTTAATTATCCATAAGTGTCAGTTATTACAAAATATTCACTCTACTTCTTTTTTAGCTGGATAATGTAAATTTATTTCTTCTATATAAAAAGAAGTTTTCTTCATTGAGAGGATGCACCTTGTTTCTGTGTTTATTTGTTTTCTTTCTGGGAAACAATGCTTATAAAATCCTAAAGGACATTCCTTTATTGACAAGAAAAAAAATTAAATCAAGTTGATTTTTATGATACAAATGTATCTTGTCTATCTTGATATGAATTTCAAAATATTTATTACATTTTAAATTTTTGAAAAGCAATAATAACATTTGTAAAAACACTCAACATTAAATTTTTTTCTGTAATGAACAATCTCTCAGGTCAAATAACTAATGAAATGTGTTTTAGAATTACTATTTCACACCCATAAGGGGTAAACATAAGGGGTTAGTACAGCCCTACTAGTAAAGATATTTTTTACTAACCATTTTAATGAAATGGCTGATTTGAATTCAAGTCAATGAACAGCCATTTAAACCATTTCTCATGATAGTCACTAATTGCGTAGGTTGATCATCACTATTCCGGTAATCAGTAATCCAGTTCAGTCAGTAACATGGCACTAATTTCCACAAGAGAAATTTCAGGTTTCTCAGATCACTGCACGAACCAGCTACTACTGTTTGGTGGGGCAAGCTGCCGCATTAGCTCTTTTTGAGCACTTTCAAACACTGGTAAGGCATTTCTACTTGTCTTTTGTGCATTTTTTTTTTGCTGACATGTAATCTCAATCATAATTATAATGAATACAGAAAGTTCTTCTCGTGGTGTAAAGTGCAAACTCCATACATTGTCCACTTGATTTTTATTTAATTTTTCTTTTTCCTTTATTAACCAACATGTACTGATTTACAGGGTACTTTAAAGTTAGGATGAAGTGGTTAGCTGTTGGGATAAGTGTATTCTAATGTAACTTAGCAAAATCACTTATTAGGTACCCTACAGCTCCCAATAATGCCAGATTAGTGATGGCCAACCTGTATTTGTAAAATCAGTACCCAAATTGGTATAAATATCAGTTGTGGTGCTGTGGCATTTTTACTTGACCTAATACATCAATGTATATTCAGAATTCTTTCAAACCTATAAAAAATCATTTTCTTGAATATTTCTGTTATAAATATGTCTGATGAACAAGAGAGAAAGAGGAAAAGAGAGAGAAGCGTTACAGAAAAAGGTTTAAGCATGTCTATAAATGTTGAATATTTCTTTTAAGTTTCCACTGGAAACCTCGTAGGCATAAAGTGATTCTTTCTTCTCTAGTAATTAAACCAGTACTCGCTTTTGTTCATTGGTATCAGCTATTTTTTGTAGCTGATTACATTCTGCATTCATGCATTATTTCCCTCCTTCAGTCACTACAGATTGAATTGTAGTGACAAACTTAATTGTCTCAGCTTCTGGTTTATATCTACTTGTATAGCAATGGATATGCTTTGAGCCATTATATCCAAAAAGGGCATTACAGGAAAGATTTACTGCTAAATACATTTCTTATTGCTTTTTTTTTTTAATCATACAATGACTTTTCATAGATATATATGGCTACGTATTGTTTCCAAACTTAAAACAATGTCCGAGAAACTAATATCTTTCATGTTTACCTCTCTGTCACTGCCTCTTTACCTATTTTGGCTATACAGTTTTTGTCTGATTAATACTTACCTATGTTCAAAGTGTCCCTTGCATACAACAATGACACTAACTCCAGATGAAGCAAGAATTTTGTGCAAAAGCAGGAATTCAGGTACTTCTTTAATATGGGGTTGCAGCCCTCAATCCTACAGTCTTCACACCATCAGATATTTTTCCTGTGGCATAAGCAATCCGGCAAAAGCTTCAAGGAACTGCAAATAGTCCAACCTTTTTGGATTATGCAACTACAAATTTGTGGTCAAAGTTTGTTCCTTTAACCACTGACCAACCAAGATTTACTCATGGAGTAGTGATTGATGGAGCACCTTTAGGGACCACTGTAGTTTCAAGATACCACTCAGTTTTTCTGGGGGTATACAAGACCTGAATTACCACAGGTTACAATGTGTGTGTATATGTAAACGTTATTATACTCTGCTTTTGCCATGTATGTATATGCATACATACACACATTATTATACTCATCTAGGTGGCTGTTAATCCCATGAGAGGATTTATCTGCCCTTTGACAGATTTTGTTTTTAACATTTCTGGAGTGTCTAGTCATAGTTTTTTACAGAAGAAAACTATTAGTGTAACAGGTTTAGTCACTGATAACCCAACTATGCAGCAGGTAGTACTGGGTTACATAGTACTAGTAGCACTTATAAAGTGGTCTGACTATACTTATCTCTCTTTCCCTCATGCACACACACAATATAAGCAAAAACGGCCATTATTTTGTGCACAAATGCTTTTAGAAAATATAAATAACTTTTCTTTTTAAATATATTGAATAATTATCTATCAGTCTGATCGTCCTCAAACAGAATATTTTTTTAATCATTTCATTTCAAGCAAGGCAATAAAGCCACTAAGATACAAGGGACAGAAACAGATAGGACAATAAAAGAACAGGATTAAAGTTTTAAAATTAAAAGGAAAATTTAATTTAAAAAGTAATGATATTTTTTATTATTTCATATTTTTAATTGAAATTAAAGTTTGTTGTATTTATTACACATCTTTGTTAAAATATCAAATATTGTAATATTCATCATTGAGTTAACAAATTCATTCTTCCACATTCTTTAAATCAGCAAAATCTTTAAAAAAAAACAAAAAAAAACTATGCATTATTTTTTTTTTATTACAAAATTCAAATTATCAATTTTTTTATAATTTGCTAAAAAACTGGAAACTATATGTAGTTTATATATACTGTGAATATCAAAAGTAAAAAGTCAATTTCTATCTTGTGAAAATGAAGCTTCTGAGAGTAGCCATTTTGGATACTTTTAACTTTAATGGGTTGAACATAAATATCTAAATACTTTTTGTGGAATGAAAACTTAACATGTGCACCAAACTCTCTCTTTTTCTCTCTTCAATCTAAACTCTTTCAATTTATAAAACAAAAAAGAAGCATGATAAATTAATGAAATCATGTTGAACCTTTCATTTTTTTTTATTCTCTGATTATAATGAAACTAGCTCTGCACTAAATTTATTCCACTAATTTTACCTGTTCTATGATTTCTTTTCTTCTGGGCTTATCTGCATTATTGAGCATTGCATTGCCCACACAAAATTAAACTGAACAGTTTTGTGATTGTGAATTCAATGTTGCTAAATAATTACCTGATGAAATATTTAAAAATGAAATGTAGCTCCTGAACTGTCTGCATTGATGACATTAATTCTTAGTATAAGTGAATTCTATTTAAAAATAAAAAAAAAATAATATTTATATATATATATATATCTATATACTTATCTGGCCTGCATGCAAATATACATATATTCAATGTACACAGTTGCATACATAAGTGTCCATAATTTAATCCTGTAAAATGATAGATCGCCATCTTTATTCAGCTGTGTCTAAATATGTAGCAATTAACTGTTGTTGTCTGATTGAAAATATCAAGAGCTACTAAGATAAACTTATAAATTTATACTTTTTGGAAAAATAGTCATCAGCAATGATATCTGCATTTACAAAGTAACTGCCTTCAATTGTGTTGTGAAATTCAACCAGAAACAAATTTCTGTTTTCACTTTTACATTCAACTATTAATATAAAATGTAAAGCCTGCCTAATAGCCGTGGCATGAACTTTAAGTGAATTTTTTATCCTCATCAGTATAGTGCTCTCTTATTAGGTAAGTTTTGCTGAAAGATATTGATTCTGCTTTAAATATATGTATAACATTTACTTCTCCCTAGTCAGTCGGTTTTGTTGCTTGTTTTACTTATTTTTGGTTTCAGTTTAGAAAAAAATATATTTTTATTGGCAAATCAATCCTTGGATGCCATGTGTAATACACACTTGTGCAATCATATCTCTTTTCGATTCATGATTGACTTGGCAGAAAAAAATTCCCAGCAGTAGGCTGTTGTTACTTTCTACAGTAGACTGGTAGCCAGCCAAGGCTATATAACCTGGCTATTTAATCCATAGCTAGGGGGGAGATGGAGTCATACCTTTTCCCAAAAGTATTTGCACATAAATGAATGCAACAAGCTCAACTGGAATTCGGACTCAGCTCTCCGATTTTTCATTCCAAGCCGTTATCCATTACACCACCTGCACATCCAAGCTTACGCCACCTGGTATTTCTAAGGGTACTGCCCAGGCTCAACATTGCTTAACTTGAGTGATCAAACAGTACCAGTGCTTGGCTGTAAGGTATGGACAAATAAGAGTCATTTACCATATATACTCATGTAATGTGCAACCCCCAAATATAAAACATGATTTTATTATGTATCTCATGTATCATACAAGTTCCTTTTTTGGAGAGACCAAATTACAATAGACTAACCTCTTTTCCTAATCTCTATTATCGCATCTTCTAGTTAAAAAAAGTAAAAGAGAATGATAAAAGCATTGTTAGTAACACTATACTCATTGTGTAAATGCATACAGCCATAAACAACCAAATGAGAAACAGCTAAACATCTTATAATCATAGACAATGGAAAAAAAGCATATTTGCTATGTTTGTATTTTATAATATGATACTAATATGTGAATATTACATGCATTATTATTGGATACAGTTAAGTAAAACATCAGTTTTATCAAAATCATGCATATTTTAAATACAGCTATAATTTTTAACAACAGTAAATGAATATATAGTTTGGTCAATGGTGTATCTAGGACCAGCAGTACATTCACTAATTTTATATCTTGCGTATGATGCAACCACCTTAAAATTAGCTTCAAAACTAAATCTTCAAAAGTTGCGAGTATATATGGTAATAGTTCATCTATATTTCTGAGATGAGGTATTATGTACATTATTTACATTATTCGGACTATTGTCCTCATCTTTGTCGCCATATTTATCACAACATTTATAACTGTTGTACATTCCGTTTTCTTCAGGTGGTTGGAATTTTGAACTGAACCCTTTATTTTGCTCACTGGGGTAGACTGTTCTAGTTCCACGTGCCATGTTTCAGAGGGAAATTAGCAGGAGATAACTGACATCCATCAAACATGGCATGTGGAACTAGAAACAGTCTTTATTTAGTGAGCAAAATAAAGGGTTCAGTTCGAAATTCCAACCAAATTGAGGAAGGCCGGAGCGTATAATGGCCGAAACTTGATAAATATGGCGACAAAGATGAGGACAATAGTCCGAATAATGTAAATAATGGTAATAGTTCTAATAATATTATTTATTGTGATAAGATGACTATGTTTATATGATTTTTATGGGTGTCCATGTTGTATTGCTAGAATTTAATTGTAGTCTTTAATGAAGAATCAGTAAATACATTCTAATTCTTTTTATTGAAACTATTAAATTTTGTGGTAAAACAGTATTAATTTTTAGTGAACTCATTTTTAAATCTCACAGTTTCAAGATATTGTAGCATTTTCTTATTGTGCCTCACCACCTAAAAATATCTTTGCCTAACAAGGTAAGTTTTTTGATCTGAGAATTTTAAAGAAATTTTACTTTATAACTGAAAAATAAAAAGATGCTTAAAGAAGTAATCATAAAAAATAATTTTTGTGTCAGGCATAAATTTAGAATCATTCAAAAAATGTTTGGTTTTCACAATATAGTTCATTGAGAAATTTTGGCAATCTTTAACTTTCATGCCTGCAAAAGAATGGTGTGTAAAAAGGACTGATTTTCCCTTGACACTGCTATTATTTTAACTATTGTTTTAAAAAGTGATGATTAGAATTGTAATAAAATTTAAATATATGATGAAAGTGAATTTATATATTTTTCGTTTTTGAGAATTTGCAACAAAAATATTAAACACTATTTATTAGATTGTTTATTTAAAAGAATAATGTTATGTTTACAAGATTCTAAAAACTAATACAATTGTATTAAAACTAATGCAATATTTATCATTTACCAATTTATAAAGAAATAAATATGAAAACAGTTTTTCATTCATAAATTTATAAACATTTAGTAAATTATTAAAATAGGTGAACCAACTATAAAGAAATCTTTATTATTTAATATTTTGTAAAGTTTGAATCGATTGACAGTTAGTCAGTGTTTTGTCAATCATTCCAGTAACCAATCTAATAAATAAATAGTGTTTATTATTTTTGTTTGTAAATTCTCAAGAACAAAGAAAATGTATAAATTCACTTTCATGTTTAGGTTTTATTACAATTCTAATCATTGCTTTTTAAAACAATAAACATTACTGAAGAATGAAGGTAGTTGTAAAGACAAAAGTACACAGGTGTAGGCTTTTAGAAAGCTTTATTCAACTGAGAATACAAGGTTTGCATACAGTGTCCTTTTATAGTCCCAGTAAACAAAAATAGCTCTCTCAAAGAGGAGAGTAACAAAACAAGAGGAGACCATTCTTGATTATCCATAACAGTAGTTGAAATAATTGTGGTGTCAAAGAAAAAATTGTCTTTTTGCAGGCACAAAGATTGATGGAAATCTTTTTAAATTTTGTAGAATGTTTAATATTTAACCTTTAATATTTAAAATTTGAATTTGTTTTAAGACTAATTCTTGCTAACCACTATTTTTCAGTAAAAAATAAATATTGTAACACTAGCTTATTTTATTTTTTAAATATTTCTACTAATTACAGTTCTATTTTTATCAACTTCATATTGATGCATATTAACTAAAACCTCCGATTCAGGTTGAAAATTTTTTTCGTATATGATCATAGAATAAAGAAAGATTATCACACCTTTTAAACTAAAAATTGTTTCTTGTATTTCATTACTGAGATTTTAGTCTCTTTTAAAATTTTTAACTTTGTAAAATAATTGCTCATCATTTAAATAACTTAATATATCAAATCAAGCTTGGGTCTTGTTATAATCCTAAAAGAAAAAAAAATTTTTTCTTAATCAATTCACCCCAAGCAAGACGCAAGGGGCTACTGGGAGTGAAAGAGAATGAGAAAGACTTTAGAAGGAACCGGAAACAAGGGATAAACCTCTACTCCTGTTCAAAAGACCAGCAAGGAATGTGAACCAGATGATAGGCAAACCTATCTAGGATCTCTTTTGGAAATGTGTGCTTACTTTATGATATTAGATAACATTAACATATAAAAATTATTCCCTCCATTAAAAATAAAAACATTCAGTCCTAAAGAGTTTATTTATTCTACAAATGTTTAATTCTATCCATTACACAAATTATTATCAATGCTTGTTGATTTTTAATCAAGCAACATTTTGAAATAAAGTATTATTTTTACACTAAGTTTCTAACATTAAATTTTTAGAAGATCGAGTTTTCAAATTATTGACTTATGCCTGCACATTAAATACACTTGTATTCTTACTTGTACAAATGAAAGTCTTTTTTTCTTTTTCTTTTTTTTTTAAAGCCATGTAGACAAATTGATCTGTTTTAGAAAATAAATTTCAAATTATAGAATTATATGGTGACATTTATGATTTAATATTGTTATTGTACTAATTTGTTAGAGTCTAGCAGTGTTTAAAATTTAAATATTGTAAAGTCTTGGGAAACAGAATCATGAGGTTAAAATTCATCTGATTCCTTTCATTAAGACGATAGATATATCACTGCATTATTTTTTAGATTACAAAAATCGTACATGGACAGTGTTAATATAGACAATATCCAGTTTGTTGCCATATTGGATAACTGGATCTATCAGCTCATTTTTTTTTTTTTTTTTTAATTTTTTTAAAATTTAGTTACATATAGTTTATAAAGCACATAGAACACATAGTACAAATAGTATAATATAAAGCATATGAAGTGCTTATTTTTAAAAACGTTTCTGAATTGTATATCATTAAGAGTCTACTATGTAACAACCATTTGTCATTACTAATTTGTCTTTGTGTGTTTGATATCTAAATAACTTATTTTCTTAAATATTTTTCTCTAGATAAATTTAAAATTATGAAAAATATTATTATATCTTTTTATAATCTTTAGATATTTTCCCCAAAGTAGAATATTTAAAATATTTGTATATTAAGCTCTTTATTATATTTACAATATGTATTTAATTCTGCCTCTTTAAACTTTAAACATATATTAAAATAATATAGATTATAAACTGATATTATTTGCTGTTTTTTAAATAACCTCTTTTTTGGTAAAAAGTTTAACGATAACAATTGCTGCAGTTGCATACTATGGGTTAAAAAGTTCTTTCTTGAACATATTTTTTTATAATTAGTTTTCAACATTTTTATAACCTTTCTTTATTTTAAATAGATGTTATTCACTTGTTTAGTCTGAGAATTTTGTGAAATTTTCTTCTTTGTTTTTTTTTAATCCAGAATAGAATGTTTCTTAACCTTTATTGCTCTGTATGTGACTTCATTTGCTGTACAAAAAGTTTATCCTGCCACTGAAGGTGACTGATCCCTGAACAATAGTGTGTTTGAATTTCATAGTTGTGTTATCATATCCTTCTATGACAACAGTAGATAACTTTGAGTGAAATTAATAATAAGGATACTGCAATTGAGAGGCCTTGAAAAAGAGTGCAGTGGAAAGAGAAGTAACATTAATAATGCAGAGTGCTAAAGGTTAAAGTTCAATATTTATAGTTTGTGCTTTTGTGTTTCATATATGTTGCAATTTTTTCTTCCAAATATAAAAAAATAAATAAAATAAAATAAAAAGCCATCCACTAACACATACTTGGAAATAATATGTTAAGAATTTCAAGTTGTCCTAAATAAGTTAACAATTTGCATTAAAATGGACATTATCTTAATTCTTTGATATGCTTGCATTCTTATTCTATCAGGCTCTCACATATTTGTTTCGTATTTATTGAAATATGAAAACTCTGTGAAACTGTTCTCAATGCTAAACATTATTATTATTATTATGTTGGTGTTACATGCTTTTGAGTGATGTAGTCAAAGGACATTCTGTTCTTGAGGCATGGTATCAACAAGATTCCTTAAAACTCTTTGAACTTTCAGAGAGTTCTTACAGAATAAAGGATGGCAGTTTTCTGAAGGTACTTAGAATAAAAAATAAGAAGCAAAGATAATTTTCAAAATCATAATCCAGTAAGGTCTTGTTTAGCATTAAATAATTTTTTAATTCTAAACCATATAAGTTTCAATAAAGAACTCTTGATAATTTAATCAGTATTTATAAAAGTAATGATCACTTAAAATTTGATAATTTTGCATTTAAGTTGATCAATACCAAGTTTTAAAAATGGTGGTAGTTATAGTTACCATAAAACCTATCAGAAAATAACGATTATTTTGGATGTACATCCTCAGTTCAGTCCCTGGGTCATGTACTGCAGGGGTATATCTGCTTAGTGGGAAAAAGTTGATAGTTATGAAGTTTGGTATCCTTTAGATATAATAAAAAAGACAAAAAGAAAAACACTTTTGTACAAAAAAAAATGATTGTATTCAACATTCATTGAGGGTTACCAATTAAAACAACTAGAAAGATAGTATCCAAACATTTGAGATAAAAACAAACAAGATGAGGATGAAAGTTTAAAATATGATAGCAAAAACACTTCTCAAAAGTTTAAATAAAAATAACATTCTCAACTGTTTTAAAAAGGAATTTTCTGAACTGGATTCATCAAGTGGCTTAAAAACTAAAGATATTTACTCTTGTACACAACTTTTTTTAAGATTATTTTTTTTTTTTTTTTAATTTACTCCTGATAAAGAAATTCCTTTAGATTAAGACCCCAATACTTAAAACATTTCTTTATTTACAAACCATATATTACTTGACTGAAAATTTTTCCCATTGTATAATTTTTTAAAAATGCCATGTCCCTTCAGGACATAGGTGATCATGGCTTTTCACAGTTTCTATTTCTTTACTATTTGTGAACTGCCATGACTTTTGAGGAAATATTGTGAAGTAATTTCTTATTACATTCTTCACAGTCTTAAATTAAGAGAATAATTTCTCTTAGATTGGCTGCCACCAAAGGCTAGATTCTAATCTATCTTGCTATTTAAATATCGGCATTGACTTTCATTTGATAATTCTGTTAATAAACAAGGATGCAGATAACCTATATAAAAATACAAGTTTTTTAACATTCACAAGATATATTATGATCAATTTTAAAACTAGTTTTATTAATAACTATACTTCACATGCTTATTTTGTCATCTAGGATTGAGAGAGAGAGAGATATGGTATTTTTAATTTTGCTGTGAAGTATATCCATCTATCGGCTGTTAGCTTTCATCATGACAATATGAATTAAATGTAGACAGAAATATACTCAGCATTGATTTGAATTATTCCAGACAGGTATACAATTAAAACTTTAATTCTTTGATGAAACAATTTTCTATCATATCAAATATCCTACTTTATTATTTTTATATATCTGAAACATTTGTAGTCTCTACGTGGACTAAATCAGCTTTTAAAACAAGTATGAAAAGTTTTTATGTCAAGATAGAATTTTAAAGTTAGAATCAGTTACTATATTGGTAGAGTCATGATATAAACTTGAAACAGGTTCTTTATTCTCTTGATGTTGCAGGATTATTGTTATACTAATAAGACATGATGCTCTTTTAATGAAAAATTATTTTATAACTCTCGACAGGTTGTTGTAAAGAATAATAATTTTTTTTACTTATCCTTTATAATAGCATTTCAATTAGTAATGTTGGTTGTTCAAATGAAATTCAATGCATGTACAAATACTTTTATAATCCTGGTCTATTAGACTTCCTGTAGATTTTCACTTATAAATGAAAGTAATAGATTTAAATATGTTACACCAAAAACTCAAATCAAAGAAAGGTTTGATTTTTTTTTAATCAAAAAGCAGAGGTCTTTGTGGCAATGGAATATTTTTCTAATGGAAGTTATATTCAAGTTGTATTGAATTATATCTTTTGAATTTTTCTATTCTGTTTCTGTTCATCTATAAATTTGTGTGTATGACAAAAGGATGCAACTTCTTTCATCCTGTAGTTTACTATACTAAGTGAAAATTTAAATTAGAAAATCTATAATAACAATTCAAGGGGGGATAACTCTCGTTCCATCAGAAACCTACAACAATCTTAGGAAAATCAATAACAAAGTGGAAAAATCTTTTGTTTGACATATTTCATCCTTTAAGACTTCATCTGACTGAGTCACACACAAAAAAAAAATTCTGATTTGTCATTCATTTTCCTAACATTGTTCTGGTTTATAAAAATTTATGTATCATTTTCTCCCCTACAATAATCTTAATATTTATTCAATTTCCACATATTCAGGATAGTCAAAATTTTTATTCATAACTGATATCTATCTATCTATATATATATATATATATATATATATATATATATATATATATATATATATAATTTTTAATTTAACAGATTTTTATATATATCAATCCTGATGTCTGGCCAGTATTTGTCTCGAATATCCGAGTTATAAAAGAAAAACTATAAAAACTGTAAAAAAATGAATATCCAGTGAAATATCAAAATTGATCTAATATGTACCATACACAAATGGATTCTTCTGAAAAGTTACTTACCAAAAATGATTTGTGATTAGTGCTTCTTATTACAAGTAAAAAAAAAAAAAAAAAACTATTTTGCTTTTTTTATATATTTTTAATTTACCATATCACCTGTAAATTTGACCAAAAATAAAAAATTAAAAAAATTGGTCCTATAATCAACAATAACATGTCAAAATCAACTGTAATGAAGTGAAGAAGTGGACAGTTAAATGATAACACATGTAGACTAATGAATAAAATGAGGCTTGAATGTTTCATATTTAACATTACATTTTATTTCACTCCAGTATGCTGTCACTTACTCTCAGCCAGTGTGTGGTACCACCTCCAAAGCTCTTGTTTAAGACATGCTTGTCTGTGATGTCTGAGAGACTGCCTAACTCTTAAAAATTTTGTTTATCATGATTCTTTCCCACACTTGCAAAACTGGATGCAGGTATGAGGTAATTTGCTCCTGATTTCAGCTGTTGGGACTGACATTAAGTCAACTCACTGGTGCATTTGGTCATGAGTGAAATTGAATGCCAAGCCTATTTTGGCATAATATTACACAACCAAAAGAAATGAATCAAGCAAACAATCACCCATTTTCAAGAGTAAGGAAAATTGTAAAAGTTAAAGCTCCTGGACCGAACTGCAATCTATTTTGAAGCAATCCAATTCTCTCATTGACTAATATTTGTGGATGTGTTATCTTGAGTCATTAAGTACACAAAGGTCATAAAATTAGATGGCAGCTCAAAACAGGTCAGCCTGCTTGTATAATTCATTCATTTAAGCCAAACAAAAGTGGGGATAATACTGCAGAATTTTCAACCCATAAAGGTCGCTCTTTTTATGCAATTACTATGAAATCCTACAGATAGATTAAGATTTTTTTCTTTAAATATTAACTAAAGGCTAACTATAAACTTTTTTCAAAGAAAAGTGATTTATAGTAAGAATGGTACTAATTAATCCGGTAATATTTCTAAAACAGAAATTTGTGAAATAAATTTACCTAATTGATGAAGTGTTGTAATAACAGCAATGCAAAATATGGAATGAAACAAACATCATTGTAATAACCCCAGAAATTATATTGTAATGATACAGCTCAATGATGGATGGATTCTGGTCAATATCTTAAATAGGGTTTAAATGTATTCTCCATCTCTGAGCTTTAATCAGATACAAATTTTTCTGGGATTTTTTTTAATGCTCACTTTTAGTGAAAATGAAAATTTCAAAATTTAATAAGAAACTAAAAAAACTTAAATCCTCCATTAGAATAATAAACCTCCATCCATGTTTGTATCCTTTATATCAGTGAGTGTGTATAAAAGAGGGATTTTTTGTGTGTGTGAATATGAGAACCAAAATAAGAAGATCAAAGAATATTTTTGACTTTTTTTCTTTTCATCATTAACCCACTGCATCTGTTCTAAGACATACATACTTGAAACTTAACATTATCAGATACTTATGCAAAATGTTTAAAAAATCTATTTACTATTGAACTTTTATATACTTCATAATCCTTATGTTCTCTATATATGAGGATTATGTTTTTAGTAATTATTGTGCTTATATTTAATCAGGCATGAGATTTTAAGAGAAAAAATTATAACCGTGAAAACTATTTTCTAAAATTCTTTAATACTCAAATATCTGAAGATTAAAATGAAAAAATTTGGAAAATTATTGCCTAAAAGTTTTGTTTCTCATTTTGAGAATCTCATTTTTTATCAACACTATTAATTTGTTTTAAAAAAAAAGTGTTTTGAATTAAATAAGGTGAACATGCTCAGTAATAAAATATTTTGTCAGTTGCATACTGAGTATTTGTATATATAAAGTATATCTGATTACATATAACTGGTAAAAAATTTTGATTTTATAAAAAATAAAATAAAGAAACTTAAAGCATAATAAGTTTCCATTCAAGTCATGTGTTTTCGCTTTTATGAGTTGAATATATCCGATAAAATGATTAAATAAAGAACAAATAGGAAAACCTTTATAAATTTGACATGTTTCACTATTTATTTAGCTTCATCAGAAATTTTGGGAGTGAAATGATTCAGTTATATTTCAGTTTTTAAATCCTTTTTGTTTTGCTTTCATTGGTTATATGGAACTTCATCATCTGATAATGTGTAGATTAAAATGTTTAGTTGGATCTGCTATGGTAAATGTTGGCAATGAAATATGTAATATGCATTTATATCAACTGCAAAAGATGATATAATTGAGTATTATACAGGGGGCAACAGAAATATCTTCCACATTTTAAAAAGACCACGGTAACTGTTATAAAAAAAATATTTCACTGTTATTTAAATAAAGTAAAGGCCTACCACTTTTATTCATTTGATTTTAAAAATGACATCCTTCAAAATGTGACCTGTATTTGCTATATAACTGTTGTAGACGATTTCTAACATTTTCTAATTCCCGGAAGTTCGAGGTCTTCCAAATGGCTTTCTTTTAAGCATTGAACCTGTGGCCCTGAAGTTTTCAATCCATAGCAGTATTGATTTTCTCTCCGGAACAGCATTATTCCGATGTAATATGAAATAAACACAAAGAGCTCTGTGTTGCAATTATAGATTCACCAGTCTTAGAAAAATGTTTTTAACAGCAAATGCATGGTGTGCACCTGTCCAAGCTATGATGGTATCTGGGGAAAAAAAATGGTCAGACATTAGCTAGATGAAGATACCATTGCCACTTGCCTAAGTTCACTAGTACCACACAGGCGACAGTTTAAAATGTGAGAGATATCTCTGCCACACCCTGTATATTTCACTGCCAACATTCATAATATTAGACCTAATTTTAATATTTAAACTAAACTAACATTTCAAAAATTAAACATACACACAGATGCCATGAGATTCCACAGAACCAATAAAGACAAAGCAATTTAGAAATTGATACATAAATAAACACTAATGCCAATATACAAGTGACATCGACACAATTAAATGAAAACAAAACAAACAGAATTTAAAAACTGAAATATAACTCTGAATCATTCCACTCTCCAAATTTCTGATGAAGCTAAATAAATAGTGAAACATGTCAAATTTATAAATATTTCTACTTTTTGTTTAATCATTTTACTCATATATATATATATATATATATATATATATATATATATATATATATATACAACATAGTTTGAATTGTATTTTCTCAAATAGACTTGTTTTATTTATTTTGTTAGTAGCTATAACTGTTATATATTTATTATAGTATTAATTTCTACAAAATGAAACAATAAATTTTCTGCTTTATTTTTAGACTAATAAAAAAATAACAAAAATATTGCATGAATAAGAAATAGTAATTTGTAATTACATCATGAAAAAACAAAAAAAACAGTTACTAAAGTTTGACCCTTATCTCATTGTGTGAATGTCATCTCCCCATTGAAATTTTACTGGGAATCTGCACATTTTCTTTACTATATCTTGAAATATAAAGTTTGTTTTCATTAATGATCTTTTTATTGCTTTCATATAAATTCCATTGAATTGTTATGGATCCATTGAAACAACTTTCCTAAAAGCTCCAGTTACATGAAAAATATATTGTCCATGCTGATCAGTAGTTAAAAAAAAAATATTTATTTTTTGGTACCATTACAAATAAATGTCAAAGTGATCTTGAAAATCATCATAGAGATTATAAAATTCTCTTCTCCTCAAATATTTGTGAATGTGTAATTTTGTGTCATTTGGTACACAAATGTCATGAAAGTAGAAAGGCAGCTCTAAAACAGGTTGACCTGCTTATATAATTAAGTCCTTGGCTCCAGTGAGCTGTTGTAGATCAAAACAAAGTACTGTATTTTTCAATATATAAGACATGTTTTACTACCGCAAAACTTGGTGTCAGAATCTGCTTGTATCCAAAGATATGAATAAAAGTGATATACACAATTTCCAAGGAAAAAAAAAAGCAGAATGGCAAATTATACTCTATGAATGGGTTGTGGATCAGAGAAGGCAACAACTGTTTCTACAAATATCATTTCTAAAGCAAAGATTCTAGATAATAGTTTAGACAATTTTACTAGGTTTACATCGTGGTGCATGAAATATAAAGACTTATTTATGAGGACTAAAAGTAGATTAAGGAAAAAACCAATACTTGTTTGGGTGAAGAATTTGTGTGAAAAAATAAGTGATATAGTGATTAAGTCATTTACAAAATCTGGTATCATTAACGTGATGTATGGTACTGAAGATGATATTCGCTTTGTTTAGAATATTGGATTCAATGTCTGATTCCTTTCCATATTATAGTGAAAGCAATGAGGATTTTGGAGATTCTTAACCAAACTAAATAACAGTAAAACTTTTTGTCTATGGCATTTTCTTATTTTGATGTTTTCAACACGATTCTATTTAAAACAATAATTTTTCAGATATCAGATTTAATTTTTGTTTAATAAAAATCTTTTAAATACATTTTTCCCAAAAATTTTGTCTTCGAAATAAACTTGCATCTTATACACTAATGTGTCTTCTATTGCAAAAAATACAATAATACATGAAAATTTACTCAATCAGATTAAATAGATTAAAAATGTATTTAAAATTCTGAAGTAAAAGGAAAAAAAATCATAGTCTAACATTTTAATTTGAATAAGTATGTTTTTCAAATTAATCATAGAAAAATGTAATGTAAAATTATAGGCATTCAACAATTGTTGGTATAGTTTTAACTGAGTTTTTGAAAGCAATTAATCTCATTCCTATATACTTCTTAAAAAATAAAATATTTGATACTTTCTGCATTGTAATATACAGGGTGTCCGTAAAGTCTGGACACATTAGCAAAAATGCATATTTCCAAGAAATGAAATTTTAAACATTTTTATTGAATTGGAATATTAACAAATATCATCTTAAGTGTGATTTCCATCATTTGTGATGCAAATGTTGATGCGCTTTGCAAGATTCTCATGAACTTGATACAATAACTTCACATTGCCATCAGTTTTAGCTCATTCCCTCTTTATGCATTCAATCAAGTGTGTTGCATCTGTGATTTTCATTGAATACACCTTCTCCCTTAGCATACTCCAGAAGAAGAAGTCAATTCTTTTGACAAAACCATCTGTGGAGGTAAAAAAAAAAAGTATAGAAAATGAGATTTCCTATATGTCCAGACATTAGGGACACCCTGTATATCTGTACATATTTTTTACCTGCAAATGTCCAAGATTTCTCATTGCTATAGTTAACAAATGTATGCATTAATCTATTTCCCTTCTGAAAAATTATTCTAACCAATTTAATTCATCAAGGTTAAAAAAGGTTTTCCTTTTTAAGAAGAAATGTTTTAAAACCTCATTTGTTAAATTACAATAGATTCTTTTGATTTGATATTTCTTGTTTTTGATTCTTATAAATTCAAAAGAAAGGTTTCTGACATTTTTTTGTATGCTTGCTTTCTATAGACTTGCTAAATTTTTTGTTCTTGCACTTTTTTAAAAGTCTATCTGATCTGGACTTTGAGAAATATTTATAAGATTGATGAATTACAAACTCAAATTGTGTGGTCGTGTCTTCATTGACAAGTTTGATTCATAGATTATTTATAAACCGTGACAAACAATGGTCTGTTTCAGAAAATTAAAATTAGATTAAAAAAAAAAAAAAAAATTAGGTGAACGATTTGAATATTGCTGACCTCAAAAGACCAACCTTTGTATCACTTAAAGATCTGCTTTTGCCAATCTTGGCTCTTTAGCCACATTATTAACAATGGTGTGACAATCAAAAAGTACATTGAATAGCATATTATAACATCGGATATCAAGCTTCTGTTCAAAACCAAATATGCAAGTTTGATGTATCAGTGCACATATATGCAAACTTGCAATTTGAAAGCATCAGGATATATCAGTAATTGATTTCTAAAAAGAAATATAGGAAAAAAATCTAAGAAAAGTATAATATTACAAACATAAGTAAACATTTATAGAAATTACTTCCAAAATAATGATTTATAAGCTCCAATAAAAATAAAATAAGGGAGTAAAGATGCATTTCTTTGTAACCAAATTCATATCTAATTAGTAAATAAGGATTTAAAAGCTGAAGGTTGTTAGTCATTCTGCTCCTATCCCTACACACAAACATGTAGATGGCAACAAAATCCGGTAAAATTTTTACAGCTGATTGATGATTGGTCAATCCAATTTTTAATATTTGTTTGGGATTTCTCTCTTTTATACTCTCTTTTTTTTTAATGACATTTCAATTTATTAGATGCTGTCCATTATAAATAATTTTGATGTCTTGGCTTTTATGAATATTACATCTTTAAGCAGACAATTTTTCCTTATTTCTTATTTGTTTTATTTTATTTATTTTAACAATTTTTGAAGTTTTGAATCAGCATTCAACTTTTTATCTTCACGCTTTTGCTGTTTGGCAAAAAAAACAAAAAAAAACTATAAATAAAACTTGTTATAACTTGGTAACTGCTATTTATCTCAGATTTTTATTGTTTTCTAATGGCAAAAATGAAAGATGGTGGCTTTCCACCATTTTGTTAAATGTTCTGATATTATATAAAAGAAGACTGTTGCTAATTGTGATAATATTCTGTGTGTTGTTACTGCAGCAGTTACATGATGTTACTAAGAAAAATTGTTGATAGTTCATAGTACAGTGTATATAATAAGCTTATACAATGTGTATTATAATTGATAATAACAAGAGTTATAATAAAATATGACATGCATGAATGCCTGTTGGTTGACTTTGTTTTAATTGAAATCTTGATGTTTTTCTTTCTTCAGAAACAACTGACTTTATATTTATTATCTATAGTGATGAATCTTTGTGAAAATGTTACAGGACAGAAGTTGAAAAGAAAAATTGGCAAAGTTTAACTTTCATACATACATAAACAGACTTATTATTATTATTATTATTATTAAAGCAGGACCAGTATTAATCTCTCACAAAGCAAGGTGGGTCCTGTCTGACAAAGGATTTTTCATAATGATTTGATGCAAGATATTACAAGGCCAAATGCTTTTCCTGACACACAACTCAGACATTCATGGTAGTGCAAGTATACCAACTGTTTTTATCAAGGCACCATCTCTAGGAAGGTTGCCATTCAAAGTTTGAAACCTCATCCTGGCCTGAAAAGTTTTCAGCTCTCCAAGAAGGGAATGATTCAGTACCTTGAAATTTCCATGCTGTTCCACATACTATTTCAGGTATTTAAAAACAAATTAAAATTGTTTTCTATTTAATAGAAATAATTTAACTTTTGATTGTAGAGCTACTACTTTGTTACTGCTATTACATCTGAACCATTCAAAATGTTCCATTTTTTTCAAGTTTGAAAAGAGGATATAGATATTTTTTTTATCATTTCACTCCAAGCAAGGCAATGACACTACTATTAAGCAAGAGGTTAAAGAACATGAGAAAAATACTATTAAGGAGAGAGAACAATAAAAGAACAAGAATTAAGAAGACAGAAGATAGTGATTGATATTGCATTTAGATATTTGGAGATAAAAATTGACTGGAAAACAAGAAGGCAGAAAAAAGTTCTTCAAGAAAGAATTGTGATAGAAAAAACTGTTAGTATAGAACTCATGATATTACATTTAGCCATTTCAACTATACACTGCATGCCAAATTATTATCGAGATAACTTTTTTTCTAATATTTCAAAAACTGTCCAATCAATTCACAGAAAATTTTCACACAATGTTGGCAACACTGACCTACGCAATCACTGAAATTTTTGTACTGATCTGCGCAATGTAAACAAACTGGCACCATATTTGTTATCAGCACGGTGATTTGAGCGTGCCAAATTATTAGAAAGTAAAATTCCCAGAATTGATCAAACAAAACATTTATTAATGTTGCACATGAATGTTTATGATCAAAAGAAGCTAATAAATAAGATAATCAAACAAATAATAACATATACAAAGAAAGGCTCAGTTTTAAACAAATTAATAGGGAATGTGCTTTCCCTGTTTTGAAATTACTTGAAGATGTTGACGATCCATAGAATTTGTTAATTGTAGGATGTCATCTGCTGTTATGCTGCGAGATATGTCAAGAATTGCTTCCCGCAACTCAGCGTTGCTCCTGAATTATCGTCCATTGGCGTACAGTCTTCGCTTCATGATGCTCCAAAGGTTTTCGACTGGGTTCAAATCTGGAGAATTTGGTGGCGACTTCATTTTCCATCGAAGCCTAACTGTTTCAAATATTCAGCAGTCTTGTGAGCAGCATGTGAGGGAGCATTATCTTGCATGAAAACAATGGCCCTTCTGAAGGCAACACTTTGCCTTTTCATCCACAGTGCAAGATGCTCCTTCATAAACGCTATGTATGCATCAGCAGTCATTTTGACGCCATCTGGTACTCTCCATGAGCCCACTAATGTTTTTCCAATAATACCACCCCTGATCATTATGCCTCCACCGCCTTGTTGGTGTCTCAAACGCTGATGGCGATTCTGTTCGTTCATTACCCAGACTTTGCACCATCTATCTGGCCCATCAAATGTTGCTCAAGTTTCGTCTGAACAAAACTTTAGAGAAGTCAATCTTCTAAATTTCCTTGGCTCATTTCAATCGATTTTGAATGTGATTTCTCATCAACGGAGACTTTGATACAGGTTTGACTGTTATTGCTATTTCCCTCAGATACCGACACCGAGTATTTTTAGACACAGTAGGATCCCCAATGCGACTGAAAAGCTCTTGACTGGTAAGTCCAGGGTTCTTCGTGGCCTCTCATTTAAGTCGTGACATGAGAAATAACCCTCGGCTTGCCTTTATCTGCCCTTTTACGTACTTGTGTAGGGTCGGCAGTGAACTTTTTCACTGTTTGATGACACCTCCCTATCATTTTAGAAATTTCTAGGGTAGATTTACCTTTTGAGAGTTCTGAGGTGATAGTTTTCTTTTCAGCATCACTTAAACTGCTGTTGTGAGTTCATTACCAGGCTATAGCAGTGGTGAACCAAAAACTTGGAGAGTTGAGTTAAAGGAAAAAAAAAACTAAGACATACTAAAGAGGCATGGCACATGGAACTAGAACAATCTACCCTGGTGGATGAAATAAAGGGTTTGGTTTGAAATTCCAATCACCTGAAGAAGGCCAGGATGTACAATGGCCGAAACGTTGTGAATATATGGCAATGAAGACGAGGATAACAGTCCAAATAATGTAAATAATCATAATATCTCATCTCAGAGATATAGACAGATAATAAAGAATAAAATGAAAAATAAGTAATATATTAAAAAAATATAAATTAATAATAAATAAAATACCATAACATTTAATAAATTATTGAGTTACCTCTATCATGGCATTTCATTAATATCTCAGTCATTAAATATTTAAATTAAGAAAATTTTACAGTTTTTTAAATTTTATTATTTTTTCAGAAAGCATCTTCAGACGCAAGGCTATAATGCTAAAGTAAAAAATATTCAATAAAGTATTAGATAGCTGTTGAAAAAAAGTTATTTTTTAAAAATTGCTAGGTAGCTAAAAACCAAAAGAAAGCGTTCAGTTAGATTTCGTAAATTTATGTCAATTCTGGTCAGACATACTTAGCTGTCAACTTCTGGAAGATTTTTAAAACCGAGAATTAATTTTTGTTTCCAAATGTGTCAAAATGGCCAAATTTAAATGAATTTTTTTTAAAATGCCGAAAAAGTTTTTTTTTTTTTTTTTAAGCATTACGCCACGAGCAAGGCGGGAAGCCACTAGGATGCAGGGGGTTGCAGAAGATTTGGAGCCGAGCAGATAGGGAGTGATAGAAGAAAGGATGAGGAGAGGATAGTGGATAGATCAAGGTAACTGGAGATGTCGATTGACATTACATTTGAATAGTTGGAGATTATAGCTCTCAGGAAAACAGTAATAGGGAAGGGTGTTTCACAGGCGAGAGGTGCGAGATATGAAACTATTGGAGTAGAAGAGACGGCTAGATTTAAAAGTTTCTACAGTGAAAGGGTAAGAGCGGGATGCCAACCTCGTAAGGCGCTTGAATTCATGAAGTCTGGGAACCAATGAAAGCAGCTCATTGGAGCAATTACCATGAAAGTATTTATAGAAAAGACAGAGAGAGGTGACGGTGTGTCTGTGAGAGAGCAACTGTAGACAAGATGCCAGATCAGGGCCAATTATATTACATATCTGCCTCTGGATCTTGTCAAGAACTCTGAGGTAAACAGAAGGTGCACCAGACCATATATGGCAGCAATACTCCATGCAAGGGCGAATGGTTGATTTGTATATTTGAAGTATCAATTCCGGGGAGAAAAATTTCCTGGTGTGGCACAGAGAGCCAACTTTCCTCACAGTGGACGAAGCAATTGACTCAATGTATTTGTTCCATCTCAGGTCAGCAGTCAACGTGAGACCAAGCAGACGCAGAGAGTTGCTCTCAAGAAGTTGACTATCAGACATTCTAATGGGGGGCAGGGAAGGATCTCTATGGTGATTAATAGAGAGTAGTTTAGTTTTTGAGTCGTTAAAGTTGACCAGCCAATTCTTGCCCCAGTTGACAACCGATTGGAGGTCCATTTCAAGATGAGCGGCCAGGTTAGTTTTGTCAGCGACACTAGTTTTGTTTTTGAGGCAGGAGTAAATTGTAGTGTTGTCTGTGTAGATGCCAACTTGGGAATCTATGGCATCAAGAAGGTCGTTGATGAAAATAAGGAATAGAGTGGGGCCAAAAATGGAGCCTTGGGAAACACCTGTGTTCGTGGGATAGGAACTGGAGGAGAATCCGTTGAGAATGACCTTCAATTCACGGTTTGACAGGAATGATTGTATTAGGTCAAACAATCGACCTGTAATACCATAACCCTGGAGCTTGCAAAGAAGGCCAGCATGCCAAACCCTATCAAATGCTTTGGAGATGTCTAGGGCCACGGCACGAGCCTCACCGTTATTTTGAAGGGCTTGGTAGACGGTTTCAGTGATGGCCGTAAGCACATCAGCTCTAGATCGGGCGTAGCGGAAACCATATTGCTTGTCTGAGAGCAGGTTATGTGAGGTAAGGTGGTTAACCACTTCAGCGTTGATTAGGGCTTCGAAGACTTTGCTGAAGTGGGGTAGGAGATTAATAGGAGTTGAGATTCCACTCAATATTATGTCTGTTTGAAACACATCAGGGAATTTTGCTTAGTGGAAATAGTAAATTTAATCATTATCATTTAGCTTCAATCAAAGCTAAAAAGAAAGCTTCAAGAATGCTTTTTCATTTATCAAAAATAAAAATCCATTTTAAAAACCACAGTATCAAAACTGAGTGGAAGTAACAGAAAAATCTAATGAAATTTTGTATCTAACTAATCGTCATAAACCGATTTCTTTCTCTCTCTTCTTCCAAAGAAGCTGAACAACAACAATGACAACAATAAAAAACGCATGAAGAAAATCTTCCATTGAATTGCTAGCATGTTGATCTCACAGATCAAAAAAAAAAAAAAAAATAACTAGGTTCAGTTTGCTATAAATTCATTGTGAATTAATCCCCCCTCCTACGGTATCCAAAACAAAATAATGCTTATCATATGGGAATGGGATCATTTACATGTAAAAATTTTTTAGAAGAATTAAATTCGTAATCAATCTGGAGATTTTTTTTTTATTACTATCGATTATAAGCACTCCAGATTACGAATATATAGGGAAAATAATAGGAAAATCTATGACAAAGTGGAAAAAAACAAAAAAATGTTTACGCTTCACCACACTAACGCGTAAAACATCAATTTTTTTTTCAGTCCGATGAAATCCTGAAGGACGAAATGCGTCAAACGGATTTTTTCGCAATTCGTCATAGATTTCCCTATTATTTTTTAAATTTTATTTTTATGAAATCACGTCGTATTCGTTTTTTGGGGGGTTTAGGTGCTGGTTAGTTTGTTTTTTTACAGCGAATTTACAAAGCAAATTGGACCACACCACATTAACTTAAAAAAAAAAAATTAATTACTTTTTTGTTTATATGTGAACTACGTCTATATAATTTAAAAAAAAAAAAAATCTGGTCGCACTGCCTAATTGTAAAACACCAGTAAAACTAAAAGTCCATAAGTTAATGACATTTTTATTTTTAGTCCAGACATTACCTGTAAGTGCAGTAAGAAGCTAAATTCTTAATGATAAAAGAAGTTGGACATAAAAATAAATGAATTACTTAAAATAAAAATATCTTTACTTTACAAAAGAAAGAAACTAAGCGAAATAGAAGAAAGGCTATGACTAACTCGTGACGGATCAGCCTCTTTACCTGCCTTTTTTTGTGTGTGTGTCTGCCCAGCGCAGTTAGTGAGTGAGGCATGCTGGGAAGACATGTTCGACTTAGAGGAGGAAATTTGAATTTTCTTTTTTTTCTGCTTGTTTTACTTTTAAAGTTTTTAATGTGTTGTTTCAGTTAAAATGTTACAGCAACCGATGCCGCCAAAGTTAATGCGCTTTGAGCGTGGATTTCCCCTCAGGGAGTCAAAAGTTTACAGTAAGTAATTTGTCTTGTTTTTTGGGGTTTTTTTAAAATAAATAACCGATAAGAATTTGTTGAAGCGAAGAACAACAATTATTAATTAACCTGTTGAGAGAAACATCGGATTTTTATGTAAACTTATTAAGTTTGTTACCGGGAAAAGTCATCAAAAGTAAAATGATTTCATTTTTTTCTAAAGAATTCTGCATTAATACCTTAAAAAAAAAAATCTATCAGTTGAAAAACATAACATCAAGCATTTTTGAACGAATAACAACAGGTAGATAATGATTTCATCAGCGCTAATAACATTTTTAGTCTCTAGAGTTCTTTCTTTTTTTACTGATCTTATTTTGTATTTCCATTAAAAAAATAATTAAGCTAAATTAAAATTAATTATTTGCGTTTGATTATTTGTCTCTAGTTTCAACATACAACTACGTACTCCATAAATAAAATTGGTTTGTTTTTAATTAATCAAAAACAATTATTCATTAAAGTCTAAAGAAGTGTTCAGTTACTTAAACTCTTTATTTGGCGAAAAGCCTAATTAAAAAAAATATTTAAATAATACACAAAAAGCGGAAGGTCACAAACGAATTTTTTATTTAAAAAAAATTAAAAAAAACTTTTTATGAAATGCTGAGTAAGTGTCTTTTTCTCTAGAACGTTAAAAAGCATTGAAGTAAGAATTACTGTTTTTTTTTATTCATGGGCTAATTGGTAAAATACGCAGTTGTATTGGTGAAATCATTTTATTTTCAATTATCCTGAAAATATAATTTTTTCCTTGATTTAAAAAAAATCTTTACTATTTCTTTCTTTGCGTGGGGAATGAATGAATAAAATAACTTAAAAAATTTAAAAGTACTTGTTAGTTAACATTTAAGCATGCAAAGTTAAAATAAAAACTATTTTATTTTAAAATAAACTTTGTTTCTTTGTCCTATATTTAAAAATTTAAATATTCTACATTTGTTTATCCTAGAGTTCACCAAGTCCATTTTTCTATCTTTCATAATCACAAAAAATTGTAACTAGTCGTAGCCTATTGACTTGTGTGTGGCTAATACTAGATTGCGTGTGTTTCTGTAACGGTAGCATAGTAATTTTTAAACTAGTAATTAAATTACTTTAAATTACTATGCTACTATTTATTTTTCGCAGTTATTGTCTTTTTAATTTAACTTTTTACTTTCTAAAAATGCCTCTTGCTCATTAAGTTATTAATTTTAAACTGAAATTTTTCCAGCTAATGATTAAAAAAACAGTGTAATAAATAATAAAGTGAAAAAAAAAACCATGATGATCAAACAAAATTCAAATTGTATTATTAACTTTTAAATTCTTTTTAAAAATAATAAAATTTAATTTCCCTGCTAGCTAAGGGTTGTTTTGTTTTCGTTAGAAAAATAACGTATTTTGTCTCGGAGTGTAGCGTGTAACTGCTACATGGTTATCGCAGATTTTACAAGTGCATAGTTGATTACTGAGGACTTGTTTTAAGGATTTGATTACAAAATGGGTTTTGAATATGAGCCACGTACAAAAAAATCTATTTTTTTTTTAATGTGCCTAAGAAAAGTAACCGTTGTAAAATAAAAATGTAAATGAATAACTTTTGTTTTTTTTTGTTTTTTTTTTTTTGCCCACAATGGCATTGATTGGATCATGTTGAAAAAGATGTGATTGCGATGTGATCTTTGAATATTTTTCGTATCGTGTTGCTTAGAGATAAAGTAAATGATTTTATTATTTTGTAATTAACTCGTCATCAGGAAATCCGTCTCTTTACAAATTAAACCAGTTATTTATTATCACACATTCCTTGTTAATACAAAGAATTAGAAAACAATTCACAGTTCCATCTTAAAAGAAAAAAAAGTTCGTCGTGGTAGAGTAGAACCTCATCAATATCACCGTCGTTACTCACCTTAAGGGTAGGGGGTTATAAGGAGAGCCGTTCTCTCTAAGGCTTCATCCTCTCTCCTTTGCATTAAAAATGGGTAGGGGTCAGGGTTAATCCCTTCTGTCTGTTGCGTGCCAAAAGGCAAGTGTTGGGCGGGGGGATTCGACAATGTCTGGACTCTGGAGTTACATACACGTGAGAGTCCCTTCCTTAAAACTCGACCGTGTGTCACATTTCACCTGAGGGAGGCGGATAAATACGTTTTTTTGTTGTTTGTGGAATCAGTTTTCTTTTTATTGTTGATGTGAAAACAAAAAAATATGTAGATTGTAGTACGTCTTTTTCTTTTCTTTTTTTTTTTTTTATTAAAAAGTCTCTCCTTTTCTCGCATGATCATCAACAACAAATAAGAAAAAAAACCCTGAATCGGGATGATTGCTTTTTTTCCCCAATAAAGAAAAATAGAATCCATTTTTTTTTTTTTTTTTTTTTTTTCGTAAAAATTATCATAAAATTTGAAATCGACAAACAGTGCAAGTGGAAAAGATTGATAAACGACGCGTTTCGCTGACGTCAGTTGATCTCGGCTTCTTTAAGTCATAAGGTAAAAAAAAAATTAAGGTTACAATTACATGCTGAAAAAATACACAAAAAAAAACATAATAAAAACAAAATTTTATTGTCAAAAAACCTTTGTATTATTAAGAAAAACTGCCAAAGCAAAGGATTCTTTGTAAATTTCTTAATCTTTTTTAGAACCTTGGAAATTTTGGTTAAAAAATTTTGTTTTCTGGTGTCAACGCGGGACCATGAATTACGATGGGAAATTTGAGTGTCTTTTTTGCAGTAAAAAAACATTGATTTGGAAATTCTTACAAAAAACAAATTGTCGGATTTTTAATGAAACTTAAAAGGACTTTATTCAGAAATGAATTAAGTTTTTGAAACGTTTCTTTTTTAGAAAAGCTTTGTAAAATTATTATTTACTATTATTTATTTGTGCGGACTTTAAGCTAACTACTGCAGAGGGCTTTGGGGGTGGGGCTTTAGCCTCTTACCTTCAGCGTTTGTACATAAAAGTTATAAAAGAATTTAAAATGATAAAATTATTATTTTATCTTTATTCGACACCTTAATTCGGCATAATCTTTCTATGTGTATGCAACCAATTCCTGTAGTTTGTTAACATTTTTTTTTTTTTTTTTTTTTTTTTTTTGCGCATAATTTTTATTTTCTTTTAAAATTAGCACTCTTTATGATCCCATCATCACATAAAGTCGCTCTTCTTAAGACATTAGGGAATCCGAACTATAATATTTTGAATACGTCACAATACGCATGCTAGAAAAAGAAAAAAAAACCATGAGTAACATTACTACCATGTCCCGTTTAAGTTTTAATTTAATTATGATTTTTAGCAATTGAGACGGAAAGTGAAAAAGTTGTTCTTTTAATAAAGAATTGTTTTTTTAACCTTTCACGCTGTTCAATATTTAAATTTAACTTTAAATGAGTTATTTATTTAATTTTTAATTGATTTAATTAATTAATAATTGTAAGTACAATAGTTACTACCCTTTACTTCATGTTGTTTATGATTTGCCAAGATCGAAAGCGGATGGACGGACACACATACACTGTGCTTTATTTATATAGATTTATTTTTTTTACATCTGTTACCTCAAACATCTTTCATTTGTAGTTTGTGTGTATTATTTTATTTTATTAAATCGTTTTTGTATGACAAAAAAGACTGGAAATAGGACAGCTACAGTGAGTGGTCATCAAACACACTGGAACAAAGAATGCGATCTTTATGCTCAGAATGTTATCAAATGCAGGAGGACAGTGTACCTGTGTTTTATAGATTATACAAACTCATTTGATAAAGTACACCACAGAGATCTGTTGGAACTGTTCAGTGTTAATTGCAAATCAGAGATCCTAAAATGAAACCAGTGTGGAAATTTAAATATCTAGAAAGTGTTTTAACAGAGAATGGAAAGTGTGACACTGAAATCCGAAGGCATATTGGGATAGCCAAAGATTCCTTCCAAGAGCTAAGCAGAGTATTAAGAAATAGAAAAACTTCACTAGAAACAAGGAAAAGAGTATTAAACATGAGTAATATCTGTCCCCCTGTATCAGGGTGACAGATATTACGTAATAGTTTAATGCTCTTTTCCTTGTTTCTAGTGAAGTTTATTGCTGGATAATCTCAAAGAGTTCTGAAGCAACAGGAATATGGTTCTACGGAAGGATGTTGAAAATACTATGAATCGAACATGTGAGCAACGACAAGGTTTTAGAGAAAATGGAAACAAAAAGGAAACTTATACTTAAGATCAGGAAGAGGAAGTTGAAGTTTCTGGGGGATGTAATGAGGAAGGAAGCCTTGGAAAATCTGATACTCACAAGACAAAGTAAAAGAGACAGACGAAAGCAATGCATTATATATTTGAGTAAATGGATGGTGGAACAGTTTAGCAGAAATAACAGAAAGACAAAATTTATTAAGAGCTGCAAGGGACAGGAAGTTGTGGAGAGCTATAATCACCTACATCTTGAGGGGACAAGGCACATAAAGAAAAAGAATATATTTAATGTCAATTCTAATATTCTGTCATAAAACTAAATGACTGGTTCTCAAAAACATAAACAAAAGGTAACCTTTTACTTTTTTTACATTTACAGTAAAAGATTTTTTTTCTTGACCAATATGTACGATGGAAAGTAAAATATTATCAAGCACTGGAAATGTTAGATGAATGATTTATATTGTCAGAATTAGCACATCAAAATTAGTTCTCATCATTTTCACAAGAAGTGGGGATGATTTTCATGGGGGTCAGGCCCCACTTTGGTAATAAACGCAAAGTATTATTTTATTTAATTTTATTGTTAGACGTATTTCCAAAATATAATGTCGTATCTCTTTAGGACTTAGACGATCGTGATTTTTCCTAGATTCCTTTTTATTTGTAAATTACCATTCATTCTTAGGAAATACAGGGAAGTGGTTTTCTGTTGCCATCTCCACAGTTTAGAATTCACTTTTCCTACTATTAAACTGGTAGCCCCAAGACTATAGAGCATAGTCTACCCAGCTCATCGTTCAGAGCTATTTTACTTCTAATTAATTCATGCTTAATGATCATAGATTGTATTGTAATGACCTGAATATGTTGTGATAAAAAGTAGCAATAAAACTGAAAAGAAAAACTATTCAAAAATGAATAATAGAAAATTAAACTTAAAAATTACTGGATTTTCCCGCTCTTCCTATCTACTTATAGTAGAGAAAAATGAACTGTTTTTTTTTTTTTTTTGTTGTTTTTTTTTTAAATGTCATATCTTGTCAGGATGTAGGCAATCATGGCTCTCCACAGATTCCTTTTATTCATTATCTGTAAACTGCCATGACATCTTGGTCAAGATAGTGAAGTAGTTTCCCATTGCATTTTTCACAGTTTGGAATTTAGTTTTCCTTCTCTTAGACTAGTAGCCAACCAAGTAGCCTTGGTTGGCTACTAGTCTAGTTTACCCTGTTTTTTAATCCATAGTTAAGTTACTTATTTGTAATTAATTTCTGTTTAACAGTTGTAGATTGTATTGTAATAACTTGTGTATTGTGATTAAAAAAGAAACAAAGTAAAAGAAAAAACATTAGTCAAAAATTATTTTCTTCTTTATTTACTATTAACAGATTTTAAGTTTCTCTATCTCCCCCTTTGTGTCTCTCTCTCTTTCTCACTCTTAAAAAAATAAAATCTTAACTAGGAAGTAACTTAGAAACAAAAGTTTTTTTTCTTTTTTTTTTCTTGGTCCTCTTCCTTCAATGACTAATATCTCAATTTGATAGGTTGGAGAAGTGATAATTGTAAATTATTAGTCAAGGTAAAATTTCCCATTCACTCAGCTCTTAGAAACTATTTACCACACATTATGTATCCTTATTTTTTATTTTATTTTATTTCAAGAACTGCCACTATATGAAATAAACTATATAATATTCAATTCCTACCAGTCATTCTATGTCAAATGAACAAGGGTCTGACCATCACCAACACAGATTTTTTTCAAATTTCGTACACTTATAGAGCTTATATTATATAGAGTTTTAGAAATTGAATGGTACCTATTTTATATCTCTAGGTCAAAGTGTTCTCGTGATATGACTCTTTGCCAAAAAAGTGAATTTTGGAAAATGGTCGCAAAGTTTAAATATCAATATTTCTGTTATTTTTTTTCCCTTACAAAGCCAAATTATATACCATTTTAAAATACTTGGATATATCTAAAATGTGATCTTTTTATTTTTTTTATTCTATTTATTTATTTTTTTGCTTACAGATCAAATAAGATAATTTGACCTTTCATTTTTCAAAGGGTTTTTTTTTTTTTTTTCTTTTTTTTTTTTTTAATTTAACAACAAATTTATCTGCTTTATGGCAAGATATATACAAAATTTTTGTGGTGGACTTTTGACTGTGGCCTGACTTACAAGGGTTTTACTGAGGTGGGCCAAATTCAAAATGGAGAATTTGATATTTACCATTTTATGCTAACATTTTCATATCTCCCAATATGGTCAAGCTAAAGCTGATTAATATTCATATAAGAACTATGATCATAAAATCAACAGAATTTGTGTTATTTGTGATTAGATGTTGACCAATTTGGTAGAAAATAAACAAGCTTATTTTTAGTTTTGTTTACATTTTTATTATACAACAAATAGATTTTTATATGAAAAAGTGAATTAATGTCAAGATAACAAAATAATATGAAAATATGCAACAAATGATATTTATAGTTAACAAATTTTTGTTGACATTTGACATGGTACACTAAGTGCACAAAACCAATAATTTTCAGTATTTTTATAGATATTTAATAAATTAAGTTTTGATCTGAAAAAGTGATACATTAAAAGGAATATTTAAGAAAGTAAAGAGTACACCTCTGGTGACTATGAACTTATCCAATACTATAAAGAGTTCCAGGTTATGAGGTTGTGTATAGTCATATTTGAGTCAGCCTTTATACTAATTATACAGGTGTTATGGCAATAGCCTCAGCATTACATATAGAGAATGAATTACATTATACTGAGTAGGAGTGTGTTATAACAATAGGGAATTATAATAGTTGGCAACAATGAGCTCGAATGTAAATGTGGTATAAAATTGCAACCTTATAACTGAAGTTATGATGGTTGGCAACGAGGATACTCAAACATAAGCGCAGGCAAAAATTGCAACATCATAACTGAAGTTATAATAGTTGGCAAGTAGGAACTTGAACTCAAGCACAGTATAACAAGCCCCACATTATAACTGGTGTTATAATAATGAGTGACTAGATTTTCGAAACATGTGTGGGCAACAGGAGTTACAAGAATTTCAACCATGTTGGTTTTTAAAAATCTTTCTTGCAGATATGGAGAAAATTTTGGCTTCAATAGTTGAAATTTTTGCAGGAAGAAAGTAATACATAATATTGCTACGGATAAAATAGTCACACGAAACAAAAGAAAATTTGTTAACATACAAATCAGTAATGTGAGAGTAAAAATGTTACTAGATAGTGGTAGTAACATTTCAGTTTTAAATGAACCACATGGAAAAAAAATTGGAAACCTTTATTAAAGAGGACTTATCAAGTTGAAACTTCAGTTTTTGGTGAGAAATTATTTTTTGGGAGAATTAACATGTGATGTTTATTTTCAAAATAAGCAGGTGAAAACAAAAGCTTATGTTCTAAGAAATGTGATAAATCTATTCAATACTGACTGGATGAAACTATTTGAACTGTGGGAGTTGCTGATAAATGCTTATTGTAAAAATGTAAGTTGACAAGCAACAAATGTAAAAATTCATAATGAGAAACTGAAGGAAGAATTAAAAAAATGTTTTCCTAATGAACTGGGTTGGTATTCAAAATTCGGGGTGAATTTTCAAGTAAAAAAAAAAAGGTTGAACGCCTGTATTTAAACTGAATCGAAGTGTACCATTTGCAGCATTAGAATAAGTAAATGAAGAATTGGACAGACTAGAAAGAATTGGTGTATTGCAGAAAATAAACCATTCGAAATGGGATGCACCAGCGGTGGACATAAAGAAAAGAAAAATGACAAAATTTGTGTTTACACGGATTTTCTGACTGGATTAAATGGTTGTCTTGAAATACATAACTACCTGTTAGAAAGTCTAAAAAAAATTTTGGGAAATTGAATGACAGAAAAAAGTTAACATAAAGGACACCAAAATGAACTGAAGAAAAAATTCACTGATGAAAGACCTGAAGAACTGCTAAAAATGCAGTATGACATTTTTGATGTGTCAGCACCAAAACAAATCAAAGAACCTATAAAGATAAGTTCAAAGAAAAGAAAATGCTACAAAGAAAGAGGAGGGGGAGATACTAATACTAAATAAAAAAATTATTTAATAAAGTAGTAATCCCACTAGTGGGGATGTTGTGGAGTAAAGAGTAGACCCCCAGTGACTATGAACTCATCCAATAAAGTGTTCCAGGTTTTGAGGTCATGAATAGTGGTATTTGAGTCCATCTTCATACTAATTATACAGGCATTACAGCAATAACCTAAGCATTATGTATGGAGAATACTTAACAAACTTTGGTGGTGGTGTGTTTTTTTTTAGTATGTTTTTTTTTTTTTTTTTTTTTTTTAAGCATTACGCCCCGAGCAAAGCGTGAAGCCACTAGGATGCAGGGGGGTGCAGAAGATTTGGAGCGAGCAGATAGGAGTGATAGAAGAAAGGATGAGGAGAAGGATAGTGGATAGATCAAGTTAACTGGAGATGTCGATTGACATTACATTTGAATAGTTGGAGATTATAGCTCTCAGGGAAACTGGAATAGGGAAGGGAGTTCCACAGGTGAGAGGTGCGAGACATGAAGCTATTGGAGTAGAAGAGACGGCCACATTTAGTAGTTTCTACAGTGTAAGGGTGAGAGCGTGATGCCAGCCTTATAGGACACTTGAATTCATGGAGTCTGGGAAAACAGTGAAAGCAGCTCAGTGGAGTAATTACCATGAAAGTATTTATAGAAAGACATAGAGAGGCGACGGCACGTCTGTGAGAGAGTGACTGTAGATGAGATGCCAGATCAGGGCCAATTATATTACATATCCGCCTCTGGATCTTGTCAAGAACTCCGAGGTAAACAGAAGGTGCACCAGACCATATATGGCAGCAATACTCCATGCAAGGGCGAATGGTTGATTTGTATATTTGAAGTATTGATTCCAGGGAGAAAAATTTCCTGGCACGGCACAGAGAGCCAACTTTCCCTGCGGTGGACAAAGCAATTGACTCAATGTATTTGTTCCATCTCAGGTCAGCAGTCAACGTGAGTCCAAGCAGACACAGAGAGTTGCTCTCAAGAAGTTGACTATCAGACATTCTAATGGGGGGCAGGGAAGGATCTTTATGGTGATTAATAGAGAGTAGTTTAGTTTTTGAGGCGTTAAAGTTAACCAGCCAGTTCTTGCCCCAGTTAACAACTGATTGGAGGTCCATTTCAAGATGAGCGGCCAGGTTAGTTTTGTCAGCGACACTAGTTTTGTTTTTGAGGCAGGAGTAAATTGTAGTATCGTCCACGTAGATGCCAACTTGGGAGTCTATGGCATCAGGAAAGTCGTTGATGAAAATAAGGAATAGAGTGGGGCCAAGGATGGTTTGACAGGAATGATTGTATTAGGTCAAACAATCGACCTGTAATACCATAACCCTGGAGCTTGCGAAGAAGCCAGCATGCCAAACCCTATCAAACGCTTTGGAGATGTCTAGGGCCATGGCATGAGCCCCACCATTATTTTGAAGGGCTTTGTAGACGGTTTCAGTGATGGCTGTAAGCACATCAGCTGTAGATTGGGTGTAGCAGAAACCATATTGCTTGTCTGAGAGCAGGTCGTGAGAGGTAAGGTGGTTAACCACTTCAGCGTTGATTAGGGCTTCGAAGGGCTTTGTTATACCAGTATGAATGTGTTATAACAATAACCTTACAATTGGGAGTTATAATAAAAAGATTCTTAAACATTTGCAAATAGATTAACAAGCTAACCTATTTTTCTTGTTGGAATCCATGTTTAAATAGAAAAAAAAAATTGGATATGCAAACCACTTATTTTTCACTCAAAATTTTTGTGATGACCAACTTTGATTGTATTTAATGTTATTTCAAGAAATTCTCTTTTCTAAAATATTTGAATTATTTTCCATCTCAATTTCAAAAGTTTACAAGTCCTTCCAGTGTTAGTTATTGCATCAGCTAAAGTAAGACTATCAGAATAATTTAAAATTAATATATCTGGATGTAATAGATAACAGAAAGATGAGGAATGGCTATTCACTTGTAAAAATGTCAATTTTGACTCTTCATTATCAGGATATTATTCAAGCAAACATCCTAGCCACCAATCCCTATCAAAGATTGCTGTAACAAATCCCTTAATGTTTTCAAGCTCTTCTATATTGTGCCATTTTATAATTTTGATTATTTTTCTTTCATCCTGACTTGACACTCATCCTCATTTTTGTCACCATATTTATTACAACATTTTGGCCCTTGTACACTCCAGCCTTCTTCAAATGATTGAAATGTTGAACTGAACACTTTATTTTGTTCACTGGGGTAGACTAGGGGTTAGATCCAGTGACAGACCCAAAGAGTTGTCCCCCTTTCATTCCTGCGATGCCTCTTAATTGTGTTTTCAAATTGATTCTGTGCAAAAACAATTGTGTTTTTCCAATTTTTGGCACTGTCAGAACCACCACAAGGTAATTTTACGTAGTCCTGTGAAGTTTTGTTGAAATCGGTTGAAAAATGTAGGAAATCCAATCCAATATATAAACGTACAGACACACACACACACACACACAACCTGGGTTTTATAATAAGTATGATTTCACTTCTTTAATAATAATTTCACTTTCTTTCTTCACTAGTAGATTCTTGATGAGGAATTTTAGTCAAAATCAGTTTAATTTTCTTTGATACTTTAATTTTTCTTACTTTTTATTCCTCATAACTGGTTTCTAGGTGGTAGCACCTGCTAGGGTCCCAACTAGGGATAAATAATTAACCCCCAAACTCGGGTCAAAACACTATGAAAGTATAAAAATAGATTTTTATAGTAAAAATACCAGCAGTACATTTTTGAAAAAACAATATTACCAGCAATACATTTAACTCTGGACAAAAACCCTCTTTACAAAAATATGTCAATGAAATCTGATCTACAAAACGATTTCATACAAATATTCATTCTATTCATACAAACCTCTCCTAAAAATCTTGTCAGCATTGAATAATCCATTGAGGTTGATATGTTGTAAAATAAACCAAACCAAAAACCCAATCATAACTGGTTTGTTTATCAAGTTTCTGATGCTTGATTGATTTTACCAATCACTGACAGTGAGTCATTAAGAAGTTGCAATTCATTTTCCGTATCTACAAAAATGCTAGAAGGCTGTGGCTGCCTTTCAGCTGATGTTGAAGTACTTTCAGAAAACTAACATAATGCTCTTAATTTTATTCAACAATGAGTTTGCATGTTAATCTTTGTAAATGTTAAGAATCTTTTTTAAAATATTCATTTCAATGTATCATTTATTCAGATGAAAATTTAATTTATTAAATATCTATAAAAATACCAAAAATTTGATTGTTTTGTGCATTTAGTGTACCATGTCAACAAAATTTTGTTAGCCATTATCATCGTAGGCTATTTCAAGCTTTCATCTTTCCAAAGAATACCAGGATGTACATAAAGGAATTTTAACTACCACCCATACACCATATTGATTCTTGATAATAACTGAGACAGTCAAAAGTACTTGAACAACATATTGCACACTATGAACTTCAAACTTTATCCACAACTTCGAGTACAATATTCAACACCTTATTCAAAAATTAGAAAAATACGATAAAAAAATGAAACTGGCAGAGCTTATTGGTTCTTTTTAACTAAATTTGTTTGGGTGAATAGTTGCTACTTATATATATATAGGGAGATTGAAAAGAAACTTCCTATTTTATGTATGAGTGGCCAGCCAGGAGTCCTGACTTAACACCCTGTGACTTTTTTCTTTGGGGTTGGTTAAAGGAGCAAGTCGACTACACCAAACCAAGACTTGAAGGGCGAATACAAGAAGTTATGTCTTCCATACTACAAGAGTTCCTGGTGAAATCAGTTGATGTGATTCCTGGGTGGCTCAAGGAGCTGGTAGCAAAATCTGGTTCCTATATCGAATTTTAAATAGAATCTCATTTGAAATGCTTTCCTCTCATATCCATTTCTTATAAAAATTATAGTTAATAAATTTATATATATTTTAAAATAAGGACTTACTTTTCAATTACCCTGTGTATACACACACACACACACACACACATATATATAAAACGAACATAAAAAATGGATAACAACTCAAATGTGTACTCACTAAAAGTAATGTTTATAGCAATAAAGAAATAATTTTGGATAAAAAAAAAAAAATATCTGTGTGATATATATATATATATATATATATATATATATATATATATATATATATATATATATAAGATTTAGAGTTAAAAGAATCCAATAAAACACCTACATTAAAATAAAATTAATATGAAATGCCAGAAGATGTAAGCTTTTGAATGACCCATGTCCTTTGTACTTACATGAGAAACAATATATTACTAGGTTTATATAAAAAATAAAAGTTTACTAAATCAGTGAAATTAAGTAACTATTTTTGCCGTCATTGTCATAAATTTTACTTAAATAATATTTAAATACAAAAAAAAAAAATGTGACCTAATATACATACTTATACTTGATGTAAAAATAATTCTACATACTATAAGGGATTCTAATACATTTAAAAATGTTCTTAAAAAATATAGTATAATAAAGATTAAAAATGAAAATATTTCAAATCGTAGTTAATTAAAACGTATTCTAACCTACCCCCCCCAAATCTTTAAATTTACAAATAGAAAAAAATGCCATAAGAATTTTTTGCCGTTAACAATAAATTTTTAAAAAACTCCAGACGACATGCATTCAACGGATGTCAGATTTCATTGAAAAATACATCCCTACCCCTTACCAAAATGTAACTAATAACGGATACAATAATACAGACATAATGAACACCCAGACACCCCTTGTCCAGTTGAAGTAGATTTATCTGTAACCTTGGAAACGTGAATTATGATTTTAGCTGTATCTTTAAAACCCAGTAATTTTAAAAGTTACTCCAAAATTCGCTTGAGGGTGAAATGGAACTAATGTCTTTAATTTAATTACAAAATTAAATTCGTAGCTTTTAGCTTCCATTTTTGAAACATGGTTAGAACTGTGTTATATATATATATATATAAAACTGAAAATTCATAACCTTTACTCTTGATGTGACGTCAGTTATGATAAAGTCATGTTGACTTTTTATCTTATCTCAGACAGTAACAAACCCTGCATCTTGTGACTATTAATCTAACCTTATTATTGGCTTCTACCATAAAATCATATTTATATTTGATTTTGCTTATTTAACTGTAATAACTTTTTATATTAAGAAATAATATTTACAAATGAATTCTCTTTAGAAATCAGTCGGTACCCAAAGTAACTGGTTTTTGGGGTCTATATAGAAGTCACTGTTTTGGAAATTGTTTAAACTGCTTCCCATTGTTTTGTTAAGAGTTGCTTGCTGACCAACCCCCTCAGAATATAAGCATGTCCTGCATTTTGAGAATCAATGATTACATGTAAATTTTGCTTTCTTAAAGATGTACTTACACACAAAAAGCTGGAATACTTGTAAAATCTTGTCTGCCTGCCCCACCCTATCTCTTTTCTCTCTCCCTTTCCCCCTTCTCTCAAAAATGCTAAACTAATTTAATTCAATATCTGTCTATATTTCTGAGATGAGGTATTGTAATTATTTACATTATTTGGACTGTTGTCTTCATCTTTATTGCCATATTCATTTGAATATGGCAATAAAAAGGAGGACAACAGTCCAAACAATGTAAATGATTTAATTTGGATTTGTAGGTCTGGGAACCTGCCCCTAACGAAGCCTACAGGTTGGGAATTTGTTAACAGTGTTTGTGGCTCCCCGGCTTCATATTATATCTGTTTTTACATTAAATTGGGGTCGTGGGTATTGTATTTATGCAATCTACACTCCACACAACTGAAAAACACACCTACACAAATCTACCCATGGACATATTGTGTATAGTTACTAAACTTAGTTCAGTTTGGTAGAAGGCCATGGACATCTCTGTGTAAACTGCTTCTTATAGACTGATTTCTATTAGAATGAAAAAAAAAATGAGTACAGATTTTTGTTCTGTTTTATATATATTTCTTATAAGAAACTATGGCAATATGTAAATAAAGACAAAATTAAATTTAAATTTTCTTTTCTTTTTTTTTTTTCCACTATAGTAAATTGAATAACTTTATTCATGCCATTACAAATGCTTTTAAAAATTCATAATTCTCTTTTTATCAAAGCAATTTTTCAAATGCATTTTGGTCAACTGTTAATCCTTTTTATGTGAAAGGAAAAAGAAATGCTAGTCAGTTCAAAACAATTCATCAAATGGAACTTCTTTTGTTGTCTTCATTTCTTATTAATGTTCACTTAATTTTTTTTTTTTTTTCATGTCAATTTATTGGAAGACCATGTATGTGTATGTGTGAAAGAGTTCTTTGTTTGTCACCAGTAAAACCCAGGCCTTTGACAAAGAACCGGTGTGAAATATTGATCCCAATCATTCTGTGACAATGTAGCTTGCATGAAAGATTAAAATGTGGTTTTATATCTGCACTGCTCTGCTATCCATCAAACTAAAAAGGCCTCACTTTTAATTACCTGCTAAGTGTCCATTTTGAATTACTTCATTTCTTTCTTTCGTTTTTTTTTTCTCTCTTTTTCCTCTTTCTCTCACTAATCTCTGCATGGGTCTATATTCAGATATAATTCTATTGTATTGAGTCATTAACTTAGATGTCTTAATGGAAAACACAGCTGGCTTTCAAAGTGGTAGAGCACGAAAGATTTTTTTTCCTTTCTTTTGTGAGTGGTGGGCACTACAAAGATCTCAACAATTGAAATCTTAGTAGAAGCTGTTATACCTATATTTACATATTTATTTATTTTTTTTTTAACTTTTTCCAGAGAAATGCATTTTATTTTACATTTTCTATAGCTTTCGATGGCCAGAGAACTTTCTCAAGGCTGCCGACTACTCTTTTATGTGCATCCATCTTTTGTTACTAAACTCTGTCAGCTATCTTTTTTTCCTGTACCACTCACCCTCTTCCCAACACTGCAGTATATTAAATGCAATGGCTGACAGTATAAAAAAGGTGCTTTCTCTCCATCCATCTGTGAACATCTTTGTTTTCAGTGATTTTAATGCTCACCACAACACGTAGCTGAAACATTCCAAAGGTACTAATGTTGCTGGTATACAGACATTAAATTTTTTCATTCCCCAATTCCTCACTCAAATCATGGACTTCCCTACCATTTCCCTAGCCAAAATGAACAATAGGCTTCTCTACTGGATCTATTTCTTACCTTCTCTTCTCGCTCTTGCCATGCTTTGAAATACTGCCCTCCTGGTAACTTGAACCACTCTGTGGTACCTATTGATATCTCCTCCCAAGCATCCATTAAACAAGAATCCCTTATCCATAAGACCTCTTTCCAATACCAGCAAGGTGATTGGGACACATTCTGGGGTTTTCTTTGTGATGATTCTTGGACTGGCATCAACCTCCTAATTGAAAATTGAGCCAACATGGACGCTTCCATTCTTTCTTGGAACTACCAGATGAAACCACAATCCTATCCATGGTTCACACCAGTATGCTCAGCCACCATAGAACACAAGAATCACTATTTCTGGCTATACCAGTGCGATATCTCTCATCATAACAGGTGTCTATTTACTACTGTTGGTATCAAATGTAAGAGAGTCCTCAAAGGAGCCAAGTCCCTGTTTGCTGAGAGAATGAGGCAATGTATAGCCTCTAAAAACATTGGCACTCATGATTACTGGCATCTCTGTAATAGGATACTAAATAAGTGTAAGGTCTCTATTTCCCACCTCTTCAATCAATTGTTGATAAAGCTGAATTCTTTGCCTGTAAATTCTCCTCAAACTCTACTCTTGACTCATCTGGAGTATCCCTGCCTAACTTCCCACTTAGAACTGATTCTCTACTGAGTGATATTCATATGACCCCTTTCATGGTCTCTGCTATCATATCTAACCTTGATCCCCATAAAGCATGTGAACTTGATGACATCCCTGTAAGAGTCATTAAGGAGTGTGCTCCTGAACTGGCTCCTGTTCTCTTTAAATTGTATAATAAATGCCTCTGCTGCTTTCCTGCTTGCTGGAAGTCATTGTCTGTTATTCCAGTTTTTAAGAACTCTGAACTGTCCAACCCATCTGTCAGCCTATTAGCCTTCTACCCCTTCTCCTAGAGACCCTAATCCATGCTGAATTGGTTCATCATCTCTCATCACAGGGTCTTTTCTCAGACAAGCAATATGGTTTTTGTTTCTCAAGGTCAAGTACTGATGTACTAATGATAATTGTGAAGAGTCTATTATGAAGCCCAATCTTTAGCTTTGTAAATCTTGAAAGCCTTGGACGGGGTTTGACATTCAGGTCTTCTCCACAAGCTGAAAAGTTAGGGTATCTCCGGGCACAAGATGGCTTGTCAATTTTAGCGCCTCCAAAAGTAAACTTCTCTCCATTAATTATCTGTGTGACCTCTCTCTGCCTTCCATCAACATATGGCTGATGCTATCCTCCAGGAAAGTGACTCATTACACCTTCTGGCTAACGTTCTCAGCTGACATGTAATATAAAGACTATATCAAATCCACTGCTAGGTCAGCAAGACAATTTCTTCTCTCCTGAATCTTACATATCTATAAGTCTACCATTCATCCATGCTTAGAATATTGCTGCCATATATGGCACTGTGCCCCAGAGATATACCTGGAGTTCCTTGATAAGATCCAAAGAAGAATCAGAAATATTATTGGTCCTGATCTGGTGGTTTGGCTTCAGTCATTTGCCCACTGCTGTAAGGTTACCTCTCTGTGCCTTTTTTTTTTATAAATACTTTCATGATAACTGTTCAGATGTGCTTTTTGCTATGGTACCTGGACTATATGAATTTGAGTGCAATCCATAACTTCTATGCTAATATTTTCTTTTCTCTCACTTCTTGCTTGTGGAACTCACTTCCGATTCCATGCTTTCTAGCCAACTTTAATCTGCAAGAATTTAAAAGTAATACCAATCACTACTGTCCTCCTGATTGCTCTTTTCTCTTTCTGCTCATTACTAATGTTTCTTTTCCTAATTCCTCCACACCCTGTAACCCCTTGCCTATTAGTGGCTGTATTACCTTGCTTGGGGTGACACTGATTTTTTTTTAAAGAAAACTGAAATCATTGCTGTTCTTGGGAACACCTACAATGTGGTGTTAAGTGTATTTGATAAGACTAGATTACCCCTAATAAGTACCTTGCCTAGAGGCCTTATTAGGAGCAATAGGCTCAATCAGCTTAAAGTTTTGGTTACTTCTATTGTCATAAATTAGAAAATTATATTATCTTAATGAAAATATATCATAGCAACTACAGACCAGATGTGATAGCAATATTCAATGAATGAACAAATGGTCGACTTATGTAAGATAGATCCTTGCAAGAAAAAATGTCTAGCACAACACTTTTTAATTGTTTTGTAAGGTCATTTTTTTTTCTTTGTTACACAAGATTTTTATGGTAATCTTTTCTACTCTAAAAAAAATAAACCTTTACTCTTTGATTGATGGACAAAAAAGCCAAGAAAGTTTTTTTCTTTTTTTTTTTTTTTTTTTTTTTTTTTTTTTTTTTTTTTTAATATGTAACTCAGATCATATCATTAAAAAGACAAAAGTAAAATGAAATAAACTAAAAGCAAAGAGGATAAAATGAAGGTTTATCTTTTCTTATCAAATGACTCCAGATATCTTTAGCAAATGAGCTACCACGTTTGAAGTACAACATCCATAGACAGATCTAAATCATGAAATTTGCAAGTAGTAAAGAAATGTAAAGATAAAGTTTAGAAAGTGTTTTACCAATGAGCACATCCCCCCCACCCCACCCGTCCTCCGGTTATTTTATCAATTACAACTAAGATGATTTTCTTCCCCATGAAGAAATGTGAAATAGTCAAAAATGCTTGCCTCATTCTGTTCTTTTCATTTGGGTTATTTATAAGATCTTGTTCATTTTCAGCATCTCTATGTACAGCAATGGGAAAGTGACTGAAGCCGACATATAGATTCTTTGGATTTTATCAAGAACTCTCTAAATACATAGCAGAAGCACCAGACCAGATGTGGCACAATATTCTAAGCATAGACGAATGGTAGTCTTATAGATATGTAAGATAGATTCTGGAAAGAAAAACTAACACAACACAGGGAATAAACTTTCTTAGCAGCAGTTGATTCAGTACAGTCAGTGGAAAACATTATCCGAGAAGACATAATGAGTCACTCTCTTGGAGGTTAGTATACTGATGGAAGACAAAAAGGGCTCTCTCAGACAATTAAAAGAGAGCAGTTTTGTTTTGGAGCCATGAAAATTAACAAGCCATTCCTTGTCCCAGTTAACAGATTGTAGGTCATAAGTGTACTCTAAATTTATTTTTAGCTGCTATGTATGATACATTCATCATTACTGAAATTACTTATGACTCTCATTTCCTGTCTTTAGGCAAACTGTATTAGAATCTACTATAGTTAAAAGTAATTTCAGGCCACGCAGTTTAAAAAAGCTTGAATATTTTTGGTCCTGATCTGGCATCTTGGCTTCAATCAATTTTCCACTGCCATAACATAGTTTCCCTATGGCTTTTCTATAAATATTTTCATGGTAATTTTTCTGATGAGTTTTCCCCTTTGGTACCTCAACTTCATAATTTTCAGTGCAGTACTAGACTGATAGTTAGGTCTCATCATTTTACAGTTGAAATTGCCAGCTGTAACCATAAATTCTATGCTAATAGTTTCTTCTATAATTCTTCTCCCTTGTGGAACTCTCTTCTGGTTTCTTTCTTCCCAGTCAACTTTGACATTCCATTAAAATTTTTGAAGATCAATCTTCATCTGTCTCCTTGAATCCTGTTTTTTTTTTTTTAATTGTCCTCTCTCTTAATTATTTTTCTTGTTTCATTCATACTCAGTAACCCCCTTGCATCTTAGTGGCTTTTTCACCTTGCTTGGGATGAAATGATTAAAAAAAAATAATAATTATTCTGTTTGTTTGAGGATGATCGGATTGATAGATAATTATTCAATATATTGAAAAGTAATTTACATTTTTTAAAGGCGTTTGTGCACAAAATAATGACCATTTTGCTTTTATTCTTTAGCTGCATGTGTGTTAGATAAGTATAGTCATGAGTACTTTTTTTTTTTTCTTAATTGGAATCACCTCAAGCAAGGCAGTAATGATGTGAAAACACAAGTGGAAGAATTAATTATGAGCAGAAAAAGAAGAGTTATCAGTATATAGCAATTGCCATTGCATTTAAATTTTTGCAGATTAAAGTTGGCTGGAAAGTATGGAGCCAAAAGGGAGTTCCACAAGCGAGAAGTGTGAGATTAGAAACTGTTAGCATAGAATTTATGGCTACTTCTAGCCAGCTCAACTGTAAATTGATGAGATCTCAATGCCAGTCTAGTGTTGTGCTTAAATTTAAAAAATCTAGTTAACATAGCGAAGAGCTCCTTCAAATAACTGCCATGAAAGTATTTATCATAAAGACAGAGGGAGGTAACCTTATGGTGGTGGGACTAGAGCCGAGCTGCTAGATCAGGACCAATAATATTGCAGATTCTTCTTTGGATCTTATCTAGAATTTCAGGGTAAATATCAAGGGCACTAGACCATATCTGGCAGCAATTTTCTAAGCATGGATAAATTGTAAACTTATAAATATGTAAGATAGATTCTGGAGAGAAAAATTGTCTTGCCCAATATAGTGAACTGACTTAGCAACAGATTTGATATAGTCTTTCCACTTCATATCAGCAGAGGACGTGAGCCTGAAAAGGCACAACGAGTCACTTTCCTGGAGGATAGAATCAGCCATGCTGATGGAAGGCAGCAAAGACTTTCTCTCAGACGATTAATGGAGAGAAGTTTACTTTTGCAGGCTTTAAAATTGACAAGGCACCTTTTGCCTGATTTTACTATTGACTTGACGTCCTTTTGGACATCGGCTGCCATTTTGACCTTGTCAGACTGATAAGCCTTATTATTGAGGCAAGAGTAAATTGTGTCATCAGCATAGATACCAAGTTGAGAGCTGATGTCATCAGGAAGGTCATTAATAAAAATTAAAAATAGAGTAGGACCGAGGATGAAGCTGTGGGGAAAACCTGTGTTAGTACAAAAAATCTAGACTAGTAACCATTCAGGATAACTGGTATTATGTAACCCACTACTACCTATCACATGGTTGGTTTATCAGTGACTAAACCTTCTCCACCATATTTTTTTTCTGATAAGAAAACGGGCTAGACACTCCAGAATGTTTAAAAAATAAAATCTGTCAAAGGGAAGATTAATCCTCTCATGGAATCAGTCGCCATCTAGCAGATTATAGTAATAATGGTTGTCATGAATGTATATGCACACATGTACAAACATGTGTGCGTATACATGCATGGCAACCATTATTAATTGCAATTATCTGTTATAACCATTAAAGATTTCAAGTAGCTTCTGAATCATATTCTATTAACATCCTGGATATGACAATAAACTACATCTGCGTCCTGGGTAAGACAATAAACTACGTCCAACAACAAGGCCTCTGATAATACGTTTTTGAAAAAATGTTGCCAGCTGTATGTTTTTGAAAGAAAGAAAAAAAAATATTACCAGCTATATATTTTTTGGGGAAAAAAAAATATTAACAGAAATGGATTTTTGACAAAGCATAAATACCAGGAAAAAAAAAGTTGTCAACATTAAATGACCCATTGAGGTTGATATGCTATAAAACCAAATAAACAAACAAACATTCTATTAAAACTAATTAACTGGCTACTATTTTTCCTGGAAAATTAGTGTTATGACTTTGACCAACTTTGGTTCCTTGTTGAATTTGACCAACTTTGGTACAACATTCAAACTAATTTTGACAGGTTGTAAAACCATTCTGCTATGAAAAGTGTATATCAACATAAATCAGTTTAGCCAATTCAGTTGCTATTTTTTTCTTATTTATACGTCATTATTCTTATACTTATATTGCTTGTATGAATTAGAATCAGTTTTAACAATCTTTATCAGTATTTGTCAACCTATACTAAGTCATTCAAGTTGTCTGTTTGAATGTGTCATAAACAGTAGCATTGTTGACAGCAGCAAATGTCCCCACCCAATGTCCATCTGAAATTCTTTGATTTTATTGTTACCATTATAAGGGGGTACGGTAAAGTTCTTGGCCTGACCAACTTTAAAAAATCTGACGAAATGACCAATCTGCAGATTTTTTTCTTTTTCTTTCAATAGTTTTTTGGTTAAGCTGTGAAATTTTCAACACTCCCTCATAATAATAATGTTTAAAATTTCCCCTTTTTTCCTTTTTTTTTTTTCCCTACTCAAATTTTACCATTCACAGATGTTTCCTTTATCCTTGGACAATTCCACACTTATCTAGTTCAAGCATTTTCCTAGGAACTTTTGAAGTTACCACTTATAATTTTTTTTTATATTCACAATACTAAATGAAGCAAGTTATCAAAAAAAAAAAATGACAAAAAACTTTCAAATGTTTTTTTAAATTTCTATTGACACAGATTATTAAAAAAAATAGCTTTTAGATTTGTGTTCTGCTGTAGAAATATACACAATGTTTCAAATTATTAGAACCAATTCCTAGGTCTGCTGATAGGAAAGTTGGTTATGTATTTCTCAACAGTATCTTCCTTACACATTTATGAGCTTGCTATTCCTCCATGCATTGAATGTTGCTTCCACATCTGGTCTGGTGCTTCTGCTATGTATTTAGAGATTCTTTGATGAAATCCAAAGAAGAATCTGCAATGTTATCAGTCATAACCTGGCATCTCAGCTTCATTCAATTTTCTCACCACCATAATGTAGCTTCCCTCTGCCTTTTCTATAAATATTTTCATGGTAATTGTTCTGATGAGCTTTCATCTTTGGTACCTCAGCTTTACAAATTTAAGTGCAGTATTAGATTGGCAACTAGGACTCATTATTGAGAGTGCTGCTTTATCAGATGGACAGCAGGAGCCCAGGGTAGGAGATCTATACTCACCAGGGGGTCAGGGTTCAAAGAGAAGTAACATAATGTTTTCATAAATTCATTCTCAAGATGTCTTTGTACCAAGTAGAGAGTTCTTTTTTTATATTAGGGTGTTTGGAAAGTAATTACGTTTTATTGGAAAGGACATAAAAAGAAATGTAAATTAAATTTATTTAAATATTATTTAGCAAAAATGCAATCAATTTCATTTTCAGTGGATGCAGCTGAATGTGATGGCATGTTTCCAATTCCGCATTTAAAGAAATCGGGTTTTCCCTGGAGGAAAAAAAAAAAGTTTTAAAGACTGTTTTCAATTTGTTTGTTTCTGAATGTTTTACTATTTATATGTTCTAGAGATCAAAACAAATGAAAATCTGTTGTTGCTCAATCTGGTGGGTAAGGTGAAGTCTATTGTAGGTTCAATGTTGTTAAGTTAGTTGACCTTTGAAACTGAAATCAACTACACTCTTTCCTTCCTAGATATCATAGAAAACAATTACAAACTCAATTTTGACATTTATAGAAAAGCTACCAACAAAAATGACCTGGTTAGTTTCTACTCAAACCACTCTTTTAAAATTAAATCTGGAATTATTATAGGTTTCTATCTGAGAGCATTAACAATCTGCAACCCCCCAATATTTACCTAAACAAGAAACATACCTAGAAAACACATTCAAAAACCTACAATACCCATATCATTTCATCCACAACACAAGAAGAAAGGCATACAAAATATATAACTGCAACAAAAATAACAACCTCATCTATAAAAAAATAAATTATATCAGAACAGATGCATAATACTATCAACCAACTCTGTAATATCCACTATCCAGAACAACCTATCCCATCTAAATAATATCAAAATAATCACACTTTTCCAAAACTATTATGGATATAATCAGATCCTCAAACACTCATAGCAATATTTCTGAAGCAGGTATATATAAAATAAATTGCCAAAACTGTTCCTCACAATACATTGGAGAAACATGCAGAAATTTAAATATATATATAATATATATATATATAATCTCAAAGGAACTATTTATATAATGAATTAAATTGCAATGTTAATTTGATTAATGGTGAAATCACCTTGCTAACAAGACTTAATGATTATTTAACTTACTATAAATTTCTTGAATAATAAGATCTTTATATTCGAGTTATTGTCAGGTGGAAGATACTTACCAAGTACTTTCGACAATTTCAAATTTTCATCTTTAGGGCACATTTTTTCCCATACATAGGCAAACACTAAGATGAAATATGTGTACACCAAAAGATGTTTTTTAAATTATGCTATTTATTGACAGTTATATGCTGCAAGACTAGAGTTCTTGCTCATATCATATATAGAGATATCATATGTATGTATCATATATATATCATATGTATATTATGTACAGTGGCCTAAGAAAAGTCTTTAGCCAGGAGAAATGAACTCCACTCAATTTCAAAATTTTATTACGTAATCCCTACTCAACATAAATAAACAGTATTTTGAACTAGTATAGAGTAGGTCCTTAGTTTCAGTACTTGTATTCAATTTTTCATGGATTTGAACAAGTTATCAGCAATCATTTGATCCATGTTTTGCCTCTCCTTTTAGCAATGTTTCTTTAAGGGTTGCCACTGACATGATTTTTCTTGCACGCTCTCAAAGTTTTCGGTGAAGCTGCTCCCAAACATGCTCTATTGGATCCATGTCAGGACTTTGGGCAACCCATCACAGTGACTTGATTCCTTGCGATTCCTTCCATGCCTTTGCTACTTTGCTCGTATGACATGGTGCTTCATTTTCTTGAAAAAGGTAGACATTCTTGTTAATCTGATTGGTTTCAAATAGTGGGAGTAGTCCTTTCTCTAATATTTGACAGTATTTTGGACCATTCAACCGCTCGTCAACAAGAATCAGCTCGGATTTCCCTCCAAACCATACAGTGCCTCACACTGTTACTCCAATCCCTCCATGTTTCACGGTTGCTGGCAGACATTCAGTGTTCCAATTCTGATTTCTCCAAACATAAACCTGTCTCGAATTTGGATATTGGCAGAATTTACTTTCATCTGACCAAATTACAGACTGCCAAAATTCATAATCTTTGCTCTTGAATTCTTTCACCAAGTCCATATGCCTGTTCCTGTTGATCTCTGAAATCAAGGGCTTCTTTCTGGCATCTCTTCTTTGAAAGCCAAGCTCTTTCATTCTCACCATATATGGTAACATTTCCATGCTGTTGATGACATCTTTGATGCTCTGATGACTTCCATCTTCAGTGCCCTTTTTATTCATTCAGATATGATTCTTGGTCGTCCTGAATGACAATGGCCTTCTTCATTAAATTTCTTGACGATATTATTAACCGTTTAATGATTAACCTGGAAAAACTGAGCAATTTCTCTATTTGACTTGCCACACTGATGCCATCCTATTATTTGCCCTTGTTGAAATTCACCAATTTTCCTTATTTCCGCAAACTTTCATTGCAAGATATAAGTCAACTATCATTCATAGATTAGAGTAGCTTGATACTAACACAGTATTGTCTGAAAAAAAAAAAAGAAGATACATTATTACACAAGCCAAAAATGCTATAATTAAGGGTGGCTAAAAACTTATAGCCCACTGTATATCATATGTATGTATATATATATCATATGTATTTTTGTGTGTGTGTATATATATATATATATATATATATATATATGTGTGTGTGGATTCATATTTAGCATCAATAGCTCAAATGATTGATTTAATACAATTTAATTACTTTTAATATAAATAAATAAAATTATGTCACCACACCACCTAAAATAAAGAATGTGAAAAATTTGTGGGCCAGTCCAAACAAATAGCAACTTTTTTCGAAGTGTAGGAAATATTCATCTTTTTTGTTTTCATTAAAAATTGGTACTAGTCTTTGCTTGGCTAGATCAAATCCTTTCTCTCTTTGTTCATTATTTACATGTCATTCTTTGATTTCTTGGAAACAAGTTTCTTGTGCTATCTTAGCTTCCTCAATATCAGCTCTGGTACTAATTTCAATCTTCACCAATTAAAATAACTGTGTAGATGATAATTTTGGAGTATCTGGTTGTATTCGGCTTAAAATATCCTCATCAAGAAATGTCATTATCCACCATATGTTCAACAATGACTTTAATTATCTGGGCCTTATGCATAGTTTTCCTGACATCGAGTTCAAGTCTTTCACCAACTTCAAACACATCATGTTTTCTAAATTCTAGCAATTTGTTAAAGGATATTCTAAAAAAAATTTCAACAACTGATATCTTGATTTGTTCTCTGTACAATTATCGATGTGTGCACACTTCAATTGAGTAGAATGTAGAGTTTCCTGAACAGGCCCCCAATTATTTTATGTTACAAATTTTATATCTCGAAAAAATTAAAACATATGGCTGCAAATGCAGTTTGCTTAAAAAAAAAAGGCGATATTTTCTATTCAATTAGGGACAAATACAAGCACAGATAATATAGAAAACAAACACGAGATGTAAAGTTATACTTATTTTAATAAAATAAAGATATATACAGTGGAAGAAAATATAAAAATTGTTATTAGAGAAATGTTCAATGGTTTATTTACTTGTCAAATGATCTTATCACCGATTTTTGATCATTATTTCTTTTACTTTTCTTTTTATAAATAGTTCAAGGTAGACAAATCTTGTTTTGTCTTGGTTGAGTTGTTTCCCTTTATTCCTAGAAATATTTTGTTTGATTAGTGTTGTTTATTTGTTTGATTATTGTACTGAAAGCACTTTGCTTTTCATTTATGAAGGATACAGTCCATCTTAACTTTTGAGTTCCTGATGATCTCAGAAGCTTCTAGACGATTGGAAAACAATTTTACGTGAGAGCCAACCCACAGAAAAAGAAATAAACACTTGCACGTCTTCTAGGTGTAAGGGCTATGATTCTTCTGACGGGTTAGCATTCAACATTAGGTGCATCTGTGCACTACGAATGAAATAAGTTCAACTGTTGAACACGACATATGAAATCAAATCAAACCGTTGATCCAGTTCAAAAGCAATCAAATCTGTTTGGTTGTGACCTAATTCTGTGATTGGCTGATGTTTGCGACTTCTCAATATTATCCAATTTTCAAGAAATAGAAAGAAAGAATGAAAGATAAATTATTAAATTTTAGTGCAGAAATTTATATTTAATATCAATACCTCCAAGTGATTGATTTAATTCAATTTAATTACTTGCAATATAAATAAAGAGGGACATGTCACACATATATATATATATATATATATATATATATATATATATATATATATATATATATATATATATATATGATATATTCAATAAAAGAATCAAACCCAACCATACAAAAACAAAAGCAAGACCCAGTTTCACCATCTCCTACACAAGAAATGCAGAATCATATAAGCACACATGTATGTACATACCTACATACGCACATGCATATACAAAAATGTTAAGCTATTATCATGAATATAAAAATATTAATACATAGACAAACTTTCTCTCTCTATCTATATATAATATATGCACTTACACACTTCACTATGATTAGAACTCATACAACAGTTGTTAGGAAAGCTAGCTGTGCTGGTTTTTCAATAGAGAATGAGGCTTTTTAAAGGAATTTAGCTGGAAATTTTAAAAAACTGTCCCCTATTCATTTTTGGGGAATAGGTCTTAAATTTTGATCCTTGATCTGGGCAGAAGTACATAAATAGAGTTTATCAAGTAGTGTGGTAGTTATTTGCGAAAATATTTCTTAAGGCAGTTTTTTCTTCTTCCTGTTGTGTCCCTTCATGTGCGATCATGGTTCTCCACAACTTGTCTTTTATACCTCTTAGCAATAGCAATTTTTGTGCACAGGCTGGTAGCTGTAATAGACACATTAAAAAAAAAACACAGGACATCTATTTCAAACACAGGTATCCATTAAAATTAACTAAATATATATGAGGAAGTAGAAGCCAAAAGCAAAAGTCATTTTATTTTTATCCTGTAATAAAACAGCAGAATGCTAATACTGAAAACCATTCTTCCTCCTCTCCTGTCTAAACTTTATTCGGCTATACTAATAATTATATGTACTGCTTTTGCTAAGAGCTACAAAAGACAGGAAATTGTGGACAGCCATGATTGCCAACGTCTTGAAGGAACATGATGCATAGAAGTAGTAGTTGTATTTATTAATTCAAAATCTGGCTAAGATGGTTTGTATTCACTTTGCATTAATATCCTTGGAAAAGCATGTATCCTTTTCTTCTTGGTGAGATAAAATATGTCAGATTAGGCTTTCTAACCTTGATTGTCAACCACTCTAGGAGAAATATGAATTCAGAAATAATGAGAAAGCAAAAGGGAACTATATTACTTTATTTATGAAGACCAGGCAGTTTATAGATATTAAAAAAAGGAAATGGTGAAGAGCCGTGATTGCCTAATCCCTGAAGAGACATGGCACTTGAGTTGTATAAGTTACTACCTTATTTCATTTTCCATCATATTAGAGCATGATTAAAAAGTTAAAGACCCTTGATGTGCCTTAAATAAATTGGCAATTATTGTAATTTCTCAGATGTGCAGGTAGTATAATGGTTATCAGCACAGTGGAATCTATGAGGCAAGGACAAATTCCAGCTTAGTCTCTTGCATTCACTTCTACACAAACACTTTTGGGAAAGGTCTGAATCCATCTCTTCACCCCCCAGCTATGGGTTAAATAGCAGCAGAAATTGCACTCATTAGCTTTTGATGGCAGCCTGCCTAGAAGAAAGAAAACTCTGAATTGAAAATCATGGAGAAGGCAACAGGAAACCAATCCACTGGTAATTCACAGATATAAAGGAAGCTGTGGAGAGCCATGATTACATAAATAATTATATTTATTTGCGATTACTTTGCTAAGAATGCATGGTTGATTTTGTTAATATTTTTGTACTCAAAGGAACCTAATAGTAGTACTTTTTAAAAAATTTTATGACCCCCAACTTCCTGACTTTGTGACAATACTGGTTAGTAATTTCCCACTTTGAATCTTTTAACTGATTTTCCAACCTGCTTACATTATTAGCCCTTTATTATATATTATAAAAAATTTCGGCCATCACCTAAACATTAAGACCCTCCCCCTTAGTATTAGGCATCTCTGAGTACTTGTTCTTCTCAATCTCAAATGTGACTTGTCTTAATTTTTATAAGGGTAGAAAAAGAAGTTGAATAAAAAGAATTTTATCTTATTCCTTTTATCAATTCTTGTCTCATTTCATGTTTTTTATTTACAGATTTTTTTTTTTTATAGTTAAAATTATTATTATTATTTTTTTTTTTCCTTTGCAGCTCCTTTTCGTGCCACCGAGATTTGGAATGCAATTGTAAATCATTTGAAATCAAATGTCGAAGTCAAGCGCCGACGTCACATAATGCGCTATTACAACAACTGCTTTACAGGTTGTTCAGCTGTGGAGACCATCTACCAATACCTCGTAAATGACAAGGAGACATTCAGTGTGAACATATCACGAGATAATGCAATTAAAGTGAGTTTGATATTTTTCTCTTTCATTGTTAGTGAAATGAAAATTTTAGTGATTTTTGTTGATTTTCACATATTCTTTTCTTATTTTATGTGCAATGTCCCTTCAGGGTACGAGCAATCATAGCTCTTCATAACTTATCTTTTATTGCTCTAAATAGCTTTTGACTGTTTGCCATTTTTTTTTTTTTTTGTTTTGTTTTGCCAACCAATCACACAATCTTGTTAAGTCGGTTACTCATTTTGAATGACCTAGTGGATTAAAGCATTGGTTTGTTAATTCAGTGGCATAAAGATTGTAAGTTCAATCCTTGAACCTGGCAGAGTGTACTTGGACTCGGTAGAAACATGGTGAACAATAACTGAATAGTATTAAAACAATAGCTAGGTGAGATATCCCTAGACATGGGCAGTGGAACAAAACAATATACCCCTGTAGCTTAAACTGTAGGTTATCTAGCTCAACATACACCTGATGAAGGGTACAATGGCTGACAAGTTTTATAACAATAACAAAAATGAGGATAATAGCCTACATGTAAATAATGTACACATTATTTCTTCCCTGTTTTTCTTTGCTTTAATGTCCTGTGAGTGTTAAATTTTCCAAGCCCTCTTTCCTCATATGTTTGTGAAATTTCAACTCTTTCTGACTTTAAATGTAAGTTTCCTTGTCATTCCTATCTTCTTCATTGCTCACATGTTATGTCAATGGCATTCTTAGTATTTGTTTTGTAAAACCACATTTCTCATCTTTTGCAAGAATATTGTCCCACATTCACCATCATATAGGAGATTAGATATTATATAGCAGTTCAACATTGTTTTCTTTGTGTCTAAGTATATGTTCCTGTCTCTTAATACTTAAGTTTCTGGAAGATGTCCTTTGCTATTCCAATTCCTATGAACCTTTTGTTTTTCCTCTGTCATATATTTTTACTTATAAAAATAGTTTCTATGTTTGTATATTTAAAAAAAAAAAAAAAAAAATACAGATAAACCTCTCATCAACGGACTAATAGGGGGATGAGGTGGTCTGTTAAAGTTGATTGTCCGTAGATGGGAAGGGATTATTTTTGAGTTATAAAACTGCTATAGTAACTACCACTAGTTATAATCATAATGTAAATACTATAAACATGTATATTTAGCATAAATAAATATATACTTAATATAGATATATTAATCAAAATAACAAAAATAATAGATTTCTCACAGCTACTTTCTCTTGCATGTGCTGATGTATCGTACTTTATATACTGTACACCCATCTTTGTTTATAATTGAAAGGCTTGCCACCACCACCAAGTGGTTACTTTGAGAACTAATACAATTTGTTATGCTAAGCCTGCAAATTTTGAAATATATTGCTGATGATTTGGAAGATTTTTTTATTTTTTTTATTTTGCCTGCAGATTTTGTCTGTTGCATCTGAAGTCCATTGATGGGTTGGGGCCATAGATGAGAGGTTTGTCTGTACTGAAAAAAGTTGATCTTTTCTTCTGGACATCATGCATCTGCTGTTAAACTCATGCAGTCTTTGATGTGTAGAAAAGAAGAAAATAAACCTGAATTCATGTTGAATTATGATGTTTGGCTGAAAAGTTCATAGTCTGACCAAGATAATCTCATGGGATATGACCAAATGAAGTTTATTTCTCAACAAATTTTGTTCTCTCTGCTGTGGCCAGGGATTGAACTCACAACTCTTTGGGTCAAGTCACTCTTGGATCAATTAACCAATACTTTTATCCACTGAGCCCCATATACCTCATCTCAGAAATATAGACAAAAAATGTCTGTAGAAATCTATTTTTTTTTTTTTTAATTTACTCCACAACATCCTACCCCCTGCCTTTTGAGATTTATTTTTTCCACTAGTAAATATTTTATTTTATTTCTTCATATTCACCCACTCCAATTTGCCAATGTACTGAACTTTGTATTTCTTTCCTTTTGGGCCAACATTGATTTTTTTTTTTTTTTTTTTTTTTTTTTTTTTTGTAGCCATACTTGTACATTCAACGAATTCTTGGGGTGTTGGTACGTCAAAAATATCATATGGTAGTTGCATAGGTTCTTCCTTTCTTGTGGCCCTTTCTTCAGTAAACCTTCAACTGATTCCAATACCTTTTGTGTTCCCATTTTTTTTCCTTTTGTCATATCATTTTTCCAATTCATGATCTTATGCTGTCTTCCCGCATTTCTTTTCCATTTTTATATCCTCTGAAAAACACTTTTTCACCAATTTTGAAAAAATTTGTGTCCTTTTTGTTATCCGTTCTTCTTTTTGACCTGGTAACAACTTGTCGAATACCAATTTAATTTTTCTGGTGAACATAAATTCTGCTGGTGACATGGCTGATGGTGTATTGGGATTTGGTGTTATTCGGTAGACTCTCGAGGATTTTTGTAGTGCTTCTTCACTTACTTTTTCATTATTTGCTATTTTCAAAGCTCTCTTAAAATTACCCACAAACCATTCTGCTTGTCCGTTTAACCTTGGGTGATATGGCCAGGTAGTAATATATTCATTTGGGAACATTTGACAAAATTCTTTAAATTTATAGACTCTACACAAGATGTAACATTGATTAAACCCATGTTAATTTTTTCGTGATATTTGTAAACAAAAATGGCCACATCAACATCCAATGAAGTATTTATTCTGGAGTTTTTCTTTGATTCAAACTCTGATTGATTTTGAAGTGGATATTGATGGGGAAGCTGTCTAAGATAATAACCCCACATCACTACATGGAGGAAAATGATGACCACTAGTGTTTACTATCATCCATGGCTGACTAATTTTATGGAAGCTATTGGTGACCATCAATATATCTGATAGCATTTCTTAAGATGAATAATTTAATCTATTTATAAGTGATGAAATAATGACTTTATTTGTTAATGAGACAAATAAATATAATAGTGAGGTGAAAGAAAGACCAAACAAATGTTGGTGTCTTCTCGTATGTAAACATGAGGAAGCACATCACTTTTTTGACAAAATGAAAGCCTTCTTAGCTGTTTTGTTTCTTATTGCACGCCCAGAACCCCACAAGGAGTAATAAAAGTTAAAGTATGTTGAATTGTTAATGTATTTGTTTTTAGTTTTTGTTTTTATTTTGTGTTTCAATTTTTTTTGTTTTCAATATCAAAACATGCATGCAAAACATAATGCATTACATAATAATATTACTCGTCCATTCCATTTTTATATACAAAAAATAAAATCTATACACACAATACAAAGAAAGTTATAACAATTTTAAAACAATGCTTCAAAAAAATGCAGTGGCAGGGGAACAATTCTCAAAAGAAATTAGCGTGGTAAAGGTTAATATAGGTTTTCTGTTTGCTTTCCATATGGCTTTGTGATATCACTACCAGGGTCTATTTGCATTTTTACATTATTAATTTTCATATACACAAATTTTCTTTGTTTTTCTGTAACAACATGGTGTATGAAATTTTTTCTGTGAGAATTTTTCCTTGCTTTAGTTTTACAGTGACTTTTTATGCCCTACTTTTCCACACTTGTAGCACTTTGAATTCTTAAAGGGACACTTGTTTTTGAGATGAAACCTTCCACATCTGAAACATGAATGAATTTTTCTTTTTCCACATTTTTCTGTAGCCTGTAGGTATACACATTCTTTGACTTCAATGTCTTCTGCATTGTGTCTCAGATTTAGGATTCTCTGACATTTGTCCAATATTTCTTGTAGTGTTTTTGATTATGTTCAAGTTTCATTAGAATTGTAGCATGTATTTCTGCATCTTTTTTCACCATTAACCTTTGAACGAAAATTAATCTTTTAAATATATCCAGAGTCAGTTCATTTAATTTAAATCTTTCACACTCCTTGTTAACGATTCGAACACGTGTGATAAAATCTTTGTCGCCTTTTGTCAGATTTATAAAATTACAACAAGTATTGAATAACAAACTTTTCTCAATAAAAATTTTAGTCAGAATATTTACTTTTTCTTCAAAGCAAATTTCTCCTGTTTTTTTGGGGTTTTTTGTACAAAATTACAGCACCTTTCAGTGTTAATTATCTCAACAAAAGCCTTGTTTTTTCATGTTTTCCTAGTCACAGCATTCTTTGAAAATTTGCTTGTATCTTCTAAATTAGCAGAAAAGGTAATTCTATTATCTGAATTCAAATATGGCATTTGACACCATATCAGAAGTGAAAGTACTTGGGGAAATTTCTGTTTTCTTCTGTATTATTTAAATTAAATTTTATTTCTGAAGTTCCAACAATTGCTGTTGTATTTTTACCATTTATGCTTCCATATTTGAAGAATATCTTTTCTTTTTTTCTTTTTTACACACAAGAAAAAAAAAACATTTCTCATTGTTATTGTTATCATGTGCACCAAAGCAAAAACAGTACTTTTTTCCTATTCATTATGGGTTTCAATATCTTCATCGCCACTGTTACAACTCACTCTTAGCAGTTATAATATTATGTCCTGGCTACTTGTCATGATGCCATTAGAATTCTGACTCCAATGGACTTCTACTGACTCACTTTGAGTTCTTTATTTAAGGCATTTTGCCTAGTTTATTGGAGGCAATTTATTTACTCCACAACAAGACTTACAAGATAATTTTTTTTTTTATTTATCCTATAATAATTAGAAAGAACACCCAATAACTAAATAATATATCAATAATATTTAAAATGGAGCAATGATACTAATGCTGTGACAATGCCTAATAGTACTAACATAGGGCTGAAGGTGCTTTTGAATAGAATGTATTTTATATATTTAATAGACATTCACTTTCTGGATCATTGGATCTGATAAGGTAATTTATTGCCCTTTTTATCCTCAAAAATTCCAACACATTTTTCTTACACACAGTTTTGTTTTTCTTTCTTACTAGAAGCTGTGTAACAGACATTATGTTAATAAAATGCATCATCTAAAAGGATTTTCACTTTGTCTCATCATCTCTCTCTTATATATATATATATATATATATATAATGAAAAATTTCTCAGAGTTAACCTATAGAAAAAGATAATATTTATAAATGTAAAAGACAATAGGAAAACTGTAATATTAGCTGACGTATTTCATCCAATGTGGACTTTTTCAAGGCAAAAACGAAATGAATTTATTAAAACAAAGTAACTAACAAAACAAAATGTCCTTGGCAACTGGAAGAATTTAGAAAATGCTATTTCATCCATATTGCCAACTGAAAATTATGTCAAGTACTATCACGTGGAAATATTTGTTTTAATAAATTCATTTCGTTTATGCCTTGAAAAAGTCCACATTGGATGAAACGTGTCAGCTAATATTACAGTTTTCCTATTGTCTGTTATCTTACTTATTATAAAACGCAGAATATGTGTGTGTGTGTGTGTCTGTATGTTTATGTATTGGATCGGATTTCCTACATTTTTCAACTGATTTCAACAAAACTTCACAGGACTGCGTAAAATTACCTTGCGGTGGTTCTGACAGTGCCAAAAATTGGAAAAAAACAATTGTTTTTGCACGAAATCAATTTGAAAACACGATAAAACACGATTCTGTTGCCAGAATGAAAGGGGGACAACTCATATCGAGTTATACTTATTATAAAACCCAGGTTGTTTGTGTGTGTGTGTTCATTTATATATGGGAGCGGATTTCCTACATTTTTCAACCGATTTCAACAAAACTTCACTTTTTTTTTGACAGGTAGTGTTTCTTATTGTCTTGCACACTTTTTTCTTTATTTTTACATTCAGAATGCTTTAAAAATTCCATTTACAAGACAATTGTTTATAATAAAATTCTTTTCAATCAATAGACTCATAACGATTGAAAACAATGTTTTTGTTTGAGTTTGGGTTTGACCAATTCGTAAAAAAAAAAAAAAAAAAATGTGTGTCCATCAACCTTAAACAATATTCTTTGTCAATTTTATTTTTCAGTCTTTATGATGGTCAATACTTGATCTATCTCTTACTGTTACATCTCCGGGCAACGCCAGGCTCTACTGCTAGTGTGTGTGTGTGTATATATATATATATATATATATATATATATATATATATATATAGTATATGTCACACACTATATATATATATATATATAGTATGTGTGTCTACACACTAACCAACAAAACAGAAAAAGCCAGGTCCAGATCATTTAATTAGTTATTAGTGTTATTGTTTTATCTTGGTTTGTTTACTATCGACATTGAGCACTTTGGGTTATTGCATAGGCAGGTGTTTATCTTTTTTGATCTTTTTACATTTCCTTTTCTTTTCTTTTTCATTTCATTTCACTGGCTTTGTGTTGATAGAGTTGATATTTGGAAGCTTTACCAACAGATTGGTCTCTTATATATAAGAAAACATTACTTGTTTTTATCATTTTATGTTCTTGCAAGATGTTCTTTTCCCTCTCGTTTTCTTTCTTTTTAGGTCTGTCAGACTATGTTAGACAAAAAAGTCTTTGAACCAGTGCCTCCTCCAACCCGACAGAGTTATGGCAACACATATAAGAAGCCAGTTTTTGAAGACAGTGCTAGCAAGCTTTACCGTTTTTCTCCCATTTCCAATGTTCCTGTTCCTTCTACTGTATCTACCTGTCCTAACTGTTCCATGTCCTCTCTCGATGACAGTGACGGCGAAAATGATCACAGTATGGAAACTGCGTAAGTTTTTGTCTTTTTCTTCTTTTATTCCTTCTTTTAGTGTTTGGAAATAACTCTCCTAGTTTAAAATTAAATTAATATTAATAAATAAATCTGAAGTTTAGTGAGTATAACAGTTAACATTATGGAAAATGGAAATATTAAACAGAGTTCAAAATCTTGTGAAGGCAGTTAGCATTCCCAATGCCCTTGGGAAATAACTACCATACATCCTTGATTATTCAGATACCTTGGGTTGAAAAAATATGTTTGCATAAACTGTGCCCCTTACTCTTTAACCTTCTGCCTCAAGTGGCTCCCGGGCCTTGTACAAGGTGAACTGCACTATCAAAAAAAAAAAAAAAAAAATACTGCAATATTTAATTCAAAATTCCAGATAACTGAATACCTAAATTATCAAATAAAAAAAAAAAAAAAAAAATGAAGGAAGGAAAAAGTCATTTTCTGAAAGAAATTTAACATTTATATCATCAAATAATATTTTCAAATGTGTTTTTCAAGGTTTGGTCCAGTTTATTTTTCAAGAAAAAAAATGTGTCAATCTTTGTCTCTTTCTAGCTGACAGCACATTTTTTTTCCTCTTGCTAATTCCCAAAGCTGGATTAATGTTAATCTGTTTATGAGGGTTATGTCTTGCTGAAAGCACAATCAACTGAAACTCTTGTTAAAAATAATTATTGCTTTGATGTTTGAAATTTTGTATGTTGAGTATTGTTTTCTAACTTCTCGAAATGCTTGTCTGCAATAAAATATTAGAATAGATTTTGTTCAGATAACTGGAAAATGTTTGAATGATTACTAATCTTCTCCTTACTTCACATCCAGCTAATTAAAGCCTGGAAAATTGAGGTATGAATAATCGAGGAAGTATTGTGTTTCATTTCTTTTTCCAGCTATGAATAAATAGTTTGGCAGTCAGATCACTTTGGCCATTTAAGGCAGTTCAACTGGTATGTTAGGCTTTTAACAGCCTAATAAAAATTTTCTTGTTATTGAAACCACATTACTTAGTTTGTTTTCAATACTATGAAAAAGAAGTATAGCAAATTTATTATCATTTTAGAACTTAAAGCAATCTTTCTCATCTAGTTTCTCTGGAACTTATGTAAAGTGTCAATTGAAATTTCATAAGATACTGACAAAATGATATAGAAGAATAATCTACAATTAAAATTAGCATTTGTTTGAACTGAATGTCTATAGTGTATATAAACCAATTTGAATTTCATTTCCTAGGTTTTTTTTTATTTTTATTAGAGTGTTGTAAATGTGTTTTAGCTTGGAGTAAGCAACACTAGTGTCATTTTATATCTTTATGTCATTTTATATCTTTTTCACTTGCTGTTTGGTGGACATTCATGACTTCAGACTAATCTCTAGATGGTTGCTGATCCAGTTGTATAAAGGAGTTAAGCAGCTCAACATTCTTAATGACGTGGCAACAGGAAAAGAAATCTTTTAACAAGGGTTCATCCTACAGGTCATCCTGACTGTAGTTCATCTTCAACGAGTTTTCTCTGCACTTCAAGACTTAGAATTCTGATATTTGATCGTAGCATATAAAAAAATCAATCCTCTTGATATTTTGATTCTAGATATCCTGTGGTAAAATGTGTTCCAGAGTCAAAAATGATATAGCTGCCAGTCCTTACTTTCCAGTCTCGATAGCATCCAAAAGTAATTCTACGACCTTGTGGGTGATAAATTATTTTCTGTCATGCAACCCTTCTCTCACAGACAAGATGTAGCAAGTCTCTCACTGCGCTATCACTACTTTCATGGAAAGTGCTCAGACGAACTACATTTCTTAGTTCCACCAATTCTAACTTTTACAGCTAGGACCCAACATGTTACGCACATTGTAGCAAACCAATCTCATTCCCTTCATATTCCATTGGTGAGATATAAGTTCCATTCAAGCAGCTTCTTCCCACGAACCACTACTCTGTGGAACCAACTCCCAAGAGGATGCTTCACCGATCACTACAATCTTAACTTGTTCAAGGTTAACCATTATTTTCCCCCCACCTATTCACATAAACTGTGCCCCTTACTTTGTAAACCTCTACCTCAAGTAGCTCCTGGGCCTTGTACAGGGTGAACCTCACTTTATAAAAAAAAACATTACAATATTTATGTGGAGTAATTGGCCATGGTGTAATTGACAAAATTATCAACAAGTGGAATTGACAAAGTTCTCAATAAACAATAAGAAAAAGAACAGGGCAAAATAATACGGAGCAAACAATGTATATGGAAGTCAAAACTAGACAAAGCAACAGTAATAAGGCAAAATGTTCACAAAGTAAGAATGGTGTTCACATGCAAAAGGGGTACAGTCAAGTGGCAATACCATTCTGAAATATGAGATCTAGAAATTTGGGGAGGGGTATGTTCTTCACAGTCATTCCAAACAGATTGGAACTAACAATGTAAATTTTTTATTCTGATTATCAGTTTTTGTTAATTGCTTCAATTCCTGATTTTCTTCTAAAATGTAAACGCAAGAAAACAATGAAAATGTTCAAGTGTTGTGAAAACGAAATATATATATATATATAAACAATATATTATAATTAGGCAATCAAATAAAACCATAATTTGGAATTGCTGTTAATGAGATTATATCCAGGCAAAAAAAGATATACATTTTTTATACAAGAGTTTCTTGATGTTTCCCCCCTCCCTCTTTCACATCTGAAGATGGCCAGAGAATACAACAGCTGAAACACTGTCATAACAACAACAAAGCTGTAAATTCAAGCAATTCAGACAAAATGTTTCTTTTATGTTGGCGTTTTGGGATATTTTGTCAGACTTGATGGCAGAATAAATGAAACCACAATATTATTGGTCATGAAACAGTCAATAAACTGAGTGACAGCAACAATAGAAAATTTCACACTGAGGAGAAATTTCAATAAACTTAAATAATGTTTAATGGTTAAATCAACATTGACACGAAGGGAGACAAGCCTGTTACTGCTACTGCTTGGAACACATCCGTTAAGCTGGGGAGTGGAAGTCTAATATCTTCAGAAATTTGTTAACCAAAGATGGTGAGTTCAATCCTTGGCAGGATCACAAGAGTCAGCATAGTTAACAATTGGCACTCATATACAGTGTTGTCAGTTGTAATATCTTCATTGATAGCTCAAGACATATATCAGAGAGGACTGCAACTTGTTCTCAAATTTGCATGTGTTATTACAGGTTAGTATGAGATTTACATGAAATATAATAATAATAATAATAATAAACTATTACGTTTCAACATGGATTGTTTTTTTTATGTTTTTTTATTCTTGTTTACAGAAACTTTTTCTATGACTGACTTTATAAAGAATTAATACAACAATAAATTCATGTGATTGATATTAGTGCAGGTTTCGGCTGGATGTTGATTTGAGGCAGGATCTAGTTAAAGGTAGGAGACAGAAAAACTTGAGGAAGTGACTGACCTTTTAATATATTTAGAACGAGATAAAAACGTGGGTCTAAACCTATAAAATGAGATGATGAGGGTGCTAAGAGGATTGTAACCTGGGACAACTTAATGAAAAAGCAGTAAAACTTCGAGGTTCCCAGGCTTGATGACAGGTTTGTGCGTTCTCAAAAAGTTACCAGATGGGATTGTCATGAAAAATTATATCTGGGTTAATCCCATTCTGCAAATTTCATTGCTAGATGATAACCAACACTTCAGTCTGGTCTGAGCAGAGTCATTGGGTAAATGATTGTTACTGCCTAGGATGTATACGACTCGAGTCTTAATAAAATTAAGCAACAAAAAACATTTTGATTAGTTTTGTTCCAATTCTCAATTGTAGTCAGAATTTACACTTCTGTTAAGCTTTCGATGAACATATAAAAAACAGATGGAACTCATTTTTTTCTATACATTCCCATGTAGGACTGCTATTTATAGTACCAAGGTAATATCAATGCCTCAAATCACTCTTCTGTTAGGTAGAGAGTAATGCCTGCAAGCTAAATCATGTTACATACTCATTTATATACATATATCATCATAATAAACCTGTAGTTAACAATGGTGTTCATATATGTGTTATTACAAGTTAGTATGAAATATAATAGCAATAATAAAGGAATAATCATCTGTTACATTACAACATGTATTGATGTGGGTGTTGGTTTATATATATATATATATATATATATATATATATATATATATATATATATATATATATAGTAATAATAATAATAATAAACTATAGAAATTTTTACCAGTTATGTGTGAGCATGCACTTGGCAGTGAGAGTGGAATGAATAAAACACAAGGCTTGAAATAGCTGTATCAGCAACAACACAACAGAATATTCAGTCAAGCTGCCAAGACAGGCCTCGTCTTCTGCAGCAAGGGTTGAGTAGCCCTTTAAATTTACCTCGTCAAACCAAGCGACAGCGCGTCGCATATATCCTACGACGGAAAATGTGGCGAAAAAGAAAATTACTTACCAAAGAAAAAGGGCACGTATTCCACACAACATGCTGAAGACAGAATATTTAAATTAAAAAACAAGTCCATCGCAGGAGTCGCTATAAAAGTATTTTGATATACAAAAATTAGGCATTCTCTCCCAGCTGTTGAATGGTAAAAATGCTCGGTCGATAAAAGCAGTTGGTGTTCTTGAATCGGGGACAATTTGTGTATTTTGGCTACTGTGTTTGTCAGAGAGTGAGTTATTTTTCTGACTGGTTACATGCATTGTGATTTGTTAGACAGTACCTGCGAATCGAGTTTTAGGCATTTCTTTCTGCCTCTGATACTCAAGTCTGAACTTACAGTGATTTGTTCTCTGTGTTGTGGAAGTAACCTGCAACAAATATTCCCTTTGCTTTCAGAACGCTTACAGCCACTGTAAAGATAAATTGGAAAAGAAATCTAGGCATAAAGGTTGTGGCCACTGTAAACGAAAAGCTGGCCTTGCAGGTAGAGGCTGCTGAAAAGGAGAATAAAAAAGGGGCTGAATAGGACTTGGTCAGCATTTTTATGGGTTTTGAGTCTTCTGGTTGTGTGCTGCTGATTACTTCCTTTGCTGCTGCTGAATTGAGCAATGTAAGGAAGCCCCCACATGCCACAATAGCCAACAAGTGAGATAGTTTCTATAAAACCTCTACTTGACAATGGTGTTTGTTATTTTCCTTGGCATTTACCCTCTCATCTGCGATCCCCATTCAAGTTTGAATCCTGGAAAAGAAAGTTACCACAGTCCCATGGTGGAATTAAATTCTGCTCTGGGATACACAACATTTTTTAAAAAGTCCTGCCACTGGGCGGCACCATCAGGAACTATCATTCCTAGGAAACCTATACAGGTATATGAGAATATTGCGATGGTGTCGAAACCCCTCATGATCAGGGTCCATGAGCCACTATAGAGTTGGTGATGTGGTTGCACAGATCAATGATTGTTGAGAGGTTTATATGAAATACTTTGTTCAGTGGTGAATTACTTCATCTTTGAAGGCAGTTTCTTTCTTTCTTACCTGTGAAGGTCTTTTTTGTTGGACACAAACCATCCCCAGATTTATGGCGAGGAATGGATCACTACCTTACTCTGCTGACCCAATACGTGTTGGCAGACGTGATGCACTTGGGTGATCATGTTTCTTTTTGATTCATGATCGGAAGTCAGGTTCAAACAATTTTATTATCTACTTACTGTAAGTTCTACGTAAAACTTTTAGTACAATCATATTTTTACACAGCCGGTCAAATTTTTGTCAGTGAGCTATGAGGCCATAACAAATCTAGAGTTGGTGTTCTGAGACTTGATGACAGAATAAGGAAAAGCATCACTATTATCACCCTGCTGTCAGCTGTAATATCCATTATTGATGACAGCAGGGCTGCTGCAAGGGTCTCCTCTCCCCACAACCTATGATATATGGCTTCCCACTCTACTACATCACAATTTTCATATTTTTCTGAAATTCTGCCATAACTTTGTGCTATTCTCCCCAAGTGGGAAGGTGGAGCTTGTGTTGTCAAGGTTACTAGTTGTATCTTTGAGACAAAGTTCTATTCATCTATTGCCACTTAGTGTCAAATTAGTTTCAGAGTAAGGGAGATGTGATGGGGCACAGAAGACTAATGCCACATTTAACCTGTTGTTAAAAGAAAAGAAAAAAGACCCCCCCAGAATGTTATCAAAATCTGCAAAAATTTTTCATCCTTCAATAGTCGGTTGTAATTAGTTTAATTTAAATTTAGTTAGAAAAAAGCAAATTTTGGGTCACAAAGTACTGCCTAGACTGCCCAATCCGTGTTCAAAATGGCTTCATCCTAGGCAGATCTCTATGTATGGTAGATGGTTGCATCACACAAATTTGCATTGATCATATATAATCTAGACTGATTATTTTTCATTTATATCTATGTTCTATACACACTTCTTTTCTTGGTTATTTTGTTTATGTAACATTTTTGTACTGATGAAAAATTAATAAGTGTGTCTAAAAACTAAAATATTGTTTTCAGTTATAATATAAAGAGGCATAAGGAGACGTCCTGAACTGGAGAGGCTTGTTATGGAACCACTTGATAAGGAAATCTTAGTTCATTTTATGGTCACGATGAGATGAGTTAAGAAGTAAAAGAAATGCTTTAAAAGACCAAAAAGAAGAATATCATTTAAATACAAGACAATTTGCTGAGTAATTGACCAGTTTTCTTTGTTGCTGATAGTTATTAATCAACTCACCTAATTTCTAAACAGGTTACATTTGCTGAATTGTCACTTCTTATAACGTGTGTTTTTAATCTCGTTTTCATGTTTCTGTGTAATGGGTGGAGAGCAAAGCTGGCATTGTGGGATGAACTACTCAGAAAAAAGATAATGGATGAAATAAATGGATTAATCTCTAAAAATATCATTTTTAGAGATTAATCTGGATCTCTCATAAAACCCTGTACCCTGGAGAAAACACTCCAGTGTCACCGCACTGTGACAGCAAATACGAGAAGCAACTACATGGTGACATTAGGAGAGTGCATCTTTATATGCATTTGTTACAACTGAGACTATCACTCTCATGGGGGGGGGGGGCTCATACAGTAGGTATCTCCTTTGATGAAAAAAGGCCCCAAACTTAATAAATACAAAGTTTTATCATCAAAATGCTTGTTATTATTAAGAGGAAAGACCAAAGTATTCTATTAAATTTTTTAATACTTTCTAGCATGTTTGAAATTTTGGTTAAAAATCTTGTTTTGTTTTTTTTTGTTTTTACATCAGCGGTTGACATAATATTTACAATCAGTGTTTTTGTGCCCTTTTTTAAAATTTTTTTTCAGGTGAAAAACATTGTTTGGGAAATTCTTCCAAAAATCAAGTAATTGTTAGATTTTAATGAAACTTTCAGAACTTATTCACAAATGAATGAAATTATTTTTGAAAATTTTTTTTTTCTTTTTTAGAAAATCCTGGTAAAAATTAATTTCAAGAAATTAAATTGCAATCTCAACCCTACCCCTTGGAGAATTTAAATCATTAATTTCCTTTTTCTTTTTTTTTCTCAAACAGGAGATAGTTACTAAAAATATGCTCTGAATCATAAAATAAAAAATGCAATAAAACTATGGCATTATTTAATTAGAAAAGGTTTATATATATATGTATATAAGAAGTTAATGGTCAGAGTTGAATAAGACCAGGGAACAGTTGTATTTTAAAAAAAGTGCTCAATACATATATAAAAAGATAAAAGTTTAACATATAGAGCTTTTAAGTATAGTAAATTAAATAGATCAGCCGATTCTGCAATTTCTAATTTTCTATACCATGTATATTTTAGAAAATGGATTAAACTGGATATATTTTGAATTTATTTGTTTAAAGAAATAAATATATATATATATATATATATATATATATATATATATATATATATATAATGTGTGTGTATATATACACACACATGTTCAATAGATTTATCAAACATCTGGCTATGATGAGTTGGTTAACTAGATAAGTCACTTGAACTTTACTTGATTTATGGAATATTTCTGAAGTATTTGGAGTCTACTACTGAATAAGCTTTTATTGATTCAGACATGAACCCAATATTTCTGCTGGTAAGAAACACCTTCTGCAGCACCCTTAATAAAGTTCAAGTTTGGCTTAGTCTGACACTTTTAGATTTTTGAAAACTGATTTACCAGGCATTTTACTTTAATCTTATTATCAAGAATAATCTTCATTGAGTGTCCACTACCATAACCTTGTGTCAGACTATTGTAGTGGACACTCAATGAAGGTTACTCATAATAATAAGCTTAAAGTGAAATGCCTGGCAAATCAGTTTTTCAAAAATCTATCATTTGTTTTATAAATAGATTTCTAATTGAGAAAGTGTAAGCAGGGACAAGAATGATTCAACAACCAAAATGTCCATTTTGTGTCTTCCTGAAAGAAAGTACTTTCAAACTTTTGACTTTGAGGCCATCAAGGATAACAATTTGGACACATTTTTGCTAATGAGAATAGCCAATCACAATATTTTTCCCAACTGAGCTACACATGTTTAAAAATTGGCACCTAGTTGAAGAGAGATTTGAATATGGTGGATGAAGTACAAGGCAAATAACTTGAATTATAGAGTTGTGACAAAAACTTGGAACTCTTTTTCTATTTGTCATACATTTTAAATTATTTTCACCTTGCATTTCCCTAGTTAACATCTTTCCTGTATTCTTTCCTCGATACCAAGGCGGAAAGATGTTAATTAGGGAATTTTTATCTTAAATTCCACCGTATGTTTGTTTCATCAACAATCATTGGGTTAACAGCTTACTTGTTTGGTTCTGTAGAAGAGAGTAGAGGACTTCTTTCTTATCCAAACATTTAGATAGCATCACCTTTTTTGGATGAAGACTGGTTTTTGAAAGAATATTTTGCATTCCACATTGTTGTAAAGTATCCACTTTTCATTGGTTATCATAATTGGTTTAATGTATTCAACTTTTTCTTGCTTAAGTAGTAAATTACACCTAGAAATATGGTCCTGTATTTTTTTTTTAAAGGTGGAAGTCTCACATTAAAGCAACTAATATAACCAAGCTGATACTTGGTATTTTCAACACTTGATTAAAATATTTCGAGTATGTTGTTATCTTTCACATTATCTAACATTGATTAATCTCAAGTAATGTCTTGATTTAATTGCTTTCAAGGTCAAATGAAGAGCACCAACAGAAAACTTTACAAACCACCCCTGACACATTCAGTCATTTGCCCCACACCTTCTCCATAAACTGCACAATTCATTTTATGCCTGTCACTCATTTTACTTATAATTAAAAAAAAAAGTTTAATATGCCAAAGCTGTTGCTTATTTATATTTTTTCTTCAGAACTTGAATCAATAAATAAAAATATCCCAGTTTGATTAAAAAAAAAAAAAAAAAAGGAAGCTGATATGATAGCTGTTTATATTCACAATCAAAAACATTTTCTATGAAGTTTGTTAAAACATTCTTAATGTCATTTAATGATGAAAAGAAACTTTTCTGCCCATCTTGAAAGGATTAATAATAAAAATCAGTTGTATTATTTTCAGAATCCAAAGACTTGTATTGATTACAAGCTAACAGGAAACGAAAAAAAGTTTTTATTCATTATACATTAATTGAATTGGTGAGGATGGATATCAGTAGAAGGTGCTTTCTTTTTGGTTTTTAACACTTTCAGATATATTTTGGCCAGAATGGTAATTCTTATTTTTCAATAGTGTAAAAGAGGTAATCATTTTTAAATTTGGATTTGTTTATATTAACATAAATCTTTGAAATTATTTTAATTTCCAGGCCAGTGCCTCGACGTAAATCCATGGATCCAAGTATAATTTGTAATCCTGAAGAGCCAAGTCCTCGACCTACAATTATGAGAGTTCGAAGCACTGGATCAATTCAGCTGTGTCAGAATACTCCTCTTGTGAAACACCCTATGAAAGCACCGATGCAAGGTAATACCAAAGTCATTAATACAAAAAGCTATTTACTTACTGAAATTGACAATGTAACAAGGATTTAGTTTTTGATATTTTCTTTTAAAAAAAGACAAAATGAAAACAATTTGAAATAAAATTTACTTTTTTTTTCTTTTTAACTCAATTTTATTGGGAAGGAATATAATATCTACTTTCAGTCTATATTTTTCTTTTCATTTTCTCCTCCAAATTTATTTCAACTATTGTTAGATGAATAAAAAAAAATTCATTTTGTGTTTACTTTTAAAATAAATAATTTCAAGGGGAATCCTTCCACTCTCCGTTCTTTTATACCCAACTAGACATGTTCGCATATATATGTCCATTTTCTGATGACTAAGAACTTTGGGCCAAATCCCCAAAAAATTGTTTCTGTTGCAAATATATTCAGTTGAGGATAAGGAAATGAATAAGAGAATTTTGCTTCTCAGAATTACAATTTAGAAGTTGTGGTTTTAAATATAAGCTCTCTTCTTTTTTCCTCTCACTTAAACTCTTTACATAAATAAGCAGATCAAGTCATGCACCATTTTAGGGGAGGAGAGCTGAAATTCTGCCATAACTTTGTGCTATTCTCCCCAAGTGGGAAGGTGGAGCTTGTGTTGTCAAGGTTACTAGTTGTATCTTTGAGACAAAGTTCTATTCATCTATTGCCACTTAGTGTCAAATTAGTTTCTTATATTTAAGCTTTAATTATCATAATTCTGCTTCTTCTTCCATTTGATAATTAGTACATGCCTTACTTCCTGCCATTACCTCAGATAAATAATGGACTATTCCATTATGATTGTAAGGAAATATGGGGGGAAAAAAACACAGATGCTTTTTGGTTTTAGTGAGAAAAAGAAAACAAATAGAGAAGATGAAGGTGCCAATAATTTATTTAATGTCAGCTTTACTGAAATGGAAAATGTCATTTTTTACTCTTTTCATTTTGCACCCTCTTATTTTAAATAATGGCATTATTCATTCATACTTATGACATATTGCAATATTTTGTTAAAGTTGTTGAGCTCAAATATTTAACAAACAATGTAATAAGGGAATTGTAGAACTCACAAGGAGCTTATACAATTATTAAAGAATTATGATTCATTAGAAAATTTAAATAGCAAAACTGTAAAAGTTCATAGGTATTGTTAGTAAACTAATTTTATAAAGTTTTAATTTCACTGAAATATGTTGGAAAATTTCTAACTTTTCATTTGAAATCAAGAAAATGAGAACTTTAAACAAAATATAAGGGGAAAAAGGTGTCAGTTTTACCCATATTCTGTGAGTGTAAGTTTAAACTGACTTCTTTTTTTCCATATATCTAAAACTAATTATAAACTTATAAGTTTGGAAAGTGAAAATTTCAGTAAAATATGTTGGAATATTTCAAAGTTTCTGTTTTAAATCAAGAAAATCCAAACTTTAAGCAAAAATGGTCATGACGTATGGGGGGGAAAAAAAAGGTGTCAGTTTAACCCATCGATCTAAACTATAATTGTAAATTTTTAAGTTTGGAAGGTGAAAATGAAGGTGAAAATTGCACTAAAATAAATATTTGGGAAAATTTTCAAGTTTTCATCTGAAATAAAGTAAATACAAATTTCAATCAAAATGTGTACAATATGGGGGGGATGAGTGTAAGTTTAAACTGACACCAGGAGGATTTCCTCTGCAAAACATTAAATAGCCAAAAGCAGCAACATTGCATTAATAATAAAACTAGTATTTTTCATGGTAAGAATACGGACTATAGTGATCTGTTGACTAAATACACACTGCCCTATTTATTGAATTGAATTGTGATTTTTATTTTTTTCAAATTTCAGTTCAAGAAGATGTGCTAAAACAAGTTGCCTTGTGTGAACTGCTTCGTATTCTGGATGTTCCAATTATTGATGGGTTCCTATCACATTTGTACAGAGACAGCAGCCCCCGTGCATTTGGCTGGACAAACTTTGGGGCCACATTCAATACTTGCACGTCACCCATGTTTGGCAAAAAAGCTCATGATGCTTTTTTGACTGCTGCTATGGACTGCATAGCCACCTCATCGCAGGATCTGCCTGGTTTGCGAAGGGAAGGTTTCTGCGTACCCCTGTCTGTAGATGAGAAACGTCACCTGTTTGAAATGGTGCTTAATGTTCACACTAACCTGGAAAAGACTCTCCTCTCTGAGTGGGATGTAGATTTCCACTTGGCCATTTGTAATATGATCCTTCATGGAAAAGAGGAAAAAGCCAAACTGGCATTTCATCTCTACTCTTTGGTTTTAGCCCAATATCACAAGGATAAGCTGATACGGCTTTTTAAATTCATACAATTTGTTGTCTCTGATGAACAGCTACAACAGTGCAGTCAGGTATGAGAAAATATTTTCTATATATGATTTGATGACAGCATTTTGTTTTGTTTTTTATTTTAAGTTGTAACAATGTCCTCATGTGGATATAAGTAAAAATGCATTTCTCCTGTCACCACAGTTAAGCTTATTAATCTATAACAGATTATAGATTAATCATCTGGGATTAAGAGTGCAATTTGTGATTTTGTACATATGGCTAAAAACAGCAAAAAGTAATTTAATAATGACAGGAGGTTGGGGAAGTCCCTTCTTACTGAGAATATATAAGGTTAGAAAGAGGAGGGGAGAAAATATTCTTGTATATTTTAATTTATTGAACAGCATGGTTTGACCACATAATCTTATGGTATCATGTTCAAAAGAAAACACCAGGTTTATATATTGTTGAATGAAAGCAAGACACAGAATCAGGTTATATGATTTTGTGGAAAATGATTAAATAGGTTTAACTATAAAAATGCAGTTTAAAAATAAAGTAACCAGTTAATCACAGCATGTGGATTTTATATTAACTTATGTGCTAAACCCTGGGGGGAAAGGTATGAATCCATCCCCCACCCAAGCTATGGGCTAAATAGTAAGACTTGTGTCTGAAAAAAAAAAAAAAAAAAAATCATTATCTCCAAAATATTGTCAGTGCAATATTCACTTGCCAAGAATTATAGTCCTACAACCCAAAATGTTTCAGCTTTAAATAACCTACAAAGGGTTGATAAACTACGAAAAAAAAAAAAAAAAAATAAATCCATACAAGCATAACCACGGCATGTAACTAGGAAGATGAGATTTTGTTCAGATTTTGCTTGTCCTTGATTGAATGTGGTCAAATGAAATGGTTCTTGTTTGATTGAAGAAAAACAAAATTTATTTATTCAACTTATTGCCACTGGGCTGGATAACTTTGATAAGTTTTCAGTCAATAGTAATAGCTTTCGATTGGATCACAGATTACACATTTTCCATTATCAAAGTTACTGACAATGTCAGGTAACTTTGATAAGCCAGTGAATTTATATTTAAATCAAGGTTAAGTTGCTTATGGCTAGCTTTGACATTTTAATAAGCTAACACAAGTGCAAGAAACCTAAGAAAATTTGGGAGCCATCTTTTTACATAAATGTCTCAGGACCTTTTTGCAAATGAAAATGTCATCTACACAAATGGTAAATATTTTATACAGAACATAGCTAAGGCAGTAAATATTAAATTATTTCAGAAGTAAAAAAAAAAAAAATTTGAAAAAGTGTTTTGCTCTCTTACTGGGCTTCAGAACAGTTTGTTTTTTTTTGTTTAAAGTTTGATTTCACTGACACTTTTCATGAAAGTTACCCAACTTGATGGCATTCTTTCTAAAACCAACTCTCAACCAAAATGACAAGTCAGAATTGTGATCATCTTCATTTAGTTGTAAGACGATTACAAACTTATAGAAATTAAAAATTTCATTATGTTAATATTGTCAAAATTGAAATTCTTAGTGTTTAACAACACAAACTGAAGAATTAGAATTGTGTCTCCATTAATAAGTGAATTGTTCTGTAAGATCCCCCTTCGTTAACCATCACAATGCTACGTGTCGGTCAGCGAAGTGCTATAAATGATACGTGCTTGGGTGATCATATGTCTCTTGATTCATGACTGATTAGGGAGAAGATATTTGCACATAAGTGAATGTAATGAACACAATATACATTCTGTACAATTCATTAAAACATGAATTGAATCAAAATATTTAGTAATATATATGAAGTCACCTATGGCACATAGATAGGACCAGTTAATAAAGGTAAAAAAGAAAAAAAGTTTGTGCAAGTAATTTAACTACCACATAACAGATATTTCTATCAGTTATAAAACGGGGTATCAAAAAAAAAAAAAAAAAAAAAAAACTGTTTTTGAAGGAACTAATTCTATTTAAAAAAAATCTTTGTTTTTTTCTTTTTTTAACACATTTCTAGTCAGCATATAAGAATTCTTCAGTCATTAATTTTAAACTCCAAAATAACTTTGGGGAAGATACTCATCTTACAATACTCTTGGGGAAAGTATTAATTCATCCCATCCAGGTATTGGTTTAATAGTAAGAATTGCATCTGGAAAAAATAATTTATTCTCAAGACATGTAACCCAGTACGACTTGCTGCATGGATGGGTGGTTGGTATGTCACCCCACAGGACCAAAAACAAGACCTGTCAAAGTACAGATGAGTTTTTCATAGGAGCCAACATAAGGCAAGAATGGAGCCTCAAGACTTGAGCGGCAACCTTCCTAGAGATGGTGTCTCAATAAAACTCTGTATACTTGAACTACCGTAAGTGTCTGAGTTGAGTGTCAGGAAGAGCATCGAACCTTGTAAAACCTTGCCTCAAATCATTATGATAAATCCTTTGTTAGGCAAGACCCACCTGACTTTGTGCAAGATTAATCCTAGTCCTGCCTCAACAAAAACAATGTGTATGTATTCACATAGAAAAAAGACATAATTTACAAATCAAAGTATGTTTTAACTATAAATAATCCACAAAGAGTCGGTAAGCCATAAAAACAAATTAACCAATTGCAAACTATATGCCAAGAACTCCTCTCACTTAAGTTAATAACGCATTAATGCCCACTCTAAAATTCAGTATTGTTTCCTGTGCATGTGTAGATGTGGCAATATCAACAAAACCCAGTCTGATGAAACTGTAATGGATAAAATGTATCACAAGAAATTTTCCAGTTTGTCATCTTTTTCTAAATCACTTTTAATTATATAAAGAAAAAAAATCTTATTAATGTCCACTGCCCCCCTCCCCACATAGGATGATGGTCATTAATGGGTTACAAAAGTGACTTTTTAAATGAGTCTTCCATGTTGTCTTCTTCATTACATCGTATGGAGTTTGTTTTTAAGAGACTAATTAAGTATTCGTGATTGTAATATTTTTAAAATATTCTAATAAACTTTCTTTTATATTTTTCTACTCTCTACAGATGTACAGCAGTCATTGTGTCCTTCAAGTGTTCACAGATAGCATACTTCGTCATCCTCTCCTTGCCCATGAACTGGCTGTCATTGTTGTCAGTTTCTTTTTTGACAATCAAGCACTCCTTACTAAGTCACCCCCCAAATATTTGCAAGATGAAATTGACCGGATTCTTGTAGAAATACAGTCAGGGACACTTGTTCCATATCAGCGTAAGTTGGACATTTTAATTCAGTCTCTTTAATGATCTTCAGTGTATTTGAGGATAGATATGATATTCAATCACACACACACACATATAAGTTATGAAGAACTTGGTAATTCCAAGGAGGATGAAATCCTGAGAGCTCAATGTAAATCCAGAGCTAATATTTAAAAGAAAAACAGACCACTTTAAGGTACTATTATAATAATTTATTTCACCAGAGCCCTTTTAAAAGGACACCGGATCATCAGATAGCATTTCCAAAAATGAAATGAAACGAAAAATTTTTGGAAGTGCTATCTGATGATCCGGCGTCCTTTAAAAGGGCTCTGGTGAAATAAATTATTATAATAGTACCTTAAAGTGGTCTGTTTTTCTTTTAAAAACAATTTTTATATATACACACACTAGGGTGTGTAACTAAATTTCAACGAAACCTTATTTGTGTAGACTATGTAAGATTGTTTTGAGGTATGTTATGAAATATTTCTTTACATAATTTCTTTTCTTTTTTTCCAGCTCCACGATTCAGTCAAGCTTTGAGTGTTTCTGATTATGAACTGCAAACTTCCCAGTCTACTGCCAGCAGTCTTGTGCAGATGATGAATTCTTTAATAGATGATGTGAAATTAAGCCTAAAGGACAAAAAACACAAGCTGAAACAATTTCAGAAGCATCATCCACAACTTTATAAGAAATATTTTTCCAACATGGTATGATACAGATACTTAGATTTTTGGTTTACAAGACACTCGGGTATTATGAAAAAATTTGGGCTGCACAATGAAATTCTTAATTTATTTGTAACTGAAATTTTATTTTTCAAATCACAACAGGCAACAAATCTCAAATATCTACAATCTGGATTTTAAAGAATTTTTCTAGGATTTTCCCCTCCCTTTTCTTTTTTTTAAATGTTTTAAAAGCTGCATGCTTAAATCTATGGTATTGTTTTCAGCATAGTTAATTATTTGAAGTTTCAAGTGTCAGAAGAAAAGGGGTAATTTTTTTTTTTCCTGCTAGGTACATCCAGTATGATTTAAAAAGAAAAATTTGTCACTTACTCTAAATGTAACAGATACATTAAACTGAAATAATTACAAAAGTTATGAGGACAGCTGAAAAGCTTGCACCCAAGCAATTTCTTGTTATAAATTCAATTAAATTTCTCACTAAGTGAAAATATCCATTTAAAGTAAATTCATTGTTGAAAGGGAAAAACCCAAATGGATGAGGTTTATGTCTGCATTTTATAGTTTAATGCATGTGGACTTTTTTTTTGCTAGCAAACACTAAAAAAATGTGTATATTTCCAGTGCATTTATTCACATACATTTCAAATACATAACCTCATGTATTTAGATACAATTTGACAAGCTACGCTTCATCAATAGAGAAAGGATTATATCTTAAGTGCCTCTTATTTTAAGTTATCTATGAAGATGTTGCTTTTTATGATTAGCATTAGATGCTGATGCATAACTGGTTGACAAAAAAAAAAAAAAAACAAAGTTGGGATGCTGGTTTCAAGTCAGAGTAAAGAGTTTGATTTCTATTTATCATTCTAGTAACAAATCTTATTTGTTAAATATTTTTTTGTCAGAAATTTTGTCTTTCAGTTTTTTTATTGTCAAATTATGTTTTTCCTGCATAAAAAGATTGTTAATGTAGGACAAGTTAGCAATGACACTCCTATGTGTGGCTCATAGTTGGGAACACAATGGAGGAGAACTGTGTGTATGTATTCAATTTTATTTTAAACCTATCAAACTGAATGTGGAAAGTGAAAGTCGTTTTTTTTTTTTTTTTTTTTTTTTTTTTTTTTTAATGTGTGCAATAATGAAAGTGGTAAAAATATATTACACTATATATTGTATGAAACAAGGATGATCTGATCCTTGTATGAATTGAAAATGTCAAAGCCTTTTGTAATTCAGGGTTTTTTGTTTTTCATGGTTGTGAGATAAATTTAACTAAAACATTTCAGAATTCAAAATATTTTTAACTGGTGATATTTTTCTCAATTGTCTTTTTCTTAATACATATCAAATTTAATTTAATATTTTGCATCCAATTTTTAAATTAAAATTTACATTGACTTTTATGGTTGTGATTTTTCTTTTTTTAATAAAAAAGTATTTTATTCATCCCCCCTGCCACATACACAAAAAAAAAAAAAGTTATCATTTACATGTTGCAAAAATGATGAAATTTTTTTGTTGCTATAACTTGAACGTCACAAAAATGGTAATACTTAAACTTTCTCCACTAAAAAAAAAAAAAAAAATAAACTAAACTTCTGGAGGAAAAGGCTTTTTATTCAGGATAAAACACCCTAGAATATTGGTATGAAGAGAAGAAATGTTCAAATGGATTTGTGATAAATTAATGGACATATTTGTGGTGATAAATTTGTTAGATTGATGTATATTTGTTTTTGTTTCATGTGATGATTTAGAAAGTTAGTGATAAACAAAGAATTTGATAAAAGCAAAAGTCAGCAGCAATTAATCTAATCAAAATTCGCAATCCATTGACAATATCAAATACGGTAACCTTACAATTTTTTTCAACAACGAACGAAAACCTGCATCCCTTTATAACATAAATAAAAGGAAACAGGTAAATGAATAACAAGACATCATAGGTAAATGTGTAGTCTTGCTGGGGGTGGGGGGTAGTTAGTGTCAACTGATACAAAAAAAAAAAAAAAAATACTTCCAGGTGGCTATGATCACAGGTCAGCAAGGATTATCAGATATGCTTCAGTAGCAGGTTTTCCTTGACTTTCTTCTGTCGTTTTTGTAGTTCCTCATTTATAACATTTCAAGATTTGGATTTGTAAAATGCCCTGCAAAAATAATTTAAAAAAATTTAAACATCTGCAAGAAATTGAGATATTTTCATCAGCATAAGAGGGGGGGGGGGAGAAAAATTACAGATAATGGTAATTTTAGAATTTCATCTACAACCATTTAAAAAAAAAAAAAAAATTATGGTGATTTTCTAAACATAGCTTAGATTTGGCACAAGGCTAAAAGCATGGGACACTCAATGAGAATTGAACTCACCACTCAGTTTTAATTGATCTAGCAAGACAAACTTGCTAACCATTACACCATGTCAAAGTGTCCAACACTGAGGTTATGAATTAAGGGTTAAAAAAAAAAAAACTGTTTTCTTTGTTAAATGCTAATCATTATTATTAAAAAAAAAAAAAGTAAAAACAAGAAAAAAAATAATATAAAAGGGTGAGAATGACATTAGTGCAGCATTGTTATCAGGAACCTTTGTGATTTTGACAGTGTGGGTCAACCATATGCACTTTGTTGCCCTATATTTATAATCAGCCAGAGACACAGACAGAATTGAGACTAGGCATTATTTTGATTAGCTAGGGGTCATGTCTTTCTTATTGCTTTTTCTTTTACCCCAACAGATGTCCTGTTTATGCATTGGACTACATGCTGCATGAAAACAAACCAACGTGTTCAATAAGACACATTCACTTACATTTACCTCTTTATAAATATACATCTCTCAAAATATCTCTGCAATAAATTGGTAACCCCAGAAATCATGACAGTTACTGAAGAAATGAAAAAGGAATTACCAACAAAATTGATCCCAATTCATCCCCTAGTCATTTAATTTAGGTTTTTGTTTATGAAAATCTGTAAACTATTTAGAAGTGAAGCTAAACACAAAATAATTTAAACACTATCAGTAAAGCCCAGTTGCTGTTTAAGATCTCTTATGATGGATATATATGCCTTATTAAGGAATATAAGCAAAACTTTAAAAAGATGTAAGTGATCAAATATGTATTGTTAGAAAGAGGGTAAATCATTCTCTACAAAAACTCATAAAAAAGATTGAATTCATGTCTTATTCACAAATAAGACATTCTAATTAAATTTTATATTTTGCAGTCATTCTTGTATACTAGCAGTGATTTCAGTCTTCATTAATTATTTTATAAATACTATTATTGGTTTAAGTTAAATTGGAAAAATGCCCTTGCATAGTGCAGTGGTTATTCTGCTGGTTCCATCCCTGATAGAATGATCTTCACAATTTTGACTTTGTATAAGACTTGATGAAATCCTAGTAAATTAGTTGATAGTCAGCAAATGTAACAAGCCACAGAATAAAATGACCAATCCCGCTTCACAAATCCTTAACTCCCATTCCTTGTAAGACTACCTAATTGTTATTTATTTAGAACTTAAGGGTTCTTAAGGGTTTCATTCAGAAAGTTTAGGACTTCAGCAAGTCAACTTTGATTTAATTTTTGCTACTAATTGAGCTGAGAAGCAGAAATAACAGTTGAAAATTTATGTAGGAAACTTGAACTCTATTATATTAGCTTTAATTATGTTGCATAGAATCCAAGCCATATTGGAACAGATATCAGGCAATAATAGACTGCAGAAGTTTTATATTATAGCCTGAGAAACATATGTTAAATGTAAAATTACCTGCAGCAAATTCCCGGATATTTTCTGGCTGTTTTAAAAAGAACTTCACTGGAAAAGAAAAAGAAAAAAAACATTGTCCAATGTAATAACACTATCATAGGTACCTTCATGAGATCGCTAAAAAAAGAGCATAGCATGATGAAAAAGACACCAAAACTTGATGAAAACAAAATTTTAGCGTCTAAATATGTCATGAAAATGTCTTTCGTCACCTGTCAAGTTATGACCTGCTTTGTTTTATTTTCAAACTACATCTTTTCGGCACAGAAACTAAGTAATGCTTGTTTCAAAATATTTAAATAAACATTATAATTTCTGATTTTCTTAAAATAAGTTTTGAAAAAATTATAATTGATTTTTAAAAGATTTTCAAACTGAGACTTTCATATATTTTTTTATAAAAAATGGTTGACATGACTGATTATCTGTCAATTTTGCTGACTAAAAAAAAAAAAAAAATTTTTAATGAAAATTTTTTACGTGCTAGGAACTATTGTAAAAACGTAAAAAAATACCCCCAAAATACTTTGATCTTTCCTCTTAATAATAACAAACATTGAGACGATAACATTTTGTTTTCGTCAAGGTTGGCGTCTTTTTTCATCATGCTCTGCTCTTTTAGCGATCTCATTAAGGTACCTACATTATCAAAAAAAAAGTACCAGACAAATCTGTCCCGTTGTGTCACCTTCAAGATAAGGAGGCGGGGAACATAAAATAATCTGCAATTTAATCTTCTGTATATTATGTGCAAACCGAAAAGGAAGCAATTTTGCACCTAGAATTGTTACTCATAAATCAATAATATAGCATTAAATAGTTATCTCCGTGAATTATATATATATATATATATATATATATAAAAAAAATAAAAAGTGTAGTGAGGTCTTAATTTTAATACTTCTTGCAACAATGCACCGTTTTGGCTACGTAGTGGTTATATACAATTATAAACAAAAAAAAAAAACGCAGTAGTTTGTACATGTTCTGAAAATTTGACGGCCTTTTCAAGCGCTGGAAAAACAGCAATAGTCCAAAAGCTCCTTGAAAAATCCGGGAATTTTCTAAATTGGGCTACCTACCCACATACCTCTTTTCTCAATTCATGAAAATCAAAATATCCCCCCACTTTTTTTTAAGCTAAAATTGTCTTACAAGAAAAATCATTTTTTTTAGTTGTTAGTAATATTTGGCAATTATTGCGAACGGTGATTTATTTCCTTCCTTAGAACGAGGTCACGACCCCATAGTTACTTGTCTTTTCTCGTCTAGATGACGAGAAAGAATATGAAGGCGTGTCTTCTAGTTGTTACCCTGACGCAACAAGAAAAGAGGAAAAAAAAGCAAAGATAAAAAAGGCATCAGACAAGGCTCTGTCAAAGATAAATTTACACTCATTGAATTTGTAGGAAAATAAGTTATTTTACACTACAGTAACGAAATACATTTTTTTTTTAGTAGAAAATCGAAAAAGTTTAGTGTTTTTTTTTTTAATTTGAACAATTGAAGAAATGTTATTCATGTCAATTTCAAAAGTAAAATGTCCTTTTGATCTCTAGTCAGCGGTGGGTGATAATAGATAATTTATGCGTCCAATGTCAATGTGTAAACTATGTTTGTCTAACTAAATTGTTGCTAAAAGTAACAAGTTTGAGGATCAAATTTGACGCGAAGGATGATAGAAAATGTGTCTAAAAAATAATGTTATTTTTCATGTTTGCAGGTTAAAATGTATCTCTAGCTTTTGCGTGGAAAAAAAATGAAAAAAAAATGATGCAATAAAACTTATTTGGCTTTAAAAGTTCAATCTGACCCTTTGCTTTTATATTTCTGTCATATGTAAAGACATGTGAATGACTCAGACATTGGGCCAGATGCCATAAAAAATTTTAACTTAAAAAACAGAAAAATATCCCTAGACCAAGTTCTTCTCTGTAGTGCTATCAAACGTGAATGACGTCTTATCTCCAGTGGAAATGCAGATTTGTGCGTTTCGAAATACACTGAACTATTTCTGATAAAATATCAGAGTGATAAATCGTTGCTTCCTTTCCTTGCAGATGACCTTTAAATGAAACTGTTAAAATTTGTAAAGGAAGAGCACACTAAAAAGATAATTACATTTTCCAAAACTAAATGAATTTATAAGAATTTTGTCAAACCCAAATATGCATAAGATATTGCAAACATCAAGTGTGGATTTCTGGCAAATAGAGTTGTGCAAAATTTATCCAAAAAAGGAAACGTGTCAACAAAACATCTGTTTGATTGCAGAATTGCAACAAAGAATGTTCATCACCATCATTGAGAAACTTCTGGCAAAATCTCCCCTTACATACCCTCTTGTAAGTAACTTGTAACTCAACGCTCGACTCATCCAGTGTACCCACCCCTGATTTCGCTCCTAGAACCGAGGCTCTATTGAGCGAGTTGCACATAATCCTGTCGTTGATATTGGGTATCATCTCAAAATTAGACTCCCATAAGGCTAGCGGTGGTGACGGGATACCAGCCATTGTCCTGAATGTTATATTCTGTATTTAGTTACGTGGGCGATGTGAAGTCAATGTGGGCGAAATACTGCGTTTGGTTGCAAACAATGGAATTCAGAATCGAAAGAACAAGAAAGACTGTAGATATATTTTATAGTCTCTTTTAGTGAGGAAAATAAGAACAAGTAAAAAGTTCGTATTTAAGAAGTTGAGGGAAAGGTACCCTTTGACAAGGTTTCGGACGAGAGTTCATTAGCAGCAGCAGTCACGTGCTTCGTTTCGTCGCCGGGCCAGTGTGTCAGGAGCGAGCAACGTGACCCTTCTGCCTCCGCTGTTGAGTGGCACTCCTTTTGACTTTCCCGTGTTCTTATACACGCCTATCGGCTCCAAATGGCAATTTTTTGAATATGCGGGAGACAGTCCGATTGGATGATTTAATTCTTTTCATTTTTTTTCCGAGTTTATCCCAAACGGAAGTATCTGCGTCGAGCCTATGCGTAGACGTGTAGTTTTCATTTCGAGTCGGGGACTCGTGATGGTAACTTCCGTTTATCGAAGCAGGACAAGATCTCATCTTGTAACATGAAGAAATGTGCTCCTGAACAGGCCCCTGCCCTCTCCAAGTTATATAACTACTGCCTCAATGAATCATGCTTTCCAGCCTATTGGAAGTCCTCATCTATTGTACCTGTCTTTAAGAACTCTGGAGACCCTTCTGACCCATCTAACTACCATTCTATCAATCTAATACCACTCTTCGGTTAAGACTTTGAAGCTTTAATCAACACCGAAGTGGTTAATCACCTTATATCCCATGATCTGCTCTTTAATAAGCAGTATGGATTCCGCTTTGCCTGTTCTACAGCTGATGTGCTCACGGCCATAACTGAAATTGTTTACCAAGTGCTCCACAATAACGGTGAAAAGCATTTGATAGGGTCTGGCATGCCGGCCTCCTTCAATAGCTTAAGTGATACAGAATTTCAGGTCAATTATTTGACTTAATACAATCATTCCTGTCAAACCATGTAATGAAGGTCATCCTCAATGGATTCTCCTACAGTTCCTTTCCCACGTATGCAGGTGTTCCTCCAAGGCTCTATCCTGGGTCCTATTCTGTTCCTTATCTTCATTAATGTCATCAGTTCCTAAGTAGGCATTTATGCTGAAAACACTACTATTTACTCCTGCCTCAATAGCAAATCTGGTATCACTGACAAAACTAACTTAGCCGTTAGTCATGAAAAGAACCTCCAATCGGTTGTGTCCTGGGGCAGGAATTGGCTGGTTAACTTTAATGCCTCTAAAACAAAACTGCTCTCTTTTACTCACCACAGGGAACCATCCTTGCCTCCCATTAGAATGTCTGATGCTCTACTCCACGAGAGCACCTCTTTGCTTGGTCTCACTCTGTCCAGAGATGGAATAATTACATTGAATCAATTGCTTCATCTACTGTAAGGAAAGTTGGTTCCTGTGTCGTGCCAGAAAGTTTTTCTCACCGAGTCCATCCTTCAAATCTATAAATCAACAAGTCGCTGTTGAATGGAATACATGGTCTGGTGCCCCTGCTGTCCACCATAAGATCCTCGACAAAATCCAGGAACGAATATGCAATGTGATTGGTCCTGATCTGGCATCTCATCTTCAGTCTCTCTGATACAGGCATGCCATCGCCTCTGTCTTTTCTACAAATACTTTCATGGTAACTGCTCAGACGAGCTACTTTCGCTAGTTCCCAAACTGCATGAATTTAAGGGTGCTAATAGGTTGGCATCAGGGTCCCACTCTTTCATGGTTAGATGTGGCTGTCTCTTCTATTCCAATAGCTTCATGTCTTGTACCTCATGTCTGTGGAATTCCTTTCCTATTACTTGTTTCTCCTTTTTGAGAAATTAAAAGGTCAAATTGTAAGGTCATAGTCAAATTATCTTATCTGACCTTTAAATAAAAAAATTAATATATCACATTTTAAATCTATCCAAGTACTTTAAAATGGCATATAATTTAGTTTTGTGGGTGAAAGAACAACTGAGATACTGGTAATTAAACTTTGTGACTATTTTCCAAAAGTCACCTTTTTGGCAAAGGTCAAAGGATTATATCTCAAGAACTCTTTGATCTAGAGATATAAAATAGGTACCATTTAATTTCTATCATGAAGATCTATAAGTGTATCATATTAGAAAAAATTTGTACCGATGGTGGTCAGATTCTTGTTGATTTGATATGGAACGACTCAGAGATATCAAAATTGGAAGAGGAGCTGAATGCTAAACAAAATGGTCAAAATATTAACATCATTGTGTTCTGTGCCATGTGCAACAAAAGCCATGAGTAGTAAGGGTAGCTATAATGTGTAGTCTTTTTGTGAAAATGTAGTTCTGTTCTACTTAAAATGTGCAGCAGTCAAGAATTTTTGAGACATTCACAAATCATGAGCAGTCAAGATAGTTAAAATGTGTAGCAGTAAGAATTAAAGTGTGTAATTCAAAATTTCCAAGTGCAGTAGAACTCCAAACTGTATAGAATGCTACACAAAATGTGTAATATGACCAGGTCTTCATTCAGTTGTGTTTTGACCTTCAACAATTTCAAGTGATCCATATAACAAATTATTGGAATCAGTTGTAGCTTTTCTTTAAACATACCATCTGTCAAACTATTAAAAGATGGCACACAAAGTTTGTGTTTTTGAATTTGATGACTATTCACTTTGTGTGTGTATACGCACCAGTTTCAGTTTTATAGCCTTAAGTAATTTTCCTGACTACATGGTAGAATAATGAAATGCTCAAAAAAGGTAAGAGAGTGTGTTCCCATTTTTTTTTTTTTCACTAAATACAGACAGAATGATTCTTGTTAATCAGACATGAATACCCAAGTTACTCCAGGTGTTAAGATTTTTTTTAAGTCAATCAAGTTAAAAAAGAAATTACTATTGATTAATATTACAAGTCAATTATCATGGGAACAAGTCAGATGTGATAAACTACCTTTTTCTGTCTAAAATATTCTGTTAATCAGTACAAGATAAGGAAAAAAAAAAAAAACTGTCATTAAAAGATAAAATAAGTGATAATTGTATTGATTTACATCAGGTTGATCATTTTCTCTTCATTCCTGTTGTAGCAGAGTTAATTGACTGGAAATAACAATTGTAGTCATCCTCATAGAAAACAATCAGCATTTACCGTGTTTGTGCTTCACAGGGAGCGGAAAAAAATAAAATACTTCATTCATTGAAACCAGAGTTGTGACTAAATTAAAGTATATTTCCTTAAAATAATTCATTAAACATATTTTTTGTCTGTTATCACATAACACATGGATGGCTAGTTATAGCCACCAAATATTTTGTGATTATTAATGGGACACTACAGCTGGTTTATTTTTGAAAATTACAAAACTAAATTTTTAATGAGGGTTCGATTTACAATATAAGTATGATGAAAAACTAAATACTGTGTCCGTCAAGTTAGTTGAAAAAAAGAAAAAAAAAAAAAAAGTGTCATGTCATTTTGTAGTACGAGTGATGAACAACCAGGGGCCATAAATGTTAACTTCTTATAAATCTGCTCAAAAAACACAGTTCAGTATTGTGACTGGTGCTTATTGATGCAACAAAAATCTAGTGTGAAAAATGGCTACATGTAATCTGTTGTGAAATCTATCCTCAAATACTGAAATAGAATATAATCCAAGAGTTGGTGATTTTCAAATAAGGTATCACATTCAAATCCATGGTTTCTTATTGGAATGAAAGAACCTTATACATGCCTTTTACTGGAAGGAGTTTAAAATCCTGCCTGCAGGACAGTTCCATCTAATAATAATAATAAATGATGAAAAACAAATTAATGTCAATGCTACTATCTTGTTGCACTAAAAAAAGAAAAAAATAGTTGCAAGTTGGTATGAAAATCTGTGAAGTTGGACCCTTTTTTTAATTATTTCACCCCCAAGCAAAGCAATAAAGCTAAGATGCAAGGGGTTATTGAATATGAAAGAATATAAGAAAAAGAAAACACGATGAAGGAGAGAGAACAATAAAAGAACAAGAATTTAGACAAAAGATAATGCATTTAAATTTTTCATGATCAAAGTTGACTTGAAAGCAAGAGGCCAGAAGAGAGTTCCATAAGCAAAAAGTGCAAGAGAAAAACTGTTACATTAGAACTTAGTTACATGTAGCCATTTCAACTATAAAATGAGACCTAGATGTCAATCTAATAATGCACTTAAATTCGTAAATTTTAGGTAGCAAAGAGGAAATCTCATCAGAACAATTGTGAAAATATTTGTTGAAAAGGCATGGGAGAAGCTAAGTTACAGTAGTACATCACCTCACCATTGATGGTGAATAGCTACCTCCTCTTAAATCTATTTACACGATTGACTCGTTACAATTTTACTCTTTTGCCATAATTAAAAGGATATCAATCCAATTTAAGATTAGAAGTAATTTGTAGCCATTCATCTTGAGAAAATACCTAAATGAATAGAAATCTAACAAATATTAAGATATTCGTAAAAAAATCTTGTAAAGGACTTGATAATTTGCTATAATTTTTAGAAATGTAGTTTTTCACTAGAAAAAAACAGTGTAGAAAATGCAGCACTTTGTAATTATCTACTACTTAAAGAAAACTGCTAGAAATTCTTCAATAGAAATGTAAACAAAAAAAATAAAATACACAAAGCTTTCAGAATGTAAAATATGATCATTATAGATGTTATTATAGATATAGTTTCAACTAAGTAGTTTATAGCCATCTTCAGGTGTTCATTATTTTGGCCAATATAGGATATCTTACGTGTTGTTATTTTATACAAAATAACACAGAAGTTATCCCACATAAGATGTTGCATAGCAGCCAAAATAATGGACACCTGAAGATAGCCTCAGGGTACATGACTGAAATGTTGTGCTTATAATAACATCTATAATGATCAAGATGGGAGAGCATGATATCTCAAACAATGGGAAAAATCCTATGTGACACGTTTTTCCCCCTCTTCAAAAGGACTTTTTCACACCATGAGATCATATGTAGGGAAAAGGAATAAAATACAAACACTCCTCCATTATAATTATACATTGAGAGAAACACTGAAAATATATCAATAATAATCACAATGAAAACAATAGCTCATGAAAATAATATGTAGAATCAATCAAATATGTCAAAGTATATTGACAATTCCTCATCTCTTTAAAAACTTAAAATCAAACCATCCTTTGCTGCAAACGGATTCTGAGTTCTACATTAACAAGTACAACATATATGCTGTATTTTAATTTCCCAACAAATACAATTTTTTCACAAGATATATATATATATATATATATATATATATTACACACACATTAGTACAGGCAATAGATCCGTTGGTGGATCCTAGTAATATCGGACATTAAAACTGATCCACAGAGAGAGCTCAATTATAAAAGAGCATATATTTTATACAGCAAAAAAATCCAAAATTACCTCATGATTGTCTTGGAATTGGGGTTTTGAATTAAGTTTAGATAGCAGTTCTCCCCGACTGCTATCTAAACTAAATTCAAAACCCCTATTCAGAGATGGTCTAGAACTTAAGGGGACTGGCATGTGGTTGTGCTAGTCTGAAATAGACTATAACCACATGAGGTAATTTGGGATTTTTTGCTACATATATATATGACATTATTTTTAGTGGAAACCCATATTTGAGTAGATGCTCCGTTTTTATTCTTAAACTATATTTATTATCATCTACTTGCCAGACTATTCGAGAAATGTTATTTAAAAGAAAAGGGAGCATATTTTTCTTAAACAAGATTTCTTGAATATTCCGGTCGGTAGATGGTAACAAATATACAATTTAAAAATAAAAACAGAGCATCTACTCAAATATGGGTATCCACTAAAAATAACATGTAAGTGATAAAACATATATTTAAATAAGATAATCACAAGCAAACCTTTCACAAAATTTAAAATAAATGAAAAAAATGTTTAGGTATTTTTCAAAAGGAACATCAAAGAGATAGTTAACTTCGTAAAGTCTAAATTGCTTCCATGACATTTGAATGTTTTATAAAATTTAAAATGCATAAAAATGTTATTTTTCTATGACAAATGAAAGGTAGATTTTTTCATACCTTAGGAAATCTGCCAACATACATTCAACTTCTGGGTGGGCACGCAGATATTTTTCGTTTTGATGCCGGGTTTGTATCTAGAAAAGAACGTGAAGTAAAAATGCTTTTTAAATTCAGTACTTTATTCTGATTGATGTAGGAATTTGTTATATTCTATCACTCAAGTTTCACACTTCTTTTCTTGTCAATATTTGATCCCATTCCTCACTAAAAGAAAGTGTTCATATTATCTGTGGTCATCTATCATGAGAGAAAAATCTTTATCAGCAAAATGTAGAAAACCTCATTTACCTTCTCCACTTTAGTTAGGGTAACAGATTTTACAAACCAGTGATTAAAACTGGGAGTTAAGAAACTAATGTTGATTAAAAAACAAATCTCATGGTATATTCAGAATATAACCACATGAGGTAATCAAAAGTTCAGAATATTAGGAACAAAAACAGTTCCTATACAATCTTACTTATTATAAAACGCAGAGTGTGTGTGTGTGTGTGTCTGTAACGTTTATATATTGGATCGGATTTCCTACATTTTTCAACCGATTTCAACAAATCTTCACAGGACTACATAAAATTACCTTGTGGTGGTTCTAACAGCGCCAAAAATGGGAAAAATACAATTGTTTTTGCACAAAATCAATTTGAAAACATGATTAAGAGACATTGTGAGAATGGAAGGGGGACAACTCATATCGGGTTATCGAATTTCCTACATTTTTCAACCGATAAAACAAAAATTCACTTTTTTTATATATATATATATATATATATATATATATATATATATATATATATATATATATATATATATATACAAAGGAAATTTTTTTACTGTATTCAATAAGTAAAAATCATAAATTGTAAAACTAAAAGATTACAGAAAGGCTACCTACATTTTTCATCAGATTTCAACAAAACTTCACTTTTTTTTGGCATATAGTATTTCTTATTGTCTTGCACACTTTTTTCTTTATTTTTACATTCAGAATGCTTTAAAAATTTCATTTACAAGACAATTGTTTATAATAAAATTCTATTCAATCGGTAGACTCATAACGATTGAAAACAATGTTTTTGTTTGGGTTTGACCAATTCGTAAAAACAAAAAAAAAATCTAATTAAGATATGCATGTCTGTCAACCTTAAACAATAATCTTTGTCAATTTTATTTTTCAGTCTATATGATGGTGGATACTTGATCTATCGCTTACTGTTATATCCCCAGGCAACGCCGGGCTCTACTGCTAGTTGTCAATAAATGCCATGAAAAAAGAATAGACAACAATTTCTTTGTTTTAATTGCAGAGAGCAAAAGAAAAATTGAAAAGAAAAAACCTGCAAACAAAATAAATGGCATTTACTTTGAGAATTAATTGATAATATTTACTATGCTGGAAGTGAAAATTGTTGCCGTAGAATAATCTCCCTTTGCAGCTGTAGGCGACATGGTTGCTATAAATAAATACTTAGCTGTTATTTCCAGTATTTTAAGCTAGAAATTGCCTACTACTGAACGAAGCTAAACTTCTGTTTTCTAAGGCCATTTTGAATTCTTCTAGATTCTATATGAATGGTAACATTGATTAAACTCAGGTTAACTTTTTTGTGAACAAAAATGGCCACATCAACAGCAAAGGAAAACTTTATACAGGAGTTTTTCTTTGATTTAGACTCTGATGATGATTTTGAAGGCTTTACTCAGGTGGATATTGACAGTGAAGTGGTTGAAGATGATAACCATACTAGTGACATGGAGGAAAGCAATGATGAACACTAGATATTGAGCAGCTACTATCATCCATGGCTGACTAATTTTATAGAAGCTCCTGGCTCCATGGATGTACCTGATAACCTTTCTGAAGGTGAATTATTTTGTCTGTTTATAAACATTTAAATAACTTTATTTGTCAATAGGACAAATAAATAGACTAGTCAGATGAAAGAAAGACCAAATAAATGCTAGTGTCTTCTCATATGTAAACACGAGGAAGCATGTCACATTTTTGACAAAATGAAAGCCTTCTTAGCCATTTTGTTTCCACAAGGAGTAATAAAAGTTAAACTATGTTGAATTGTTAAATGCATTTTTTTTTTTTTATTTTGTTTCATTTTTTAGTTTTCAGTGTCAAAACATGCATGCAAAATGTAATGCATTACATCAAAATATTACTCATCCATTCTTTTATTAGTATGCAAAAAATAAAATCTATACACACAATACTAAGAAAGCTATAACAATTTTAAAACAGTAAGTGCTCATATTTTTTGCACCCTAAAAAAAAAAAAAAAAAATGCAGTGGCAGGAGAACAATTCTAGAATAAATTTAGCATACTAAAGGTTTAATATAACAGCCAGATGGGGTGGGACAGGACATTAAACAAAATCTAATACTCAAAAAAAAAAAAAAAAAAAATAATTAGGACTTCAAGAATAATAGATTTTCTTAATGAAGATTATGATAAAAAAACAGACTGATATCCAAGATGGGATCCATTCTTAGTTCAGTGGAGGAGAGTGTGGGAGCCCATGACCAGCTTTACTTTAAACAATACTCTGTCCACCTATCAACATACACTATGATGTCTACAGAGACTTTATTTGGCTGCAAAGCTTGAATTTATTATATAAAAAAAAAAAAAAACTTTTGGTAAAATTAAGAGTATGAAGATCTGTAAAGCAAAGAAAATTTGTTAAATTCTCTTTATTCACAATTAACAAAAATGTGAGACCTTATGGTCTCATGGTATTATCATTTTCAAAAATAACCTCTTGTAAATCCTTAAATGAACCTTGCTTCTTATTCTTACATGAGGAATTAGAAATTAAATTTACTGATAAAAATTCTCTATTAAACCAAAGTGTATTAACTGTAAATTGTAGACATAGCTTACCTTTCACCTTACAATATGGTTAAATTTTAAATTTGTTAGTTCTATTTCATATGGTCATAATCAGTAAGTAAACTGTGGTGAGCTTTCTATGAAGAATTATTTTGCATATTTGAATTTGATATAACTATGTATTGCTGTTTAGTCGGTGTTATAAACATCATCTATGAATATTACACATTTTTTATTTTTAAACACTTATGTTACATTTACTGTTTTCTTAAAGAAGCCTTTTTTTTTTTATTATCAACTATAAAATATATGTTACAATTAACTATACATTTGATTATCTTCCTACCCCTCCTCTTAGTTTCTTATAAAATTGAACAAGTTACATTTGTTTCGTAATTATGATACATGGTTGCTACTTGCTTATAGTTTGTATGAATTTCTTGTCTGCCACTCGTGACCTTGTCTAGGATTATATTTCAAACCACATTTCACCATGATCAAACCTCACACTTCTTCGGTTATTTTTTTAATTTAGCATAGGTCAGACACCTAATTGGCTAATCAGGGTAAATCCACAAGCCTCATTTTAATTTTGATTTGTTGTTGTTTGCTTTTGAAATTCAAAAATAATTTTTTACTCACCAATTATTTACCATTGCCTGAGAAACCACAACTGTAGTACTGAAACATGAAAGCTATTGTGTGGCGATTTTTAATAGGTTTTTGTTTTAATCTCATATAATGAATAATATTAAGCTCTATTCATTTTTGAGCCCTTTTTTAAAAATTAATTGTTACAGACAGTGGAATTATACTCCATATGTTCCTATCTCATACCTGGAGATAGGTGTGTCAAGCTTAGTGCTCCAAAATTTTGTATGACAAACACTAAATTACCTCCCTTTTATTTATTTTTAGTTAACCTCATATTCTGAGTCTTCTTGGAAAGTCATATCAGAAATGTAATACAATTTATTTTAACTATTTTTTTTTTATAAATAAAAACTGAAATTTGATTTAATCTTGATGAATAAAAGTGCATGGATATATTATATTATAGGAAGATATTTCAGCCCAAGAAGATCATAGAAGCAGGGAAATGTTTTGACATCAAGTAACATGAATTCTTTTATGCTATTTGAATTTCAGCTTTTAATATCTGTTTTTATTAAAAATAATTTATAACTTATGGTAGAGTGAGATTTTATCACCCAACATTTTTTTTTAAATTTCAGATATATAAGCATTGCTTTAAAGCTTGAGAGAAAAATATAATTTCAAAAGATAAACAAAATATTGTAAATTTATTGAGTGACAGGAACAACATTTGGAATAGAGAAAATTGACCATAGATCACATAATAATAATAAATAAAAAAAAAAAAATTGAAAATATTGACAAGAACAAGAAAAAAGCTTTTCTTTCTGAATTTCAGAGATGAGGAGTTATCAGTATTTACATTACTTATAGTCAGACCATTATTCTCAGTTTTGTTGCTATTATTACAACATTTCAGACATTTTTCCCCTCCAACCTTTTTCAGGTGTCTGTCAATCCAGGTAACTCCTTCAAGGAATTCTTGTGAAATTAAACAGAGAGAGAAAAAATTATGCAGAATATTAAGAAAATTGGCTAAAATCAAGAAAGCAACCAAACTACCATTTTTAAGCAAATATCAGTGAGAAATGTGTAAATCAGGCAAAGTAAAATATGAAAAATGATTGAAAACTTTCTAAGGAAATGAAGGAATTATATATATATATATATATATATATATATATATATATCTGACATAGAAGCCCTGCTGGCTACAGCTCTGTCCTGTCTCTCTGGTGGTTCTGGCCGAAAAGTAAACCACCTGGTCCTCCTCCGGTGAACTGAAGGAACCACCACTATGCGCAATGTTGTAAATTTTTGACCCAAACAGCAGTATTTTGATCCCTCAGAACAATCCGGAGGTAGGATGAATTAGATGGCTGGGCTCCACGCTGAAAGAAATCGCTATTTGTGCAGAAAGGTTCTTGTTGTAACAGCAAGGGCACAAAGAAAGAAAAAATAAAAGCAACACTTTCAGTTCCTGTACAAGAGCCCTTTAAGGCTACTGTTTTTATATCACTACCAACGAAACTGCACAAATACAAACTGTCTTAATGAGATTCACTCGTTTGGGTTGGAACGTCACAGAGAGAAAGAGACAATTACGCTGGTCGAAATTCGGCTGTACTAAGGGAAATGAGTCGTGGTTCTTCATCCGTCCCCTCCGATATAGCAGTCGGCTTTTCTCAGCTTTGTTGACAAAGTTATCAGGATTTGCACGGGTTCGATTTCTATCTCTGGTATGATTCAGACATTTGACGCATGCAACCAAATGGCCAGATCAGCAAGACCCACTAAGCCATTTCCGCCGCATTTTCCTTTGTGTTCTCTGATCTGCGATCTCTGATTTGTGGTCCCTCTCACTCTGCCGCATCTCTCACGTTCTGACACATTCTCCGATCACATTCAATCTCTGATCTGATCTGCTCAACCCAAGCGTGCAGGCCACTTATATAGAGAGAGGCAAAGCTAAACAGTTTTTAGGTATCACCCACGAATTTTAATATGCAAATCGCCTGGACCAACATGTGTTTTCCACTGGATCTCCGAAGCTCCGCAGGAACCCAGTTTTCAAGAGGTACTAAAGTCGGTTTCAGACTCCCTGCTGGGTTTTCCGCAGACAACGTTCACTTAAGCCTGGTGAAAAGCACTTATTTCGTCTGAGGGCTCTGGCTGGATTTCGCCTGGCAGACCACTCAAAATCCAATTCACCATTTATCACAAGCTTTACCTAACGAACCCGTCCATTAATTACTCTGGAATTAATTCACCTAGTTAATTAATAATTCAATCCCAGAAACAACTAAGCAAAAAGAAAAACTTATTTCTGGAATTACTCCAGAATCCCTTCTACCCAACTAATTAGTACCTTCTTCCCAATCCTTTAGAACTGTTGATTAATAAACCCACTGGGGGGGGGGGGGGGGCTCTCTGTTACAATATGAAGAACAATATGGCTAAAAAAGAAGAGAAATTTATTTTTACATGTACACAGATAGCTGAATAATAATAATAATAATAATAAAAACATTTATCTATTTAGCTGTAGAGTATGTACCCAATTATTGGATTGAAATTAATTAGTTGGCTGCATGAGGAGTATCCTCCTGGATAGGAAGTGTCCTGTAATATTGCTACTACATCATAGAACAAAAAGAGAGTGGGAGTGTTTACACACATTCCTTTTATAGTCCTGAAGAGAATACTACTTAGTGGCATTAAGGGACGTCCATGAAAGACAAGGCGGGTTAATCCTCATAAATCTCTGAGAAGCAATAAAAGCTACTGCAAGTAATGCTAAAATCCAAACAAGAGAAAAAGTAATAAAATCAATAAATGAATAATTGAAAACTGATGAAAGTTATAGAATGACAAGAAGCCTATGTAAATTAATAAAAGAAAAATTTATTTAGGTAAAAAAAAGATATAGTGTTAAATTAACATTTTTAATCAAATATGTTTTATGGCTTATATCTTTCAGGTATGTTTATAAATATTTTTTGTTTTTAATCATTTCACCTCATGCAAGGCAATAATGCTTACTAAAACACCAGGAGCTAATGAGAGTGAAAGAGAATGAGAAGAAAAGACAAAAAAAAAGAGGATTCAGGAAGAGAGAAAATGATGAGTGATGTTGCATTTAAATTCTTGAAGATTGTAGGTAGAAGGGAAGCAAAAAACTGTGAGAATAGAATTTAGTTATATCTCACTATTTTAACAGTAAGATGATGAAACCTAGTTGACAATCTAATGGTATGCTTGCAGTCAAGGTACCAAAGAGGAGAATTCATTACAACAATTGCAAAAAATATAGAAAAGACAGAAGGAAGCCATGTCACAGCAGTGGGAAAAAATGACTGAAACTGAGATGCCCAGTTAGGGACAATAACATTGCAAATTCTTCTTTGGATTTTATCAAAGAATCTCTAGATATATTACAGGGGCACCAGACCAGATATACCAGCAATATTCAATGCATGAATGAATAGTAGATTTATAAATCTGCAAGATGGATTCTGATGATTTTTGGTCTTTGTTTTACGGCATATCAATCTCAATGGATTATTTAATGCGAACAAAATTTTTATTGCTGGTAATATATTTTTCTTCAAAAATCTATTTCTGGGAATGTTTTTCCCTGAAGAAATCTATCATAGGTCATATTTTTTTCAAAGAATGTATAACTGTTTGTATTGCTTTTTTTTTTTCTTATTTTATTTTTATTTTTTTTTTTTTTTAAGTATTGCTAATAATAATTTTTCCTTTAAAAATTATTGCGGGTAATAATTTTTTTATTACAAAGTATTTCTGGTATTTAAAACCTATTACACAAGTTTGGGTGTTAACTATTTTCCCATAGCTGGGACCCGGACAGGTGCTACCATTCCGGGCCAGGGTGAACCGGGGAACACCAGCAATTAAGAGGTGGTTCTACGCTCCTCACAACCTCCTGATCAGAGGCCTTGCTGTTGGATGTAGTTTATCGTCATACCCAGGACGCGGATTCTGATGAAAAAAAAATTGTCTGCACAACACAGAGTGAACCAACAACGGAGTCAATAATCATTCCACTTTAACAAATCAGTGGAAAATATGAGACCAAAAAGGTGCAACTCGCATAATCAAATATGACAGTGTAGGATAGGAATAATTTTTTTAACTAGTGCCATTTTGGATTCATAGCTGTTTTTTGTTTTCGTGTTACTGTTCAGAAAGTTGTCTACATAACACTGAATTACCTCGCGAGGGCTCAGAATATGAATCTAGTTAAAAATTAAGTAGAGTATAAGGGAGGTAAATTAATAACATTGGATATCCAGACATCGTTAAACAAACAACATTGTGAAAAATTAATACTGTCAAAAAATAATTTTTTTAAAGATGATTCTGTTAACCAACGTTTTATTCATTTATCTCCGCCTCAGGATTGTGTTGACGCTTTTAATTAGCAAATATACAAATTTGTAACAGTAGAGAGAAAAAGTTTTAAAAAGAAAAAAAAGCAAAAAAAAACCCTTATTTAAAAATTAAAATTAGTTGCTCAGTTAAAAAAAAAAGGCATTTTAAAAAATATATATTTTTGCACTTAAATTTTACTTGCTACAGTGAAAGAAAGCATTTTTTTCAATTTTATTTTCTCTTCTTCCACTCTATATCGGACTTTGTTTTTCGAGAAAACAAAAACAATCAAATTTTTAAAAACTTTGAAGAAATGAAAAATTTAAACCACAAAAAGCAAATGGAATTTTCTTCCTAAAAAATAGATTCATATTTTTACGTAGAATAAAATAAAACTATAAACAGAATTCACGCGAAAATGTTGCTATGCTCAGAACCAGCCAGTTCTTTTTTTTCTTTTCATTTAGCTACTTTAAAAACATTTTCCTTCTATCGAGAAAATAATATCAATTTTTAAGAACTGATGCGCCATTTCAAATAAAATAAAAAAATTTAAAATTCATCATATTTTTATACTCATTCATTCATTCATTCATTTACATTTACAAACTAAAAGAAAACAATCAAATTTGACGAATTAATTTAAAAATTATATATTTACAAAAATTAACTTTTACGCAAGAGACCAGTAGTTTTATAATTTAGGATTTCTATCCAGACTAAAATGTAAATATTAGGTTTCAATTTTTGTCATTAAATAAATAATAAAAAAGTTATCTCAGATAATTAATTTTTATTTTTTACTCTTTTTCCATAGTGCTTAGCAACAGAATAAGTTTTTCTTTGATAGAATCATAAAAATTATATAAATACATTATCTTACTGTGTATTTACCTTAAACGCATTGAGTTTTTCTTGCTGCTCGTCGCTGAGAGCTCCCAAATCTGAGCCCGTTTTCAAGTCATATTTCTCCATGCCATGAGGCTCGCTGTGTTTTGGTTTAGACGCCATTTTGAGCTTCTAATAAATATTTACCTTGACAATCACAAAACAACGGAGTCAGGCGAATATTAACACAACAAAGTTTCGTATTCGTAGCCAATTATGCACTGAATTTATTTATTAATTTATAAAAGATTTATAACTTTCAAATTATAAGTTAACATAGTTATGCTTATTAGTCATACTCTTGTTCGTTTTGATTTATATATGTGTCCAGAGAGTTACACACAACGCTTCCTTATTAAATTGAAAAATGTGACTACGAGTTTTCAATGTTCATTTTGATTTTTGAACTTATAAAAATTGAGAATTCGACACACTACACATAAGGGAGGAGGTGCAGAGGTGAGCAGTAACGTATTTTTAACAATTCTATATTGATGACAGAAGAGAAACTGATACAGAAACAAACATAGAAAGTTATATAGAGTCATGATGGTCCACGTCCTGAAAGGACATGGTACATAATAGTAGAAAAGTCGTGCCCAGGATTTCTATCTTAAACTATATTCAACTCTCACTTAAAGTCTGCCAAAAGATAATGGTTTTACTGCCATAATTACCCTGCCACCTAGAGAGCCATTCATGGTTTTATATTGCTGTAATGGTAATATTAGCCATTTCCTTATAAGGAAATATTTGGCATTCATTGATTAAGAAGCTTTACTACTGTTGGTTGGAATTTATAAAATCTTAGTCTTAAAACAATTTTTCAGAAAAATGGGTTTCTCAAGTCTGTGGAGCCAGTCTACCCAAATTTTATGTGGAAAAATAAAATCTGAGTGTTGTGTCCACAAATACAACACAGTTTTTTATACAACACAAAGAAATTGTAGGAGTTAGCTCCTCCTTAATTCCCAAATTGTCACTAGAGTTCATTCTCCTTATACTATAGATACTGGGCAACTTCTCGCCTTGTTGTCTTTTTCATTTCTTCATTTCAGCGACTACAATGTAAGCTCTCTTAGAAGATCCACATCTTCCCACTTGTGGGAGACGCCATGAACCTTTATATATACATACACATATGTATGAACATTCACCAAAGAACAGACACCAATGTTTACACACACACAAATGTTATTGTCCATTGTAAAATTGTTTTGTTTAATACATATATTTGTTTATATGTATATATATATCGGTCTTGTTTGTCTTCTTTACATCTTCAGTTGGACTTAACTTGAGTCTGGCAATTTTCTTGTAGTTGGACCTTTTAATATTCTACCAGGAGTTACACACATGTTTCTAATACAACACGCAAACACACACGGTCCTCTACAAATTATCTTTACAGAAAAAGAAGATCAAGCTAAACATGACAATAACATATATACAGTCAGATACATGTATTTACATATTGAAAATCAATGTTCTTTGTTGTTGCCATGAAGAGACCAACAGCTTGATTGTTTAAAATGATTTGCCACAAGTGAGTCTGCAAAGTTTCAAAGTGTTTTTGTTGTAAGTGAAGAAATCAAGTGGCATAGTATGTTGAAATGTGTGTTTGTGTGTGAAGCACACATTAAAGAAACATGTGTGACTGCTGATCGATTGCATGTGATAGCAGTAATTTTAAATATGATGAACAAAAAGAGAGAAGAGACAGGACATAGTTCTATCACAGTTTTCTATGTTTTTCAGGGTAGAAAAGTTATCACTGACTGATGCATTGTCATGGAAACATGTATCTATGTTGTTGATTGAGGCAAGGTCTGGTTCACTGACTGTCTTTTGCAGATCTAGTCGCTGACTGTTTTTTTCTTACTGACTGCCAATGTCTGTTTCTGGTGAGCCATTTTTTATCACTGTGGGTCAGCTCTGAATCACTATCTGAGTTTTGCATGGGAATGTACTCAGTAACCTGAGCCCTAAACTTTTTCAGGTCATTTGAAGTTCAACTGCATAGACATCATAGAAAGCACATCATGTGACTTGTCTTATTCAATCAGGTTCTAGAAACCACTTATTTAATTTGGAGCCGTGTTTGTACAGAATTGTAAAAAAAAACTTTTTTTCATATCTATTAAGTTTAGTGAGATTTATTTGTAGGCATCTCTTACTTGTTTGTGCTTCACTTATTGGCCGTAAATTATAGGAGTTTATATCCTATAAGTTCAGTAGCTCTTATCATTATTTCCAGTATTGATGGTGCGGGGGGTGGGGGGTCTCTTTATTTGAAGTAATGTGAAATATCTTGATTATATCATTATTTTCCCTTTAAGTTACATGTGATATGTATTTTAAATTTTGCTACTGTTGAAAGTCCTCAAGTAATGTGGTTTTCGTCATTTGGTATCGTTCTTTGTTTATGATTCTGTAGCACCAGTTCATAATGTTCAGAGAAGAATGCTCATTGACAACATCCACAGTCTTCATTCACTCAAAGCCATTTTTAACCAAAGCCATACGTTTTTTCACAACCAAACTTTTATATTCCATTTTATGGGATAAATATTTCATAAAATTTAGACCTTTGAATTTTTAGTCATTCTGAAGGGTGAGATATGGAAGAAATGAATATTCTCCCAGTTTGTATTTTCTCCCATTATAGGCATTATTATATTCATGATATAATAACTCCTTGTATCCTGGATGGAAAGGAATGGCTGAAAGGAAAAGGAACAAAAGCATGCTTTGTTCTCAGAGAGATTTTTATATGTTTAAATCATAAACAAAATTATATATACGTATTTCCACATAGAGAAACTATAATATGTATGTAACAACAAGCAGTGTGAAAAGAGAACAAAAAGCAAGTCTTACATATAATAATTTTCAATGGGAACTGGAGCTGCTGGAGATTCTTCTGTGTTTCTGGAGAAGTTATATTTAGGATTCTAGATTCAAGTGAGCCAGATTTATCTGTTATGTAACTATTGAGGACATATTCTGCAAATGAAATTGAAGAATGTAAGCTTTAGGTATCTGGTGAAGATATATTCCCACAGGAAAACGGCACCATAGGTCTGTCCTAAAAGAAGCAACAGCTTGATTTGACTCCTGGAAGCTGACTGACTAACCACTTTTGTCACATTATGAAATGACATCACTAAGTGGCCATCATGTGACCCACATGAATTCACCTTGACCAAAGTGAGATAATCACCTTTTATATACCTACAATTTTATGTTGTTTTGTTAAAATCATTTTAATAGTACAGATACTTCTGTGATAGACAGCCATACCATTTCAGCTCCAAAAGGCTACAAAAACAGATGCTAGAATCCCAAATTCAAATAATAAAAAAGTAAAATTCACATAAATTTACTATATTATCCAATTAAGCAATTCTGATCCACTTTTTTTTTTTATATAAAAAGAAAGAATTTCATGTGTTGGCAGACACAACTTTCACTGTCATAGTGAAAGGCCGTCAGTTTTACACTCTACTGTTTCCTACTTCTAGCCTCTGTATCACTCTTGAGATTGTCTATTCTACACACAAATAGTACACTTTTCAATATGTTTTCATTGAAAGACAGAAGAGTCCTTTTCACTCCCTGTGGAGTATTGGACCACAGCCTCACTACACCATTGTTGCTACTGCAAAGTCATAACAAGTAGACTTTTTTTTAAAGGTGGAGTTGCTAGTACAGTTGCTAGCCTAACCAGTTTTGAATTCAGAATTATCCTTCTATTAGACTGGTTGCCAACCAAGGTTAAAGAGCCCAGTCTACACTGCTATTTAAACAATAACTAGGAAGAGAGAAGCGATTCATATCTTTCCAAAAAGTATTTATGTAAAAGTGAATGCAATGAATTTGTCCAGAATTTGAACTTGGCATGTAAACCCCATTTTCCATTCCAAAAAACCACTATGCTGCTCATATATATTTCATTGCCAACAAAGACAATTATTCTTACCTTACTTGCTTTACATGGTAAACACTTTTCTACCTTTTTTTTTCTAACTATTTCATCTCAAGCACGATGCAAGGTGTTACTGAGAATGAGAGTATATAAGAAAAAAATTATTAAGGAGAGAGAACAATAAAAGAACAGGAATTAAAAAGACAGAAGATGATGATTAACATTGGATTTTAATCTTTGAAGATCAAAGTTGACTGGGAAGCCAGAAGAGAGTTTCACAAATGAAAAGTGCAAGATACAAACTGCGTCTGCTTCTAAATGCTTTCCATATAATTTACAGTAATATGTACATTGTGTATATAAAAAACACCCTTTTCTTATTTCCTTAAAATGGGTATGACATTCTCTTTGTACTTTCTTGACTTTCCACCACTTTCTGTCTCTTGTTGACCTTTGTTTATGCTTTGCCATTCATCTCTAAAGATGCTGAAAAATAACCTAAATAGTGTGTGAAGGAGAGATGTATCTAATGAACTTGTGTTATGTTTAGTTAGACTCCAAAGACTGAACCTGTATAGCTAGAAGATCTAGATAAAAATGAAGACTTAAACATATTTTAAAAACTGTTAAATATGATAGATTCAGTATATGAGGATGACAATAATAAAAATTTATGTTATCAAATGTCTGACCCCTGTCAAGGTTGACAATAGTTGCAACAGCTTTTTACTGTTACTGCCAGGGCAGTAAAGTAGTCATGGGAGATTGGTTTGGCAAATTCTTCATTTAATGACTCTTCATTGTCACCCATCATGCCATACAAGTTTACAACATTTAGCAATGTATTACAATCAAAGAGAGTCATGGAATAAAATTGCAAACAATATTTGACATATAAAAGAAATATTTTATTGCCTTAGCAAACTAAATAGGAAGGATATAAAAAGAGATGAATAGAAGTGTGTATACTGAGGTACCCTTATTTGTACATATAGTGTGTATAGTGTTAAAGCTTATATTTGAGGAGGATTCCTTGATGGGTTGATCACCTTAGGGCAGTGATTCCCAAATGATACAGTGCACCTCATAGGTGCATCAGAAGAGAACAGCAGGTGAGGCAGAATGTTTGAAAGACAATCAAAGATTTAGAAATAGTTTCAAAACATTCATATACCAAAAATAAATATGATTTCAAAATTTTAAATATTATTATGGATTCCTTGTAATTGCATGCATGAGTCCCAGTATAAATAGTTATAAATAATTATTGACTGATTTTATAATTGTAATATTTTTGCATTATATCAAGTATTAAGAATATAATAACTAGGGTCCGCAAATTGAAGGAGAGAGTTATCAATGATAATGTTCTGGGCTTCCGGTTCCTTCTGAAATCCACTTCAACTCTATACAGAAGGTCCTTAACTTATGTCAAAGATTCATTCCTATGGTGTGATGTAACTGATTTTCACCTACATAAGCACCTACAAGTCTGCCTTAATGTGAGCTATAACGAAGGACATAAAGTTCCCAAAGAAAGACACAAACAAGAGATAGCAAATGTAGCACAATCCAATATAGTGTGCAGCTGGCAAAGAAACAATGCCATCTTCCTCATATAGCACAGTGTGACATGGTATTAAATTATGAAAGATGGTGCTGTAACAATGAAATACCATACATTGGGTCCAATGTAACCGAAGGACCTTCTGTATTTATAACGTCTCCAAAAACTCTGAACTTTTATTTACATATTTTTTCCTTAATAGTAGATAGGTTTGCCTATCACCCGGTACACACTCCTCCCCAATCTTTTGAAGAGAAGTTTCCTTTTTAGGATTGAGTTTCCAATTTCCTGTAAAGTCTTTTTTTTCTCTTTCATTTTTGGTGACCCCCTTTCCTCTTGGTGGTATTATCACCTTGCTTGGGGTTGGTGCCTCTTAGTCTGTAGCTATCTTTTGCCTACTTATTTATCAGCTCAAAACAGTCATTGGTCAAAATCTAATATGCAAATAAGGTGCCACAAAAAAAATGAAGTACAGTGTAACCCGGATATAAGAGAGAATAAGTCTCTTATATCCGGGTTTGGTCTATTTTGTTTAGGTAAGTATGGGAACACTTTGGGACCAGAGAAAATCTCTCTTATATCCGGGTTTCTCTTATATCAGGGTCTCTTATATCCGGGTTACACTGTACTAAAAATGAAATGTTAAGTAAGAAATGTGTGTGAAGGGAGCTAAAAATAGGATGTTAAAAGCCCCTAACTTTTAACATCCTATTTTTAGCCTCCTTCACGCACTTTTTTAAAACCTAAATTTTTTCTTTCCGATTTATTTCATAAAAAATGAACTCTTTTTTCGAATTATCATCCTACTCTCTAAGTAAAAGTAAATAAAACCCTTTTTTTTTTTGCTTTTTTTTTTTAATCGCTTGTACTCATTTTTAACTGCTGAAAGTGAAATGAGATATGTGATCTTTTTTCTTTTTTATAGAGACTTTTTCTTTTCTTTTAAATTTTTAAATCATATAGATTTTTTTTTTCACTTAAAAAAAGTTTCAGAATAAAAACTTTTTTTCGGGAAAAAAAGAAACAAGAAATCAAAGCATGTTGAATGTTCTGATTTTTATGCTGAAAAGTGAAAATTAATTCGCAATAATGAATTTAAACAAATTTTCTTTGATTGAGGACACGATGATAAATTTTTCTGTTTTTAGCTGAAACCGAGACCCTAACCCCTGGCCCCTAGCTTTACTATAGAGCCGAGGTTGATGACATCAGTTTCTATTCAAATAACGGCAAATTTTTAAAACTGAAGGCGATAAATAATTTTGGTTCGAGTGAATATTTTTTTTAATTAAAAGACAAATAAAAAATGAAATAATAAAAAAAAAACATTTTTGTAACCCGAACCGTCAATAAACACAGAAACACTCATGACCAAGATAAGATCTTAATTTTCAAATGTGTTTAGTTTTTCTGTGTTTAAATAGTATTAATGAACTGTTGAAAGGTTACTTTAAAATAAAAAAAATAGGTAATTGCAGCAAAGTAATAACGTCGCCGATAGGATTCGAACCTATGCGGGGAGACCCCAATGGATTTCTAGTCCATCGCCTTAACCACTCGGCCACGACGACTCACGAATTCGCACTTCAGAATAAAAATATTAATTTACTAAAAATTATTCATAATGATTTTAATTGTTTCCAATTAATCTTCCAAGTTTTTTTTTCGTAAATATATTCATAAATACGTGCAATGTAAAATAACATTACCAACTGAAAAATTCAGAATCACGAATTAAATATAAGTAAACTTTTCAAAGAATTTCCATCGCCCATTATTGATCTAAAAGAAAAAAAGTTTTATTATACTATTTCTTTTCGAATTAAAATAAAAACCCTTTTCATGTTCATTTAAAAATTGTAAATGTATTTTTTTTAATAAATATTTTTAAAGGCGCATTTTAGTGAGTTATCTCCCTTGTTAAGTCGTAAAGAAAAGTAAAAGAATCTATAGAAAGATCCAAAAATGAAAAAAAGAAAAATAATTTAAAAGAAAAAAAATCAATGTTTTTTTCAGACAGTTTCGATTATCCGCTACTTTAATTTTATTTAACAATGATGTAACACATTGTGATAACTATAAAATAATTTTTAAGAGAAGTGATGATATTTACAATCATGTGTGTGTCTTAATTGCAACAATTGTTGTTACATTCTCCCTAAAAATAATCTAAAAAAAATTATTAAACTACGAAACCATTATTTGTTATTATTTAGTGAATTTTATTTTTAAACAATATGAATTGAATTTTAATTCACCTATTAACTTTTTAATTATTTCTTTACAAAATTAAACGTTTATTAATTTGAATGTTTTAAAAAATAATTTTATTTTTACCTGGCTATTTTTTGACGAATTTGATTGAATTTGAGAAATAAAAACTTTTTTATTTTATTTTTATCAAACAAAAAAAGTTACTTTTATTTAGTTTTTTGCATTGTAGGTTAAAGAAAGATTTTTTTTACAACTTGTGAACAAGCAACAACCAAAAATTCATTTTTTACAAATCAACAACAACACAACGTATTTTTATTTAAAATTATCTTAAATCATTAACATATTTTTAAACTTTCACCTCAGACAGTAAAACATTGATAAATTCAGTTGTGTCAGTATCCTATTTCATTTCAAATTTTAAAACAATCACCCTTATCTGCACACATAAATTTTCCTTGGTTTAGCACTGGGTAGGATCTTAATACGCTGCTATATCAATTGATAATATCTACCAGAATTAATCACCAATGCCCTACAGTAGGCATCTTAGTATTTAATATCCCACCCACGAGGAATATATGTGGCACAAGGCCGACAGTAGGCATCTTATCTGCATACTACACGTGCGATCAGTTAATTTAAAAACATCAGCCTGTTTGAATGAAACTTACTCCATACGAGGGGAATGAGGGTGGTTCGACTTCCTGTGGGTCATCTTAAAAGTCTAAACTGATGGAATTATTAAAGAATGGAGCTCGTCCAAATGTTTTCCCATGGATTATAGGTTTGCGAGTGATGATGCGTTTTTTAGGTACCGCCACACTTCTAAATATTTTCTTTGGAGTTAAATTTTGGTTTAATTTGAGAGATAAAAAAGGCTAAAAACTAAAAAGCTAATCCGTATTAAAAGAAAAATGAATTACCGTAAAAAGTTTCAGGCATTTTTAAAACATTGGCACGTTCACTCATCAAGTCACCATAGATGAAATTGAAAAATAATAGTAATCAAAATTAAAAATCTTTTAAAAATCCAATATTTGTTCTCGAGAAGTATTTCGTGGACATTTAGCAAATTTAAGGATTAATTACTTAAACATTTTTTGAGTAAAATTTACTCGTGAAAATATTGGTGGTTATTACAAAAAGAATATTTTCTCAGATTTTTAAAAATAAAAAAAATATTCATTCTCAAAAAGTAAATACAGTGTAACCCCGATATAAGAGAGTTGGCGGGACCGGAGAAGAAGTCTCTTATATCCGGGTTTCTCTTATATCCGGGTTTGGTCTAACACAGGCTCTAATTTGGGACTGTGTTAATGTATATAAAATAGACCAAACCCGGATATAAGAGACTTCCTCTCCAGTCCCAACAACTCTCTTATATCCGAGTTACACTGTAATGAATAATATGTACTGAAATTTTCATTTAGATTTAAACTGATTTTTGGTAATTTAAAAAAAAATGGTCTGTGGCCTTCAGGTTGTGAAACTTTGAAATTGACATGTAGTAGAGAGGCAGTATAATTTTTTTTTGTGGGGAGCAAGACCCAGCGCCGCCCTGTTGACTTGTACCTCTTCTGATGGTGTAGGTGCCCTTGATCTTCTGTGGTTTATACCATCTTGTCTCCTAGACAATTATTCAATTATTTAATTTGGAGTTGTGTTTCTATAGAATTTTTTTGCGGAAAAATGTGGGGTTCCCCAATTAACTTTTTAAATTAGTTTTCTTCAGTTGTTTCTGTTAAAAGAGACATCTCCGCTAGTTCGCACGGGAGATACAAGAAATCTGAATGTGAAACAAGTCTCGTCTTCTGCAGCAAGGGTTGTGTGTAGTTTTCCTTTATTAGGTGTCTTGAAGGGAGATTTCTTCGCCGATTTCCACGGGAGGAATGAGAAATCTGAGTAAAGCTCTCGACAGCCCTCGTCTTCTGCAGCAAGGCTTCTGTGAAGCCCTCAGAGTTGGGCTTGAAGGTAAAGACCTCTGAAAATGAACAAGGGGAAAGTGGGGGAAAAAAGGTCTTGAATGTAGAGGCCACTGAGGCCGAACAGGGCTTGGTCAGGGCTTTTATGACTTCAATGATTTCCGGTTGTACCCTGCTGATTATTTCCGTTGCTGCTGAATCGAGCAAAGTAAGGAACCCCCCACATGCCACAATAGCCAACAAATGAGATAGTTTCTATATAGGCAGCCACCATTTACTAAGAATTCTAAAAAAAATAACTTACAAAGGGAGGTGCTGGTAACCTACTGTTACTCTATTGAGGGTGTTCTAGCGTACTGTATAGCTGTTTGATATGCAAACTGTTTGGCAACGGACAAGAGAGCCCTTCAAAGGATAATAGATATTTCCCAGAAAATAATCGTGTGCTAGCTGCCCTCCTCGGAGAACATTTCTAATTCTTGTTGTCGCAACAGAGCAGAAAATAAAATGAAAGACAACACGAAAACTTGTTTGGACTGTTACCCTCAAGGCGACATTTTATTTTGTTGCGTATCTGCTCTTAAATGGACTAAAAGCACTGACAAATAAAATCTACACATTACGTATAACCAGCCGTGCGTCTTTTATCGATTCTCAGTGCTTCTTCTTTCGTGTACTAACCTAGTAGAACTCATAAGCCCACTTTAGACTCGTTGATTAAGGGGTAAAGGGCTCTCACAATGTCTTCACAATATCTGCATCTATCATTCCATGATTGTTCTGGAGATATTGCATATCAGGATCCGTTTTCGTAACTTTTGGTTAAAATTATAAGGCCGGATTTGTACTCAAGCGTGTATCACCCACATTATACAAGCCTAACAGCACTTTTTTGCGTATTTATTTTTTCATAAACACACCAGTGACTCATCGTTGGGTGAGTCTTGCATATATATATATATATATATATATATATATATATATATATATATATATATATATAAGTGTGTGTGTGTCTGTCTGTGTGTATATGTGTGTGTGTGGTATATCCTGGTGTTGGTCTATATTAACTGGTATCATGGGAAAGTTCTCATCATCCCTTGGCGGGAGACAGACTTGTATGCCGCGTGATTCCTGTGCATTTGTATTGCTGTCCACCATGCTGGGATGAGTAGATGGGTGGGGATTTGGTAGTGGTGAAGAACTGAGCTGTTACACACACACAAAAACACAAGTATCACATACTTATCCACCCAAGCGAGCAAGCAAACCCCTAAACAAAATATGTTTCATAATATGGGAAACAAGTTTCCGTTCTTATTCTTTGACATGGCGTTTGTCTTTCATCGTGTCACCTTGTGAGTATGCAGCGGGCCCTTTCCCAACTTGCGTTAAACACCGACGAGATGGAAAATCGAATGCAACGTGTAGTAATCATTTGCCAGTCGGTGGAAAGCTTGGACGAGAGTCGCATTGTAAATTTACACATATCCATTGCATCGGAAGCATGGTTAGCGGCTCGGATTGAGGAGCCAGAGAGCCGAGTTCAAATTCCAGTCGATTTCAGCGCATTCACTTCCGTGCTAATAGCCTTGCGAAAGGTATACGCCCATTTATTGTTCCCAATTATGGGTAAATAGCAAGACAGATTGGGTCCTATAGCTTTGATTGGCAACCAGTCTACGAGAAGACAAACTGAATTCAAAACTGGCCTAGAGAGGGCTGGGACCCGTCGGGCTATCTTGCCCAAGATAAACCACTTCTATTACGGCTGCAGTACATATGGTGCCCCTACGAGCCCCGATGGGTTTTGGGACTCATGATGATGATTGCAGGACTCAATAACTTCTTTCACTGTCCCGCCAAACATCCATTGGGTAGGCTTCTTGAAAGGCTATATTGTTTGCATGCTTCGTGGATAATTTTTCCCTTGGAAGCCAGTTCCATTTTTAGCACTGAGGACTCGTTGCTTGACAAGGAGAAACGTTATAAGTTAATATCATTATTCAGTGCTGGACTATGCTTAAAAATTTTGGTTGCCAGGAGACAAAGAAGGCCCACCCACAAATAGAATTCCATCATTTAATTTTCATAATAAATAAATAAAATAAAATAATCGTCGTCGGCATCCGTCCGTCTCGGGAGACGATGAAGTAGCGCTTAGTCCTTTTTTTTTTTTTTTTTTTTTTTTAATTCTAGGCGATGGAGTTACATCACCTCTGGTGACTGTGTAGTCCCAACTCTGGAGCGACAGTCTCTCAGGCACTTGGCGCAGATGAAACTGAATGACATGAAAACTTGGGCTGTCCTTGCTTTTCTCCTGGCTCTCTTTGCAGATCTTCCCCCGCAGCTTCTGCAATCGTGACGCCGTCACTGATTGTGGCTCTCCAAAGCTGGTGATCGTCATCCGCGGCCTCCCAGGTGTTTGGGTCGATGTCAGCCAGCTTCATGTCCCGTTTGCAGACATCCTTGAAGCGGAGCTGAGATCTTCCAGTTGGACGGGAGCCCCCACACAGACTCTTGTGTTTAACCTCTTCTGACTGGCGTAAGTTGTCCAGGACTCGCTGCCACACAGAAGGGTGCTGAGGACGCAGGCCCGGTAGACTTGTAGTTCTCCGTCAGCTGGCTGTTGTTCCAGACGCACTTGTTTAGCTTTCCCTATCCTGGAGCTGATCTCGGTGTCCAGGGAGAGGGAGCTGGAGATGATCGACCCGGAGTAGTTGAAGAAGTCCACCACCATGAGTTGCGTGCCCTTGATGGCAACGTCCGGAGAGGAGGCGGTGTCTTGTGTCAGGATGTTGGTCTTTTTGAGGCTGATGGTCAAGCCGAATTCCTTGCAGGCATGGGCCAGGCGGCTGACTAATTCTTGCAGACCGTCCTCCGTGTGGGACGTCAGCGCAGCGTCGTCGGCAAACAGCAATTCACGAATGAGGACCTCACGGACTTTGGTCTTAGTGCGCAGTCGGGCGATGTTGTAGAGTTTGCCGTCTGCTCTAGTGCGGATGTAGATGCCCTCCGTGCAGTCGCAGAAGTCGTACCGGAGAAGCATGGAGAAGAAGATCCAAAAGAGTGTCGGCACGACGAAGCAGCCCTGTTTTACGCCGCTGCTCACAGGGAAGGCGTTAGATGCTCCGCCGTTGTAGCAGACTGTGCTGTACACACGAGAGGCGAGGCTCTATAGGCGTGGCAAGATGACGCGGGCAAAGACCTTTCCCACGACGGTGAAGAGGGAAATGCCGCGGTAGTTATTGCAGTCGCTGAGGTCACCTTTATTCTTATAGGTGGTGGCAATGTTGGCATCTCGCATGTCCCGGGGGACGTGGCCCTTCTAGCACAAGCACAGGAGCTCGTGCAGATGCTGCAGCAGAGCCGGCTTGCCAATCTTCAGAACCTTCGATGGGATCCCGTCCCTCCCATCTCCCCGCCCCCGCAGGAGAGACAGTCGATGGCTTTTCCGAGTTCCTCCGCAGAGGGCGGGGCATCCAACTCCTCCATGACTAGGAGACTAGGAAAGACATCCATGGCGGCATCACCGTCTTGGTTGCATACAGCTCCAGATAGTGCTCCACCCAGGGCTCCAGCTGCTTGCCCCGGTCTGTAATGACCTCTCCTGCCTTGGACTTCAGCGGAGCCGTCTTGATGGGAGTAAGGCCGGTGGCGGTTTTGATGCCGGCGTACATGCCTCTTGCGTCTCTACTGTCGGCAGCCGTCTGGATCCTGCTTCACAGGTTTAGCCAGTAGTCGTTGGTGCAGCGGCGTTCAGTCTGTTGGGCCTTGCTGCGAGCAGCTCTGAGGGCATCGCGGGTATTGACGCAAGGGTTATGTTTGTAGGCCAGAAGTGCTTGTCTCTTGGCTTTAGATGCCGGCTGCATCTCATCACAGTGAGTGCCATCTACTGCACTGAAGGATGTGTCGACCTTCGAGCTAAAGGTGGTTTGGAAGCGGCGAGAGCTCTCAGGGTCATTGGAGCGACAGGTGTTGATGCGAGGGAGGCGGTGTATTTTTTGGAGCGGTGTATTTTCTTGGATGTCAATCTCACTTTGCAGCTTACTAGGGAGTGGTCCGTGTCGCAGTCTGCGCTGTGGAAACTCCGAGTGTGAAGAACGCTCCTTAGGTCTGCCCGCCTGGTGATGACAAGATCGAGCTGGTGCCAGTGTCGAGAACGGGGGTGTCTCCAAGAGACTTTGTGGCGTTCTTTGCACTTGAAGTAGGTATTCGTCACGCATAGTCCTTGGTGGCAGCACATTTCCAGCAGCCGTTATTCATTCTCATTCATCTTGCCTATGCCCTGACGACCGAGTCAAGAGGGCCAAGTGTCACACTCGGCTTCCACTCTGGCATTGAAGTCTCCCAATTGATATAATCCTTCAGTATTGGGGTTCATGGATATCGTCTCATCCAGAGTCTCATAAAACTGGTCCCTGACCTCTGGGGTGGCGCAGAGCGTTGGCGCGTAGATGTAGAGGACGTTGGCGAAACCCGTAGATGTTAAGAGGCGCAGTGCTAGGATTCTCGCAGATCCGCCAGTTGGTGGTACAATGGCTGGTATTAGCGAGTTCTTCACGGCGAAGCCTACGCCGTGTTGCCTTGGGTCATCCCGAGGAAGGCCATGCTAGAAGATGGTATAGTTGGCCTCTCTGATGGAACCGCTGTCAGCCAGACGAGTCTCTTGCAGGCATGCGATGTCAGTGCCCAGTCTTGAGAGTTCCCTGTCCATGACCGCGGTCATTCGAGCATCGTCGATCTGTTGGATGTTATCTGCGAGTCCAGGGCGCATAGTCCGGGCGTTCCAGCTAGCAAACCGAAGAGCTGGAGTCTTCGTGTTTCTTTCTTTCCTGACTGGTACGGGATTTACAGCTTGCTTGTCAGGAGAATCAGTCCCTACACACACAGTAGAGCAGGCAAGCTGTGGCGGGACAGAACCTTACTGGCTGGGGGATGCCCAGCTTGAGGCGGGCGGTAGCTGTCCAGTGAGACGCGATGATCTCTCCCACCGACGGAGGTGACTCCAGTCGCCCGTAACCTACGGCAATCGGGTTGGGCTTTTAACCGGTAACTCTCACTTCCCGTGTTGTGCGACATCGCTAGAGTGTCCTCTCCAGTGCCCTACGAGCCCGGGAGGGATATATGGAGAACTAGGGCTTCCCGGACGTCTAGTTCACGCTCTCGGCCTTGCTAGCAGAGTCCAAAGAGAGGATAAACCAATACAGTTTGGTACCAGCGCGGGCGCAGGAGTTGCCGGAAGGTAGCACAGAGTGCCTTCCATCCGCCTTAGGGGCTCCACTCCGGATTTGTGTAGGGTTTACTCCTTAGCCTTTCCTTCTCCCGAAGATTTCCACAAGGCAGTGGAGCTATTTAACCCATAGCTGGGGGTTGGTTCATGGGCACCAGGGCATGTCCACACACCGGTGGGCCTACAAGCCGCATGTTAAGGGGGGGAGCCAATTCCTCCTCTGTCCCCTGTAGTTTAGGCAGAGTCCGCAAGATGCCCAGTCGCCATGTGTCGCCACAAGAAGGTACTACATAGGGCTTGCTGATAGAGAGGCTACTGGCAGGGGAAGATTTACGCACTCGGCTCCCCTTTTCGCATTTCTGCTAACCAGCGGCGGTAACTGAAAGCGAGAAGTGACAAGCACTACCACTACAGACTACCACACTAGACGCATCACAACAGCCGTTTAGACACACAACATAAAAAAATACATATGGAAAAAAGGGTACAGTTAACATTTTGGGGGAAAATGTGTATTTCTCAGTAATTACAATGTACAAGTACTGTATATATCATTACTGGTAGTAGATACTAAATGTAAATACAGACTGTTGTAGACGAATTTTTTATTTATTTTTTTAAATTTTAAGTAATTGGTTAACATTTTTAAATTGTTTACTGCACAATTTATACATTAACAGATAGTTTGAAAGCACAATAGAGCATTGCATGTCGTCCACTATATTAAGAGCAATCGTCTGTGTTCACTAGATAATTGTTCGAATCTGCCAATAATTGCTTCTGCATCCAATTCATCTAACAATTCCTTTTCAATGGATAGCAACACGTATGATTCCAAATCCTCCTAAGTCAGCGAACTTATTACCCTTGTCCTTATGATATTTAGCTTTGAAAATGTCCTCTCACATTTTACTTGGGTAACTGATAGTGTGCAGATTGTGGGTTACCTCACCTGGCATCGCCAAACGCCCATTAGGTGGCGCTGTTTATAAAAAAAACATTTCATTCCATTTCCTCTTTTTTTCCCTCTTGCTCCAAAATGTAGTAGGACGTAGACAAAGGTGTCCCTGGTCGATTGAACTCTCACACACGCTCACATATTCATGTATCACGCATACACACAAACAAGCACATTCTTAATAGCTAAGTTTTTAATGTTTTTCCTTTCCTTTCAATGGTATATTCATTAATATAATTTCTTTGTGTTTATATATTGTTCTTTGTTTTAAATTCTATGTTTTCTTTTTCTTTTTCTTTTACCCAAATACACATGATGTCCGCCGAATATGGTTTTCGGGAGAAATGTACCAGAAACTACTAAGTGTTTAGTGAAAAAAGACCACACCTCGCAAGAAAAGTAGGTGAGTCCCTGTAAGAAATTTAAGCCGCTTGAGCGTGCATTGTATGCTTTGTGTTGGGCTCTTGCTTAAACTTTTAAATTTCAAAAACATTTTGGTACATTTCGATTTGTGTGAAAATATCTGGGTTTGGTTTTTATTCGGAACCATTCAAAAGATTTCTCTCTAAATTTCGAGAAGTAAATCTGGAGCCTATCTTGGTGAATAAAAGGAAAACCAGGAATTGAATTCGAGAAGTCTGTAGCGGACCGTGTCGGCGATGAGTATGTAAAACACACGTGGGTAGAAATTCCTGCTAGCCGGTCCAACTACATGAGAAAGTTGGACTTTAATTAAGTCCAAAGAAGACAAGGAAAAACAAACACAAGACAGATAAATACATGTAAACAAATATATGTATTAATAACAAGTTACAAGTTACATGGACAGAGTGCGTGTGGTGAATATTATATGTGTGTGTTGTGGTGGATGTTTGTACGTACGTGTATTGTTCTTAGCGTGTTCCCAGCATTTGGGAAACGCTGTATCCGTGAGCGTTCACATCTGTGAGGTGGTATAAGGCCGAAGCCCGAGGGAAAGAAGAAGAGGCGAAGGATCACCCAGTATTTATAGCCAGAGGAGAGAGACCCCTGTGAAGGGTTAAGGAGCTAAGGGGGAGCTAACTCCGAGAAGTCAATGAACAGCTGCTGCATGAACCCAGGTCGGCCCGTTCAAGGAAAAAAAGACGACCACCAGACGAGAATCGAAAAGAACATTAAAGTCGCTCCCACATCAAGGAAAATTCTTCGGCTGGTGTGATTGTTCTGTTCTTCGCCGCTACCACGAACTTTGCTTTGCTTCGAACATTGTACCTATTCTTTGGAAATTGTTCTGAGAAGAATGTTTCCCCTTTCTTCATTTATTTTTATGTTGTTTAACTTTTTTGAGAACCTTATGCAGCATTGTAATTTTTATTGTAAGAGTAAAAAGAGGCATATTTTATTTGCAGTGATAATTTGTACATACATTGGCCATCATTTGGCACACAAGCAATTTATGTAATTTTTTCATTTCTTTTAAAGTTTTTATTCCTTTTTATTACTAAAATAGTTGCTTGTTTCTTTATTGCATTTTTATTTGATGTAGGGTCGGCGGCACTCCACTAGGGACCACTTGAATGAAAAATGATTAAACCAAACTGGGCTATTATTGTACACTAGTAAATCATACTTATTATAAAACCCAGGTTGTGTGTGTGTGTGTGTGTGTTCGTTTATATATTGGATTGGATTTCCTACATTTTTCAACCGATTTCAACTAAACTTCACATGACTACGTAAAATTTCCATGCAGTGGTTCTGACAGCGCCAAATATTGGAAAAACACAATTGTTTTTGCATGAAATCAATTTGAAAACCCGATTAAGAGGCATCGCTGTCACGAGAATGAAAGGGGGACAACTCATATCGAGTTATACTTATAAAACCCAGGTTGTTTGTGTGTGTGTGTGTCTGTGTTCGTTTATATATGGGATCGGATTTCCTACATTTTTCAACCGATTTCAACAAAACTTCACTTTTTTGGCAGGTAGTGTTTCTTTTTGTTTTGCACACCTTTTTACTTTATTTTTACATTCAGAATGTTTTAAAAATTCCATTTACAAGACAATTGTTTCTAATAAAATTCTATTCAATCGGTAGACTTGTGGAATCTCCCACAACACAACCAGCCTTACCTCTTTGCAGGAAATGCACTTTTCCTATCTTGTAAGCCAAATTCTACTTTCATACGATATAACAAGTAATCATTGGTCAATCACCTCCAATTTGGCTTGCTGATTGGTCAGTTCCAACCAATCAAACCGCCTGCACGCGACCAATCTGTTTTCCCGCTCATATGCTGGGAGCCACTCAGCCATTATAAAAACCGAACACGTGTGAATTTTCGAGTAGTAGTTACCAAGTGCCAAGATGTAACCTTCACCGACTCCTGTCTTAGTCATTGCTGACCAGACGTTAAAGACAATTACCAACTTTAGAAAGTCAGACCTCCACACCTAGAGAGATGCCCATCAACTCCACGCCAGTCAAAACTCTGACTTTGCCGCGTAAAAATATTCTCTGACTCAGCAACCTTCGGGCACACTCTATCTCTCTCTAGAACATTTCTCAAACTTCACTTACTATACTTTCAAAGTGATATTTCTCACTACATAACAAGTATCATTAACTAACAATCTATTTTTCTCAAGCAGATAAAGGTACGCAACTTTGAACCACTTTGAATATTTGTATAAACACACTTACGTACATACACTGACGATTCAACCTCAACACCGAGCATTTTTGTACGTGATCAAACAGTTTAATTCTGTGAACAAATCTAATCAATACCTGCAAACGCACCCAAACATTCGCAATAACACAATACACAATTAAATACACTAATCTATTTATCCATCAAATTTTAAACCCACAGTATATTATATTGTATATAATTTGATGTTATTGTTATGCATTCAACTTTTGTCTTGTTTTCAACTTTATTTGCATGATTTGTTCCAAGTATTTGTTCTAAATAATTGTTGTGGACGAATGTTGTAGAACACGGCCTCGAAATTCCTTCTGATCAATTTAAACACAATCACCAGTCCGCAACAGACTCATAACGATTGAAATGAAAACAATGTTTTTGTTTGAGTTTGGGTTTGACCAATTCGTAACCCCTCCCCTATCTCTTACTGTTACATCCCCGAACAACGCCGGGCTCTACTGCTAGTCAACACTAATTCCGGTATATTCGGTCCCAGGCCCATACCGATTTATCGGTTTGTCCGGATAACAGAAGCTACATAATAACAATTCAATAATGCACCTCTGACCCACTATGGGATTTTTTATAAGTAAAAAAAAAAAAAAAAAAAAACTACGAAAAAAGTGTATCGTAGTACAAATAAATGTTTGTGATAACGTTGATAAGGACAAGGCCAAAGCACACGACAAAGACAGACAACGCGACCCGAGTTTAAAAACAAGAGATACGTTAAATTTATTGAACACACAAAATGAAAGTAATTACACGAATTAAGTGCTTTGTGTGCCAATAATGGCCAATAACATGTATGTACAAATAAGAGAATATAGTGCAAAAGAATATACCTTTTTTACAATAAAGTATATAAAATTATACCAATTACAATAAAGGGTATACTGAAAACAATGTATGCTGTTTTACAATGAAAATAAACTATGCTGTGTGAAGTCCCCAGAAAGTCAACAACATTATAATAACAAATATAGAAAAAGGGAAAGGTAGAGTAGTATAAGTACCAAATATAGCGTCGATTCGATTCACTAAATGTAACAGAAACACCAAATATATAGGTACTACTACTATTTATATAAATGATACTTCCACGTACAGGATTCAAGTAATAATAACAACAACTCCAATTTGTTAACCAACAAATATGTATTGAATAAAATACAACAACAAGCATGAAATAGAATCGTATTCACAATGTAGATTAAAGAGAAGGAAGTTCTTTTCCTTTGACTGTAGACTGAGTGTAATCAACCATTTGAAGAAAGTTCTCTTATGAGATAAATGTTCCGAAATAATTGTTAGAGCAACGTTTGCATGTGAAGAATGAATAACACCAAAAATACAATTACTTGAAATGTGTTGTGAATAAACTGGTTTGAATCAACAAAGTTCTGGTTGATTGTGCTTGGTGAAAGTTACAGAGAGAAAATGTAAGTTTGTAGTTACGAAATTCTGTGTCTGTGTGTATGTTAAAGTGTGATGAGCAAGATCGTGGATTTGTGTTGACGGCTCGGATCTTACTGGCGACTTGCGAAAAGATCCCTATTTAAGGAAAAGAGGTAGGCTCCCACGGAACCACAGGAAAACTTGATCTTACATTAAAAATATGTGATTGGTTAAAAATTAACCATTCACTAGACACGTACTAAACAGAATAGGTAAGTATGCTCAGAACCAATAGATTCAAAGGAACGACTGCGATGGCTAAGTTGTTCTATACAAAAGTAGTAGTAATTTATTAGCCAATCGGAGGCGAATAAAATAACTTGGAGTGTATGTGGATGTGAAAAACATAACAACCGCTATACTAGCACTTTTCTGAACGCTTTTCAAGTAGTAGGTGCATAATGTCCGTAGAGACCTTTCTTGATAACAGTGAAGAAAGGGTTTCACACCAGTCGATGAAATTTACTTAGATGAGGGAGCGGATTTGATTTTCTTTCAGTCCTCGCCTGGCGCTATCAAATTGACCAGCATGACTTGGATTCAATCAGCAGCTTAGGTAGACACCTGAATGGGATTGACCTGCCTCTCCTTGTTGTCTCTTGTCTCTTTTTCCTTGGCATTTACCTGAGACCTCCCCACAAGGCGGGATGTGGTACAAGGCCGGTTTTTAACGTGGGACTTTCTGAGCGCGTACGCTCGGGCAAAAATTCCCCGTAGACCCCGCATAGACGGGGTCGAGCAGCTGTCTACTGCCCCCTCTTCTTCCCTATTTACCAACCTCCCCACAAGGCAGGATGTGGCACAATGCCAGTTTTTAACGTTGGGCGTCCTGAGCCCGTCCCCGCTTCCTCTGTCCAATTCAATTCAGTTCCTTTCTTTTATACACCAAGATCGGTCCCAGATTGTGTCTCGGGGCTTGGAGCGAAGCCCTCTGATTGGTGCATAAATAAATCACACACCGCTATTTTTCCACAAATCGGAAGGACGCAAAATATATTTGTGAAATTCAATGTTTTTTTTAAGCTAGAGCTTAAAACAGTGTCTGTTTTCTTTCAGAAAAGCAGACGATATATGCTCAATCAGCTTAAATCTCTTACCACTAATTACACATCTGGTATCTCTATTTTTGTTAGCGATAGTTAAGTGATCGAGCACCACAAACGACCGCTGTAACCGCTCGAAGAATTCGTCTGGCAATCGAATGAAATTAAAATGCTTGCATAATTTTGTCTGGTTAAAAAGAGGAGCGGGAGAGTAGCTCGCCGGAAGATCGGTGTTATAGGTGCATGTTTTATGCTTTTCCTAATTAATTAAAATAAAAGATACAATATTTAAGTTTGATTTTTTTCTTTTGTTTTCTTCCAACCTATTTTCTTTCATCAAGCCATTACATTAAAATATTTAAAAAAGAGTCTTTTTTCATGCTTTGATGAAAAGAAAATATGTTTGGAATTCAATGCAACCCAAGAGAATTGTACTAAATTCCTTTTTCACCCACTTGTTAAAAAATAACAAAAAACGAAAATGTATTCATATATGTTATTTAAACTTGAATAAAAAGCCTGAAAGAATAATTTAGAATTACTGCGCAAATTATATTCCATCTTTTTCTTTTTTTACTAACTTTATTAAAGCATTAAATCAAAGTAAAACAAATAATAAGGCTACTGCCTGCTTGGAATCTTCCAGTTTCTGCTTATCTAATACAACAGATGAGTCCATTTAAAATAAGCGGGTTGGTCAGGGTGTGTTAGTTTCACTATCGTTCAATGGCTGACGAGAACACTTGAGGCTTGCATTGTTGAGGTCGATAAAAATTCTTAAGATTGATTATCGATTAATTAGTGTTTTTATTCGGATATAACGAACGAACGAGAGACAAACAGGGACCACGGGAGGTGTTAATTACGAAAAATTGGGTAGAAAACAGCGAGAACACCGGAAAGAAGTAAGTGTAGCATTTGTTTTCTAAATACAAAATTTATTTACTGCTACTACTTGAATGAAGCACAATCATTTAACGCTATTTTTTTTTTATTTGTTACCCTAAAAAAGGTTTTTTCGGTTTTCTTTCTCAAGAAAAAGTGAAAGCACAATAGCATTGACTTTTTGATCCTAAAAAAATAGATTTCTTAAAAACAAAATACATATTTTAAATTTTAACGTTTGTTTTCTTATCTCTGAAAATGCGTAATTTTTTTTACTGTTTTTATTTTAATCACACGCCCTTTCGAAAATGGTAGACCCTAGGGGAAAAAAAATCTCACGTTTCCTCGGTATTTCCTATTTTGAGGACGCTAAGTATTTTTTTAAAGACTTTCCCTGTGAGGTATTGCACCATTTAAAAAACCCCGATGTATTTCTGTGTAGTGTAAATAAATGAACTAGAAAGAAAAGTGATAATGATTTTTTTAAATTTATTAAAAAAAAATTGTTGGTTAATCTCGTAGGAAACAGGCCCATAAATTTTTGTAAGCTGGGTTAGGGTTTGCTCATCTGAAACTATTTTGATTTGTTTTTTTTTCTTTTATCGAAACGAGTAGTGTAGTTTAGGAGTAAGCGAGAAAAATAAAACACTTGAACAGTTCTGTTGTTTAACGTGCCAAATGTAGTTTGCAGTTTGCTGTGTGCATTCACCGTGAATAAAAAGTAAAACCTACTGAACTGACAGGAGGTGGACCCGCGGGTGGCAGGTAAGATGATCAGGTTTGATTCTGTGATTTGTTTATTGTAAATAAAATAAAAAATGCTACAAGACCCCCCCCTCGCTCCTCCACGGCAACCCACAACCTTGGTTAACAATACAAATGTAATTTCTCGGGATTTCTGTATTTTCCTTTACAGTGTACACTACTTGCGTCAAACTAAACTAGAAAGCTTTTTTTTTTTTCCTTGCTTTTGTTTGAAATTTGATAGGCTGAAACCACGATTTCCCTGCATAGCTTTAACTCACTACAGTAAGTCCTACTTTCTTTAGTAAAAAAAAACAAACAAATCCGCACTACTTAAATAGGCTGGTCCACTTATAAAAAATAGGGAATTTTTTTTTCGGGGGGGGGGGATACTTTTTGTAGGTTAGCATTTAGTTTCTTCTTTAGACTGTGACACTTTTTTGTTTTCAGTTTTCAGAATCGTAAAATATTTATTTGTTATCGATTTAGAAGAGGGGGGTTCTGTTTAGTTTACACTGAGTGTCAAATCGATCCTTGACTTTTAGTTTTAACAGAGTTATTGGACTTAATAATTGTTTTTTTGGGGTACGTAATCTGATTTATTTTTGACACGGAGGATTTCAAGAAAATTTATTTTTAACAAACGGATCTATATTCAATTTTAATTAAAGAATACAAATGTACCGCCGTATGTATCCATTTTTTATTCTTCTTCTTAATTTAAAATAAATTTTTAAACCAAATGTTTCTGTATGTGCTTCTGAAAAAATCCCATACAAAAAATAAAAGTTTAACTTAAAAATCGTGTTACAAAAAATTAAAAGGTTAAAAAATCAGATGATTAAAAAAAATATATGCAAATTAAATATCAATGATGATAGCAAAATTTCAAACTTGACTTTTATAAAATTAAACAGCTAGGTGAATTAAAAAAGGCCAACAATTCTGTAAAATTCATGGATCGATTTGATATTGTGTCAATAAACAAAACAGGACCCCCTCACTTTTAAATCAATAACAAATTAATATTTTTCGAAATCTAAAGAATGCTAATCTACAAAAATTACTACCCCGCCAAAATTTTACTACTTTTTATGAGTGGACCAGTATTTTTAATGCCGGAAAAAAAAATTGGCGTGTTTACATACAATCAGAAACAATCACTTTTCTTTTCTTTTTTTTCACAAGCACTCCAGGTCATGAATATAAAAGAAAAAATCATTTTATTATTATTAAATTTTATAAAAGTTCACAGGGGGTCCTAGTTTGCTATGCAAATTCATTCATTTTAAATTTCTCTCTCTATGGAAGCCAAAATAAAATATGCTTATACCAAATGATTTCTTAAAAAAAATGTTGACATTATGGAGTTCTTTTTTCATATATTTCTAGCAATTAAGAACTCTATTACAAATTAAAAAAAATAATTTTAAGAATTCATATTGTATGGGCATAATTTATTTGTCTTCTGTGATGGTGGGGTAATTTACAATTAATTTACATAGCAAACAAAACTCCCAAATAACTTTTATAAAATTAAATAAAAATATTTTTATTTACATCATTTTGGGGTGTTTAATTTAGAGAAATGTGAAAAAAGTCTTTTTTAAAAAACAATTATTTCTGATCACATTGTACAACTCTGCAATTTTTTTTTTTTTTTTTTTTTTTATTGTTGATTTGGTGAATTTCTTAACATTTCAAAAACAGTTAAAGATTTATTCATTGTAAAAGTGAGCTAACTTTGCATAAACACACACACACACACACACACACACACACACACACACACACACACACACACACACACACATATATATATATAATAGGATAGAAATTCAAAATGACCTCATTCAAATAGCTATTTCAACCCACAAGACTTGTAGGCCTTGTCAACTGAGGGTTGTGAAGAAATAAAATGGGAGAAAAAAAAGGAATGCTGAAAAGTGTTTAGCCTAACCCACTTTCTAAAATCTGACCAAATATATTTTGGGTTGGTCAGGAATTTTTTCAAAACCCAATCTTACATATATATATATATGTACTTTTTTTTTTTTTTATTGTTGTATCTGAAAGTCCCCTCTCTCAAGCTAAAATAATAAATGACCTAAACTTGTTCAAGAGGACCTCAAAAGTGTTTTTTTTTCTTTCCTGATGCTGCCTTAAATGTTGAGTTCTTCTTTTCTTTTTTTACATCAAAAAAAGAGAGGAGTTTTTCACTTTTCACCTGGATTTTCTTCTGGAAACTGATGGTTTGCTCACAGCTGAAAAGGAAAGATAAAAAAAAAATGGCAATTCTTTAGTTTAAGTGGTTTTTACAGATGCGTAACGAAAAAGATACCCACTCCTTATTTGAAGGAAACTTTTACTATACAAAATAGATTATTTCTGAAAATGTGTGGTGAGAAAACATTTACTAACTTTATGACATTTGGATTTTGTATTCATTTTGTAGTGAAATTCAAATTAATGAAGGATTGGTTTGGTGACTGGCTGTTACTATGTTGATAAGTAATCTCTCTTCATGAGATATGTCACTTGTAACTGTTGGGGTGTGTCATTATGTGCTAATGTATTAGCCAAACTTTTTCTTTTACTCTGCTCTTTTATGCATTCATGTTTCTCATGTCTATTATAAGGATTTGATTTATATTTGTTATGTTCAATGCAGCAAAAATGGCACATTATAGGGCAATATTTGTTCAGGCAATATCATTAAAATGCTATTAATGGAACAGAAAAGCAATTTCAACTTCAATTTACAACTTAAAAATTTGAGATCTCTGTTCATGCTCACACTGAGAATAAAGATATAATTTTTTTTTGTTTGTTCCAAAGGTTGACAATAAAATTAGAAAAGTTAAAGAAGTGAAAAGATTACTAATAGTGTTTGTGAGTGTGTGTTTTCAATATCTATACTCTCTCTGATAATAGTGATCCAAAGCTATCAAGAAAATCAAATTAACATTAAAAGAGAAAAAGAAATAAGATGGCTAATTGCTGTATAAAATAATGATATCCATGAAATTATACCATTTTATCTTACCAGTAATCTGATGAGATGCATTGTTACACATTGAAACACAATTGCAATCGTGTACTGATTTTTACGTGTTTTCGGTATAATATCCTAAAATATATACTTGTGCAATGTTTATTTTAAATACAGCTGTATTTTTTGGCTACAGTAAATGAATATATAGTCTGGCTAATGGCAACTTTATATCTCGTGTATGATGTGACCCCCTTAAAATTAAAAAATAAGGTCTTCGAAAGTCACGTGATACACAGGTTTTTATGTGTGTGTGTATATATATATATATATATATATATATATATATAAATTAGCTTATATTTCAGAGCAATTAGAATTTGTAGTACTCATTATTTACATGATAAAGAGAAATACATTGAAAATATTTTTAATCTCCTCCAATATCCTAATTATTTCATATACAATGCTAGGAGGAAACGTCATCAAATTAATCACAACCAGCCTAGAAACTAAGAAGTACTTACTATTTAAAAATATGCTTCCTGACAATAATTGAACATCTATTCCCTTTTTCTATCAGAGAAACTTTGCTTCATTATGGTTTCCTGTAGCCTAATTGGTAGGGCACACTTTGACTAAAGGAGTGGTTTCCCTGATGGAAAAAAAGGAATAAAGCTTCCATTCCCATTGGAAAGTATATTTTTTATGTTAGGACTTTTCATTCACTAGGCTTGTTGGCATTAATTTCATTATTTAAAATGGCAGTGATGTGAGCTCAAGTACATTTACTAACTAAAAATAATATTTGTAACAATATGAAATAATGTCAGATTAAAAAAAAATTATTTAAAAATTATTCACTGTATTTTTGTTTGACTATGAAGCAATTTGGTAATAAGAGAAAGATTTTATAAATTTTAACTGACAACATACTGGATGCTCAGTCAATAAATCTCAAATGTTTCCTTATAAGGAAATGGTTAATTTTACCTTTATATGGCAGTAAATTCTGGACATTTTTCTCACAGCTGAAAAAGAGACTGGGAGCAAAAGAGATTTGTGGTTCTAATAATGAAGGCAAAGAAAAAAAATACAAAAAAAAATACAACGAGCATGTGATGGATGAGAAAGATTTAGATAGAATAGGAAGCCATGACAGCTGAAATCTTTGCCATAGGTAATGAGGAAATAGACTTGGAGAACTTAAAACTCAGAGGGCACATTGAAGGCAAGGGAAGAGAAAACGGTGAGTAATCTATTTGACAAGTTTCAGGAAATGGATGGAAGAACAATGGTCATAAAAACAAATAGCTAGAATCACTTAAAACATCAAAAGACAAGAACTTGTGAAGAGCTATGATCATCCATATCCTAAGTAGAGTAGTATACAAATTATATGCATACACACACTAGTTTACTCATGCCTTAAAAATATACCAATATTTGAATAATTTTGCACTTGTATTAAATTACTGAAAAAAAAAAAAAAAAAAACTTTGTTGGTGCATATTTTTTTGTTTTAATATTTTTCTGGACTTTAAATGTAAATTATTTGTCAAATTTAAAATTTATATTTCTACTATGTCATCACAAGAGTCCAATAGAGCGAAGTGCAAAATTGTCATTTCCTCGTACATCTAAATCGAGAGCAGAGTCAATATCTATTGGAAAAATTAATGATACTGCAGGGCATGGGGGATGATAATGTTTGGTAAAATTTAACTTTCATGCCCACAAAAAAACCCAAAAAACAGTGTGTCAAAAGGATGGTTTTTGCATTGACACCACTATTATTTTATACTAGCTTCACTCCATCAGCAATGTTTATTTACAAGATTACAAAAATGTGAACCAAGTACAATGTGATATTTATTATATAAATCTTTATATGTATTGTATTATCTTTATCTTACTTATTATAAAACGCAGATTGTGTGTGTGTGTCTGTACGTTTATATATTGGATTGGATTTCCTACATTTTTCAACCGATTTCAACAAAACTTCACAGGACTACATAAAATTACCTTGCGGTGGTTCTAACAGCGCCAAAAATTGGAAAAACACAATT